>OU015496.1:177091753-177819253 GCA_907164885.2 Dolomedes plantarius | reverse complement strand
TTCCCCCGCTACCACGGAAGCACGAGTCAATTAATTTCAATCACGTTTCATTAGCATAACTACTTTCACTTCAACTCACTCCATCTGGCCAATGGCCGTTTCCGATCGCTTAACCATGACTCAGAGAACTTCCTCTCGCTAAACAGCTGCTATTAAGCATCCATCGCGTTGCCGCTAACGGGAATCAAAACCCATTTTTCATTGCCTTCAGTTTCTCTACTTTTGTTAGTGGTGGTATGAAATCAGAATATTGTTCTCTCTCGAGAGCCTTATGAATCAGACTGATTTGGATCATCTGATACCAGAATACGGCTTACGTATATAATGAGGGCATAGGCTTGCGTGTTAGTGACATATGACTGACAGCAAATTTAAAAAAAAGGGAGCATTTTCTTTGTGGAATGAAGTAATTAATTCACTGTATTATTTTTAATACTACATACAATAATGATTCATTTTAACAGAACACAGGCATGCGTGTTAGTGACATATGACTGAAAGTAAATTAAAAAAAGTATCATTTTTTGTCCAACGAATAAGTAATTAATTCACTGCATTATTTTTAATACTACATTCAATAATAATTCATTTTAGTAGAACACATAGGTATGCGTGTTAGTGACATATAACCGAGAACAAACTAAAAAAAGTGGCATTTTCTTTGGGAAATGAAGTAATTAATTCACTACAATATTTATGTTACTTCATTCAATAATAATTCATTTTAACAGAATGGGAAGTGGGAATAATTTCTAGGGCTGTCGTTACAACTTTGGTCAACACAGAGATAGAAAAATTGTGGATTTAAAAGATTCTTGAAGAACCTTGTAATTGAGAGTAAAATTTAGAGTGCGCTGAGCACATTTTTCAAATTCCTTTTCATTGCCATTTTTAAGATATTTTTGATTCCCAGCGATAGATATCTATATATTTAAGTTGCTAATCCGATTCTTTGGGCAGTCCGTGAGAGAAAACTACCGCATCAATTTATTTCATTTTGGTCTTAAACGAAAGATTTTAATCTACAGATGTGTCAAATTTGGTTTTTGTAACTGCAATTTCTATTAATTAGCGATGATTCACAATTAAAAATTGCTTTCTGCGCATGCTCACTGACACGTTTAAATCTGGCTTTAGATACTCACTAAGCAAGAGGCCGCATTAACATATTTATTTCTTTATGCGCATGCTTAGTGACATGTTTAAATCTGGCTTTAGACACTTACTACGCATGAGGTCACATAAACACATTAATTTGTTTATTCTGAGGAATCTCTCTAGCTCTCTCTCTCTCTCTCTCTCTCTGCCATTTTTATTTTCAATTATGTTGTGATACAGAATTAAACGTAACGGAAATTGTTTCTTTTGCGCCGTTGAATAACCGTATTTCTTTTTATTAGGTTCAATAGTAATTTTTTAAAGTGTATTTCTCTATTCTTAATATTATGATTTTCAACATTTGGCAATGATGTGTTGAGTATAATTTGTGTATTAGTACATTTATTTACTATCCAGCCGTCATGTTTTGCGGGTACCAACTAGTCAATAATTAAGACATCAATAGTTTTTTTAATTTCTTTTGATTATTAGTTTCAAAAAACATTTTAATTCCCAGAGAGAGAGACCAATTGTTAAATCGAATGAAAAATCAATTACAAAGAATTTCCAAATTTAGAAAAATAATATTTTCTTCTTTAAGGTGTTAAAAAAACAGAATTCAAAAATCTACGTTTGCCAAAGTTTTGATTCAGAAATATCTGAAAAGAAATTTTTCCATCGCTTAACACAGGGATTGGAGATTTGCGCTACTGACAGAGGAATCGCCTTAACAACACGGTTAAGCCTACCTAGAGCACCAAGATTTAATGACTTGGCTTCAGATTTAATGACTTAGCTCTTTGATCAAAACTTCTTAAGGTTCTCCAACTACAGTGAGCATTATACTGACCTAATTAGTATCAGATACAGATCTAGAAACGATAAATAAGAGTTCAAGGTTTCCCTGTAATAACTAGAGGGTTCTTTCACATTTAGTTAGGAGATTGGTTAAGTTATTTATGTTAGATTTTATATATCATCATTAATATAGTACATTCACATTGTATTATTAAGTATATCTTCATCATAGATAAAATCCCATGGTTCTCATTTGTAATGAAAAAATGCGGGGGAAATTCGTCGGCTTTTGTTATAGATAAATTTCATCAGCCAATCAAAAACATCATTTTCAGAGAAGTTGATGATGGATTGGACCTTATGAATCAATTTTTCAATACAATTGACAATGATAATGGTATGTTAAAATTTCTTCAAAAATGAAATTCCCCGTTGTGTACTGAGTTCGTTAGAAAACCCGTTTTGATAAAAATTTCTTTTAACCTTTTTCCTTTTTTTAAGCTACATTAAGAATATACCGTTGGCGTATTTAAGATATTGATTTTCTTAAATTCGTAAAGAAAATATAGATTTAATGTCGAAGGTTAATATGCAAAATAACATATTCGGAAGAGGTTACTAGTTCTTTGTGCAGGTACTAAAGAAGGTAGTTACATTTAAGGTACCTTTCACTAGTCCTTTAGCCTCGTTAAATGGAGGTTACACTGAAATATTTTATATCGCATAAGCTTATACCAGATAACTCAGCTGGATTACTATTTTGTTTTTTCTGCTAAGTTTTTTAATATCGCAGGGTCAGACAAATGTATTTTTCCACCTCACACGCGCCTGTCAGATACGTTAATCTTTTCTCTTCACAATCTCACTACAGACACAGTTATGATGTTTTCGAGGTAATCATTTCTGCAATCAAAAATTTAAGGTATCTTTCACGAGTCCTTTTGCTTCGTTAAATGGAGATTCCATTGAAATATATGACACCGCATAAGCTTATGCAAGATAACTCAGCTGGATCATTATTTTGATTTTTCTGCTAAGTTTTTATATTGCAGGGACAGACAAAAACGTTTTACCAACTCACACGCGTCTGTCAGTTACGTTAATCTTCTTTTTCCCCCTCCTCTTGTACAATCTCCCTACAGACACAGTTATGATATTTTCGAGATAATCATTTTCTGCCATCGAGAAATAGTTAAAACGATTTACCAAGAAAACCGTGCTTTTCCTGTTTCCTCCTTTAATAGAACCCATTGTTCTTTTCGCATCAAACCGGTCGGAAGGCACGGTGGAATGGAAAAAAGAAAAAGAAAGCGGCGAAGAATGAAAGCAAAAGAAAAAAAGAAATCGAAGCACGAAGAGCAAACAACACACTTCTTCTATCATCCCCAAATCAGAAAACGGCATAAAACGTCAAAGAACTGCTACTTCGACGCAGACGAAAACTGGAGCGAGGACTACAGCTGGTATTACAAACGAACAGGTCACTCACTGTCTGTAGACGAAGCAACAGGTGATTAAGGGAGGTAAACGGTGAGAACACGCGTAAAACCGAACGATTCTTTTCGAAACATAAAGCTGTGGGTTCTCATTTTTCTTACTAAAGATACGCATCTCCGTTTAACTGTTTTGTTCTGAATGGGGATTCTCTGAGAGCTAAATAATTTTGAAAATTTATATACTCATTAACTCAGCAATGCAATTTACAAAAAATGCTCCTTTCCTGGTGTAGTTCAATATACCAACAATAACACTAAATGTCTAGGTTATGTCTAGAAATATCTAATATGGCCGATATATTTAATGTAAGGGCATGTTTCTCTTTTAGGATAAACTAAAAAAGAGTTCATTTAATGATGTGATACGCTTTCCTAGTAGAAGGAATTACTGTTCAAGGACTGACAGGAACCATTATTGTATAGTACATGTGATATACGGAGAGGCTATGTCCATTGCATCAGAAGAAAGAGACATCAAGGTGGAAAGTTAATAAGGTTTCATTTAGAGCAATGATTCATGACAAAGTCTAATTAAATCTGTACTACCTTATTCATCAGATACATGGACAATGACTTTGTAAAACGAGGAAGCCGTCACAGCATTTGAACATAAAATCTTGATTTTCGTCTTTGCCGGAATCCCTATGAATGGTAAGTGGTGTAGAAGAACTAACCTGGAGCTCTACCAAGCGTATAAGGAGTCTGGTATCATCAATTACACCACGACTCAAACTGGGTTGGTCGTTTTATACTAATGAAGGAGGAGAGAAACCTAAGGAGAATATTTTTGTCCAAGCCAATCGGTACTCGGCCAAATGGTAGACCCAGACTAAGATGGGTAAAAGAAAAAGACCTCGCCGTTTTGAAAAGTATAAGAATTGCAAAACTGTGGTTAACAACAAGTCATCCTGGAATTCACTCCTAGAGAAGTTCAAGGACCACCCCGGGCCATTGAAGAAGAAGTAATACATGACATTCAAAACATAGCAGTTCAAAATTTAAAGTATTCGAGAGCTGAAAAAACGTGGTTCCCTGTTTTCTAGAATCACTGACGAATTAATTCCTAAGAACTAAGAATTGAGTTTATATCCATATAGCTGCAGAACAGTGGGAAATAGATACTTAATGGATGAAGGCTTTATGGCATAACAAACACACAGTTTATTCGTGCGTGTGGGAATTCGAGATATAAAAAACGAGGTTGGGGACGTATAGCTTTGAGTAAGAATTTTGTCTATAAACTATGTTAACAGTAATTACGCTAAATTTAGAAAGAAAAGGAACTGTTATTTATTATAGGGGAGAAAACTTAAAATTTGGTACAATTGCCTCATTTTTCTCACATATACGTATATACATACATAGATATGCACATACGAGAGTATGAGAATAGAATTAATTATTTACAAATATCCATTTAAATCAACCATCTATCTGCACGTGAAAAAAATTGTTAGCGTTTCTATATTTCATGTTTTAAAATGTTTCACAAATAATTTATTTGCATCCATTATTTTTTCTTCAGTAAAATAATTAATTAAATTAAAAATATTTTCCTTCAAATTTCCAACAATTTTATTCCTTACCCCGATTTTATAGGGATAAAATCGGGCTCTCGATTTCAAAGTCGCAATTTAGCGTGTGTTTCGGAATTTTCGTTACTGCGCAGGTGTTTCAAGAAAGCCAAGGGGTAATCTCAAAGTTTCGCCCTCGATTCCTCAATTTTCACAGATAAATAGATGTTGAAACATCATTATCAATAATTTAGATTACGAGTATCCAAACTGTGCCCAGAAGGCCATTAGAGGCCCGCTGAACCACTTCACACCATTTTAAGTTGATATAGAAATTAAAATTCGACAAAGTTCTGTAAAACAGGTGCAGACTGGCATGTGCAGAGGGAAGAAAGACTGCCTTCTGCAGAGGGAAAAGGTAGAGTGACCAATTTTCACCCGGCTCTTATTTGTCCCTAAATCTGTCGTTACTCCTAAGGCTCGGTGCACACGAGCGATCCGCAACGACACCGGATCGCTTGTGTGCAGGCGTCGTCCGTGTGAGTCGGTTAGTTCAACTCTATGTACTGCTTGATCGCAACTGCGGTGCCGCAACGACACCGTATCGCTCGTGTGCACCGAGCCTAAGTGTGAGAGGTTAATGGCGTGCTGCTCCGAGGTTCCGCAACCATCCCCTGTTACAAGACGAAATGTCACAGGCCTTTAACCCCTTCAATGGAGGTGGTCCCTTTTGGGACCACCTGTTTTATCATTATTCTATAACAACTAAATCATTCGCTGAATTTATCTGTAAATTCCTGTAAACTTTGTACATATTAGTGTGCTTGAGAAACAACAAATGGCAGCACTCTACGGGTCTATATTTTCTGAGCGGATAATTTTCTGTTGCAAGCCAGAAATTTGTAGTGTGAAGATTTCCAGTTTTTCTAAGTTGTGAGTATATAGATGCCCCGAAGTTCTGGAATTTCACTTTACGATTGTTACTTTTTAATTAAAATAGAAAAGTTTAATTTATCTGCATAACTTCTTATCTGTTTTAAGTAATTTCATTTTGTCCTCCCCCAAAAATATTTTGATATAGTGCCCCTGAAAGGGTTAAGCATTGTGTAACAGTGACTCATAGAGTATAAAATCAGCATCGTCGGGAAAAATTAAATAAATAAATATAAATATAAATGTATTTACACATATATACATACGTTATTCGTAAAAAAAAATAATATTTTTTAAGTATTAGTTGTCGTTAGGGATTTCTTTTAATTCTTCACTTTCCGGGAAATAAAAACTAAAACATTATTTAATAGTCCATTATGCTCTTTCCGAAGGCAGGGCACCACTTCAATGTCCTTCGACCAAAGCCGGTATTTGAACCCAGATCTTGTAACCTCGGAGGTGGCAATCCGAGAAATTCGAGAATGTATTATTATTGATGACTTCTCTCAGATATTTATTTTCCCTTTCGTTTTCGAGGCAAACGACACAGAATGTTGGTCTGTGCATATTTATTATTTTCTATTACTGCTGAGTCTCTCCAACGACAAATATGTGTCATATGAATTTACTTATTCCACTCCCCACAGCTTAAAATTTCGTCGAACCGTAACGTTCTTAGAATCTGCCACGTACTCATTCCTGCTCATCATTTTTGTTTCGCCTTCGACCAAAAAAAAAAATGAAAAGCGAAATATCTATATTCGACCCACCTCGCTCTGAAATTAAAGCCGCTGTTTAGTTAAGGCCGCAAATCAGTGGACACTGCAGATTATCAGTTCCCATGTTAAGCTATAGGGAATTTTTCTCATCGCCTATTAGCAAATGCACATTTTTAAAAGTTTTGTTTCCTGCTTTTAAAAGTAGATATTTAAATCCAATGTGCAAGTTTTTCAAAAAATCTCTCTATTTTGATTCACTTTTTCAATAACAATTTCAAATTTGTCGCAACAGACATTAGTAATTTAATTCTCTGCACAAATTAACCACGGAAAAATTTCGATTTTTAAAAAACTTTCAGTTCTTGATTTAAATGTCTGCCTCTTTATATAAAATACAAAATTTAAAGAAAAGAATGCATTAGCTAATCTGTGGGGGCATTAGCTAAATTCTGAAAGGGGATTTCCCCCCGTAACTCGACATGGGAATCGAATATCTACGTCATCAACTAACGCTCAGTCTCAATCACTGTTACATTAACTATCCATGTCACGATCTTTTCAAATGAACCTCACGAGCTTGATCTGAAATTTTATCATGAATGAAAAATCTCTAATGATAGCATAAAATGGGGAATGTAAAATTTTAAATTTTGCTATTTTGGGATTCAGACAAATGGGTTATACGCGTGGTCTTCTCGGACTTGGAAACTTGCTCTTGGAAGCTTCTCGCTATTTGTTCGCCGTATCTGTTTCGATGTTTAGGGACGCCCGAGGATGTGGAAGCTTTCGTGTCATAAGTCATGCGTGAATTTACTAAAGAGGCCGAGGGATTTAACAAGCCAGATTAAATGAGGCATATAATAGTTTATTAGAAACGTTTTGGCGCTTCGGAAGAAACGCTTAGAACTCTCTGGTTTATAAAATCTATCTGTGAGTCCGAGATGATTCCCGCTGAACAGTTTCGGGGCTAAACATTCAATTCTTATACTTGCGAATTTTGAATTTATGACTCGGAAAACTTTCCCTTGTGGCAAGAAGGTTATAATTATGTATGTATATATATATATATATATATATATATATGTGTGTGTGTGTGTGTGTGTGTGTGTGTACAGTGGAATCTCGATTCATCGTTTCCCGAATAATGATTTTCCCGTATGTGTCGCTTATATCATCCAGTCCCGATGATAAAATTGTTATGTTCGCGTATCTATAGTTTTCCCGCATATATAGTTCAGTGCAATCGGTCTTTTGAAAAACGATTTATCGGGGTTCCACTATACACACACACACACACATATATATGTATATATATATATATATATATATATATATATATATATATATATATATATATATATATATATATATATATATATATATATATATATATACAGTGGACGCTCGTTAATTCGAACTCGTTTAATTCGAACTTTCGGTTAATTCGAACTAATCCAAAGGCCCCCAAAAAACTTGTATTGGAGTTAATGTTAAAAATATCTCGTTAATTCGAACTAAATTTTTATCACTTCGGTTAATTCGAACTAAAAATGTGATAAAAAAAATTCATTTTCCTCATTTAATGGAGAAAATACACACTGTGTTTATTATTTTGTGTGTCACAATTTCTTTTCTGTGTAAAGAGGCACATGCCTGCATTCCTAGACTATTGCATGTCCGCTAAACGTTAGTAGCTATTGTCCTTATTATTAGTGCTAAACGGAAAAGGCAATTTTCCTATATTTGGATCGATTTTCTGAGAATTTCAGAAAAACTAGTCTTTACTACAGATTCTAGGGAGCTGCGTCAGTTATAACTGCAGTGCAGACAAGTTAATGTGGTCTAGTTTTTCTTCCTCATTGTGTGGTGTGAACGTGTAAAAATTCAGGATGTCTACACGTGGAAAGTACAAAACCCTAACTTTGGAGACAAAGGTAGAAATTTTAAAGAAAGTAGAGAATGGCGAATGTAAAACAAAGTTAGCAGCTGACTATGGAATTTTAAAAAATGCCTTGTCAACTAATTTGAAAAACAAGGAGTCAATTTTAGATTCATGGGAAAAATCAAAATTTGCTAGAGAATGGAAACGCATGAGGAATGCGTCCCAAGAAGATCTAGAAAAAGCTCTACTGCTATGGTTCCAGGATGTTAGATCTCGAAATTTTCCGATAAATGAACCCCTAGTGCTGACGAAGGCAAGTGATGAATTGGCAAGTCGAATGGGTATTGAAGATTTTAAATGCACTGATGGATGGCTTTCTGGATTTAAGTCAATTCACAATATTTCTTATCAAACTGTATATGGCCAAAGCTCTGATGTAAACGAAGACGTATGCACTAATTTCGGTAGGAAACTGCCAGGGCTTTTCTCTACTTACCTGCCGAAAGATAGTTTTAATGCGGCAATAATGGACAAAGCCATAATGGACTCTTTTAAAACTCTGAAAGCATTTATTCAGATGGAACCTTCCTCTGAAAATGAATTGAAATGTTTACTTCAAATCGAGGAGCTAGCTGAACAATGTAGGCATCATAAACAGAACCAAACATCCATTTTAAAGTTTTTCTCCAAAGTGTAATTCATATTTTTAATTTTAAAGTTTACTTTCTACTGCATATCTTCTGCTTCATTTTATGATTAAGGTAGGTCTGTATTGCTTTTTAATATGTTTAACTTTAGATAACATAGTATAATATATTTTCTGGGGTTATACGTACTAGGAGATTTTCTTCTTCAGTGATACACATTTAAAGTTATATATTTTCTCTTAACATCGGATAATTCGAACTTCGGATAATTCGAATTTTTTTCTGAGAACCTTCGAGTTCGAATTAACGAGCGTCCACTGTATATATATATACATATATATATATATATACATATATATATATATATATATATATATATATATATATATATATATATATATATATATATATATATATATATATATATATATATATATATATATATATATATATATACATATATATATATATATATATATACATATATATATATATATATATATATATATATATACATATATATATATATATATATATATATGCATGTATATATATATATCGACTCAGCCTTTCATCCCTTGAGTGGGTCGATAAAATGAGGACCAAGCATGCTGGGAACTAAACTCTGGGGGTCCCACGTCAGGTTGACCACCTGACCGAGACATGTATCACATCCGAAGACCCAAAGTCAAGAAAGCGGAGATGGGCGCCGACGGCCCTGGTCCACATCCGACTGATGCGCCGTGAGTTTATATATATATATATATGTATATGTATATGTATATATATATATATATATATATATATATATATATATATATATATGTATATGTATATATATATATATATATATATATATATATATATATATATATATATATATATATATATATATATATATATATACAGTCGAACCTCCATATATCGAACTTCCCTATATCGAAATTTTCTATATATCGAACTCTTAGCAAATCTCCATGTTCATTACATAGAAAAATTGTTTCTATATATCGAAAAAATCTCTATATATCGAAATTTTTTTCAAGACAAATTGGGAGATTTTGTTCCACTTTAGAATAAAATCTCCCAATTTTTGGCATTTGAAACAATACGTCGTGGACTTCAATTCGCGGAAAATGTCCCTGATGAAGTTTTTAGTGGAGTGAATAAATGCGAATATTTCTTTGAACTTTCCGCAAAACTAACTGTTCAGCAAGATAATCGGATTTTTTTTTTTGTAAATAATGTAACTGTGATCATTGTAACCACTGTCTGCATTATTGTTTTATTTAAAGATATGTAGTTATCAATAAATCTTTCATATTAATTCATTTTTTAGTTATTATCTTTCATTTAATGGGATTTGCATATAAATTAGAAATGGAGTTTCGTATACGAAAATTAACTTTAATTTTTTTTTTCAAACTCAAATTTAATAGGTAATGTTAACATTTTAATTTCTCTACTTCTTACTTAAAATTAATTTTATCATTAATTACAAATTTCCACAGAAAACATCATAATAATTATCCACATACATAAAAAAAATTATTCGAACACATAAGAAATCCTAGTTACATATATTAATTATTCTGTGCTCTCGCCTGTTAAGATATATTACAAATTATTATTACTCACCACCACCCTCATTGGAGACTGAAGATTATATCTCGTATCTAAAACTCGGTAAAAAAAAAGGCAGACCAGAAAAATCATTAAACAAAATGGCGACTCGCTGAAGAACGGACAACCTAGAGGTGTCTAACAATAGCGGAATTTTCTTCAACTGCCCAAAAAACCGTTAAAAAATTTTCAGCACCGAAAAAGCAGAGGTCAGAAAATGTTCTCGAACAATTAACACCTTTCAGCTATATCATTGTTTAAAAGATGGTTGCTGGGTCGTTGCTATGGGGAAACTATGTACCCTTAATGACCGAGAGGGTGGCAAGTAATTCTCCCTTCTGTGCACATGACCTTGTGTACTATACGTACTGTTACAGGTCACACCTAATTGCCTACGCGACGCACATTCCCTTCTTCCCGGAAAATCGGTACGAAAAACTACAGGAATGATTTTCAGCACATATATATTTTATGATATACAAGAAAAAATAGATACACTTATAAATGTGCATGGAACCGAATTAATGTTGTATCGAGATTATGAAATCAGAAAATATATTTTGTTTAGAGATAAAACATTATATTAATCAAAATAATTACAAAGTCGAGTTCTATGTCACAATATATATATATATATATATATATATATATATATATATATATGTATGTATGTATATATATATATATATATATATATATATATATATATATATATATATGTATGTATGTATATATATATATATATATATATATATATATATATATATATATATGTATGTATATATATATATATATATATATGTATGTATGTATGTATATATATATATATATATATATATATATATATATATATGTATGTATGTATATATATATATATATATATGTATGTATGTATGTATGTATATATATATATATATATATATATATATATATATATATATATATATATATGTATATATATATATATATATATATATGTATGTATATATATATATATATATATGTATATATATATATATATATATATATATATATATGTATGGATGTATGTATGTATATATATATATATATATATGTATGTGTGTGTGTGTGTGTGTAAGTAAGTAACAAGTAATAGGATTTGAGATAGATTGCATTTATTTTCTTGATAAACGAATTTGATTATATAAATTTGTAAATAAATTTTCTTTTTTTGGTAAATGATAATTGTTTGAAATATTCCGAAATAAGTCATTGATTCGTTATCAATAAATATATGTATTCGTTATCAGCCCTAAGGTGCTACTGAGATCACTTTGCCAGATATGGTTTTCTGCCTTTCTCAAGTTCGGCAAACTTTCTAGTACAACAAGAGCGAGTAATGTGCTTGTGACGTTTAAGAAAGGAAGAAAAAAAAATAACGAATTTGATCAATAACACCTTAGTGTCTATTTAAATCTCGAACCAAATTTTTCGTAGTTTTTTTTAATTATTTTCTTTTACCGGAGAGTTTTCAAATGAAGCAGTGCATGCTGGACACATCTTCTATCATCATGCTCTGTACGAAATTATACAACTAATCATATTATTTCCTATATTACTTTGCCGAGATATTTTTTGTTTTAATAATTTAAACAAACTTTGCACATATCTTCTGCTATACTGTATGAAATAAATAAATAAATAAAATAATATATATATATATATATATATATATGCTGTACATATATCATACTCTATCATTATCATCAACATCACTCTCTCTCCAAAAAGGAACAGCAAACGCTATTTCTATTGTGCAAAATGTAAAAATGTACAGTGTTGCAGTTTTTATTTATTATTTGCAGTTTTTATTTTATTTATTTTTTATTTATAGTGTAAAAATCACCTGTATTTTTTTTCTATGTAAAGATGCACATGCCCGCATTCCTAGACTATTGCATTTCCGCTAAACCTTAGTGGCTATTGTCCTTATCAGTGCTCAACGGACAAAGCAATTTTTCGTTATTTGTATCGATTTTCTTAGAATTTCAGAAAACCCGTCTTTACTACAGATTCTAGGGAGCTGCGTCAGTTATGCCTGCAGTACAGACAAGTTAATGTGATCTAGGTTTTCTTCCTCAGTGTGTGATGTGAAAGTGTAAAAATTCAGGATGTCTACGCGTGGAAAGTACAAAACCCTAATTTTGGAGACTAAGGTAGAAATTTTAAAGAGGGTAGAGAATGGCGAATGTAAAACAAAGTTAGCAGCTGACTATGGAATTTAAAAAAATATCTTGTCAACTTATTTGAAAATCAGGGAGTCAATTTTAGATTTATAGGAAAAATCAAAATTTGCTAGAGGAAAGAAACGCATGAGAAATGCATCACAAGAATATCTAGAAAAAGCTCTACTGCTATGGTTCCAGGATGTTAGATCTCGAAATTTTCCGATAAATGGACCTCTAGTGCTCACGAAGGCTGATGAATTGGCAAGTCGAATGGGTATTGAAGATTTGAAATGCAGTGATGGATGGCTTTCTCGATTTAAGTCAAGGCGCAATATTTCTTATCAAACTGTATGTGGCCAAAGCTCTGATGTAAAGGAAAACGTATGCACTAATTTCAGTAGAAAACTGCCAGGGCTTTTCTCTACTTACCTGCCGAAAGATATTTTTAATGCGGTCATAATGGACAAAGCCATAATCGACTCTATTAAAACTCTGAAAGCATTTATTCAGATGGAACCTTCCTCTGAAAATGAATTAAAATGTTTACTTCAAATCGAGAAGTTGGCTGAACAATGTAGGCATCATAAACAAAACAAAACATCCACTTTACAGCTTTTCCCCAAAGTGTAATTCATAATTTTAATTAAAGTTTACTTTCTACTGCATATCTTCTGCTTCATTTTATGATTAAGGCAAATCTGTATTGCTTTTAAATATGTTAATTTTAGATAACATAGTATCATATATTTTCTGGGGTTATATATACTAGAAGATTTTCCTTCTTCAGTGATACACTTTTAAATTAAGCGGAATTTGATTTAATTTGATTTACTTTGATTTAATTTGATTTAGCGGAATTTAATTTTGAATTAAGCGGTCAAGTACCTTTTGAAAGCTAAGAGACTCTACAAACATATCCCTATTTTCAATCATCAGTATGAAAATAATTTATTCAGGAATATGAAAATTTTACTGTGAGTTAAACACACTTTCTTCTTTATAAATACTTTATAAATATGGCTCTAAATTTTTCTAGCTGTAAGATCAGTTTTTTTATTTTGTAAAATTTCAACCATTGTTCTTTTTCAATGTTATATCACTGCGCGCAGAATTAAATCTGTATATTAATGAACATACACATATATTTTAGTTTGAAAATTAAGTTATATAATATATCTTTTAAATGACCGACTTTGAAATCAAAATTATTAGTTCTTCATAGGAAAAAAATGGGTTTTTTTTTAATTTTAAATTTCAAAAAAGTTTTGATAAGTTTTACTGTAATTATAATTTTTATAATAGGAATGACATAATAGTCGGTCATTTTAATTATACAGGTTTATATTGCACGTACATTATATTTCATGGTATTCTAGGCAACTGTTCTGGTGATATCATGTGCGTAGTGACATAACAATGAAAAAACAATGGTTGAAGTTTTAAACAATTAAAAACTTTCCCTTCAAGGTAGAAAAAAATTGAGAGCTATATTTATAAAGGAGAAAGAGTGTTTAACTCATCTGAAAATTTTCATATTTATGAATAAATTATTTTATAATTACTGACGATTGAAAATTGTGTGCATTTGTCCGGTCTCTTGGCCTTTAAAAGGTACCTGATCCCTTAAACACATTATTTATTTGAAAAGTGATAATATTTTTATTTCATTGAAAAGTACAAATGTCCCTATTATGCATGGAATGAAATGTTAGGCAAACGACTCATTTGAGCCATTATTTCGACCACAAAGTCCCCGGAGTTTACGAACTGTTTCAGCAAATCTTCCTCCATTTTTATAATGAGTTTTAACAATAAAAACGCGTTGTTCTTTCGTGTAGCGTTCCATATTTACAAATCGCAAGGATGACAGGTGAAACATATGAAACTTTTAGAGCTGCCAACTTGATTAAACAAAAAAAAAGTGGCGCGAAATTTAAATCCGGCGATATGCAACGACGTTATCTTAAATTTCGTCAAAAGATCAAGAGTTTGCAATGAGAGCTGTAGTGAGAGCTGTATTTGTCTAATAAATTTATTTCATACATGATCGGAATATTTTTATTTTGCAATGAAATAAAACTATTATCCTTTTTCAAATAAATAATGTGTTTAATTCAAAAACTAAACAAGCGTTCTTATTGGCACACCCTTTATAAATAATTACTACAAATGATGTTTTTATTCTTGTGACTTTGGCGATAAAAATTCATACTTTTTTCTACCCATTCTCTGTACAACCTCTATCCATCCATCCTCCACGATCACCCTTTGATAGTAAAATAATAATAATAATAATAATAATACAAACGTTACTATAATCTTTGTAGATTTTGACAAGCGTATTTGAAGGTTTTAAAATCAATGTCATATCATCTTTAATAATGTGTAAAGCGCATTTTAAAAATTCTTCGTAGAATCATTTTAAATTCCATTTATTAGGTAAATGACATTCCATTCTCTGATAAAGGGGTTCAGCTTAACTCTCCTTGCTTTGGCTCACACCACTCCAAATCGATGCGTTCCCGTTCTGCATGCCATCCATCTATGCATTCCATATGTTAAATTATAACTAACCGCAATAATAATGGACAAAATTGACTCTAATTAGAACAGAAACTGCGCAACGAAGCTCTTATCGTTTTTAATCTAGCTGTCTAGCCTGAATAGGAGCACTCTGAAACCATTTGGTGCTAAAATGTAATTAATTCCGGAATGAGTTGTTCTTAAATTACATTTAATGGAGAAGTTGCTTCATACGTTCCCACAATCGGTGACCTAAAATCGACCGGCTGAAAAGTTTTGAACACCTTAATGGTTATTAAAGTTTACTCTAATCTCGATTATTAAAATTAAGGGTCATTTAAAAAAAATTATACGGTTGGAATAGTTCGTGGCAGTATATACAACGACTGAATTAGAATAAATTTTTTACCGGAAAATTAGCTGTCTGTATTTTTTGAACGATTATTGTGTTTAAAAATAAAGGTACATGATGGATTATTAAAGTATGTCTGAACCAGAATTGTTTTAATGGTGTGGTTACTTTCATTACAAATTAAATTGTATTGATTGGTTTATTATAACTATAGATATATAAAATAATTTTAGTATTACATTTGAACTCGACCAATTCCGAGCATTAATGAATGCAAGAAGGTTTAATGAACGAATTCCACTACCACATGATATTTACGTTTATTTAAGGAAGAAGTATATTAGTTTAAACAAAAATTAAATACGGGGAATAATTAAAAAAAAGATAGCTTAAGGCTGCCATGTACTAACCCTATTGGATTCGCTCACCTTGGTGTTAACCTATGGAGAAAATTCGTCTACTATTTACAGCTGCATAAATGCTTATAATCCAATAAAAATGTTTTCAGATAGCCTGACTTTTCTGCACCTTGCTACAGGATTCATTTTATAAATTTCGTCCACCAAAAGAATTGACGAGCATTTAAAACACACTATACCAGATTTTCCCCCCCGAATTCTTTAAATTTAAAAATATTTGCAATTTTTTTATTATTATTATTATTTATTTTTTTTTTTTTTTTTTTTTTTTTTTTACAGAAACGAAAAATGACCAAAGGTGTAAAATTTCTTTTTCAATTACGGAGTACAATTTTCCAAAAAAATCTTTGAATTTAAGTCGGCAATCCTTGGACACATTTTCTCCATAGGTTAACACTGAGGTGAGCGAATCCAATAGGGTTAGTACACAGCAGCCTTCATCAAAATATTTATATTTATGCCACTGGCATGAAAGAAAATTTAATTAGGAATTTTCTCTTTTTCAGAGAATGGAATTATCTCTTTTGTTAAAGATTAGTTTCTCCTTTCCCTTCATTAAAAATGTTTGCACTGACTACAACGGTAAAAAAAAAGAGATTTTACTTTTTATAAGACGTATAATAACGACATGCAATAAGAACAGAGAAATAAGAAAAACAAGCTAAATATTAATAATTAGTAAAAAAAGGAACACCCAATTACTGAAGGTAGGAAGATAGCTAAGACATCGGAGTATGCCTAAATGTTTCTCTGTTCTGCTATACGCTCCTCGGTACATTGTGAGGTAAGTTACTGAACACATTGGGTGGATATTTACCAAAATGTAATCTAGTATAATCTAATTTTGTTTATATAAATCAGCGCAACAAATAGCTGATTGTTATCAGAAAAAAAAATTGACTACATAAAAGCAGAGCTATTATATCTTTTAGACTTTATAGGGTACTAGTGTTTAAATAGATATTCTGAAATTTTATTCAATACAATGTTGCAAGACAAGAGCTGATTTGAACTGATATTTGACGTTAACTTCATAAATATATTTTAAAGAAAAGGGATCCAATTTTGAACTCATAGAGCAGGATACGAACTTGAGTTTTATCCCATTCTTCGGTAAAAACTCAGGATATTTTTCTAAAAATGTGATATCGAAATTTTGAACCAATACTTAATTCTCATATGCTAAATTGCGGTAAGATGAAATATCCTTAAGTTTCATTCCTCAATTAAACTGACTGAAAAATACAAAAAAAAAAAAAAAAAAACCTAACAACTAGTACTTAAAAAAAAAAAATCCCCTCATGTCAAAAACCAAAACGGCAACAATCATATGCCCCCCCTCGAGGCCGAAATTCTACCAGGTGAACTATTTCTGCTAAGTGGGGAATTCTTATTTTTTCAAGTTCGCTTCCTCCCGCTTTATTCCTTCTTTTTTGAGGACAATGACAAAAGTTATCCCGTTCATGCTTTTTTTTTTTAAATTTGTTTTATTTTCCTCAATAAAGTGGAATGTTTTTCCCCCATGAATATTTGCTGTATGCTTCTTAATGGTCTATTATCACGCTATCAAATTGTTGGGCTCAACTTTAACGACCAATCTCCCGGATCAGGACTCGAACCCAAGTCTCCTAACCATGATACCAGTATTCTACCACCTGAACTATCTCATCTATGTAAGGCACTATTTTCATTTTCGAAATTGCAATCGTCACACAAAAAATTTAATTGATATCAAGTTTTACAATTATACATTTTCTTAATAGCTGAGTAAGTTTCAGTAACTGTGGTTCAATCGCTTCAGATATAAAGTTATTCCGTTAAAATCTGCATAAATCTTCGATGCAAGAAAATAACCACTTGAAAAAAAAAAAATGTCATATTTCAAGCCATCTTTTTTCCAAAAACTGAGATTAAATTTCAAAAATATTAATTTGATATTCATGATACAGGAATCTCAGTTAAAGACGCTTTCAAAGTAATCATTCCATAAAAAATTTAAGAACATAAGTATCTTGCTTCTCCTGAAGGCCAATTAAGCTTCTTTACGCCAAATCGTTAAGAAGTAATCGAAGTCTTTAAGATATGGCTCTAAATACCTAAAATGTGCAAACGTAAATATTGATTCAATGCAAGCTTCCTCGTGAAACCCGTGTTATAAAATACCCGTGTTACATCAATTTATATTTCAGCAACAGAGTTTAATTTTTTTAAGGCTGCTGTGTACTAACCCTATTGGATTCGCTCACCTCAGTGTTAACCTATGGAGAAAATTTGGCTTAAAACATTCTATACCAGATTTTTCCCCCGCATAATTTAAATTTTAAAATATTATTTGCATTAAAAAAAGAAAAATGCTCCAAGGTGTAAAATTTCTTTCCCCATTACGGAGTACAATTTTTTAAAAGAAACACCTTTCAATCCAAGTCGACAATCTCTGGGCACATTTTCTCCATAGGTTAACACTGAGGTGGGCGAATCCAGTAAGGTTACTACACAGCAGCCTTAAAGATCCAATTTAACTCCTATTTTCGATGTTTTCAATTCCCATATGCCCGAGGTAGCCTAGTGGTAGTGCTTGATGGCCTGTTCACATAGGAGTCCGGTGGCGCTGAGACGGAAATAAACCAATCACTGGCGTTAAAAATTTCGTTGCTAATCGTTTGGAGGTTTGTCATTGGTTAAATATATTTCAATACTTTAACGCTTCCGCTACAGGACTCCTATGTGAAATGGCCCTTAGGCTTCGGACGGAGGGTGCTCAGTTGGAATTCCGGCTGGCGCTATTAAATGCATTTGTCTCTAGGCCGAATATGGGCACGTTAAATAAGTAGACCGAAAAATCCATCTAGGATATCAGAGTGGGAGGGAATGGGTACGAACCCCCGATTTCCCCCCTGGAGGTGCTCGGTCAAAATTGAGGGGGTCACCAGGGAGTGGTGTTGATTCACCTATACGGGCCCCCATTAAAAATGACCAACGACTCTCGCGAATTAAGTGCGAATGTCTTCCTTGATAAGTGCCTCGCATTGGCAAACAACAAATTCCCATATTTCAGAACTTAGTGAGGTCCTTTAGAACTACAATTGATGCCATTTTACTTTCCTAAATCCTGCAAAGGAGACCTCTCACAGGCAAAAAGAAAATAAATAGGATTAAGATCTCAAACCATATCCACTTACGCGCGCAAAACGGTGTGCCTCATTTAGAAGTTAAAAAAAAAATAGTAATAATAATAATCAACTTCCACTTTCCGAGGTTCGTGTTCGCTGCAAATTTTCGTCCTCTTTTCCCGCTCATTTAGCCTCCGTTTCGATGTCGTGATGTAGGTCATTAGGAGAGCGAAGTCCTCTAAATATGCAAAACGAAACCTTCACCTCTATTTTTCGAGTGGAATTCCTCTTCAAACCGCACACGAAATCTGGAGCAAAAATGAAGATCGGCATTGAAATGGCTGAATTAGGATTCCGCAGTGTGGGGCCGTTTGCTTCAGAGTTCTTTGCCCCCGAATGCAGTCCGATACCCTGCTAGCAAAGCAGAGACATAAATTTGGCGTGAATTATGTAGAGTGTCCTCTGAGACGAATGCGTAACCGTGACTGTCATTCTGATGTTTACACCGTGCATAAGAGCGTCTATCTTTCTTGCATACATTGTGAAAAGTTCCTAATAATAGAATTTTCTACTGAATGGGGCATTTTGCTGGTCAAACTCGAACTGTTTTAGCATACAAATTTATTTGCTAAATTACGTATAACATATACGCATAATGTGTTACGTAAAACATGTTACGTATAAGTACGTTATACGTATTTCACTTCTGTGAAGCTGAAAGACAATAAATATAGAAACCTACGTTAAATAATGTTTGTATTCTCCAAAATACTGGAGAGCTCGTGTACTGGGGGCATAAGTACTAACTAGTTGGTACCCGTCAAAACTTGACAGCTTGGATAGTAAATAAATATACTAATACGCAAATCATACTCAACACATGATTGCCAAATGTTGAAAATCATAATATTAAGGACAGAGAAATACACTTTTAAAAATGACTATCGAACACAATAAAAAGAAATAGGGTTACTCAACAGCGCGAAATAAACAACTTCGTCAGGTTTAATTCTGTGTCTCACAAACATAATTAAATATACAAATGGCAGAGAGAGAGAGAGAGAGAAAGAGACCTAGCTAGCTACAGGGATTCCTCGGAATAAACAAATTAACTTGTTGATGAGGCCTCGTGCTTATTATCTAAAGCCAGATTTAAACAAGCCACTGAGCATGCGCAGAAAGCAATTTTTAATTGTAAATCATCGCTCATTGATAGAAATTGCGGTTACAGAAGCCAAATTTGACACATCTATAGATTAAAGTCTTTCGTTTATGACCAAAACGAAGTCAATGGATGCAGTAGTTTTCTCTCACGGACTGCCCAAAAAATCGGCTTGGGAACTTAAATATATAGATTTGTATGCGGCATTTGTTAAATAAATAAAAAAATAAAAGCGTTAAATAATGTAAATAATATCAATACAGAAAAACATGCACACTGTTATAATATATATATATGTGTGTGTGTGTGTGTGTGTGTGTGTGTGTGTGTGTGTGTGTGTGTGTGTGTGTGTGTGTGTGTGTGTGTGTGTGTGTGTGTGCGTGTGTGTGTGTGCGCGAGAGAGAGAGAAAGAGAGAGGGGATCCCCGCCTAGGCACCCCCTGTTAAATTTCTCGAAAATCTTTCATCAATCTGTCATATGCACAAAAAGAATGAATAGATAGAAAGCGGAGTGATCCATCGACAGGCCTAACCCCATATATATTCTAGGGGGTCCGTGGAGGTAGAAAAAGTAGTAAATAAAAGCTTCCATACATGCATGTGTACGTGTGGATTATATATAAGTGTATATGATAAACCATACATACATGTGCACGTCTGTGCTTTCCCAACACATAATGGATCCTCACTAAATATAGTGGATCCCATCGCAAATTGGTTTCAGCGGCAACGAAGCGGCTGTCTAAGGAGGGAACTACAAAGGATTTGAACTCTTTAACTTTTTTGGAGATCTGCTCAAGAGTTAAATCTGCCATCTCTGCATACTAGTCATGTCTGCATACTAGTCATGTGTTGGAGGAGATTGCCCTTTCATGGCAATATCCTCCAGCACACGACTAGTATTGTGCCAGACAGACGGAGGAGCTATAGCTTTTGTGGGTAATCGTGTTCAGCAGACTGCTTTGTCATGACTCCTAAGTGGTCACCTAAAGTGTCTTAAATTTGATCAAGGCAATCAGATCTTCCCCATTTGTGGAAAATGTAACATCAATCATTCCACCCCTGACCACCTTCTTTCTTGCTTGGGGCTTGAAAAGGAGGATATGACGCAGAGTCCCCTCCTTATCTTGGATTTTTTAAATATTTTCGGTCTCGTGAATCTGGTTTAGCCTACCAGATAGGATTAGTGACAACAACAACACCTAACTAAATATAGCCAATATTTCCTTAAATTCTTCTAAAACGAAATAATCTGAAAATCCTGGTTATCTCCTATACGACACACATATGAGATACTTCTCAAACTCCCATAATTTTCTTATGTGAAATTCACCTTCAATAATAAGTTAAATACTACTTTATTCAGTACTAGCTGAAAACCCGCGCTTCGCTACGGAGTACATTCAAATTAAATACAACGGTCAGTGTATGCAATTAATGCCAATATATATATATATATATATATATATATATATATATATATATATATATATATATATATATATATATTTATAATAAATGCGACGATCAATGTATATAATTGATGTAATATATATATATATATATATATATATATATATATATATATATATATATATATATATATATATATTTATAAAAAAATTGTAAGGGATATTTATTTTTTTTGGATAATATCCAATCGTCTGCTGCATTAGAAAGAAAAAGAATATCATTTTTGTCTATTTAGTTGTTATGCACGTGATGATAAATTTATTTAAAGTACCAGAATAAAAAATCACGTGATCAACATTTAATAAATTAAATTCTAAAAATTGATCTTTAAAAATTCACCAAAAATCAGGAAATGGAGGTAAAGGTTCGAAAAAGATTTCATTTTGAAGGAATTTTTATGATCTTTCTCGTGATATAAATTTTATAACCCTCAATGTATTATTTTAAATGCAAACGTAAAAAAAGTTTAAAAAACAGCTTAAAAATTTAATTAAAAAAAATATAAGAAGAATTTTTGAAAAATCTTTCTTAGTGCACCCCTACACTATTAGAAGAATCTCCATGCAAAATTTCAGCCCTTTAGGTCCAGCGGTTTGGTCTGTGCGTTGTATGTTAGTCAGTCAGTCAGTCAGTGAATGAATGAGTCAGTTACGGAACTGTTTTATATATATAAATAACACAGTGAATAAAAATAAAATATTTAATTCTCTAAAACGCCATGAATGAAATATATTTATTAAATTATTTCAACCACATGAATCTCGTCACATATACATTGCACGTAACGTTTCACCTCTGAACACCATGATTAGTTCAAAAAATTTGTCTACAAATTTTTTTCTGTTTTGTGAATAAAATAAAAATAAAAATTAAGGTATCTAACAGCAATAAAACTCCTTCAAAGAACTTAAATAGGTTAACATCGCTACAGGACTATTTCAAAAAAAAAAAGGGTGTCATTTCTTTTTATCTTTTTTAACTTCTTTGGATAATCATACTCCAGAAAAGTAAGTTTTATTTTCTAAGTCTCCACATACAATCCCTTATGCGAACAAGCTATGATCTTATCAAAAGGCGCTGGTTCATGTACTCGTAATGTACCCAAAGATATTATCTCTGTCCGTCTCCATCCTGTTTTCGTATGCTAACTCCAACGGCATTTTTTTTAACGCTTTTGATTTTATTGCATGATAGCATTTATTTTTTTCCGTTCGTTTCCGAAAACTGTTTTGCTCAAGCAATGAAAATATGTAAAAAAAAAGTCTTGTTAATGTGCAATATATTCAGAGAAACTTGTATTGTTTTTCCGAACTGGAAAGAAAGTACCGTATTTTTCGGACCATAAGACCACCTCAAATTTATGGGAGGATTTTTAGAAAGAATATTTTGTATTTTGTTAGGTATATAAGGATATTTCCAGTTTTTTACTTAATAGAGATAAAAAATATACATAATAAATATAATAACTAATATATATATATAAAATATATGTAATATATATATTAAATGTACGTAATATATATAATAAAATATTCATTTTATTTTAATGTTACCTTCGGACCATAAGACGTACCAATTTTAAGTCTATTTTTTTAAGTACAAAGGTGCGTTTTATGGTCCGAAAAATACGGTAATTTTATGGATAATATTGCGTTATAAACAAAGAAAAACAAAATTTCACTTGAGATGTTAATCTTTTGATTTCAGCCGTTTTCACTTGCTGCAGTCGAATTTTTTTCAGGGGATGATTACTCATGATTTTTTTTTATTCGAAGCACCCTAGATCTTCATCTATCTTAAAGAATGGTTGATGATGTTCCGCTGCTCATTCAGCCATTCTAACCCTTTCGGGGAGAGTGAAATTGTTTGATAGTCAGGAAATTTAATCCATATACCTGGCCAAGATTAGGTATTATTATTTTGTTCTTTATAATACGACAGGCTCTTATCCGGTGGCTATTTTCCCTAAAACACCGCATGCTTTTCTTAGCTACTTCGTTATGAGAGCCAACATTACTTCCTTTATCATTTTTCCTTCACGAAACAGCCACTCCTTGGCCGGGACTTGAACCCAGACCCACCGTGTTGAAGCTGCCGTCGCTAACCACTATACAACCTAATCAGAAAGCGTAGAAATATAATGATCCTTCAAATACTTGAAGAGCGCAGTCCATTTTCTTCATCTCTCAATGATTTTCCTACATGCTTCGATATCGGAATTTGAAAGTTGTTATCAATCACCACCACATCAAACATCTCATATTTGTTTACAAACAACATCGCCATGCGTCTTTTACGTTTGACGTTTAAAGTTTCATTTTCGAAACAGGGATAAAATGACTAACTGCTCGGAACTTGGGAAAGCTGACAGTACCGGTCAAACGAAGACTTATAGTTATTCTATTTATAGAGTAGCTGCTTATCCATCGGAACACAAAAAAATTATGTTAAGTATTATTTAAATTTATTTTACTATTCAAATCCATGAAAGAAACAATTTAATACACCCCGACGGTTAAGTTTATCTGTGTTATCCAAACTATTTCGTCCTTAACGTGTTCTTAGACGTTGTATGTCAATGTCTACAAATAGTGGTTTCATCTTGTAAGGAAAAAAATAATTCATATCTTTTTATACCATGATCTTAATCCATGCAATAGAATCAAAACAAAAAAATTAACAATTTTTTTTTTTATTATTTTCTCCCACGTTCCTTTAAATTCCGTCCCTCTCTCTCTCTCCGAACAAGGTTTTAAATCCTCCATTGTCATTTTTTCAAGATATTTTCTCTGACTTAGAACATTTTAGATCGCATTTTCAGCCATTTTTCAACAGACGACTTTGCTCCCATTGATTCGTATGCTCCAGTAAAAACAATGAGCCCGATCCGAATCTCGCCGAAAACAATCGCCCGTTCTTTGTTTAGACTTCGAACAAGCTTGTATTTCTTGTTCTACAGATGTTTTTGGGTAACCACTAGACTTTTCTGCTTTTCTTTGTTTCGTTTGCGGAGTTTTTCGCCGAGCAATATGTCAAATATTCCACCGTTTTACATTGTTCGTTACTCGGGCTTTGAAATCCCACGATCACTTTCTTCGCCAACGTCTGTATTTTTAAAATTTCGTTTTGTTTATACTCTTCGTTTATTTCTAGGTTAGGGAAGATGCTCTGCGTTTTTAAATATTTCTTTTTTAAATGCATTTGCATTGTATGATTGTATAAGTATTGGGTCAAATGTATTAGATATTCTGCTGTTTCATTTTGTCCGTTGCTTACTTACTTACTTACACTTACACACACACACAAACAAACAAACAAACAAACACAAACACACACACACACACACACACACACACACACATATATATATATATATATATATATATATATATATGTCACGCGCTCTATGTCTATACACCCAAAATTGATGTAAACAGTAGACAGTAGAGACGGGTAGATGAATTTATAGGATAGGGAATATGAATTAGGAAATATACGAGATAGGTTTTGATATAACACACACACGCAGATATACAGTGTTGCCTCAGTACTCGAAGTTTATTGGTTCCAGACGGCACGAGTACCGAATGAACTTTCCCCATAAAGAGTAATGTAAACTGAAATAATCCGTTACTGAAACCCCGAAATTTCAAATTTTACTTTGGCAGTTTATAAATTGATGGGTTGGTTTTTGATACAAAATCTCAAAACTGAAAAACAATAATTAGATAATAAAAAAAATACAATAATTAGATTAAAATAAATAAAATAAAAGTCACTTAACCTCTACTGAGATGAGTTCATGACCTAATCGGATGGTGGCGAAAGGTTTTTCTTTAGGGGGGGGGGGGTCCTTCCAATAAAACAAAAGGCTCTCAAACAGGGGTTCTTCTTTTCTGTCTAATATTGAACTCTGCCGTAGACACAGATTTAGGGAGTTCGACAACAAACCTATCAAAAGACACTTTGTTCTGACTACGTTTCAAAATCTTTCTAAAGTCCCCATTTTGGCTTGTTAGAGCTTTGTCAGGGGATACTTTTCAACAAAATTTTGTAATTCAACCCATTTAGAACATATTTTTCAAAGCAGTGCTGTAGGGGCTTCCACCCTTTCCTCCTCCAAACTTGAAAAAAGTTCCCCAGCCACTATCTGTTGGTGCTCCCTTTGAAGTTCCCGCACCTCCTCAATGCTGAACGTCTGTGTCTCGTCTGTGTTCTTCCACTAACTCTTAGATGTCCCCGATTTCGAGGCCCACGGACACGATGTCCTCCACTATTGATACAGACTCAAAGCCTTCAAAGTCCCTCGGAGTTACCCTCATCTTTGTTCTGCGTCGAAATTTCTGTCTATTGTTTCATCGTGGATCCCCCTCATTTTTTCTGAGTGGTATAACTCCCCTCCTTCAAACTCATGACGAAGTCAAAAAAAGTACATAGCGAAATATATAGGGTTCTACTCTGAGCACGAGACTAAGGGCCTGTTCCCATACAATCCGTCAGCGTCAGACTATGGACCTGTCACATTTAGTCCGTCAGTTTAAAGATTTCGTTGGCGCTGATTAGTTAAATGGGTCAATGATTGGTTAAATTTTTTTACGCCGACGCTGACGGATTCTGTGTGAACAGGCTTTTAAAGCATCGGTCTTTGTTTCGCCCAGAGAGACAGGATTGCCTCATGCAGGTTTTAAGGCAAGTGTGACCAGTACCGAGCAAAGGTCAAGTGCAAAAACGGTTTTTTTTTTAATAAAGTCAAAATGCGTGGAGTACTGAATTCGACGACTACCAAGGTATGACTGTACATATATTTACATAAACATATTGAATATATACTACCCCAAATCCTCCTTCATTCATATCACCCCTATCCTAGAAATGACCCTCTTCAATTTATCATCTCTACTCTGGCCCACCCGTAAAAGACACACACGTTGGAGATTGCCCATACAGAGGTAAAAGTGTATTCATCCGCGACACCGATACTGCAAACGGTCAATATTCAAGTCAGAGAGCGCCCGAGAATCCCCAATCTTGATTGACATGTGGTGTTAAATGAAACTTCCGGAACGAGGGGTTGGGAGGTGGCCGAATGGCTAGGGCGCTGGCATTCGGTTCAGATCCTGTCAGTTCGAGTTCCACTGTTGGCATGGATGTTTGTAGCCGTTCGGAATCGGCTTTAAACTGCAGGCCCCGGTCTAATCAGCCCTCGTGTAACAAAAATTTGACCGTAGCGCTCCAAACTAAACCAAATCGAAAAGAGAGTGTGGTACGATGTATGACGGACGTGTTGTGAATTGGCTGAAATGTTGACAAAGAGGCAAATAAAGTATAAGAAAAAAAGGCAAAACAAAATTACTGTGTGACAAGACTGCAGTATTTTTCGATAAGCACAGCGGGGCAACAACCACACACACACACACACACACATATATATATATATATATATATATATATATATATATATATATATATTATATGTGTGTATCTTTGTATATACACAGTGAAACTTCTCTCTGGCGGCTGCCATTGCTGGTTCCGAAAAAAGTGACCTTTTGAGGGGTCGCCGTCGAAAAGAAGTTTCTTCCAGAACACGTGCTCCATGGTGTCTTGAGACGGTTCTGAACAAAATATGACTGTATAGAGCAGCGATCGCCAAACTTTTTGACCTCACGGACCAGTTAATTCATAATTTAAATCCCGCGGACCACTAATAGGATTTTTTAAGTGTTAAATATATTTATAAAAAAAAATTGTGATCAAAGAACACATAAAATGTACCTAGTTAATAAAATGAAACTATTAATAGTAACCAAGTTATGAAAGCTTTATTAATAAACCATAATAAAATAAACAAAATAAACAAAAATTGTACAAAGAAAACAATTAAAAGATGGTTTAAATATATCAAACTTTTAGCGTTATACATTCCTAGTGTGATGGATGTTCCTGCTTACTTGAAATAAGATTATAGATATTTGGATCCAATGTTGTTACTGCAAGACGGAGAACTGCATTTATTTCAAGCCGAGATCGGTACCGTGTTTTGATGACTGTGACAGATGAAAAGGCCTTTTCACATAAATAAGTTGTGGAGAATTGAATCAGAATTTTCATCGCCTGTTCACTAAGCAAAGGGTATTCACTTTTTATGGAAAGCCAAAACTGAGGTCTTGATAAGGATGAATGAAATTTAAATTTGAGAGTTTCGTCGGACGATAGGTCGATGAGGCTTTCTTTTAGATGCATGCTTAACTTACTATCCTGAATGTTCGCTGCAAACGGATCTATTATCCACATATTACCATGTCTGGGATCTTCATTCTTTGGGTAATAACGAGCAAAAGATTCTGTAAGTGATTCCAAGTGCTTTTTAACTAGGGTTACCACTTGCTGGTTAACATCATTCTCCTTCATGTATTCATAAAAATTAGAAAACATTTGCAGATCGTCTTCAACCAACCGCATTTGCCACAGTAATATTTTCTTTTGAAACGCATCCATTTTACTTCGTAGTGTGAACACGTCCTTAAGTTGTCCTTGCAAAGATATGTTTAGTTCATTTAACAGGGAAAAAATATCTGCCAGGTATGCAAGCTTTGCTAGCCATTCATTGTCGGACAAGCATTTTTGCAATTTCGGATTATTTTGCTGCTGGAAAAATAATTTGACTTCTTCCCGCAAGGCGAATAGTCGGGTCAATATTTTGCCCCTCGACAGCCATCTCACCTCAGCATGACGAAGAAGATGAGTATACTCGGAACCCATTTCTTCGCAAAGTGCCTCAAATATTCGAGAATTGAGTGCTTTGTGTCGAATTTCCTTTATAATTTCAATGACATTTGATAATACTTCGTGTAGTTCTGGGGACATTCTTTTCGCTGCAAGTTGTTCTCGATGTATAATGCAGTGTGTAGATAAAATGTCTGGGTGACCAACATTCTTCACCTTTACAACAATTCCTGAAAGATGTCCAGTCATATTTGCGGCACCATCTGTGCAGATCCCAATACATTTTTTCCAATCAATTTCATGTTCCCGGAAATAACTATTAAGTGCTTCAAAAATCTCAGAGCTGGTTGTTCTACCCGGCAAATTAAGCGAACAAAGTAGTTCTTCATGTAACTCTCCTTCACACTCAACCCTCACAAAACAAAGAAGAAGTGCTTTGTTTGTAATGTCCGTAGATTCGTCAAGTTGGATTAAATAAAATGATGAATTTTTCACCATTTTTATTATCTGATTTTCAATGTCTTCGGCCATATCTTCGATTCTGCGCTTGATAGTATTATTAGACATAGGAATTACTTTCAATTTCTGAACAGCCTGCATTCCCAAAATCTGTTCACAGGCTTTTAACATGCATGGCTTAATTAATTCTTCTCCAATCGTGTACGGCTTTTTGCATTTCGCGATCTGATTTGCTATGAGATAGGAAGCCTTTAGTAATGATTTATCTTCCATGGTCATTTTTCTTAAAGCAATAACTTGCTTTTGCATATTTTCATGCATTCTTTTAAAATATTCTAGCGGTTTTTTTGCTAAATCCGGGTGTTTTGAATTCAAGTGTCTTTCAAGTTTTGAAGGTTTTAATGCATCGTTAGATAGGCTTTCAGAACATACAACACAGAGAGGCCGTGGATCCAGCTCACTGTCAGGTTCTTCAATGAATCCAAATTTTAAGTAGTAGGAATGATATTTTCTTGATACTTTGTGTTTTTTCTTCTCTCCACCTCCCGTTCCAACGTGTTTCCTAATGGTGCCTGATGAAGACTGTGGAGGGTCTGATTTATTGATCAGTTCACGGTTAGGTGAAGTATTATTAATGTTATTATTATCGTTCTCATTACCTTTTGCATTACTAAAGAAATGCAAAATATTCTTTTGCTTTTTTTCACTCATTATGGGTTTAATTTATTTGAATCTAAAATAAAATAAAAAGAAATTTAGAAAAGTCAAACTCATTTTATCCCAATAAATATCAAATAAAAGAAAATATGTACATGGTTAAGATTTAAGATCATACCTGTTTTAAATCTATGTGTCAATATATAAAAGAAAATACACAAAAACTTCCTTAATAACCCTACTAATATATTGAATACATTTTGTATTGAACTCAATACGTCCGTAAGCCCACCTTTAATCGCTTCAACTGATATACATATGCGACAAACAGAAGACTGAAACATTAGAAGAGTGCGAAACGAGGCGAGAGTAAGACAAAACATGTGCAATGCAGCTAGAGCTATGCAGCTAGTTTTTATAACTTGTCACGTATTGTTATGAATTGAATCATGTTTTAATGCATCTTAAAACATAACTTAACATGATGAGTAAGTATATTCCACATTTTTCTGCGGACCAGCGAAATTTTCTCGCGGACCACTTTGGCAACCGCTGGTATAGAGGGGTGGCAGTCTAGAGAAGTTTCACTGTATGGACACAAACACACAGGGACAGACGTGTTATGTCTTCGAATAGTAGACTATCATTTCTAGAGGGTTTTTTCTGCAATTAAACTATTCTTCTATAAAGATGAATATAATTCAATAGTTAATTACAAATTTGAACACATATATGTTTGCGTCAATATTATTCAGGCATATATGTGCTAATTGGTGAGATTTCGCAAGTAACACGTGTTTATGTTTGTGTATAACTCCTCTAAAATGTTGAAAATAAGGGTAACGGAGCAACGATTTGTGTGAATACCTCTCTCATATGAATATAATGTTCGATTCCCCAGTTCTTCCTGTTTGAGCAAGCTGTTTCATTTTTAAACTTTCAGGTTTAATTACGCAAAGAGACAGATTATGTCAGGATTACCTCAAAGAACGATTACAAATTAAAAGAAAACAAACTTCAGCCATGTCCATTTTCTAAATACAAGGCATGCGAGCTCCCATTTATAAATATAAACGAAAGGTATTTCTTCTCGAACGCCAAACCCATAACACAAATATTTACTTTTCAGGAGCTTTTAATGACTCATGCTTCAATGGACGGCCCTCAAAATACCAAATGTATCCGAAGCAATCGCCAGAGCCCAAGACCCATCTCCCTGTGAATTAGAGGAGTCAAAACCCTGCCCAAACCCTCCTTTCAGCTTGGGAACTTGATTTAATCTTCATTGTCTGTTTAATTTGCAACACAATGATCCCTCTCCCCTTTTGTTTGGCGAAGGTCGTTGAATCTTCGCACTTGATTGATCGCCAAGATGCAGACTTGGCGAATGCCAATTAACCTAAGTGAAAGAAAAAATATATATATATTTTCGTCACACTTGGTTGCAGACGATTTCTTTTTAATTACAGCTCCGTTTGAATTTCGAGACGTCTAAATGGAAGGTTGAGGCTCACCTGATGCTGAGGAAGTAGAAGAAAAAAGCAAAATTTCGTACTGCATAGAACCATATTCAATTTCAGCTTATTATTTTTTTCGCGATAGTTCGATCATAAGGTTCGTCATGAAGAGCTGAAGCATCTAATTTCTGAGAGAAGAGCCATTTTTAATAGTCGAGTCATTGACTTACACGAGTAGTTGTTATAAGTGTTTAAAAACCTATAAACAGTGCAAATACCGGGGATTCTATGTCAGTAGACTATTTTCTCTTGAAGATGAAACCGCTGGCAACAGCTAAGTCAATGCTTAATTTTTTATTTTTTTTTAATTTAAAAATGTATATATGTGCGTCCAATCGTAACATGAGACTCGTAGAGATGAGTCACTGAAAGTATGAAAATCAATCTTTTCGTCTTTTGATTTACCGGAAATTTAACCGCATGCTACGAAATCTTGTGTGGCGTAAATGGCTCACATGATGATTTAATATAATCTGAAAAAAAAAAAATAAATAAATATATATATATATATATATATATATATATATATATATACATACATATATATATACATACATATATATATATGTGTGTGTGTGTGTGTGTGTGTGTGTGTGTGCGTGTGCGTGTGCGTGTTATACCTAAAACCAATATCTCTCATATATTTCCTAATTCATATACCCTATCCTATAAATTCTTTCATGAATTCTTTCATATTTTGTGTGTGTAGACCGACAGCCGGTGAAGACATTGCATATCCACAGAGGTTAAAAGGCACGTCTACAGCACAGATTCAGCAACACATTTACTTTGGATCAGTCCAATTTCGGAATCTGCCGGGCACCCCTGTGCTATATTGACATGTGGTCACAGAAGGTAATCAGACGCAAATGTCCGTGTTGCCAAACATGAGGTTTCTCTGAAATGCCTTCATTAGAATTAGCATATTTTATGCTACATTTTGGGCCCGAGGTAGTTAAGTGGTAACATGTTGGACTTCGGACTGTCCTTTTGCCTTCGGGGTGCTCCTTTCGATTCCCGACGAACGCCATTCAATACCTTCGTGTCTAGCCGGATATGGGCAAGTTAAATCTATAGACCGGAAATTCCTTCTATGATGACAATGGGTGGGAAGGGGTACGAGCCCTCAAAATGTAGCCCCTGGGAGTGCTTGGTCAAAATTGAGGTGACACCTAGCTAAATTCTAACTCTGACTCTTGTGGTGCCATTGTAAAGCCGGAGCCACATTTTTCTACCTATAGTCGAGACATGGTCTCTATGTTCTGGCCAGGGGCCATAAGTCATAAAAAACTACAGTAACATGCTACATTCCGATGCATAAACTAGGCTGTAAAATCTGTTTAAAAAATTAAACATTTTATGCTACCCCGAAGCTAATTTACCATTATGAAATCCGTAACACATATATATATATATATATATATATATATATATATATATATATATATATATATATATATATATATACATATATATATATATATATATATATATATATATGTACATATATATATATATATATATATATATATATGTATGTATATATATATATATATATATATACATATATATATATATATATATATATATATATGTATATATATATATGTATGTATATATATATATATATATATATATATATATATATATACATATATATATATATATATGTATGTACATATATATATATATATATATGTATGTATATATATATATATATATATATATATATATATATATATATATATATATATATATATATATATATATATATATATATATATATATATATATATATATATATATATATCTTTACCCATAATCGTGTTTCAGCTGTTACATAATATTCCACTTGAAAGGATAAAAATTCCGACAAGATCGTCTTCCGTACACCCAAGGCCGAGAGCAACTATCCACAAATTCAGATCTCGTCCCATCTCTTTGGTTCAATCAGAAAATCGACTGCCCTTTTCCTCCTTATCTCGCGAGGAGGCCAATCAAAGACAATTGGAGGCACCGCATCGGAATGGCAGCGGCCAATTGAGCGCCTCTCGGAAGAGGCTCCCGATTTGGTGACACGATTCGCGCACAGAGCAACCGGATATGCCCGGTCAACCGAGCGGACCTGACCCTCTTGGCATTCAATTTCAATTCATTGTCGGATCGTCGAGGGCTCTCGTGATATCCGATGCGAGGCGCAGTTACGCTGAAACAGTGGTGACCAACTGGGCGTGAGGCGCCCTCTTACATACAATCGACGGATCGAATACCGTCTCGCAGTCTGCATATATTCATTCTAGAGGTGAGACTCTAGCACTTTAAAATTGCGTATTAGTCTTCCATGTAAACCTTTTTTTTTAAGCTACTATGTATACCCACCTTAATGAAGTAGCCCATTTACGCAGCGAGTTTTGTAGACTACTTCATTAAGGTGAACCAAGTATGTCTATCATGTAAATGCGTAAAAGTAAACCAAAGTTACGTGTGAAGGAAAAACAAGGGGACAGCTTTGTCTTGGCGGGTATTCGAATCCAGGCCCACATGGGGCAGCTCTTGACGCAAACCACAATATATTGGGTGACATCCCAAGAACTATTAAAACTAGAATTCAGTAATAAATAATTTGAATAGTGGCTCTGAGAAAATATCAGTATCTGATTATGTTTGCCTAAAAAATTTTTTTCACTTAAATAAAGTCCTCGGGGATGTTTCGAGTTAAGGTTTTTTCCCCCATAAAGAGCAGCATTTTTTTTAACAAGTAGAAAAGGGAAACTTAGTCATTCTGTGTCGAAGCTCTCCAGAGAATAAAAATCTACCTTGGAGTCCTCCAGTTCTTGTGAATAAATCTTCCTACTGAACTCTCATAATAAATTACACCATACTAGAAGCGTCCATGTCAACTTAAATGGAAGTAGGGTGACCGGTTCATCCCACCCAGCGTCCTTCATTTCTTTCTTTTGTACAATTATTACCGCATATTTCAAACTGATATACAGAGGATGACCTGTCATACTATCCGATCCTTGTCTTCAGGGAACTATTTTCTCACTATTTCCAGTGGTCTACTCGGGTTACGACCTTCAGTTGGAGTTCGTGGCAATTCCACCTCCCGCATGCAAAGAGAACAGAACTACCCGTTCCGCCGACTCAAAATGGGCAAATGTGACTGCTCCTCTGTCTAACTTTGCCAATGGGCCACTAACACGGTTCACTACCTTCCCGAATCGACGATAACACCCCCGGTCTCATTGTTGACACTTATCTGCACCCTGAATGAGTTACCGTGTGTGTGTGTCCCTGTTAACAAACGCGACTGGAATACCTCCAGTTTCATTACCGTGGGTCAAGTTTGAGTTGTTGTTGTACTCTCCTGATCTATTTCTTGTCCGCAACTCAGACTTTTCATTTCAAGCAAACAGGAACACTCATTTCGTATCAGATCTAAAGCAGACGTTGCGCAACACGATAATGAAGGAGACCACACTCAAATTTCTGATTGCTATTATGATTTCACTAAACAATTTTTCACCCAGAGGCATCAAGGTACTACTAAAAGTTTCAGGTGCAGTCTGCTCGTTAAAGCTGGAGTTCAAGTTTCGTGGGTTTGGTTATTCGCAGTTTTGCCAAGAACGGCAACTGCTGACTGCTGCTTTACGAAAATTGTTGAATAAATCAGTATATATAAGCTGCACTTCATTGTACTGAAATTTATGAAACTCTGTTTCCTTATTAATTTTACTGCTATTTTAATTCTGAACAAGTATTATACTCACATACCGTAGTCTCTCTCTGTAAGTGACATAGTAGAAAACTTACACGAAAGGTCTGTTTGGAGTTAACAGACTTGTAGAATTTTTTTATTCTTGGGTTGGGGGGAGGGGGATTAGCCCCTGTTCCACTCTCTCCATCTACCTACATCACTACTATACTCTGTCTGTTGGTGTTTATCTCCTTTATTGGTACTGTAAGTTTAAAATTAAAAGACATGCTGTGCTGATGTATATCATATTGTTTGTTTTTATGCGTGTTAAATTTAGGTAACAATACTGACAGCTAATGTTTTGGGCGATGGGTGGTCCAGAGATATTCACCAATTTTTCTATATTACGGTATTGCTGTGCACCTAATCCCCGCTAACATAGGGAGCCAACTGTAGACTGAAATTACAAAGGGCATTTTAGTCACAGTTTTATAGCTAAACGTAATTTTCAGATATCAATATAAGGTTACCGTAGTTCGTGGACGATAAAGCGCACCTCGAATTTATGGGAGGATTTTTAGAAAAGAATATTTTGTATTTTGTTAGGTATATAAAGATATTTTCAATTTAGCTCTTAATAAAGATAAAAATATATATAACAAATATAATAAATTATATATATATATATATATATATATATATATATAATATAATATAAAATATTCATTTTATTTTAATGTTACCTTCGGGCCATAAGACGTACCCCAATTCTAAGTCGATTTTCTCATGTAAAAAGGTTCATCTTATGGTCCAAGAAACAAGGTATATATCGATAGTTATAAAAATTTTCATGGGTTGTTAAAATCTGTTTTCTAGATTTTTTTTAATTATTCGCAGTATTTTCCTAACATTTTTCTAGTATTTCACATTAATTTCATGCTTAGTGTAAAAACTAATACAGAGTCTGATAGCCATAAAATGTTTTGACAAATATCATGAGCATTTTTTCCTATCATTCTGATATACTTTTATTAAAAAAATTACTGTAAATTTTAGAGCTAAACAAACATAGCGTCAAATCCGGTAAAGGGTTTTAAAGGTAAAGGTTTTATATTATCTTCTTATGACAGCAAAAGTTTTGGACATCAATCGATCTTTGACCTTAAATAATGAATAAGACCATTTCCTTTCCAATCAGTATAACATTTGTGTTTCTGAGTTCCAAAAAACCCTCCTTCTTTCCAATGAAAAATTACAGTATTTCATAACTAACTGAAAAGCTGACGCCAAGATATTTGTAATATAGAAAGGAAACATTCTTATTTGAAGTAAAAGCCTTTCAAAGTTACTGTTTAAGGCTGCTGTGTCCTAATCCTATAAGATTCGCTCACCTCAATGTTAGCCAATGGAGGCATATGTCCGAGGTTTGCCGACTTGGAATTAAAGATTTTTTTTAATTGTACTCCGTAATAGAGAAAGAAATTTTACACCTTGGTGCATTTTTCGTTTTTTCTTTTAAATACAAATAATATTTTTAAATTTAAATTATTCGGAGAGAAAAGTTCTTACAGTGTGTTTTAAACGCTTCTAAATTCCATTGGTGGACGAAATTTATAAAATAAATCCTGTTGCAAAGTGCATAAGAGTTCAAGATATCTGAAAATACCATTTTTATTGGATTATCAGCATTTACGCAGCTGTAAATAGACACATTTTCTCCATGGGTTAACAATGAAGTAAGCTAATCCTATAGGGTTAGTACAGAGCATCCTTAAAGCCTTCGTTTCTAGACTTTAGAAATCGCTAGAAACAGATCCTTTCTAAAATGGCTTAAAGTTTTCTAATTAGTCCGTTATTTCAGAAATCTACTAACTTAAATGAGAATAACCACCAGGAAATCGCAAGATGTTACAATATCAAAGTCGATTCTCATAGTCTGAGCTTGATAATATAACATTACAATTCGCCTTTTTAAAACTAGAAGACATTTTATCAATCATTTTAAGAGGTAAAATTTCTGATACATTTGAAAGAATAATTTATTTTCTTCCATCGAATTTGTTCAGTTCGGAAATTTGATATCTTAAATCATATTTCTGTGGAATTTTATGCATCAGTTGTGAAGGCACAAATAACATAAAATACTCTACTATTGTTGTATCAGCATATGAAATTCTCTTTTGCATGTTTTCGTTTTATATTCTTCTTTATTTCAAAACATAAAAATTTAACCTTATATATAGAGAAAATATTTTTGCATTTATTTTTTATTTCCGATGCAATGGTACCCTAAGGGACAATATAATATTAAAAGTACTTATTAAAGTATTAAACTAATAAATAGGTATAAATTTATTAAATTTATATTTATTAGTTTTTATAATATTTATTTAAAATATTCATTTTTATTTTTTTCTCTGTCTTTTAGGTACCATGGACCGAAGTATCCCGCATATTAGAAATATCTTCTCCACTTCTTCCCGTAAGAAGTCCACAAGCGACACCCAAGATCTCTGCCAGTACGAAAAATCTCCCCGAAGTCGGAAGAAAATCAACAAAGATTGCGATCACGAGCACAAGAACTCGGGGTCCCCCAAAAAGTCTTTCGACTACGGAAAGGAAAACCTCAAAACGGGCGACGATCACAGGAAATCTGGCAACAGGAATGGAAACTACAACACCTACACCAGCAAGACGCTGACGGAGAAAGACATGAAGCACCTGGAACGCCACTTGTCGATGAAGAAGACCATCCGGAAGCAGATAAGTCGTAACCTTGCCCAAGCCTTCCTGGATAATCCTAATATATTTGAGCCCGGTGACGAGAAATCGGGCAATCACAGAGCTGACCATGCTCTGCCCCAGCAGGGAGACAAACAAGGCATTGCCAAGACGGAACAAAATGTCTTGGACCTCCTGAAAATAAGCATCGATGACCGAGATTCCGGACACTCTAGTCCAACTCACGAGAATCTTGAAGATACAGATTATGAAGAAGACGAAGTAGAAGACCTCAACAACTGGAGGTCCCCTTCGAAGCATCGAAACAGCGATACGAAAGGTCTCGTGGAAGATAGATCCAGACATAGCCAAGAACCCGAAAAGAAAACGTCGTCTATTTGGAAAATGTTTTCACCTCGCCACAAAGGGAAACGATAACTGTCCACATAAAGGTATCGAATCGATATTAGTAGTACACGTAACGTCGATAACTGAGATTGAACAATTTGACGACTTTTTATATTATTATTTTTAAGCAGAGCTTTTGAAAAGACTCTGTCTTTCGTGTTTAGGACCAAGAGATCGTATTTTGGATAAAACGTTTTGAAGACTTTCAGTAAATATGTGCATTATCATTTTTCTAGGCGGAAGAAAACGTGTGTGTCTACCGTTCTCACATTATATGTGTTTGTATTTAACATTAAATGTGTTATGAATTAATTTCGTTTTCATGTTTTTGTGCTTGTGTTCATGTTCATTGCATACAAAGGTAAGAATTCTTTTTTTCTTTACCTTAAGGCTGTTGTGTACTAACCCTATTGGATTCGCTCACCTCAATGTTAACCTACGGAGAAAATGTGTCTATTATTTACAGCTACATAAATGCTGATAATCCTATAAAAATTTTCAGAAAGCCTGAACTTTTCTAAACCTTGCAACAGGATTCATTTTATAAATTTCGTCCACCAAAGGAATTTACGAGTGTTTAAAACACACTATACCAGATTTTTCTCCCGAATAATTTAAATAAAAAAATATTATTTGTATTTAAAAAAAACGAAAAATGGACCAAGGTATAAAATTTCTTTCTATATTGCGGAGTACAATTTTAAAAAAAAATCTTTCTATCCAAGTCGGTAATCCTTGGACACATTTTCTCCATAGGTTAACGTTGAGGTGAGAAAATCCAACAGGCTTAGTACACAGCAGCCTTAAAGATATTAATAACTTACCCTCTTCCCTCTCTGATCTATTTCATATTAAAAAACACACCTTTATAAATTGCATGTTATCCTAAAAACGGTGCTATAATGTCAATTCGTGATTGTAAATGTACACATTTATATGAAACCATTATCATAAATGAAACCATTTCTAAATAGGTCGGCGTATTATCTGAAACTGGTTGAAATTATACTTTGTTAGATTTATTAAATTTTAATCGTTTAATTTGAAGCATGAAGAGTTTGTTTGAAGCAGGAATTTGAATTTCTTTTTGGTGCCAAAAAAATTTTAATTAATAAATATTCTTTGTCTAAATTATAGCAAAGGGGGCAAACATTTTGGAGGACCGAGATACAAAATTCCTGTGCACAAATTGGAAATGGAATTCAAATAGAGTATTTAATTCGGCAGGTGTATCAAAGCGAAGCATGCTTTAAATTTAAATTTTTTTTGGACAAAATTTCAAACTTTCCAAATATAATAATCTTGATGTAAGTAGATGTTTGATGGGGGGGGGGGGGGGAAATACATTTTGGTTTGGACCGCTACGGTCAACTTTTTGCTACACGAGGTCTAATTAGACCGGGACCTACAGTTTAAAGCCGATTCCGAACGGCTACAAACATCCATTCCAACAAAAGGACTCGAACCCACAGGATCTGAACTGAATGTGTGTACAGTCGGACCCCGTTATAACGAACTTCAAGGGACCAAAGGTTTTGTTCGCTTTGTCCGGTGGATTGCTATATGCGAACCGTTAAGAAAAATGCTAGAGTTCACAAAATGTATAACTCATTGGTTGCAACGTGTATTCAATAATGATGTATTAAAAACTGATAAAATCTATTAAAAATTATCATTAATGAATTAATTCGACTAAAATCGGTTACATTAAACTGACACAATACTATTTAAATTAAGTACAATGGTAAGTATGGGACCAGAATTTTGGTTCGTTATATCCGTGCGTTCGTTATATAGCGGGTTCGCTATAACGGGGTTTGACTATATGAAGAAAAAATAAAATTTTCTGCCCCTTATACAGAGCCGGTCCCACAGGTGAGGATTAAAATAGGCGCCAAAATGAGGCAGAGTAAAAATACAAAATTTTTAACGAGTAAAGAAAAAATATTAGTAGTTTATTCTAATATATGATGAAATTCTCAAAAATACTCAAATATCATCGAATATTTGGGCTATTTTTTTAAACGGCTGAATTTAAGATTATGAGAAATAAATTTTGAATGCTTATTTCCTAACGTTGATGTAGCTCTAAAAATTCTACTAACACTGCCTGTAACTATAGCAGAAGCTGACTGCAGTTTTTCTAAGTTGAAAATTTTTGAATTTTCTGCGAACAACAATAACCCAAGAGCGATAAAAGACGGCATCTAAAGCAATAAATTATATAGATACAATTGATCCATTTGCTTCAATGAAGGATAGGAGAATGATTTAGTAATTATTTCTATTACAAACCAGACTATAATCAAATTTATTTTCTTTTTCTGCTTCTTTTAAGCTCTGTCATTTTACATATTTTTATTTCTTTAACCTTTAGCTTCCGGGGCCCATTTTTCCAATTCCCTCTTTAGAACGGGAAACTCCCGTTCTAAAACTCCATACCCACTTTGTAAGAACGGCCTTTAAGGGGTTATATATATATATATATATATATATATATATATATATATATATATATATATATATATATATATATATATAATAGTAGAAAGTTGAAAGAGAAAAACCAGTATGAGCACTAAAGCTACTACAGCCAGGAACCAAAAACATGAAAAGATAAGATTGAAAGAGGTTTTAGACAATATCTCATCTTCAGCGGTGTCAATACTGTCTAAAAACCAATGGACTGTTTCAGATAAGTATGATCTGTACAATAAACATACTCAGACACCGTACAGTCCATGAATTACTGTAGAATTGAATATAGAGTTACTGAACCATAGAACACCAAGACTGGCGCTAGACAGAGTGGAAGTTAAGAATAAGTAACCGCAAGATGACTGACATCACAAAACTTGCAACCATGGAGATTATGGAAACACAGAAACTGACCTACTATGGATACTGTGCTTTAGGACTATTAATCCTTTATTAATTTAGCTTTTTATTATTATTACTAAGAATTATTTATCTTATTTTTATTTTTACTTTAGATTTTAATTTTATTTTTTATTTTTTATTTTTAGTAGTTATTTTTTCTAATTTTACTTATTATTATGATTTACTTATTAATTGCAAAAGAACAAACTATTCATTAAAACTAAAACAACCAATTATGTGTTTGGATAGACTTTCTAGGTAAGAATTACGTGTTAGCACCGCTATCAAGTCTAAAATATGCTTATTCCTATTGTCTTTAGAACATAGCCTATTTATACGAACTAACTGATGTACAATAATGTTATTAAAAACAGATTTATGTAAACAGGTTAGGTAATTTTGAAATTTAACAATATTAAAATCATAATCAGATCTTTTGTCGTATAAATCAAAAGTAAATTTGCTTTGAGAATTTAATTTAATGTTAATATCTCAAAAGTTTACATTAATATTATCTTGGCTACTTTTAATTAGTTCCAGATTAGGAGGGTAAAAATTTAAGTCTATAGGATTATTACTTTTATTAATTACTATTATATCATCTATATACCTAAATATATTGTAATTGCAATTATCTATATTATTAATTTCAAAATAATGTAAGTATAAATTAGCTAGCATACTTGAAGCATATCCACCTTGTGGTACACCTTTGGTCTGTAAGTATATACTATTATTATGAACTATGTAATTATGTTTAGTTACATAATCTAGTAGCCTATTGAAACGAGTAAGATTAATTTCATTGCCTAAGTATTGAATATTATTTTGTACTAACTTTATGATTATTCTATTTAAATCAATTATATTGATGTTATTAAATAAATCTTTAAAATCATAAGTTACTACTGTTTTACAATTATCTAATGTTTGTAGTTTTCTAATTAGACTAAAGCTATTATCAATTATACCACAAACACCAGAAGTTATAATTTTATAGATTAATTTAAGGTAATTTAATAATATTACACTTGCTTTAGCAGCATAAGTGTTGTGACCACAGGTTACTGCTCTAAAAGCAATAGGTGTTTTATGAAATTTAGGAACTAAAGTAATATATGGAAAAAGATAGTTGTTTGATGATATACCTAGTAGTTTATATTTTGCTATAATTTTCTTAATAATAATACTAGTAGTTTCTTTTAAAGGCTGAAAAAGATCACTATTTTCTAGCTGTTTTTTCAAACTTATGGCAAAATATTTTTTACAAATAATTGCATAGTTGTTGGCTGCTTTATCTACATAAGTGATTATAAAATATTCTTGTAATTTAGTTATAGCATCTTTCAAGTGTTTATAGGAATTATTAATGAAATTACTATAATTGGGAAGTTTAGAATGTACTAGCTTAAGTAAGTTAATTTTCCATTGGTTGAAGGTTTCTGTAAGTATAGAATAATTAATAGCTATTTTGTATATAAATTTATCTAAATCAGCATTTAAGAAACTTATAATTTTCTTATTATTAGTAGTACTAGGTAATCTATACTTAGTTCTCAAACTCATCAACTCACGCAGTGCTAAATTATCCACTATTTCCAAATTGTCTGTTATTACATGACCATGTGCCATGTCAACATAACTATTGTAATTGGGCAAATGACATACACAACTTAAATTTATTGATTGAGAAAATTTTTTTGAGACTTGATTATAGTTGAATATATGTCTACCCATAGGCAGTGTACATTTAAAGGCACGTTTAACTTTTATATCATTTACACGAAACATATCATGAAGTTTATCAAATATACTATTGAAGTTTATATTATTTAGTTTAGGGTTGGTAAAATTTAGTACACAATAAGTGTTATTAGCTGTGTTTTGTTTTTTATATAAGTTTATTTTTAAATGATTAGCCCGTGTTAATATTAAATATATATATATATATATATATATATATATATATATATATATATATGTGTGTGTGTGTGTGTGTGTGTGTATGTATATATATATATATGTATATATATATATATATATATATATATATATATATATATATATATATATATATATATATATATATATATATATATGTGTGTGTGTGTGTGTGTGTGTGTGTGTATGTATATATATATATGTATATATATATATATATATATATATATATATATATATATATATATATATATATATATATATATATATATATATATATATATATATATATATATATATATATATATATTCATTCATTCTTGGGGCAATATTCTTGGGATACATACTATCCCACCCCGTGAGGAAAAGGTTAAAATAAATATAACTTTTCTATCTATTTAATACAAATTTTCCCCAAAATGTCCGTTACTCTGTTAAGTAGACTATTTTTAATAGTGATACATTCATTGCTTAAGAGTCTCTGAAAATTCGAGAAGGTGCCGGCTCTGTCCTTATATATAAATTTGAAATTGATTTTGCCAAACTTCTTTTTGGGATATTCAAACTTTTTATTGCGATATGGCTAGTGTTACGTGTAAACAAACAATGAAAATTAATATCAATTTTTAATCTTTTTTTTTTTTTTTTTTTTTTTTTGAATATTAGATGTCAAATATTTTATATCAGACTAATATTTTAGTTTCGTTGAGTCAAACAGACACCAAACTCCGTTCCTCTCTCATTCTAGTTTTGAAATTATCTTTTGAAAATATTCACTTTTTAAAACAAACATTCGTGGAAATTCACGCGTACATAAAAAAACACTGTTTAAGAAGTTATGGCTAGTATTTTAAAACATGCAAGTTCTTCAGGTTTGAAATTCCGACTATCCTCAATTTCCGTTTGTGCATTTTTTACATGTTTTTATTAACTCGCTTTCTTGTTTTTTGTGTGTTTGTGTGTTTGTCCAGTTCAAATCTTGCAATCGATTTTTAACTAACTTCCCGACTAGACATTTGAAACTTTTAGAATAGCTCAGAACACGATGACAATGCATTCTTTTGATACTTTTAGCCATCTTTAAGCAGGATTGAATTCATTTTCAGTTAATTTTATTTTGTAGACTGGTGAAGCCATCTATCAGCCGGAACGGGAACGAAAAGTTAAACGCAAGTTAACTTCCAATTAACTTCATTTTCTTTCAAGCTGATGGGATAATTCATCAAAAAATTTTTAAAAAGCATTTATTAATACATAGAATTGTCAAGTTTATATGATACAACAGAAAATTTAAAAACATGGTATATAAAAAGTTCTTTTTATCTTGTAAATATTATTTCTTATGTTTAGTAAATCGTTCGTGTTGCAGTGTACCATTTTTCAAATCAACTAACTTTGGATTCAACATACATTAAACAACTTTTTTAAACAAATGCTCGTTAGTATTTATGATTGCATTTCGAAAGGGCAATGTTTGTAGACATGAATCTCATTTTCTTTCCTACTCAAATGCATTCCAAAGTTCTTAAAAGTTTTTTTACGTTCAGTACGACTTTTACTAGCTACACCAAATTCCTACTTGTTTATTTTTTTTTACTCTTTTTCAAAAAGCCAGAAATGCATTTGAATCTCTGTTTTATTAAGTTCTCCTCGTTCCACCTAAAAACATCGCAGAGGAAACATTTAAATTGTGAAGTAATGAATGACAAATGTGGAAAAACAATTAATAATAGTCACAGCACAATGAAACATTTATCGTTGAAGTAAATTTAATTTACATTATTTAAAGTGAATTTATTACCTAACGATATTAAACTGATGAAATAACAGATACAGTTCAACCTCGATCTCACGTTTACGTTTTTAGTCAAACAAAAACAAGCAAGTAAAAAATTAAAAAAAACCTGGACAACATAGCAATTAAGTAAATCCATGACGGGAAGAGAACTGTGCAGGTGGTAGAAAGCAGGCAAAAAAAATTAAATGTAGAAACTAAAATTTGGACCCTAAAACAATTTAAATGTACACTGAGTAATAAAAAAATCAATGATCTTTAACGGTTACTTTATTTAGTTTTGAAAGTCACTATTTTTGACTTGGTGCTTTTTACTTTAATTTTATAATGACAATTATATTCAGCATACTGACAAGGTTTCTATATGTCATTTTTGAAAATCGGAGATCAGGTATGAGTTTTTAGTTATTTCATTCCATTTTCCTCCCATTTATTTCGTATTTTTCAAATCAACCCAGGTAGAAATTTTTAAAACTATTTCCGAAAAATGGATGGCAAGGTGATGGCCGAATGGCTAGGACGCTGGCATTCGGTTCAGATCCTGTGGGTTCGAGTCCCACTGTTGGCATGGATGTTTGTAGCCGTTCGGAATCGGCTTTAAACGGTAGGTCCCGGTCTAATTAACCCTCGTGTAGCAAAAAGTTGACCGTAGTGCTTCAAACCGAAAAATGGATCAGTTTATTGGGACGTTTTCAGCTGGGACTTTTCTGAGCCATTCTATAATTTTCACTTCTAGTTTACCTCTTACCTACAACATTTATTGTTGCTGTTGTTGCTATTGCAAAAGCACTTGTACTGAGACATTCGCACATTTCCACGGAAATTGTTTGCTACTTCTTATATGGGAACACACTACTTGTCAACGTGGATCCCTTGGTGCAACCTCAATTTTGATCGAGACATCTGGAGGGCTCGCACCTTCCCCACCCACCTTTAGCATTACCCAATGTGTCTTAGTAAATTTAAACTTGCGGACTCAAAATTGTCTACAGCGCCGACCATATCTGCAAAATTTTCAAGAAATTGTGTATCTCATTGGATTACACATTAGTTGCAGCTATTTCGAAAAAAATAAATACTTCTGTGCGATACGCGGATTTGCTTGTAAAGGTCGTCTGATGCCTAGGCTCAGCAAAAGTTCTTTAAATAAAAGATTTCTATAAAATAATTCATAAACTTCAATCGAAGCATATTGCGAATCGATTCTCCATATTGCGAATCGAATTCATTCGCAATATGGAGATTCTACTGTGTTTATTGCTCGCTGTCATGCAAACAGATTATTTGTTTTGTGTGAAAACAAAATAAGAATTCGAGTTTTACGCAAATAAAACTTTTATCCTGAAATTTTTAAATTTTGATTCAATTTCTTAGTAACGTTCATTTGTTCAAAAGTATCAGTACACAAAAGCTAAACAACAGCATGATAGGAACTTTTTCTTGTACTTTATTCGAAGGTTTTTTCTTGTCGAAGGTACTTTTCGAAGGTACTTTTTCTTGTACTTTATTCGAAGGTTTTTTTCTTGTCGAAGGTACTTTTCGAAGGTACTTTTTCTTGTACTTTATTCGAAGGTATTTTCTTATCGAAGGTACTTTTCGAAGGTACTTTTTCTTGTACTTTATTCGAAGGTTTTTTTAAATCTGTAGCAGGGCCGCACTAGAGCTGGATCCCCCCGGTTTTGTCTCGTGTTTGTATCTACTACCCTCATCACTTTCACGCTGCGTTGCCACAATTCAAACGCAGCGTTGCCACAAACTAAAAGAAACAAAATCATTGTTTTTTTCTCCAAACACTTACCGAGCCCTATTTGTTTCAAAAGACACATTTCTTATTAATGAAAACCCCCAACTAAGGCACAGTGATGGTTAGTGGACGTCACAATATACAGAGCGTTCGTGCAGCCTCCTTAAACGCATTTTCCCCAGACCCCTGGTCATTCTTTCTCCGATAATTGCCAGTTCAAACAATTGAAATCGTTATCGATCCGAGACAAGAGCGGCGCCAGTTTAAAACGAAACCAATCACGAGTACGTAGAAGAGTATTTAATAAATTAAGAAAAATTTGTTCCGAATGAATGGGGAAGTTAACGACCGGTTTGCCTATTAATTAATCACGTGTGTTGTTCGAGATTATAATTAGAGACAGCATCACTTTTCATCAATAAGTTGGTTTGGTTCGTTTTGAAATCGGGAACGCAACGCGAAGTTTGTGTTCTAAGTCATTAAAGTTGTGAGTAGTTAAGAGTTGCTGGTCACAAGTACAGCCACGGGGAAAGAAAACCTTAAGGCTGTTGTGTACTAACTGAAAGAAAAATTAAGTAAAATGTAAATTAGGTTAAAGTTAACTAAACAAAGAATTAGTAACAATAACAACATTTTATTTCCCAACAAAGTTGGGCCAGGATTTTAGTTCAAGATTCAAGAGTAAAAATCTTCCGAGTCATCATGCTCGGCCAAAACAACAAGAAGTGACAAACCGCGACAGACACCCCCAGGGCATTGACCCGTACAGCGCTATCTGGCGGTGAAAACATATATATTCCCAACAAACTGGGCCGGGCTGAACAGCAATGTTCAGGACAATACTTATTACAACATTTCAAAATAATTTTAGGTTCAAGAGTTCACATTTCAATTACAATTTCTCAACATTTGAGTTGAGACCAAAACATTCAAAACTTCCAATTAATGTTCATGTTTCCAAAAAATCACATTTCAATATAATATTAAATTCAGAAAATTAAGTTTCCAATTAATGTTCATGATTCCAAAATTATACAATCAAATATACATATTAAATTCAGAAATTCAAGTTTACCATATAATTCAAAATATAAAAGTTTAAAATTCAATTGTGAATGAAGTATTTTTAACACGTTAATAAGTTAATAATATCCAAAGACTAACAATCTATAAGAAATGCAACAAAACCTGTCCTAGATTATGAATTTCCACTGCAAAATGTTCAGCTTGCGTTTCTCTAATTAATCAAATTTCCCCAGAGAATATTTCTTCAGCTGTCAAGGTGCCATTTCTTTTCGGTAAATGTTTTCTTGCATTATGAATAAATCGCATTGCCCATGCGATAATTCTAACAGCTCGACTTAATTTGCTGTAATTTTCAAGATCTAAAAGGGGTTTGTGATCGTCGACACTAGCTTGCAAAATTGTAATGTCTTTTACATCCTTTTTTCTCTCTAACATGGATTCGGAATTCTGCGTTATATTTCGTACACTTCTTTGCCACATACAGTCTGGTTCACTCAACCAATGTGGCCCTGACCACCAAACCTTTGACGACAACAAATATTCTGCGGAACAACCACGTGAAAGAATGTCAGCAGGATTTGAAATTCCATCACAGTGCTTCCAACAAGCCGGATCTGTTAGGGACTGTATTTCAGTTACCCGATTTCTTACAAATTGTTTCCACCTATGTGGTGACCCATTGATCCAATGTAAAACTATTGTACTGTCAGACCACATAAATGTTCTTTCGTCTGGAATCTTAAACAATTCCTTCAAATATTTTGCAAGTCTGGAGGCAATTAACGCGCCTAGTAATTCCAATCTAGGCAACGTCAGCTCTTTACTTGCTGGGGCAACTCTAGTTTTGGATGTTAAAAATGACGTGGTGAATTCTTTGGGACACCTAAAGTATGCGACAGCTCCATACGCTTTTATTGATGCGTCACAAAAAATGTGTAGTTCCAAATCATTGAAATTTCTGAGTTTCCCAGGAAAATATTCGCGTGTTAATTTCATCTTCTTCAACTTCTCTATTTCGTGATACCACTCAGACCACAATTGCTTACATTCTTTCGGAACTTCATCATCAAAATCTATTCCTAATTGCCAAAGATTTTGAATTAACAATTTTGCACGTATTACAAAAGGCGAAATAAAACCTACAGGATCAAAGATTGTAGCAGTCACCTTTAATATGTTTCTTTTAGTAATATTCTCACAATTATTTAATGTTTCACACAAAGCTTCAAAGTTTAAGAAAATTTACGAGTACACCAGTGAAGCCCTAGCACCTTTAATGAATTCTCAGAATCTTCTCCGTTTATTATCCCATTACTTATCCACCGACTCTTTAAAGCGTCTGAATTAGAACTAAATTTGCGTAAATTCATCCCTGCATCCCTAAATACTTTACATGCTTCAGAACTAAGCTTGAAGGTTTGCTCAAGAGTATCACCCCCATAAAAAAGATCATCTACATACACCGAAGTATTTAGCATCTCATAAACATCGGGTTTCTCGGGGACTATCTTAGATATATGATACTTAATAGTACTAGCCAGAATGAAGGGACTGCATGAAACGCCAAATGGTACTCTAGTCATCCTATATGGTTTCAAATTAAAATCCTTATCAAAATACAAAATTCTCAAAGCATCTCTGTCAACATCTGCTATTCCAATTTGATGGAATGCTTTCTCAATATCTGCGGAAAAGGCATATTTAAATTGTCTGAAACGCAGTATCATATCTAACACTGAAGGATTTAAATTCGGCCCAGGAACTAAACAATCATTAAGGGATGCGGCATTGTTTTGTTTTGAAGAGGCATCATAAACTATTCTTACTTTAGTTGTCGTAGAATTTTTTCTTACAACTGGGGAATGTGGCATGTAATAAGCTTTGTCACTGCTACTTTCAAAACTACATTCTTCAATAATTTGGTTATCTAACTGATCGCGTATTATTTCATTATAATGTTTACGAAGCCAAAAAATTTTCCTTAATTTATTTCCTAAAGACACTAAACGACTTTTCGCGTTTTCAAAATTATTACTTAAGGCTTCATGATTTTGTTTCCATAACAAGCGAGAAACATATCGCCCATTATCAAACTGCAATTCCCTCTGAAATTGCTGAATAACCGATTCATCGGAAACCTCCTGTTTGTTTTCTGTCAACCCCAGTGTGTCCAGAGACCAGAACCGCTTTACGATGTCATTAATCTCAACATTCTTCGACGCGTCGGCAAAATACTGTACACCGATATTCATCACAGCTGCGTTCTCCAAGAGCTTGTCGTAGCCTCCACCCTGAATAGTCCACCCAAACAAGGTGTCAGTTGCGAACAAATTATTGCCTAGTTTCTCCTTCCCCCCAGCCAGGACATTCCAGTAGTAATCCGCCCCCATCAGAATTCTTATCTCCGATGCTTCTCCGCTATCGGCTAGCTGCAGCCCCTTTGATTCTAAGATTTCACGAATGCTTTTAGTTGGTACTTTTACAAAGGCTCCTGTTATAGTATCTGTTACAAGGGCTTCAATTATTATGGATTTTTGGGGGAACTTAACATTTTTAAGATTTATTTGAACGACTTCAAAATCGCGTTCACGACCTTCACTAAACCCAAATGAATAAACATACAGTTTTTCTTTTCTCAAACATCTTAAATTTAATTGTTTAGCTAGATCGGCTCTAATAAATGATTTCTGGGATCCTCCATCCATTAAAATCCTAACGGTACTATTTTTGTTTGTGTCAACATTTTCTGCTAAAACTGAACAAGTCTGTAAATATACCCCTTTACAAGTATTTTCGGAATTTAAAGACAAAGATGCAATAACAGACTCTTTGTCCTCCGTTGGTATTTCAAGATTAACTTTCCTACAGAATAATTTGTTATGACTTGAACTATTACAATTTTGACAGGGAGAAATTTTGCTTCTACAATTTGGAGACATGTGTGTTTTTCCAAAACATTTATAACACCTACCCTGAATTTTCAAAAGTGTTCTTTTATCCTCGTCGGATTTCTCGCAATCTACAACACTATGGGAATTTACCTTGCAGAAAAAACAGTACGGTTTAATTACTGTAGTAAAGGCAGACGCAGTTGGGATATTTTTACCCTTCAAATAACTATTTTTGTTTAAGAATCCCGTTTTGTTTTTCTGATGGAAATCGAAATTATCTTTCGTATTACAGTCTTTACTAAATAGATACGACGCTTCCCTGCATTCAACTTCTTTTCGTACGAAATCTATTAACTCTGAAATATCAAAATCTGAATTAGACTTTCGTTTTCTGTTATACTCTAAACTTAACTCCTCTGGTAATTTTTGCAGTATTATTGGGCATAACAAGTTACCGTAAGAGCCTGACGTCACATTTAAAGACTGTAGACTCCTAATCTGAATTTCGCAATTATCATAAAACGTTCTGAGGGCTTTTACATTACGAACATTTTTTACAGGATCTACCGATAATAAGTTTTTTATATGTGAGCTGATTACCATGTCATTCCTGCCAAAACGCTGCTTTAGCAATTCAATAGATGAATCATAATTTTCATTTGACAAGGAGAACCCAGAAACAGCTGCCAAAGCCGGACCTCCCAAATACATTTTTAAATAACTAAATTTTTCAATTTTAGTTATGTCATCATTATTATGTATAGTTATTAAGTACTGGTTCCAAAAATCTAACCAATTGCTAGGATCCCCAAAGAATTTTCCTATAGTTAATTTAGGAAGTTGGATGCTTTGTTTAAATGTATTTCCGGAAGTTGAATCAACCGAGGTCTGAGAGTTCTCAACGATTTTACTTTTGCTTTCATTATTGAGCTTCTTTTTTGCTCTAAATGACCAGATCGTAATTTTCTCTTCGTACTCTTGTACACAAATTAGTTCTTCTTCAAATTCCTTTTCAGTAACATTTAAATTCAACTCTATTGCTTTATCTAATTCTTTTAAATTTTCTGATTTTGTTGATAACAAATTTAAATTTTCTTCTAAAACTTCACAATCACAGTCCTCACTTTCGATTTCTGATTGTAGTTTATTTAAAATTTTGGACACAGCGGTCCTTATTATTTTCTTTTTGATTTTAGTTTTGACATATCTTCTTCCATATTTAAAAAATATAATGTCCTACCTTATTCAGACGTCTTCAAGATCCATGTATGGTTTTCAATAATCCATTTTCAATTGGCACAACTTTTCTTACTAAGATCGTGCCCCACGTTGGGCGCCATGAAAGAAAAATTAAGTAAAATGTAAATTAGGTTAAAGTTAACTAAACAAAGAATTAATAACAATAACAACATTTTATTTCCCAACAAAGTTGGGCCAGGATTTTAGTTCAAGATTCAAGAGTAAAAATCTTCCGAGTCATCATGCTCGGCCAAAACAACAAGAAGTGACAAACCGCGACAGACACCCCCAGGGCATTGACCCGTACAGCGCTATCTGGCGGTGAAAACATATATATTCCCAACACTAACTCTATGGGATTCGCTCACCTCAATGTTAACCTATGGAGAAAATTTGTTCAAGGATTGCCGACTTGGATTAAAAGATTTTTTCAAAAAAAATGTACTCCGTAATACACAAAGAAATTTTACAATTTGGGGCATTTTTCGTTTAAAAAAAATGCAAATTATATTTTTTAATTTAAATTATTCGGGGGGAAAAAATCTGGTATAGTGTGTTTTAAACGCTCGTAAATTCATTTGGTGGATGAAATTTATAAAATGAATCCTGTTGCAAGGTGCAGAAAAGTTCAGGCTATCTGAAAATACCATTTTTATTGGATTATCAGCATTTATCTAGCTGTAAATAGTAGACGCATTTTTTTCCATAGGTTAACATTGAGGTGAGCGAATCCAATGGGCTTAGTACACAGCAACCTTAAAATAAGCGGGATAAAGGCCACTCTCTGGGGTAAGGTCTCTTCGAAATCTCCCCGAAATACATTATAGACACACAGATCTCGAACAACTACCACGTTCGCTTTACTGGAATTATTTGTTCACTTGACACTGGAAATACAAAGAAGATCATTGGGTTCGTCATCATCCTTCCGCAAATGCAGAGTAAGGGGAATTTTCAAAGTAACTTATCTTTAACATTATATAGGCCGGGCAGCTCTGCAAGTAACTTTCATCAGTGGCCGGTTCTTTTTAACGTATGATTACGTTCCTCCATAACGGTTCTCCGGAAAGCAAAATTTCAGATGTTCTGCGTCACGAGTTATAATTTTGGCACCGTGCCAAATCCAGTCTGTATCGTTTAGGTAAGCAGTAAATAGTTAAACAGAAAAGTACCAAAATGCGTCAAAATTTTGACATGTACATATATATATATATATATATATATATATATATATATATATATATATATATATATATATATATATATATATATATATATATATATATATATATATATATATATATATATATATATATATAAATGCTTCTAGTATGCTAGCCAATTTATACTTACATTATTTTGAAGTTGATAATATAAATAATATTGATAATAGCAGTTACAAAATATTTAGATATATTGATGATATAATTGTAATTAATAAAAGTAATAATCATATAGCTTTAAATTTTTACCCTCATAATCTGGAACTAATACAAAGTAGCCAAAATAATATTAATGTAAACTTTTTAGATATTAACATTAAATTAAATTCAAATTGCAATTATACATTTGACTTATATGATAAAAGATCAGATTATGATTTTAATATTGTTAAATTTCAAAATTACCTAACTTGTTTACATAAATCTGTTTATAAAAACATTATAGTAAATCAGCTAGTACGTATAAATAGGCTTTGTTCTAAAGACAATAGGAATAAGCATATTTTAGACTTGTTAGATGTGCTAAAACGTAATTATTACCCCGATAGTCTTTCCAAGCACATAATTGGTTGCTATAGATTTAATGAATAGCCTGTTCTGTTGCAATCAATTAGTAATACAAACTAATAAGATTAATAAGTGTAAATAACTACTAAAAGTTAAAATTAATAAATAATAATTAAATTCTAAAGTAAAAATAATATTAAATAATAAATAATAAAAATAGATCTTAGTCATAATAAAAAACTAACTTAATTTAGGTTTATTTGTCCTATAACACAGTCTCCTTAGTAAGTCTGCTTCTGTGTTTCCATTTGCTCCATGGTTGCAAGTTTTGTGACGTCAGTCTTCTTGCGGTTTCCTATTCTTAACTTCCACTTTGTCTAGCGCCAGGCTTGGCGTTCTTTGATTAAGTAACTAGTTATTCAATTCTTCTGTTTCTAATGGATTGTACGGTGTCTAAGTATGTTTATTGTTTAGATCATACTTATCAGAAACAATCCATAGGTTTTTTAGACAGTATCGGTACCGCTGATGACGAGATGCTGTCTAAAACATAGTTAATACTTATCTTAGAAAAAAGGTTAAAGAACTGAGCTTGCTAGGGATAACAAATTAAGTAACAAACCGTTATATTTTACAAATTATTTTGTAAGGTTGTAAAGAAATATTTGAATGTTAGCTTGTTACTGGTAGGTATCACCCGTTCCCGTAAATATTATTTTGGATTGTGATACGTAGATTTTTAGTTGAGATATTTTGTAACCATCGATAATGGAAGACGAGAGGGGGGGGGGACTGTTTTTGACGATGATCATAGACTTTAGTTCATGTTTTTAGTTCCTGGCTGCAAGTAGCTTTAGAGCTCATACTGGTTTTTCACTTTCAACTTTGCCTTATATATATATATATATATATATATATATATATATATATATATATATATATATATATATATATACAGTGGACGCTCGTTAATTCGAACTCGAAGGTTCTCAGAAAAAAGTTCGAATTATCCGAAGTTCGAATTATCCGATGTTAAGAGAAAATATATAACTTTAAATGTGTATCACTGAAGAAGAAACTCTCCTAGTATGTATAACCCAAGAAAATATATTATACTATGTTATCTAAAGTTAAACATATTAAAAAGCAATACAGACTTACCTTAATCATAAAATGAAGCAGAAGATATGCAGTATAAAGTAAACTTTTATTAAAAATATGAATTACACTTTGGGGAAAAACTGTAAAATGGATGTTTGGTTCTGTTTATGATGCCTACATTGTTCAGCCAGCTTCTCGATTTGAAGTAAACATTTCAATTCATTTTCAGAGGAAGGTTCCATCTGAATAAATGCTTTCAGAGTTTTAATAGAGTTCATTATGGCCGCATTAAAAATATCTTTCGGCAAGTAAGTAGAAAAAAGCCCTGGCAGTTTCCTACCGAAATTAGTGCATACGTCTTCGTTTACATGAGAGCTTTGGCCACATAGAGTTTGATAAGAAATATTTTGCCTTGACTTAATCGAGAAAGCCATCCATCACTGCATTTAAAATCTTCAATACCCTTTCGACTTGCCAATTCATCAGCCTTCGTCAGCACTAGGGGTCCATTTATCGGAAAATTTCGAGATCTAACATCCTGGAGTCATAGCAGTAGAGCTCTTTCTAGAACTTCTTGGGACGCATTTCCCATGCGTTTCCTTCCTGTAGCAAATTTTGATTTTTCCCATGAATCTAAAATTGACTCCTTGTTTTTCAAATTAGTTGACAAGGCATTTTTTTAATTCCATAGTCAGCTGCTAACTTTTTTTTACATTCGCCATTCTCTACTTTCTTTAAAATTTCTACCTTTGTCTCCAAAGTTAGGGTTTTGTACTTTCCACGTGTAGACATCCTGAATTTTTACACATTCACACCACACAATAAGGAAGAAAAACTAGATCACATTAACTTGTCTGCACTGCAGTTATAACTGACGCAGCTCCCTAGAATCTGTAGTAAAGACTAGTTTTTCTGAAATTTTAAGAAAATCGACCCAAATAAAGGAAAATTGCTTTTTTCCTTTAGCACTAATAAGAAGGACACTAGCTACTAACGTTTAGCGGACATGCAATAGTCTAGGAATGCAGGCATGTGCCTCTTTACACAGAAAAGAAATTTTGACACACAAAATAATAAATATAGTGTGTATTTTCTCCATTAAACGAGGAAAAAGAATTTTTTTTTTGTCAAATTTTTAGTTCGAATTAACCGAAGTGATAAAAATTAGTTCGAATTAACGAGATATTTTTAACATTAACTCCAATACAAGTTTTTGGGGGCCTTTGGATTAGTTCGAATTAACCGAAAGTTCGAATTAACCGAGTTCGAATTAACGAGCGTCCACTGTACATACATACATACATATATATATATACGTACATATATATAGATACATATACACATAACACATACATACATACATACATATATACATACAAAAGAGGTAAGCAACGATAAGTAATCCTACGTTATTAACCCGCGGTAGTTTCGTTAGAAGAGACTACCTAAAATTTACTTTTTCAGTTTTTGACAAAAAAAATTTTTTTTTTTTGCGCATATAGAAAAACTCACGAAATAAATATTTGAAAATGAATTCACAAAAGTCGGAATGTATTGGGACTCGTGGTTTGATTTTAGAAAATACTGAAATTTTGATCAATGGATTTATAGACGGATAGTCATTTATTCTGGATTTCTTGACCAAATCCATAATAATGACGAATAAACCACTTTTTAAGTTAATTTATAGTTACATAAAACCACTTTCTAAAAGTTTGATACCTATTGGAATTTCGAGCACGATGCTTGTTCGTTTCTGAAACAATAAATTCAAATAAATCATCCAAAAAAAAAATACTTGCAAGATCTCTTACTTTATTTCTAGGAAATTTATTCGCTCCCACGGAACCTTCAAAAGCTTCAATTTTCCTCGGCGGTTTAAAATCTGACCGGTCGAGCTCAATATCTTCATCGCTTTCTTCTGAATCTCTCGACATATGAAAGGGGCGCGAATTTCTTAGTAATTGTATGAAAGAATCATACGCCTCAATGAAATTCTCTTGCGCATGTAAAAGAAAAAAAATCTTTCTCACAGGGACTGACACTTTTAAGAATCTTCAAAGTCTATGATAAAAGCAGAGAAATAATCAACACATTCATCGTCAAAAAAAGTTCCCCTCCTCTCGTCTTCCATTATCGATGGTTACAAAATATCTCAACTAAAAATCTACGTATCACAATCCAAAATAATATTTACGGGAACGGGTGATACCTACCAGTAACAAGCTAACATTCAAATATTTCTTTATAACCTTACAAAATAATTTTTTAAATATAACGGTTTGTTACTGAATTTGTTATCCCTAGCAAGCTCAGTTCTTTAACCGTCTTACCTGGATGACGTCAATATGATGTTGTAGCGTCCTGGGTGGAAAAGTAGTCACACGAGAGACAATTATACAACACAGAGCTTATATTTATCAAATAACTATGTACAATATGTACAATATGTCCCTTTTTTCTCCCCTATCTTTATCACACGGAAATCTAAACATCCGAAATCGATTTCATGAAGGATCCAATCCGTTCGCTGCTAAACATCAGCCCATTTTTTACGGTTTGATGACACTTCAGCACTTTAAACCATCGAGCCTAAGTAAGCAGCAACGTAAGTGGTCGTTGCGTTAGCTTAAGCTTTAAGAGCCATAGTCGATGATTTCTAGCATTCACCGAAGCATAATGAATTTCCCCATTTAGATGCATGTTTCTTTGGGCCACGGAAAGGGTGCCCTTTAATCCCGCTGCTGCCACCTTAGCCTTAAACTATGTCTCGCGTAGACCCGTATCAAACAATAATAATGGCATGACCGGATAAATTTGTTGGGCGCCAACATTTAAGGCTGCTGTGTTCTAACCCTATTGGATTCGCTCCTCTCAATGTTAGCCTACGGAGAAAATGTGTCCAAGGATTGGTGAGTTGGGTTGAAAGATTTTTTAAAAATTGTACTCCGTAATAGAGAAAGGAATTTTACACCTTAGGGCATTTTTCGTTAAAAAAATGTAAATATTTTAAAATTTTAATTATTCAGGGGGAGGGGGATCTGATATAGTGTGTTTTAAACGCTCGTAAATTCATTTGGTGGACGCAATTTATAAAATGAATCTAATTGCAAGGTGCAGAAAAGTTCAGGCTATCTGAAAGTACTATTTTTATTGGATTATCGGCATTTACGTAGCTATAAATAGTAGGCACTGTAAGGACTTTGCCTTAAATACAAGACTGCCAGCCTTTTTGTATTTTATGCTTTAATTGCATTTCTCGACTAAATACAGGCTATTTACAATATATATAAAAAGATTAAATTCGTGGGTTCACGGCATCGACGAGGAAGGTCAGACTTGAGCTGTCGCTGCGCTCATTCAAGTCTTTCTAGGTCCGGCAATATCTCCTTGTCTCTGGCTCCAGAGTCACTCTGACCAACTTCGTGTCTGAATCTCTGAATCTCAGAAATAACGAATCCGAGTTCGGCAACTTTATATACCATTGCCGAACGTTCTCGAAAGGTCTGGAAAACGCCTCCTTTCTTTATTCAGTTACTAAGCGCCCAGACGACTAAGCGCCTCCAGACGACAACTTCCTTTATGTCGCCAGCCGACTGTCTGTCTGCAGCCGTCCAAATCAATTATGTGCACAAACCGCGCGTTGATTGGTCTTCCCGGAATTTTCCAGCGCAAAAAAATTCACTATTGTACGGGAGTCGTTACAACACATTTTCTCCATAGGTTAACATTGGGGTGAGGGAATCTAATAGGGTTAGTACACAGTCGCCTTAAGATATCCTATGTCTCGAATGAAGAAACAAATTGAAGTAGAATATTATCGAATTTCTATTTAGGTCAGTTCATAATACGTAGTTAGAATAATAATTTCACGCAGAAAATGCAATTCAATTTAGGTTCCGTCTGTACTCACTGGGGTTTAAACAAACCGCATAACTGAATTAAAACTGTTATCTAGAGAGGTAACCATTCGTGTTGAAAAAAAATACAAAACTAAAATAAATTTAAATATGTGCTAAGTGTATAACTTTAAATATTGCATATTTGGTGTTCAGTGTATTTAGTGCGCTTTGTTTTGCTTTATAGAAGTAACTTCTTAAGCTAGCATATTATAGATAGATTCTGCTGCTATCAGCACTTTTGATAGAGCAACATACAATCATTTTCATCGCTTAACAGTTCTGTCTAGATACCTTGCATTTTGAAGGCCCCTTTAAGAAGGATGTCCCTGGGCTCCGATCCCCGTTAAGGCTACTGTGTACTAACCCTATTAGATTCGCTCACCTAAATGTTAACCTATGGAGAAAATGTGTTTACTATTTACAGCTACATAAATACCCATAATACAATAAAAATGGTGTTTTCAGGTAGCCTGAACTTTTCTGCACCTTGCATCATGATTAATTTTATAAATTTCGTCCACCAAAGGAATTTAGGAAACACAACTATACCACATTTTTTTTCAAAGAATAATTTAAATTTTAAAATATTACTTGCATTTTTTTTCAATAAATGGAAAATGCCCCAAGGTCAAGAATCGATTATCATTAATGCTGGGCTCTGCACGATCGGTTTTCGAAACTTTTCGGCAGGAAAACACTTAAAAGTTAAAATATTCCGTAATGGAATTGTAAATTTAAAATATCCTAATGTAAAAGCAAACAGTCACCGCACTGTCACAAATTAAACCTTTTAGGTAAAACATTGTAGAGTATAGCTCACTTCTACCCAGACTTGGGTGTATATAATTTGAAGTGGCACTCTAAATGAATTTGATACAAACACAGTTTATACATGAAACAATGTTTATTGAATTCGTTGCACATATAGAATTTGCTTTTACAGCAATAAGCATACGTACTACTTGTACGGAATATATATTAACATTCAATAGAAATACTTTTTGCAAATACTCACAAACCAGCAGAGAGTCAAACCAGCAGTTCTGTCACGTAAACTTTGGGCCCCCTAAGCACAAGCGCCGGTTAACACCTGGAGCTGCTTACCTCGTAGCTCCCTTAACTCGCTTATCTATCAACCTTAACAACCTTTCTATTAATCAAGCTGCATGGTATTTATACCAAGCGCGTATGCCGAAATTAGCATATCTCAAGCAGCTTCTTTAATTCATTCACTCAAAAGTTCGATTCTTGTGAATCGAATCTTATGTATACCTTACAACATACTTTCATTTTGCAAGTCTTTATGTCCTGTCAGCAAGGTATTTGGGTTTAAGGCTGATGTGTACTAATCCTATTGTATTCGCTCTCCTCAGTGTTAACCTATGGAGTAAGTATTCATAAATTACAGCGACCCAAGCTAGTGCTCATACGCCTTTGATCAAACTGACAACCGGAAGCTACGTAGCAATACCCGTACTCGCAGTCGAGGGTTAATTTCCCAGGTTCGGTGCCATTTTGCATTCATGTAGGGCCCGAGGATGCCGAATATACAGTACAGATCTGCAATCCACGCAAAGCACCTCAAGCCCCCTAACCTATGGAGTAAATGTGTCTACTATTTACAGCTACATAAATGCTTATCTATATATATAAAACAGTTCCGTAACTGACTCATTCATTCACTGACTGATTGATTGACATACAACGCACAGACCAAACCGCTGGACCTAAAGGGCTGAAATTTTGCATGGCGATTCTTCTAATAGTGTAGGGGTGCACTAAGAAAGATTTTTCAAAAATTCTTCTTAGATTTTTTTTAATTAAATTTTTAAGCTGGTTTTTAAACTTTTTTTACGTTTGCATTTAAAATAATACATTGAGGGTTATAAAATTTATATCACGAGAAAGATCATAAAAATTCCTTCAAAATGGAATTTTTTTTGAATTTTTACCTCCATTTCCTGATTTTTGGTGAATTTTTAAAGATTAATTTTTAGAATTTAATTTATTAAATGCTGATCACGTGATTTCTTTTTCTGGTACTTTCAATAAATTTATCGTCACGTGCGTAACAACTAAATAGACAAAAAAAATATTTTTTTCTCTTTCTAATGCAGCAGACGATTGGATATTATCCAAAAAAAATGCATATCCCTTACGATTTTTTTATAAATATATATATATATAGATAGATATATATTTTACATCAATTGTATACATTGATCATCGCATTTATTATAAATATATATAGTTATTTTTTGGCATAAATTGCATACGTTGACCGTTGTATTTAATTTGAATGTACTCCGTAGCGAAGCGCGGGTTTTCAGCTAGTAATCCAATAAAAATGATATTTTCAGTTAGCCCAAAATTTTCTGCACCTTGCAACAGGATTCATTTTATAAATTTCGTACACCAAAGGAATTTAGGAGCGTTTAAAACACACTATAGCTGATTTTCTCCGAATAGTTTAAATTTTAAAATATTATTTGCATTTTAAAAAAACGAAAAATGCCCCAAGTAGTAAAATTTCTTTCTCTATTACGGAGTGCAATTAAAAAAAAATCTTGCAATCCAAGTCGGCAATCCCTGGACACCTTTTATCCATAGGGCAACATTGGGGTGAGCGAGTCCAATAGTGTTAGTACACAGCAGCCTTAATCAAGCCCAGTACATGATCAAGAGGAAGCTGATATAAGCACTATACTTTCCTTAAAATACCAGCACATCAGTAAGAAAAGCTTTTTTTTTTTTTTATTTAAAATTTTTAGCTTCTTATACGATCATTTGATACGTGTGGATGTCTTGTCTATACAAGGGACAGTGGACTTCCAAAACTATTTTTATTAAAAACATTTTTGGTGGATTAATTTGAAACTCGGTTATGTATTTAGTAATAGGGTCAACTAGCCGTGGACAGGATTTTAAGAAATATATGTTGAAGATATGTCCAACGATTAAAACCATTATATTTTTAAATGGATGATTAATTTAAAACTCGATTATGTATCTTGTAATAATCTCAACTAACCGTGAACAGACTTTGGTGAAAATATATTGAAAATATTTTCAATGATTAAAATCATTATAGTTTAAAAATAACATACAGGGTGCGGCTGAAAGAACGTTCCGAGGGTACAAATAAATAAATAAAATAAATAATAATAATAAAATAATAATTAATAATAAATAAATAAATAATTTTTTTTCTCAGGTATAAAAGATTTCTTTCTCTATCTGGCTTTGTATTTCTGTTATTGACGTTCCAAATCAGAACTTATCCGCACCCTGTATTACTAGCTGAATTTAAAATGGTTCGTACGCATTTCTATTCCATACGATGCTGCAATTTCAATGAATAAGATACTTTTCATATCCTATAATTAAACTTAGCATTTATTCTAAATGTTTACAGCCCTTATAAAGAACGAAAATCTGTTCTTTCCTTTAACTCGTTTAGACGGCCTTTTTTTAAATTTAAAAAGAAATCCTGCGAGTGAAACTCTACATAAATCATATCTATATTGAATTTATATTTGCTATTACCTATCTGATATTGTATATGTGAAGCAGCCCAAGAAAAAAGGCACCTTTTAAGTCAAAAAATTCTATTTCTAACCTTTGAGTGCATCTTAATCTTTAGGGAGCATTTAGAAAAAAGCTCGATCGGTTGCAAAATGGAGGAGATACAGCGTTTTAAAAACTGACAGTGTTGAAAAAATCAATGTCTTGAAAAAAAATTACTTTTAAAGTTTGAGTGGAGAAAAAAAAACTTTTGGAAGATAAACTACTACAAAAATGTAGTATTTTAAACTATACTCTCTGTAAACCGGATCGTCGATGATCCGATATACACTGAAGTCCACTGAATTAGGAATAGCAAAGCCTATGCAAATTGTGTAGCGCTGCGCATCATGTATGCGCAAGTGAGGGCGCTGTGGTAACTGCATATATAGCGCGTACTGTGGTTGTTCTGAATTAGTTGTTGGAATTGCCAGTATGCGTAAACTGCCTGATTTAGACGCCTTCGATCGCGGACAAATCTTAGGTGCGCGACGCATGGGCCATTCAATTTCCGAAATCGTCAGACAGCTAGGATTTTCAAGGTCGACAGTGTCAAGAGTATACCAAGAATACATGGATGGTGGAAAAAAAACTAGCGATCGGGCAAACTGCAAGGGACAATTAGCCTTGACAGTGCGTGGTGAGAGACGGCTCAGGCGTATTATACGTAGCCAGCGAAGCCAAACATTAGCTCAAATTACCACCCACTTTAATGACGGTGCCAGTCGTACAGTCAGTAAACGGACTGTGCAACGCTCGCTTCACCATATGGGTTTCGGGAGCCGTCGACCTACGAGAGTACCATTGCTCTATACTCGCCATCGGGCTGCACGTCTTGCCTGGGCAAGAGAGCACAGAGACTGGGGTGTAGAGGACTGGAAACGAGTAGCATGGAGTGATGAGTCTCGATTCTGACTACTTAACGCCGACGGGAGGCTGATAATATGGCTTCAGGCTCATGAAGCCATGGATCCTGCATGCCTGGCTGGAACTGTACAAGGGCATGGTGGCTCAATCATGGTCTGGGGTGTTTTTTCGTGGCACAGTTTGGGATCTTTGGTGCGTGTACCAACCTCCCTCAATGCAATTCAGTACGTAGAGTTGCTGGGTGATCACCTCCATCCGTTTATGCTGTTCTGTTAGCCGCACGGTAATGGAGTTTTCCAACAAGACAACTGTACCTCTCATAAGTCCCGGTTGGCTACTGGCTGGTTGGATGAGCATTCCTCTGACTTCTCTGTCATGAATTGGAAACCTAGAAGCCCAGACTTAAATCCTATTGATCATCTTTGGGATGTTTTGGAACAAGGCGTGAAAGGCCATCACACAGCACCAAAGAACCTTACTGAATTATGGACAGCTTTAGCCAATATTTGGCGAGCCATTCCCGTGGAACGTTTCCAGAAACTTGTTGAATCTATGCCTCGTCGTGTGGCAGCCGTTATCAAGGCCAGAGGAGGCCCAACTCGTTACTAGGTAGGTATCCTTAATTCACTGGCACTTCAGTGTGTATATATATATATATATATATATATATATATATATATATATATATATACACTCTGTCACAAAAAAATATATGTACCCAGAAAGAAACGAGCTACTGTCACGGAACTTTACATGTATGTAGTTTATGAGGAGATAAACAAATGATTACAAATTCAGAAGAACAGACCGTTTTATTAAGAAGATATGGCATGCAAAAGGTTACAAGTAGTAAATCCACCTCTGGCAACTATACAAGCCGAAGCACGACGTGGCGTAGCATTAATGAGGTCACCTATGACTTCCTGCGAAAGATCATGCCATAATCTTTGCAACTGAGCAGTTAATTTGCCAGTATTCCGGAAAGGCTGCAGTTGCCTTCTACGCACGTCCCTATGAAATAATGAAATTTTGGGGTTAAATTTCTGAACTTTGGGAAGCCTATGAAAAGCTTTAGCAGAGATTAAAAAAACGGAAGTGTAGGTTTGTCAAAACTCAAGACAAAACGACTGTTTACTGTAATTTTGTGGGGAACTTCAGCCTGATTACGTTTATAGAAATTTTTTTTAAGCCATAAAATATGGAAAATTAAAGAACAATGAATGCTTATTTTAAAGAATTATTCATGCGTCCCATTTATTTTCTCTATTGCAGAAATTTCTGCTGTTGATATAGTAATATTAATGTTTTCTTTTTAATGTAATAATATTATTTATACACTTTGTCACAAAAAAATGTATGTACCCAGAAGGAAACGAGCTACTATCACAAAACTTAACATGTAACTAGCGTATGAGGAGATAAGCAAATGATTACAAATTCAGAAGAACAGACCGTTTTATTAAGAAGATATGGCATGAAAAAGGTTACAAATCAGTAAATTCTAAATACACCTCTGGCAGCTATACAAGCCGAAACACGGCGTGGCATCGAATCAGTGAGGTCACCTGTGACCTCCTGCGGAAGATCGTGCCATAATCTTTACAACTGGTCAGTCAATTCACCTGTATTCCGGAACGGCTGCAGTTGCCTTCCGAGAACATCCCAGACGTGCTCTATTGGCGAGAGGTCTGGTGACCTGGCAGGCCATGGGAGTACGTCATATCCGTGAAGACATTGTTGGGAGAGTCGAGCAGTATGTGGACGAGCGTTGTCTTGCTGATAAATGGCACCTGGACGACTTGATAGCATAGGCAGTACAACTGGCGTTAAAATCTCGTCCACGTAACAGCGTGCCGTCAAAGTACGTTGAAGGACAACTAGAGGTGATCGTGTGTCCCAACAAATCGCTCAACCCCCCCCCCCTGTCACACCTTGTGTAACCGCCGTATGCCTCTCGACAACAAATGCCGGATCGGACCGGTGGCCTGGCCGCCTCCACACGCGCATGCGCTGGTCATAAGCATTTAGACTGAATGAAGATTCATCGCTGAAGATCACACTCCTCCTGTCGGTCACACTCCAGCTTGCCCGAGGTCGGCAAAAATCCAATCGACACTGCCTTTGATGTGGGGTCAGTGGTAGGCGTCTTAATGGACGTCGGCTCCTTATACCTACGTCGGCCAATCGTCTCCGAATGGTTTCCCTTCATACTACCGGATGTCTGGAAGGTGGTAAATGACGTCGAACCGATTCTAGCGACGTTGTTGGTGCGGACGTGGCCGCTTTTATGATTGCGCGATCCTCGCGCGCATTTGTGTTCCTAAGATGCCCTGACCCTCCGCGACGGTAGACTATCTCTTCTGTGATCCATTGCTGCCAACACCGGGCAACTACCATATCGCTCCGACCGAGGTGACGGCCGATACGCCTGTTCGACCAACCTGCTTCTCTGAGGTCTACTATCCTCCCCCTCTCAAAGTCCGACAATTGTTCGTAATGTCGCCGGTTACGTCTCAGAGGCATCTCTAGTCACAATACCGTCCATCGAAGTCGACAGATTTGTTTGAATAACCCTATGGCACGAGCAATCATGCTTTTAAACTCTCCCAGCTGCGCATCTTATATGCGCATAGCGCGCTTACCCTTGTCTCATTGGCGTCGAAATTTTAATCATTTGCATATCTCTTACCAGTCTACATTCCTGCCTAGTTTCGTGATAGTAGCTCGATTTCTTTTGGGTGCATATATTTTTTTGTGACAGTGTATATATATATATATATATATATATATATATATATATATATATATATATATATATATATATGTAGGAAGGAGTTAGTACTCCTTCCTTTAGAAGTGAATCATTAGACTTAATTATTTTGAACATTTAATTAAACTAGACGATGTTTACAAGACAGGACTAACACTTAGTATGAAATTAAAAAATAAACACAGAAGCATCAAAAGAGCTAAACATCGGGAGCTTGCAGAACAACACATCCGCTTAAAGTCCTTCGTGCCGCAGTAGTGAGGAGTGGAAGTTGTAGTAATAGTTCAGTTGTGTTGCCAAACTCACTCTCACACGGCCGTTCTGACTTTCCAGACGTCCGCGGCTGGGTTGTCAACAATAATTCTGAAAAGATAAAAAAAAAAGAGCAGAAAAAGGAAAAATATTTCAAAAAATCAAGCAGTGTTCAACACAGTGGTATTGGTGTTCAGTTTCTGCACCACTGTTTCATTTTGTCCGCTGCAGTTGATGTTATGGTTGGACCATCGTGATGTCCTAACTTTCGAACTTCGTAACGATCGTTGGGGTTGATGTTCGTGATCTCATATGGTCCGAAGAACTTTGGTCGGAGCCTTAATCCGGTTCCAAATTGAGTTCGTTGTATTGCCACTTTGTCACCGATCTTGTATTTACAAGCCGGTTTACGCCGTTTGTTATATTGTCGTATGTTTTCTTCCTGTAAACGGAGGATATTTCGTTTAGCTTCGATACGTAACGCTTCTTTGTCATCAAGAATTCTTTGGTGGTGTTCCTCGTCAAGAAGATTTTTAATCTGTAGATCCTCTTGTTGTTTCATTTTAACACCAATTAAAAGTTGAAAGGGTGTGAATTTTGTACTGCGTGTGGTGGTACTATTTAAGATACGTTGCAATCTTGGGACATATTTAAACCATTTGTCAGGTTCATCTAGAGCTAACTTAGTTAAAACGGGAATAATTGTGCCATGAACACGCTCAACCTGACCGTTGCCACGTGGCACACCTGTTGCTATTGAAATGTGTTCAATTGACTGTTCCTGGCAGTAACTTTGAAATTCTGAAGATGTGAATGCGCTACCTTTGTCAGTAATGATTTTTGAAGGGTTGCCAAATGTAGTTTGTTGCAAGGATAATTTGTCTAAGGCATCTTTCGTAGAGGTGGACTTCACGGGATAGATCCATACAAATTTGGAAAAGGCATCAACTACTGTAAAAAGATACTTATAACATTTTTTTGTCGATGGTAAAGGTCCTAAAAAGTCGCAATGGTAACATTCAAGGGGTGCATCACCTTTTGGAATGGGGTGAAGGTATCCTTCTTGTTTTCCAGATATTCGCGAGGACAAAATGCAAGGAATACAGTTCGAAATAATTTCTTGAACTAATTTCTTAAGTTGAGGAATGAAAAATTCACGAGAAACAATTAATTCGGTTTTTTGTGAAGCAAAATGACCTTGTGAATGGGCGTTTAGCACTATTTCTTTCTGCATCATTTGTGGTACTACTAAAAGTTCGGCATCCTGATGAAGTTTATAAAGAATTCCGTTTTTAACAAAAAATTCATCAGAAGGTGTAGATTCAAGCATAGATTTAATTTGAGATATAAATTCATCCTGGTCTTGGGCATTTTTCACCTTTTGAGTGATATCATTTGAGGTAATTACAAGAATGGGGTTACGACTTAAAGCATCAACATGTTTCATCTGTCTACCGGGTCGATGACAAACTTCATAATCAAAGTCTTCTAACATCAATGCCCATCGAGCAATTTTAGCTGGTAGGTCTTTTTTGTGCATCGTTTTTTGGAAAGCATCACAATCGGTGATAATTTTAAATTTTGTTCCCAACAAGTAGTTTCGAAATTTTTTTAGCGCTTCAATAACGGCAAGAACTTCCAGTTCATAACTATGATATTTTTCTTGTTGAACTGTAGTTTTACGGCTAAAATAATGAATAGGATGAAACTGTCCATCATCGGATTGTTGCAAGAGCACAGCGCCAAAACCTAAGGAGCTGGCATCAGTGTGGAGTTCTAATGGGTATCCCTGTTGAAAAACATGAAGAACTGGGTTTTGTGAAAGAATGCCTTTCAGTTGTTGGAAAGCTGCTATTTGTTCAAGGGGTTTGGGAGCTTCAATAACTTGAAATTTTGGTTCAACCTTTTCACTTTTGACGGATTCATTCTCAAGGGCATCATCATCGGCATCAAACATTTTTGGTTCAAGAGTTGCCTTGATAGCTCCAATATCAAAAGCATTATCATTATCGTTATCATGAAGCAAATCTAAATCACTGGCATCAGCATCATCTAAATATTTTCCATCATCATTATCATGAAACAAATCTAAATCATTGGCATCATCATCATCATCATCACGTTCAAAATCAATTGGATTATCCATTTTCTCTACCCTAGAAATCTTATCTTGAGTAGATGTTAGAGGTTTTTCAGACATGCCTATTTGGCCCTGATCTTGAATTTGTTTTTCTACAATTTCCTTTTCCGCAAAAGGGAGTCGTCGAGAACGTTGAGCTACCGGGATTTCATCTTGTAATAAAATGGTCATCTTAATTTCAGTGTCTTGAACTTTATGGGGTTTGTAGGAAGTAACGATATTTTGAACTTCCTCACGAATTTCAGAATTCAAAATGTGTGAAAGATCAAATGGAAAAGCTTGATCATCAGAAACATTAGCAATATTAACGAAGGTGTTATTTTCAGGAGTTTTGCATAAACGAATACCGTCTTTATCAAATGTAAATTGGGTTTGCTGTAAAAAGTCGATTCCGATAATCACATCAAAAGGAATCAAGTCATCCTCTAGAACATGTATTTTAGCAGGTAAAGTAATGGTTTGAATTTCGATGGAATCCTGAAAGAATCCGATGCTGTGAACTTGGTTTTTGCCAATTCCTGAAAAGGGAATGTTGGTGGGCTGCAATGGTGGCGAACCAATTCTTCGATAGGTTTTCTCATTGATGAGGGTTGCCTGTGACCCAGTGTCACAGAGTGCTGTCAATTGAATTCCTGCAAGTTGAATGTCAACATGCATGGGATTTTTCGATGAAGTTTCAGGAGAAAGTGCATTTACAGTTTTATCAGAAATAGGTTTTTGAGACTCAGGTTTTGGTTTAGAATTTCGATAACTTTTAGGGCAATTAGCATGAACATGACCAAAACTTTTACATCCGTAGCATTGTTTACCATGTGACTTATTCAAACATTGGTTGCTTTTGTGACCTCTCAAGCCACAGGAAAAACATACTGGCTGTGTATTTGGGCTACGTGTATTATCGACTTTCACATTGAGGTAGGAAGCATCAATTTTTTTCTGATTATTTTGTCTGAAATTTTGTGATCTGGTAAAGATTTGTTCATAAATTTTCAACTTTTCCTTAAATTCAGGGACGGATTTACAACCGTAAAGAATAACTTTATTGTTTGTTGAATCAGGAATTCCGTTTATGACATACTCAAACAGAGAGGAGTCATCGAGAGAACCTTTGTGTGCCAAATCTCTCATAGCTAAGAAATATTCTTGTAGGGTTTCAAACGGTTTCATACGTCGAGATTCCATTAATTTATGTAACTGAATACCGTTAATTTTGTCCGAAAACTCGTCTAATAAATGGTGCTTCAATTGTTCCCAATTTGTAATTCCACGAATAGACCTAATTAAAGTTTGAGCGGGACCAGTTAAACATTTTCTAACAAAAGTAATTTGGTGAATTGGATTGTTTATCTGATATAAACAAAAAAGTTCTTCAACGTCAGATATAAAATTCTCAACACTGTAATTATCACGAGACGAGAAAGGTTTTATTAAATCAACAACGTCTTTCAGACTAAACAACTGGAAAGAGAGATTCGCAGTTTCAACTGAAGGCAATGAATTTTGATCTGATTCACCAACGGAAATGTGTGTATTTTGCTTATTCGAAGATTCTTTTGCGTCAATGGTGGGGGAAAAGGGAGATCTATTTTCCTCTATAACGCTGTTAGTTTGGGATGAACGTGCACCCGGAAGTGAGTCATCATTCACTTCGCATTCCGAAAGATCAGAAAATTCTGCTTTTAATAACGATAAATCACTAAGACTCATAAGAATGGTATTGGCACATTTGTCTGGGTCAGTTGAAAATTCTAAATGAAGTAGATTACAAATAGAAATCAAGTCTTTAAGTGAAAAATCTTTAAGTACTTTCTGTTTCGTTGCTTCCAACACGAATGGCTGTTTAAAACCTGTAAATTTACGTAATCTGGTACGATTTTGTCTGTCGCCGTCTGTACCAAAAATTAAACGATGTAGAACCTTTATTTGATTCGTACTACCAATTTTTAATGATTTTGCAATATTGGGGTAATCGTTGAGAGTAGCCATAACTATATACTAGGTTCAAACAATTATAGTACACAAATATACAAATATTCAAAACCAAAATCAATACTTATAATACGTAGGTACTCAAATTCAAAAATAGAAAATAATATTTGAAATCGAAATTTTTGCAAATACCAATTCAATAATAAAATATTGATTCTCAAAATATGCATCAAAATAAGTAATCTTTAAAACAGGTTTTGTTCAAGAAAACAAAATTATGAACTAAAATAAGCATCAAATATCAAATAATAAGTTCTTCAAAATAATTTCTCTGGTTGAAGAAAACAGATGACGTAAATTTAGATATGTATCAAGTTAGATATTACTTCAGCAAAATATTCATCAAATTAATCTTCAAAATAAATCACTGTTGAAGAAAATAGAGGATGTAAATGCAGCATCAAAATAATAGTTAAAGTTCTAATGTTAAAAGCATCAAAATTGGGAAATCGAAAGTATCAAAATTGTGAAATCGAAAGCATCAAAGCATTCTGCAAAATAAAAAATATTCTCGCAAGAAAACAGCAGAATTAAGTTCAACATCAAAGCGCATCAAATAAGCAAAGTTGTCATCAAATAAACATTCGCTTCGTCAAAATTATGCATCAAAATAATAATATAATAATCTTCAAAAGTATTCAATTCGCGATCTTTCAAAATATATGTTATGTTGTGGTTTGTTCAAGGAAACAAGATTCTTCAAGTTAAATGTCGAAATTTTCATCAAATCATCAAATAATTTCATCGAAATAGAATTCTCTTCAAGAAAACAGAAGTGATAAATTCAACGTCAAAGACCATCAAAAGTGAATTTAGCATCAATTAAATTCCTGCATCAAAAGAACGTTGAAATATCTTTCAGTTTTCTTAAATCATCAATAAGTTGAGAATTCCCTTAATCATCAAAATTTTCTTGAACAAGCGTCAACGTATGCATCAAATAATTTTAATATGATCCAAGTTACTTACAATTCTGGTTTTCGGTTCTCGTCATCCCATCAGAATATCATCAGAGTCCGTGGCACATCACTTTGGCTTTCGCTTTCGATATCCAAATCCAAAATGACAGACAACAGTAATCCAGTCGAAATCAAGTCGAAATCAAGTCGAAATCAAGTCGTATCATCGAAAGAAAATAAAGTTTTTTTTTTTAAGTTCAGCATGCTAGGGGTATTTTTCGAGTCCGAGGGCCGAGCACCCATGTAGGAAGGAGTTAGTACTCCTTCCTTTAGAAGTGAATCATTAGACTTAATTATTTTGAACATTTAATTAAACTAGACGATGTTTACAAGACAGGACTAACACTTAGTATGAAATTAAAAAATAAACACAGAAGCATCAAAAGAGCTAAACATCGGGAGCTTGCAGAACAACACATCCGCTTAAAGTCCTTCGTGCCGCAGTAGTGAGGAGTGGAAGTTGTAGTAATAGTTCAGTTGTGTTGCCAAACTCATTCTCACATATATATATATATATATATATATATATATATATCCCAAAAATTTTAGGCATTCCACCAACCTTCCGCTGCTTATCGATAGCTTTTATTCGATACCGTTTAGTTTTGATATATAAGCTTCCTTTATTGCTAAACTGGTGAGACCTCATTTAATTCATGTGAAATTCCTCATTTTACATTTACATTAGCGTGGAAAACCAATGATGCAAGCCAGTAATCTAAACGAGAAAATGGAACAATATTTTTAGTAAGCCAAACAGAACTTTCGGAGAAAGTAAAGCAAATATGCATCCTCATATAATACTAAATTTGTCTTCTGCCATTAATAGTGGTTCAAAACCAACAAACAATGTTCCTTCCCTTTACATTTTTTTTTTGTGATGGATACAAGAAAAAAAACTGTTCAAAATATCAACAACATTCTTTATGCTCGATATTTGGAAGATAAAATTATGATTATTACTTTCTAATTGAATCAACAGTAATTACTTTCAGTCGGCAATTTAGATTCTTTTTTTAACACTCGACCTGAATAATCAAGATCGTGTTCACGGGGAATCCACGGGGATTGCATTGATTCGATTTTAATTCGACCGCGAGAGGGGAGAGATTTAATAAAAATAATATCAAAGGTTGTTTAAAGGATTACACACACGACCTTAAAATCAAATCTCCGAAACCGATTGAATAGTTAATTGCTCTTGATTCGTTTCTTCTTAGTAAAAGTTTTCTATTTTAAACACTTTTTTGAGACCATTTCAGCTAAAAGCGGGATTTCTTTTTAGCAGCTGCTTTTCTTAATTACCTTCGCGAGAAATAATAGCCAGTGGGTGAATGCAGAAAATCGCTCGCAGCGATAAACGCATTTTTTAATTTAGTTTACTTAAAAGCAAATTTTGAGGCTCCGTTTAAAAGAAAAGTTTGAGGTGTGTTCTATAGGTATGAAGCGTAATCCAGTAAATATGCAAGACCCGTGAAATAGACCGGTGATTATTCGTGAAATAGACATGACACTCTTAATTTGGGTAAAGTGATGTTGTCAAGGTCCTAAAGATTTTTGTTTTTTAAATATGTGAAAATTCCTAGCAAAAATTCTTTGGATAGAGAAGAATAAGAGTATTTTTAAAGATTTTTTTTTCGTTTTTTGTCTGATAAAAGTGTTTTTTATGCTACGGATTATTTCCGTACGCTTTCCGTAGATGGTCTGTTTGATCCTAAGTTAGAGAAAAATTACCGGCGGTGCCAGATTTTTTAAACGAAATCCGCGGATAATTCCCGGAATTCAATGTTCTTTTGAGGACAAAAAATAGGTTGCTTGTAATGCAGGGTGTCCGGGCTAAATGTATCCAAAAGTCATGACGTATTTCTACGGAACTACCCATTAGAATTTTTAAAAATTTATTTAAATAGAAAGAACATCTCACCAAGTTTTAATATCAATCATAGATTTCTATCATAGTATCATAGATTTCAATGTGTGCACATTTTGTTGCACGACAAACTTCTAAATTGTAATCCAGTTCTCTCCTAGTGTTTCGTAGCATATCAGGCGTTATTAGACTTTTTTGCTTGGGGATTCATTGAATCCGTTGTGTATAAACAAAAAATTGAAACTCTGGATGAGTTGAAGAAGCGTATCATTGAAGCAATTCGTATAATAACTCTTGATACACTACGGAATACTTGAAAAGAACTGGATTACAATTTAGACGTTTGTCGTGCTACAAAAGGTGCATAGATACAAATCTATGATACTGTGATCGAAATCTATGACTGATATTAAAACTTGGTGAGATGTTCTTTCTAATTAAATAATTTTTTTTAATTCTAATGAGTAGTTCCGTAAATATAAGTCATGACTTTTGGATACCCTTTAGCCCGGACACCCTGTATTATAAAAATTTCCAATTATTACTCGCAAATTAACTCTGAGCATATATATATATATCTCCTTTCATATATATATATATATATATATATATATATATATATATATATATATGAATGAAATAATAACCTTTCCTTATCATTAACTTCTTATTAGCTCAAGCTAACAACGCCCCTCATTTTGACTTTGACCTGGATATTTCAAACTTTTTTTTCCCCAATGCGGAGGCATTTGTCGTTGAACATTCGCCTATACTAGGCCGCAGTTTTACTGTCCATTTTATTATGAGGGCACCATATAGGTGGACAGCATTACACCCTATGAAGGGACGAATACAAACGGAGGCATTTTTTCGTAGCGCAACGAAGGGATTCTATCTGAACACCCTCAGCACCGAAAACCAGCGCGCTGTAACACTGGACCGCCACAAGCCCGGATATTTCAAATTAATCTATTATATTTTCCCCGAAGTCCACGCGCGGAAAGGAAGCTTATATAACAGTTATATAACGCGAATGTTCCACGACATTCGAAGCCATCACCTCATATGACATGCTTGGGTCAGGTGTCACTTTTTGGCCAATTAAAAAGTTCAGCGCGCCTGTACTTTCGCGTAAGTCTGGCGTCCCTTTGCGCTTTTATTGCGTTCGCTTCCAAACCGATAACATGTAGTTTTACGCTGCGGGGTTTTTACCTTTTGTCCGTAATGCTCCGGACAAATTTAGTTCATGTATGCTCATCCGATACAGTAACTGTCAAGCAAGGAAGTATGCTGAATACATAATAATGTATTTAAGAATGTGGCTCATCTCTCGTCTCTCTGGATTTGTTTTGAGTTGATTCTTCATCTCGCCTACCTCGGTTCCATGAGTCAGCGTGCCTGCAGCCATTTGCCGACCAACCCCATCGCCTAAAAATCTACTACTCCAGTAAAGAGCCCTGAGCACGACGTGCTCTACCTTGGGGAGCCCATTCGTAAAAATGAAATTGAACTGTACGTGGTCCTAATTTGCAACACTGACCAATTTGTGATGATCCGTTAATTTTACATATCGTTTCTGATGTGGAGTGCACCTAGCCTTCATTTTGCCTGCCCTTGTGCCGTTACTACAGAATTGTCGGAAATATCCCGAGCTGACCGTTCCGTTGAGCATCGACCCGCCAAGATTATTACACCCACACACATATATCTATATATACAGGGTGTCTCAAAACGACCGCATAAACTCTGCACAGCTAGATGCCTCGTTGGGAGTACATAAAAACTCCCCAAAGAAGCGTTCCTGTACGATCCATAGTTTACGAGAAAAATACGAAAAACAAAGTATGACGTCACTGTCGGTGCAAGAAAAAAACACTTTATTGGACATATCAACAACAATATTTGCATATCTTTCCAGACGATAATGTTTAAAACGTTCGCCGCGCATATCGCGTCATGCATACGCGCGCGCCATGGAATGACGTTAAGCCACCGTTGAACTGGTATTTAAAAGGCTGCATCTTGTAGCTACCGGTAGTCTTCGTATGGTGGCCATGCACTCCGTTCGTGACTACTGCGACATGTACTTGATGTACGGCCTATGTAATGGAAATGCCTTACGAACTGCTAGGGAGTATGCCCGTCGATATCCGTCCCGCCGTCCTCCCGATGTCAACGTCATCCGTAGGCTGGACGACAGACTGCGAAATACGGGAAGCGTCTTGCCAACAGACAATCTTCACGTACTGAAAGACCGCGGAGCGGCCTGACGGTAGCACAGGCGTATGCAATACTGCAGCGGATAGAAGAGACGCCCGAGGTAAGCACACGCGCATTAGCCCGTGAGATGACTTCGAGTAAAAGTACTGTGCACAGGCTTTTACGGTCTGAGAGGCTACACCCATTTCGGCACAACCGGGCAAGGTCTGAAACCAGATGACTTTCAGAAACGCGTGGCCTTCTGTGAATGGCTGTTGCAGCAACAGAACACAGATAATGGTTTCATTGCACATATCCTGTGGACTGGTGTGTGAATCATGTTTCACTCGTGATGGGGTATTCAACCATCACAACAGCCATATGTGGTCCCAGGTCAATCCGCATGCAATCCGGCCTCAGAAACATCAGGAACGTTGGTCTCTTAACGTGTGCGCCGTCATACTCGGGGATCGCCTGCTTGGACCATATCTGTTGCCTGAATGGCTCTCGGGACAGTCGTACTTGGTGTTTCTCAATGAGGTCTCAACCGAGTTCCTCGATGACATACCATTAGCGGCAATACAGGGACTTTGGTTCCAGCATGATGTGGCTCCGGCGCATTTTTGTGCTCCTGTACGTGGTTGGCTGGATATGGAATATCCCGGCCGCTGGATCGGACGTGGGGGTCCGGTTCTATGGCCGTTACGTTCGCCAGATCTTACACCGTTGGATTTTTTCCTATGGGGCCATCTCAAGGTACTGGTGTATCGAGGCGTAGTAACAACACACAAATGGACTTAGTTGCTCGTCTGCATGCTGCTTGTACTTCGGTTGACCCCGCGATGCTGCAACGTGTGATGACAGCCATTACACGGCGTGCTCAAACCTGCCTCAACATGCACGGCGGACACTTTGAACATCTGCTTTAAATTGTGCATGCTGTTGATATGTTCAATAAAGTGTTTTTTATTGCACTGGAAGTGACGTCATACTTTGTTTCTCGTATTTTACTCGTAAACTATGGATCGTACAGGAACGCTACTTTGGGCAGTTTTTATGTACTCCCAATGAGGAATCTAGCTGTGCAGAGTTTATGCGGTCGTTTTGGGACACCCTGTATATATATACAGTGGAATATCGATCTATCGTTTTTCAAGGGACCGATTGAAATGAACGATAAATGCGGAAAAACGATAGATGCGGAAACATAACAAAGCAATATGATCTTTGGGACTGGATAAAATGAACGACACATACGGAAAAACGATGGATCCGAAAATGATGGATTGAGATTCCACTGTATATATATATATATATATATATACACAATCACAAAAATATATATGCTCCCAGAAGAAATCGAGCTACTATCACGAAACTTGGCAGGAATGTAGTCTGGTAAGACGTATGCAAATGATTAAAGTTTCGACGTTAATGAGGCAAGGGTAACCGAGCTATGCGCATATGAGATGGACATCTGGGAGAGTTTGAAAGCATGATTGCTCGTGCCGTAGGGTTATTCAAACAAATCTGTCGACTTGGTTGGACGGTATTTTGACTAGAGATACCTCTGAGACGTAACCGGCGACAGTACGAACAATTGTCAGACTTTCAGAGGAAGCGTATAGTAGGCGTCAGATAAGCAGGTTGATCGAACAGGCGTATCAGCCGCCAACTCGATCGGAGCGATATGGTAGTTGCTCGGTGTTGGCAACAAAGGATCACGGAAAGGATAGTCTACCGTCGCGGAGGATCAGGGCATCCCAGGAACACAAATGCGCGCGAGGATCGCGCAATCATAAGAGCGGCCACGTCCGCACCAACAACGTCGCTAGAATCGGTTCGACGCCATTTACCGCCTTCCAGACATCCGGTGGTATCAAGGGAAACCATTCGGAGACGACTGGGCGAAGCAGGTATAAGGAGCCGACGTCCATTAAGACGCCTACCACTGACCCCACATCATAGGCAGTGTCGATTGGATTTTTGCCGACCTCGGGCAGGCTGGAGTGTGACCGACTGCAGACGTGTGATCTTCAGCGATGAATTCCGATTCAGTCTCAATGCTTATGACCAGCGCATACGCGTGCGGAGGCGGCCAGGCCACCGGTCCGATTCGGCATTTGTTGTCGAGAGGCATACGCCGATTACACAAGATGTAACAGCGGGTTGAGCGATTTGTTGGGACACACGATCACCTCTAGTTGTCCTTCAAAGTACTTTGACGGCACGCAGTTACGTAGACGAGATTTTAACGCCAGTTGTACTGCCTATACTATCAAGTCGCCCAGGTGCCATTTATGAGTAAGACAACGCTCGTCCACATAATGAGCGACTCACCCAACAATGTCTTCATGGATATGACGTACTCCCATGGCCTGCCAGGTCACCAGACCTCTCGCCAATAGAGCACGTCTGGGACGTTCTCGGAAGGCAACTGCAGCCGTTCCGGAATACAGGTGAATTGACTGACCAGTTGTAAAGATTATGGCACGATCTTCCGCAGGAGGTCACAGGTGACCTCACTGATTCGATGCCACGCCGTGTTTCGGCTTGTATAGCTGCCAGAGGTGTATTTAGAATTTACTGATTTGTAACCTTTTTCATGCCATATCTTCTTAATAAAACGGTCTGTTCTTCTGAATTTGTAATCATTTGCTTATCTCCTCATACGCTAGTTACATGTTAAGTTTTGTGATAGTAGCTCGTTTCCTTCTGGGTACATACATTTTTTTGTGACAAAGTGTATAAATAATATTATTACATTAAAAAGAAAACATTAATATTACTATATCAACAGCAGAAATTTCTGCAATAGAGAAAATAAATGGGACGCATGAATAATTCTTTAAAATAAGCATTCATTGTTCTTTAATTTTCCATATTTTATGGCTTAAAAAAAATTTCTATAAACGTAATCAGGCTGAAGTTCCCCACAAAATTAGAGTAAACAGTCGTTTTGTCTTGAGTTTTGACAAACCTACAACAAACAAGGGAAGAGAAGCCAAATAAAACACCCTGGTTACTGTTCCCTGCTCAAAAACCTATCGACCATTGTTATAGTTCTAATTTTATTTCAGAGATGGCAGCACTTGATACGATCGTTCAGAATTATATTTTTAAGTTAATATTTAATTTCATTAGATAACTATTTTATTCCTTACAAAACAGCAAAAAAAAATTGATACCATTACAAGACAGTTTTTTTTATGCATATCTCTCTCCTAGTATTCTTTATGTATAATTAATGCATCAGGCTTCAAGCATTTAAGCAAACTAAACACTGTGATCCTTGTTTGAGCTCTTTCATGCATTCAGAGGGTACAGTCGTTCGTCTAAAATATTTTTCGGAAATATTTATTATTTTTGTTTACTTCAAAAGGGAAAAGGTTAACAGCGTTCCCAATGTTTTTTTTAAATCTGTCTTAAGAGAACTTTTTTTACCTTTTTTAGCACTTAGAGTTAAAACTTACCTTAAAGATTTCTCTAAAAGATTGTTTAATGTTTAGTTGTTATCTTTCAATAATAACCTAAGATGTCAGATGCTTGTAGAAAATCAAATGATAATACGAAAAATAAATACTTGTGTGCATAGGCGTAGCGTGCTTCTAACCTTTTTTTTTTTTTTTTTTTTTTTTTTTTGGGGGGGGGGGGGTCCTTCTACAGCGCATTGACTGCCAGACGGTCCTTAAATTATGAATTATTATGATTTTTTAAATTGAATAACAATAGAATTGATTTTTGAGTATTCAAAAGTTATACAGCGAAAAAAATAAATATAATATAAATAAAATGAGAAAAAAATATAGCATCGAATTTTTATTATGGATCATATCATTGTTAAAAACTATGTTAAGGCTAAAGACATAATTCGAATCTTCAGTTTCACAGTTTGAAAAAGCGGGGAAAAACCAACTTTCTTAAAAGCCTTCTCCAATTTTCCGATTTTAACTTAACTGCTTTTAACGTTTAAATTTATTTCAAGTCAAGTTTAGGGTGCACTACCCCCCCTCCCCCCTCCCGACGCTAGGCTTGTGCGTAATTTATTTTTATACCTAGTTTGGAACTTTTCATATCAATTTTAATATTAATTAAAAAGCGGACAGATCTGCGTGGTTTTAGAAGGTCATTTTATAGATGCGTGGTGTGTTCTATAATTAGAAGACATGCAGATTTTGTCACCAACCAAAAAAAATATTAACTGGCAGCGGTGGGATTCGAACCCACGCCTCCGAAGAGACTGGTGCCTTAAACCAGCGCCTTAGACCGCTCGGCCACGCTACCACACAACGGCAAACAAAAGTCAATAAACAGTTACGAACATATTTTTTCAAAAATTAATTACAAAATTAGTTTTAAAGATAAATAATTTCTTAAATCGCTCCTTTCGAACAAGTCAACATTCGGAAATAAGGTTTCTTGTTTTGGGGGAACCTTCTGATTTTTTTTCCCTCGATTTTGTGGGTTCTTTAGATTTAGATTAAAGTGACGTCATACCCTAAGCCTCCGATTGGTTACATCTGTTTAGAGGTTATATTTGATGTCAATATCGAAGTTGTCCTTGCGTATCGGAAATAATATCAGGAAAATCTGAATACCAAAAATATTTTGGTAAAATATGAATGACTGAAATGGATATTTCAAAACTGAAAGAACTAATAAATTTCCTGATTTTGAAGAAATTATGGAGAAATGTTAGCAAATATTTGTAGTCAGAGCTAAACGATATTACTGCATTTTTAAACAAATAGGAACGTCCTTCACAGATTTAAAACCGTAGCACACGACAAAAACGGGGCGGGGGAGGATTAATCACAACAGAGTAGTAGTCAACCATTAAGGACAGCTTGCTCCTTTCTCATTGTCCAGGAAAATGTTTTCTGTTTCTGGGAGCAGCATTGCTTTGAAGCAATACTGTTGAGCCGCGTGAATTTTTGTCATAGGCTACAGGCTTTACAAGTCTACATATATTTTAATATCACCCCTTGATTGGTAAAATAATTAATTACAGTAGCTTGTGCTTCTGCCTAAAACCAGTATGAATCGTTCAAATTAAAAACTATAAATAATGAATCGGTTACATTTAGTTTTATCTCTTCCAAATATAACAGCAAAAATGTTTAATTATATAAAATTAAGCAAATGTTAGTTAATAGTTTCTGAATGATTCATCAATATTGATTGATTAATGAATTGTTTGACACTGCTCAGTTTTAATTCAGCTGTTTTTAAGAAAATTAAAAATTTTTATTGAGACTACGAAATCTTTTTACAAATGAATCTATTTAAAAAAAGGCACCGTGCAAGACAATGCAACTTTCAGGTTTTACAACATATAAATGCTATTTCACATAACAAGTTATCAAGCTTACAGATTAAAGTTCAATAGTTCAAACACTATGAACCCAGTTAACTAGGCACATACATACCTAATTTTTATTTCATATTTTTATTGTTGCTTTAAAATTAAGTGGTTTAAAAAAATTTACAAACCATAACAACAGCATTCAAGCCTTCGTCATTACAATGTTCCATGTGTTTTTGGGGGATTCAATGTTTCACTAGTTCACTTTATAACAATCATTTCTCTAAAATTTAGTTTTAGGATTTACGTACTTGTCACTTAAGCTAACTCACAATAATAATTTGACTCAACAAAGCTATTTTCTTTTTGGTATGCATAATTGTGCATTAAAACAATGTCATAGGCATCTTAATAGCATAGATCTGTCCCTTACCCTAGCTTTTTTTGGCCTGTGAAAATGAATGAGTCATATGTGACTCAAATGATCATGCTGCTATCTTTTTATTACAAATGGTTTTAATTATACTTAGATTGAAATAGTAATCTTTGGAAAAGTACTATTATAAACTCAGAACTAATAATATTAACTAGTAATTAAGTACTATTATCCTCGCTTTTTTCATGCATGTCTTATTACATACTGAGTGCAGATGATTGAATTCAGTTAATTTTAACAAATAATTGTGTTTGTTATCTTCATTGTATCACACAGCCAAAAGAATATCCATTAAGATGGTTGATTTGAACACTATGGTCAACTTTTGCTACAAAACAGCTAATTAGACCAGGACCTACAGTCAAAGCTGATTCCGAATGCTTACAAACACGCGTGCAAACAGTACAACTCGAACTTACAGGATCTGGACCAGTGGCACACCCAGGATTTAATCTTGGAGTGGAGGGGGGGGGGACGAGTTGAATGGATAAAAGTATTTATAATGAAATTCAATATTCCTAATGCAATTTCTATTTCTTTGAGGGGGGGGCAGGGCCCCTTGGCCCACCCCCAGGGTGTGCCACTGATCTAGACAAATGACAGTACCTTAGCCATTCAGCCATCACTCGGCAACATCTACTAAGAATCAATAAATATTAAACGCATTCATCTATTCTAAATTACTGCTCCAAAAACACAGTACAATTAAAGGCCTTTAGTAACATTACTCCCTTTCAGACACGGCCGCAACTGACCTTGCAGATCTTAAATACTAATTGCAGTCTTTGCAAAAAAAAATTATTTGCAAGTTGTCATTTAAGCACAGATAACATAGTCTTCAAATCTTGAAATTTTCATTGGTTCATTTTCACCGAGTGTTTAAATGAACACACATATATTGCTATAAAAGTACCTTTAGTATTTATTTTTAAGTAAATTTTCTAAAAAAAATTTTAAAAATTTGTGTATTGTATTTAAATTTCCTGGTGAAAAAAAAATTGAAATGTTCATTTGCTTCAATGTGAAATCATATTTGAAAAATTCTTCATAATATAACATGGTAATTCAAAATTTATAATGACAACTAAAGCATTACCTTAACGATATATTAAGTATTATACGAACACAAACTTTCTGAATTTTTTTTCTTTTAAAGTTATGCCACTAAACTGGGAGTGTACAGTAGCCAAAACATGTATAATATATATGTATATATATATATATATATATATATATATATATATATATATATATATATATATATATATATATATATATATAAAATTTTTATACTCCAAAAACTCCTTTGTTTTTCAAATTTGTACTAATCTAATAAAAGAAATATATATACAGTGGCTCCCAAAAGTGTTAGCACAACTGACGATTTTCAATGAAATAGGGGTCTATCCATTAATAAAAATGAATATTTCAGAATGGGTATTTAATAATAAGATCTATAATCATTCTTAACAAAACTACATGAAATATTTTGAAAACACAGTAAAACTTTATTTTTAAAAAACCAGTAATCAAAAAGTAACAAAGAACTTTATCTCACAAAAGTCATCGTACACAAAAATATTTTCGGATAAATTCATAATTAAAATTATTGTCTGGTGCTTTATTTTTATTTTTGAATTGTGGTGGCATTTATAATATCGTTTGGCTTTAATTTTTGCTTGCCTACTTCCGTAGTATTCTATTTATTATTTAAAAATGGCTCATAGTCATAAAGAAACAACGAACAGCATTCGAAAATTGATTATTTTTCATCATAGTAGTGGTAATCAGTTCAGAATATTGCTAAATTACTTAATTTATCCCATTCTACTATGCAGCATGTGATAAAATGCTTTAAAGAAGAAATCGGATCGAAAACAAGGTAAGAAAAAGTCGTCTGGTAAAGTAAACAAAACGTGATCAGAAATTTATAATTAGAAAATTTGTGAAAAATCCACGTTTGAGTGCTGTAAAAGTTTCTGCAGAATTTAATGAAACATTTTCTACTTCAATTTCACTTGAAACTGTTCGACGAGTTCTCAGAGCAGCTGGATTACATGGGCGTTCTGCCCATAGAAAATTTTTTGTGAGAAAAACAGAAAGCTTAGGCTTTCCTTCGCACTATCAATGATAAATAAGCCCCAAACATATTGGAATAATGTCTTATTTACCGATGAAAGCAAGCTTAACATTTTTGGTTCCGATGGGCATATAATTGTATGGAGAAGAAAAAATGAGGAACTTAATCCCAAGAACTTAGTAGGAACAGTTAATCATGGCGGTGGAGGTGTCCTTGTGTGGGGGTGCATGTCAGCATCAGGACTAGTTAATATGCTATTTATTGATGGCATAATGAATCATGCTGTTTATATAAATATTTTAAGAGACAATTTAAAATTATCAGCTCAAAATTTGGGTATTGGAAACAACTTTGTTTTTTATAAAGATAACGATCCTAAGCACACGGCTCTCAATGTTCGCCTCTGGTGTCTCTATAATTGTCTACAAGTTTTGAAAACTCCATCTCAATCGCCAGATTTAAACCCAATAGAACATATTTGGAGAGAACTGGAGGTTGAAGTACGAAAACATGACATTCACACAAAAAGCTGAACTAAAAGCAATTATGATGGAATAATGGAAGAACATTGATGCAGAAATTACAAAAGAACTAGTGCAATCTATTCCCAGACGTTTAAAAGCAGTTGTGGATGCTAAAGGATATCCTATTAATTTAACGAAAAATTAGAATATTTACTAATATGTAGAGATTTTTCAAAAGTGTATAACTTTGAAAGATAAAGTTTTTGTTACTTTTTGATTTCTTAAAAATAAAGTTTTACTATGTTTTTAAAATATTTCATGTAGTTTTCTTAAGAATAGATTACAGATCTTATTATTAAATACCCATTCTGAAATGTTCATTTTAATTAATGGATAGTCCCCTATTTCATTGAAAATCGTATGTGTACGAACACTTTTGGGAGCCACTGGATAAATCATAGTGAACACCTATGTTTAAAGATGAAAAAAGTTTTTATTCTCGTACTGAAATACCCTGAAAAAGGACACTTAGAAATTGTAGCTTAACTTTTAGGAATCATAAATATTCTTTGTTAACCATTGAACTTCATCAAAACTATTATTTAAAATAATTTATGGAATCAGAATTTGCTCAATTTAAGAGCTTAATAATATATTTACATATCTTCTTCAGAATAAGTTTGATTTTTTTATTGAGTTTAATTATGATGCATAAATAAGTTTAATTACGAAGCAGTAATATATACTTTCAAAGGCATTTAAATTAGATAGGAAAAATTAAAAAGAATGTAACTTATTCATTCTGCAAAAAAAAAAAATTTTTTTTAATTTTAAAAAAATACAATATACATACATTTTATTTTCAAATATATTAAATATTTATAATCAAGAGTTTACAAATTTACATAGATAAAATCTTACAAAAATATCACAATTATTTGTTTGACCATATAATACACTTTCTTTTAGAATCACAGCTTACTAAATAGGAACTGCATGAACTCCAACTACAGGCAATAACAGGTGCTAAATGAGCTTTGAGTTCTGTTTTGACAGTTCCTGAACTCACATCCCACACAAAAATACAACCACTTTTAGATCCACAACAACAGTACTGACAGTCAGGGCTAAATTTTGCCCTGGTCCAGTCAAATCCAACTTCAAACCCACTTCCAAAAAGTGAGCATATTTCTTTATATTTTCTGACATCAATTAATGCTAATTTATTGTCAAGCTGAGAAGAAAGCAATGTGAATCCATTTCTTGAAATATCTAAAGATGTTATTCCAGCAGAACAAGTAACATTTGCCACTATAGTGTTTGATCTGATGTCCCAAAAATTAACAGTACCATTTGCATGACAACTGATAACTACGTGACCACTTTTACTGACCACATCATTTACATTTGAACTAGTGTTGCAAGTCTGAACACACACTCTCCTCCTCAAGTCCCACAATTTTAATGTTTGGTCAAGACTTCCAGAGACAATTTGGTTTTCAATTTGCAAAAATTTTGCAGACATTACTTTACCACTATGACCAGTTAAAGTATGTCTAACAGTAAAATCACTCACAGTCCAGACTCGGCTAGCAAAATCACAAGAAGCACATAACAGTAATCCAGCTTCAATATCTAAGTCAACTGACATAATAGCAGAGTTACAATCACGAACATATTTTTTCAGTTCCACAGAAGTTTCAGTCATATTCCACAATTTTACCTTTCTATCAGCACCAGCAGTAATTAACTGTGATGATGATGGAACCCAAGATACACAATTAACTTCACTATCATGAGCAATAAACTCATGTTTGATGGTTGCAGGGATAGAAGAATCTGTGGATTGTACAATAACTTTATCAGAGCTCTTTGACACAGTTCCTAGTAAATGTTTGGCTACATCTGGCTGGGACATCCTCTTTAATTTCTTTTCTGCTTTGGTATCAACTGGCCTTCCAACATTTTCATTTGATACAGGAACAAATTCCCTGTTTTTATAAATCATCAGTTCATTTCTAAGAATTTTATTTTCAATTTCTAAGTCATTTTTCTTATTTTCTAAACTAGAATATGTAATATTCAAAGTATCACACTCATCTATTTTATTCTGGAGGGTCACTTTTAAATTTTCTAATTGCTGGCAATAATTTTGGGAAAGATCTTTGTATTTCTTTACAGAATTCTGTGACTGCTGCAACTCGAACTTTTGAGAATCAATAAGTTTGTCCTTTTCATCCAGTTGATTCCTGAACTCAATAATTTGTAGTGCATAATCAGATATTTTTTTATGTGACTCAGCTAAATCTTTTTGCAAAGAGCAGCATTTCATAAGCATGGTAATTTCTTCAGTTTTTGACACACAATCATGAGAAGAATCAGGAACATCTTCAGACTTAATGCTTACAAGTTTTCGATTAAGGTTTTCTTTTTGCAAATAATCAACAGATTCTAACAGCCTATTACTATGATATATAACTTCACTGAAACTTTGCTCTCTTGCGTTTCTGTCTTTCAGCTGTGAGATAATACATCTGAAAAGAAAGAAAACACAATAATTCAAAACAATATTAAGATAAAAAAGTAATATTAACTATTATAACTCCTAATTCACACAAACTTGGATTTCAAGGAACAAAATAAACTAACCACACAATCATCATCTGTATACAATCATTTTGTTTATTTTACAGTTAATAGATCATTTTGATAACATGAGGAAGATAACCCACATGCTTCCAGCATATAAAATGCAAGTAATCCTAAATAAAACAAAGGTAACAAATTACAACGACTCTAGTATATCCACACTGTCATACAGTGTGAAAATATACCACTGAAATCACATTTCTCTGTTGATTTTATTTACATATAAATAGATCATTCAATACTAATAACATATCTTAAATTAAAATTTTAGTATTTGCAGGAAACTTGTAGACACACAACACAGAAAATGCAGCTTCTTGAATTAATAGTTCATCATCAGACTGGAACATTAGGTGCGATAGTCTCAATGAACAATTCATAAATGACCACAACATTTATGAATCCTCCATAGAGATAATCACACTTAATGTTCCTTAGCCTGATGATGAACAATTCATTAGTTTGAAACTAGATGCCATCCCTTTATTTTTACTGTGGGAACTGTGTTACTGTAAAAATTTAGGCTATTTTTAATAGTGAATTTCATTTTTCAAAGGCTGTTTAGCATTGGATAATTTCTGTAACTACGCACTTGAATAATTAACTCCAAAAACAATTAATTATAAATTTTGAAATTATCTTAATAAATTATTAAAACAATGAATTATTCATTTTCAACCACACTAAGCATTTTAATTACCTTAATCTAATTATGTTTTCAAAATAATGTATACTTTTGAATTATAATTTTTTTAAAAAATTTAATGTAAATTATTCCTTTGTTTTAACTTTAAAACAATTTAATAACAAACCGACTTAAAAATAGTTTTTTCACCAGTACAAATTGAAGAAGTCTTGAAGATTTTCATCAGTGCTAGATAACATATGATTTCTATTTAATCTAGGGTAAGTTTAGTAAACTGATAAAATCTTTTAATTTAACATTCCTTAATAGCAAATCTAATGTTTTTCCTACAAGTTATAATTGTCAACACAACTTTAAATTCTGATGAATTCTCAGGCATGGAGAAATGCTAACTCCTTTTATTATTAGCACTGCATAACAACACAAGGGCCTTATACCTAGTCACAGAAACAAACTTTCCACCAAACCACTTAAGGTCAACATGTGCACATTCTAAAGAGACATGCTGATTTTTATACAGTTTCTTTACTCCTAAGAAACAACAGCTTGCTGACAAGGCTCTTTTTTATAACGAAGGTGCTTTCATAACTCATCCATGGTAAGAGAAATATGGTATTAACCTCTTTTTAAAATATTACATAATACAAAAAATAATGCTGTACATAATCAGTTTTGTACATTTAATGTATAACTCTTTAAAGGTGCTGAAAGTAACATGATTTTTGATTGTGCATTTCATAAAAAGTATATATTAAGTTATATTATATACAAGACATCAAAAAACCTCATGACGTAGATTTTACCTACTTTTCTTGATTAAGTTATCAGTCAATTTCATATTTTGGACTGACAAGGCGTATAACAGAGACGTTTATTCTGATAAAGAATAATCGTAATATTATTAGATTTAATTTACAAAATCAGATAACACAAAGCACGAAATAAAAGAGTCTATATACAACAACACTACCACAAAGACTATAATAATTTTAAAAAAAATTTAATTTGTACTTTCCTACTTAACATAAAAATAATCTAATATTATTAAAAATAATATATATTAGAGTACCAAATAATACAAATTAGCACACTAAGCTTTAATCTTATATTTTCGAAATGCGTCGAGTAAATCAATAACTAATATTTAAAAGTAATTTCAGTAAGAAAAATAATCATTCGTAATAGTTTAATAAAAATTATGTTTCAAAAATGAAGCATTTTACTACACTAACGAAGCATAGCAGCTGCCTTCTCCCATCTCCAACCCAAATATTTTGAAGTGAATTAATGTATAAAAAAATAATGAAGTTTACAATCATGAGACATTCTTTCTTTCGCGGCTTATATCTTCCCATCAGCTGCGCCTTAAAAATAATCTCTGTATTCAATAGTAACATAGCGATCTGTTTCTGTCGCTAATCACTTCACTATCGGTAACTCTAGTTAGTCGTCATCTTTGGAAGATTTTAAGATCAGACGGCCAAAAAATCATAGTCAGATATTACATATTAACAAACATCGAAAATGCCGAACTGATGAAAAACCCGATATGAAAAGTGTTGGGATACTCCCTACTCTCTGTCTTCCCAATTTGGAAGTTAAACGTTATGTTGTTTTTCGCGTACAGCGAGTGAGGTGCATGCTTCGGAAATGACGTGATGTAACCGTTTCTTTGAGATCGCAAGTTGCGATGTTCGGACGTCATTCCCGAACGCTGGTTGCGATGTTTGAATTTAACATTTCTTTTTTTTGTGTGTGTTTATATGTTTTTGTAATGTTTGTTATTGTAAGTGTAGTAATTTTTGTTATTTATTGTAAGTGCAGTATTACATTTTTGTGACAGTTATATTGATGTTTATTTGGCGTAAATTTTTCTGCATATGCAAATCGCCAGATACACACGTGGTTTGAATGTTTATAACGTGCTGGCTTCAGGGCCCGACTTAGCCTAATTGGGTCCCGGCGCAAAAACTTCTGTGGGGGCCCCCTCTGCTTCACTACTTCAGTAATTAAGAACTGAACTTAGTGGAGGTATTTAAATTTTTCACCTCATTATCGATATATAACAAGGAAATTGACTAGAACCTAAAATAGCTATAAAGTCCCCCCATCCAATGGTCAGACGAAATATAGTTCTGTCCATTTTATTGATTTTCTGACAATTCTATGTCCATCATTAAAAGGGATATAGCACATCTGAAGAGCCAAAATTTGACAAAAATGCTATTTAAATTTATAATTAGAAAATGTAAAGACATTTTTAGCAATTTGAATTAGTTAACGGAAAATACCATAGGCAAGTCCTATGCACTTAGAGAATAGGCTAAAAAGCTCTTTTTGATGCATGCCGCATCAATTTGGGGGCCTCCCTCTGATTTGGGGGCCCGGGGCAACTGCCCCGTATGCCCCTGCCTTAGTCAGGCTCTGGCTGGCTTTACTTACCCCCGAATTCAATGTAACGTTTTAGCTCTTTAGCTAGTTAGCTCTTTAGCCGATTCGTATTCAAATGCCCAAAAAAGAGCGAAATATCCGGTCGCCTGTTAGCTAACGCTTGCTAGGTGGTTTCTCTGGTGATGTTTTTGTTTTGATTAAGGTTTCGACTGGTTTCTACTGTTTTGAAGTTAGTAATTAACTCTTTCTTGTATTTTTGAATATTCCAAATTCTATTTATTTAGCAGTTACGTAAAATACGCTATAAATAAGCAAATTATCTTTTGTTAATTAGATTAATCTTTTGTTACGTGCACTTCAAAATAATGTGTACCGTTATATATAATGACTTTGAAATTTACAGTAGATATATTATGATATTAGTGATAAGTATAATGATTTGAGAATTTCTGTAGCATTAACCGCTTTCGCTCTTGTTGTAAAATGGAGGAGTTATATACAGTTCGCACACACAAACGAAATTAACTATCAAACATTTGATCTCTTCTCTGTTTAGATATCCGTAGTGGAAGAACACAGAAGAATTTTAGAAAATACGTTTAATTAATCATTCTTCGTGCTAAAGAATGAGAACTGTATCAATCAACAGAAACATCAATAACATTACAAAACATTTGGATCTAAGCTGGAAAGCATTTTTGAAATTTATATTCCTCTTAGACAAATTACAAGCTTCAACCCCTATACCTGTTCCAGGAAATAAATTTTCATGTTTATAAAATGAGTTGCTCTTCCTAGCTGTTGCTCTTTTTCAATAAAAACATTAGTGGATATTTTTTTTTTTTCCCATTTATAACTCTTTTGCATAAAAAGAGGAAACTGCTCTCCCATGTGTGCCGTAATTGAGTAATTATTTTGATGGGTTAAATTTTGCCAGTATGTAATTGAATGCTTACCTAGAAGAAACTTTCAATCTAAAAAAAGTACAGCTATATTATGTCCTTAAGTATGATTCTCATTGATTTCTGTTTGTTTCAATTTTATAAAATGTGGTTAATCCCAGTTTCCAGAACTTCACATTTTAAAAAAAAAAGTAAACAAAACTTTCCTCCTTAATGTGGATAATTCGTTTGCAGGTGAATATTATGCTTGGTTGTAGGAAATTGTATCAGATAAAACAATTAAAGTACCTATAACCATGACAATTTATGTGTACTTCATTTTTCCTATCTACCTCGAATTCAACAAGTTGTATTTAGAATATATTTCTGGTTTCTGTGGTGTTTTTGTTTTGATTAAGGTTTCAACTAGTTTCTACTGTTTAAGTTAGTAATTAACTGTTTCTTGTATTTTTGAATATTCAAAATTCTATTTATTTAGCTGTTACGTAAAACACGTTATAAATAAGCAAATTATTTTTTGTTAATTAGATTAATCCTCTGTTACGTGCACTTAAAAAAAATTTTCATGTTTACCGTTATGTATAATGATTTGGAAATTTACAGTAGATCTATTATGGTATTAGTGATTAGTATAATGATTTGAGAATTCTGTAGCTTTTGCTCGTGTTGTAAAATGGAGGAGTTATATACAGTTTGCACACACAAGCAAAATATAGATTTTAACTATCAAACATTTGATCTCTTCTCGGTTTAGATATCCGTAGTGAAAGAACACGGAAGAATTTTAGAAAATACGTTTAATTAAGCATTCTTCGTGCTTGAGAATTGAATCAACAGAAACCTACTAATAACACTACAAAAAATTTGTATCTAAGCTAGAAAGCATTTTAAAAATTTATATTCCTCTTCCCAGACAAATTACAAGCTTCAAGCCTGTTCCAGGAAATTAAATTTTGATGTATACAAAATAGGTTGTTCTTCCTGGCTGTTGCTCTTTTTTGATAAAAACCTTCGTGGATATTGATTTTTTTTCCCCATTTATTACTCTTTTGCACAAAAAAAGCAATTTTATCTAGTATGTCTGTGTGGAAGCTGCTCTGCCATGTGTGCAGAAATTGTTTTGATGTGTTAAATTTTGTCAGTGTGTAATTGAATGATTACCTAGAAAAATTTTTTTCAGTCTAAAAAAAGTACAGCTATAATATGTCTAAGTATTATTTTCATAAGCATATCATTGATTTATGTTTGTTTCAATTTTATAAAAAGTGGTTTATCCCAGTTTCCAGGACTTTACTTTTTTTATATGTAAACAAAATTTAAGTGTTAGAAAAAGTCATGCCTTATCAAAAGCAGTTACTAATATTAAATTTTACAATGTACAAGCTTATTTCTGACCTGATATAATGTCCTATTTAATTAATCAAACTATAACTAAAATCGAATTTGGCTTAGCTATGGGTTTTGAAATTTCAGCCAGGACTATGAAATTTGGTACAAACCATGTTTGTTTAACTGTTATATTTATAATGCGATTCAATCAACTGCTTGTTGACAGTTCTCGTGTTTCTTCAGAAAATTCTAAAATATTTGAAATTGTATTTTTTTTTCTGCATGACTATAAAATTTAAGGTAACTTGAAATTTTGAATTTTTATGACCACAAATTGAATAAAATATAGTAACTTAACTATGCAGTACTTCATTACTTTATCTTTTAAACATTGCTTATTTGTACCTAGTGTAATGAATGAAATGAATATCTTAAAATTGTATATTTGAATAGGTATGAGCCAAAATCAGTGATAGTCGACAAAAACAAAGTACTATCAATTGTATTCCATTGTAATTGATAGTACTTTGCAGATATGTCACTCTGTAAATTAAAATACTAAACTACAATGCAGCTGAGTATTTTACTGCCCTAGTCCTCATATAGAAAAAGATTAATACAGATATTAATTACATTCAATTTTGTTTGACTGTTATATTTGTGAAACTTTTTTTTTGCACGACTACAACATTTAAGATAACTTGAAATTTAAAATTTTTATCTCCACATATTGAAAAAGATAGTGACTTAAGTATGCAGTACTTCAAATACTTTATCTTTTAAACATTGCTTATTTGCACCTCATGTAAGGAATGAAATGAATATCTTAAAATTGTATATTTGCAATGAACCAAAATCAGTGATAGTCAACAAAAACAAAGTAATATCAATTGTATTCCCTTGTACTTAAATTGAACTAGATTCAGTATTTTCTTCATTTACACATGGATATGTTTAAAAGTGTAAATATATCGATTTTATTAAAAGGATATTGTATCAACATTTAAAAGATTGAGCTAAATGAATTCTCGTGCAGTGCTGTATTTATACCGAGGCAGTGTCTGTACTTGTTTTATTTTGGCTACTATTAACTGTGATGCATAATTTGAATGTTATGAGCTCTAAATATTTACTGAGAATAATCAGGTGAGTACATCTTAAATAATACTATTTAAAGTTTCTGTATAATATATGTGTATATTTGAAAATTTTAAATACAATACTGTTGATTTTAAATACCATGTTGTTAGTATAAACTTCAGAGATTTGAATGTGTTTTATTTCAGATGGGAAACGCATCAATGTGGTAACTATTTTATGAGTTTTTAATGTATTTAATTGAAACAAGGACATCGCATAAAGTTCAGTGTATCATTTTATCAGAATGTTTTTGTCAAAATAAATAGCTTTTGGAAGGTTAGATTACTGAATACAACGATATTTTAACATTTAGCTAAACTTTGTTTTAAATATATTTTACTTCATATCCTCCATATTCGTAATATTTTTCATCTGTATTCTCTACTAATTGCTTTAAAAAAATGTGGCATTTTGCCAAAAGAAAACAAACCTTTCGGTAATTCAACATAATGAATTGTAAATATTTCAAATAAAGTTGAACATAGAATTATGAAAATATTTAAGTATTCTATCCACAAATTTAAAATCATTTGATTCGTTTTTCTTTTGCGTATCCAGGCATTACTCGCTGTTATTATTTTTACTTTATCATTCCGAAGTTCCATGTTTGTTTACATTTGATGTCGCGCTGGCGATGAATTTGGGCTGTCTGATTGGCTTACTGAGAGCATTCGCTTAAAATCTTCAGAGGTTTGCCGAACATTCCCTCGTCGGAGAGTGGTGCTCGGATCAGAGAGCGAACGGGCCATTTGAATGCCGATATGCTAACAGTTAGCAAAATTAAGGTTTGCTAACTAGCTAAAGAGCTAAAACGTTACATTGAATTCGGCCCTTAGCTCTCGTGGGGTCAGTCGGAGCATTGTGTCAGACCGAAAGCTATCGTCGACGCTAAATGTTAGCTCGAGTTTACTTTGTGGTGAAAATAAAACCTACGTTTTTTTCTTTTTAAACGACTGATTCTTTTACTTGTTCCTGCTTCAGCCCACTGCTACATTCTGCTACATACATTACCATATCTTTTTTGTTTTTAATCAAGTTCAACAGTCCACTGCTACATACATTACCATATCTTTTTTGTTTTTAATCAAGTTCAACAGTCCTCAATCAAGTTCAACAGGTCAAGTTCAATTTTTATGAATTATAGGAAAAAGTTTCTATGCTATTTTTACGATTTAATTTTTTTCTATGTTCGCCATTATTGATTATTTTTCGCATACCGCCAATGGTACGCGTATCACAGGTTAGGAAAAACTGAACTAGAGGATAAACAAAGAGGCAGAAATGTTGACTTTTCCTTTCTGCCTCTTTGTTTATCCTCTAGCTGAGCTGTTGTGATGTCGTCTGTGATGTAAGATTTTAAATATGCCGAAAAAGCAGACATGCATCTCATGTACGGCCGTGCAGATGGTAACGGCAGAGCTGTACTACGAATGTATCAGGAGGAATTTGCAACAGCTCTTGTACTTGAGTCGGGTCTATCATTCAGAAGGTTCAAGATGCTTTCTTCCAGTTCTAGATTGCGCACACGTCTCGGTTGACCCGCTTCGTGCCTAGTGAGGTGGAAAGAACCTCTTTCACAAAGTTGGCGGTGTAACCACTCAAATTTTCTGTAGTCCGGCATTCGCCTATGAATGTTCAAGCTTCATATCACCGAACTGCTTTTTCATACGAAGCGGATATCCAATACAATACCTCATATAAATTTTCAAATCGGCAAAATGGACAAAGTTTTTCCGCACTGCAAAGCAATGAAATTTAATGGTGACACCCCGGGAATGTGCTGCGGGAGCAGAAAAGTGAAGCTACCTGAACTTGAGCAGCCGAAAGAACCACTGAAAAGTTTGTTAAGGGAAATTACTGGTGATTCAAAACATTTCCCCAAACATCAGCTATTACAATTCATTTTTTCAGATGACTTCATTCGGCGCTAACGTTATAGCGGAGCATTTTATGCCGACATTTAAAATTCAGGGACATATTTACCACTGAGAAGAATTGCTGACACTCATGCTACGATCCATTGCAATATCCAGATATGTTTCCAGATGGTCAAAATGGTTATTATTTCAACATCATAACTATACAGTCACAGGTGAACACACAGGCCAAAAAAGTTACTTAAATGAATTATTATTCTTATCGGATTATGGTACGTGAAAATGAAAACAACCATATTCTGAAATGTCGTCAGCTCTTCCATCCGTGCATCGTCGATATGTACGCGAAAATAAAGTCGGAACGACTACTATTCATTAGGCTCAATCAGAAGAATATATACATTTGAGAGACGCGATAAGCAATGATGGAGATATAAGCAACATTGGAAATATCACCCTATTGTTTGCCACATATACTGGTAGTCCGCGACATATGCTCGAATATGCGCGGGACGTTATTACGTATGCTCGAAAATGTGATCGTCCTGATCTTTTCATTACATTTACATGTAATTCAGGATGGGATGAAATAAGAGTTACTACTGGTCACCTCTGAAGAGAAGATCCCTCAGAAAGTGGTCGCTCAGAAGCAGTTCTTTTTTCATGAGGGGGGGGGGGTGGAAAGTGTCAAAAGCGACGGTCAACGGGAGAAGAGGAGACTCTCACCAAACACCCACTTTCGCCAAATAACGGTATTTGCCCCAAGAAAGAGTCGAACAGGTGTTTCCTTCTTCTGCTGTTGGGTAATGTTTTACCCTAAGTAAAGGCAGTGTTTACAAGAGACAAGTGGGGAGGAATACACATCTGCAGTTAACAACTGAAAGGAAAATTTCAACACTATACCTATTGGAATATTAACTGCCGTGATTTGCTGTATAATCTGAAATGTTTAAACGCTGATTTCTTATGTTTATTTTCCAAGTTATAAACTTGCAGTTAAGCAAAATATCTTTCACGTTTTCATTTAATTTTTAAACTGGGCAAAAATATGGCTAACAAAAACCAAGTTATGAGAAGGTATTTCACAGAGGATGAAATTAGAGTTTGACGAAATATTTCCCTAATTAAATTGCGGCCTAGTAAAACTCTTAATTTCATCCTCTGTGAAATACCTTCTCATAACTTGGTTTTTGTTAGCCATATCTTTATAATTTATTAGTGTTGTCATCGGTTTCTGAAAGCCCATTTGTTTTATATTTGCATCAATTATTAATATGACTGGCCTCACTTATTATTTTAAATGAAAAGAAAATTATCGAAGCAGATCGCGTCTCCTATAGCGAAAGAAAAACTAATAATTGCAAAAACCCAAATACCCAGAAATCTGCATCTATAATAATACATTTTTGTATGATCCCGTATTTATAAAAGGAAACATGACTCTAAAATTTATTGAGGATTACGATGCAGGGTTAAAAATTTCAAAATACGTTGATTACATGAAAATAGAAATTAAAACATGCGATGATTTTTTTAATGCCTAAAGAGCGATAAATAGTTTCCGCGGGAAAGGGTATTGGGGTGTTGATTATCCCCGATCCCTCATTTCGAGAATCGACCTCCCCGAGGCAGCAACCTTAAAACCAGTTCCAGGTCTCTTCTGAAGAGAGGTCTGCAGTAACTTATACGGCGGAAATACATGACATCATACAAAAACATAAAATAAAACAATGCAAGAATATTTTTAACCATGAAACAAATTGCCAATCAAAGTAACATAGACGAAGGTGCTTTAATCACTTACGTCATTAACGGGATTACTGACACTACACAAAACAAAGCCATTTTATATGGATGTGAGAATTTACTTGAGTTTAAAACCAAATTGAAAATTTACGAACAAATTCGCAAAGACATGGGCAAAGAAAAAGTACCATTCCATCGGGTACCCTATACGAATGGAAAGACAGAGAAACCTAAACCGGAAATCCGTTGTTAAAATTGTAAACAAATAGGACACAAATCTTTCCAATGTAGTAAAGACAAGAAAATTACACCATGATTGTATAATAACGCATAACCAACAAAGGCTCAAACGACGCATGCGGTGCAAGATTTGCCCCCTCCCCAACCCCTGTAAGTTTTGTGCAAAAATAGGGATAATGAATTCTTATCATTGGGGGTTCTCTTGCATCAGTAGACCATCTACGTCTGAAATAGCAGCGCCTAAGCCACAACCCGAAAAGTGACAATTAATAGTATTCGGATACTAAAAAACAAAACGTACGTACATAATAAAAGAAAACAAAAATGAATATAACTCGAGTTCAAATAGTAAGATATGGTTAAATATTGATACTGGATCTACGGTGAATATAATTCCAAGTAAAATTTTTGATAAACTAAATGTTCCCATTAGAGAAAACAAAGTGAAACAAACAAAAGGGCTAATACAGCTTAACAAAACATGCAATCTCTACCTTAAAGTTGGCAATATTGTTAAATTGGCAGACTTTTTCATACTTGACACCGATTTACCGTATGCCCTCTGGGGTTTAAAGAGTTGTGTTGATTTTCGTTTGATAATTAATTGTGCGAACCAAATTGTTGTTCAGGATGGGAGAAAACTGATCACTTTCTCTAGTTCTGAATGCAGCGATTTGTCTTTGCATATCATACCCGAAAATCATGTTGAGCCAAATGTTAGTGACGTTAAAGAGAAAAAGAAAGTAAAGAAAAAGAATGAAAATAAAAATGTTTTAACATTTTCGAGTGTTTTTGAGACGGATTCTGGTAATGGGTGCACACATTATCAGAGTGTGGTCGAGGGAAAAACGAAAATGAGTGAAAATGTAGGAAGTTCCGAAATAAAAGAACTTTTAGAAGAATATAAAGATATATCTGCGAAAAATAAATATGATTTGGGAACAGTTCGAATAGAGCCCCAAAGAGTGATATTGACTTCCGATTTGCCAGTGTCGTTACGCGCATATAAAACTTCACCAAAACAACAAGAAGAAATTGATACTGAAATTGAAGAACTGTTAAAAAGCCAGCATCATAAAAGAAAGTTCATCTCCATATTCGGCACCAGTAACACTCGTATATAAGAAAGATGAAAACAAAAAGAATAGGTTATGTATTAATTTTAGGAAATTAAATCAGGTGAGTAAGTCGGATGCCGAACCATTACCCCTGGTCGAGACATTAATTGATAAACTAGCTCAAAGTACGTATTTTTCAAAATTAGACATGACCTCAGGTTACTGGCATATCCCTATTGTTATGTATTAACTACTGTTACTTCCACTACTACTATTTTCTACTTCCACTTCTACCCATATTTTGTTTTTCTTCTGTTCCTGATCTGCTCTGTTTTCTTCTGTTCTGTTGTTGTTGATGTCGTTCAATAAAACGTATAGTAGATAATGTCAGTCATTCGTCTCCTCAATGATTCAACAAAATAATTACACCAATATCAAACAAGTATTTAACAAAGTGGCGACGAGGTAAAACGAAATGCCTGAACTTACCCAGCTGATAGCGACTCTTCAAGAATTCGTTACAAAACTCAACGTTACTTCAGAATCGAAACGTAGTGCCAAGGATGTTCTCGCTACACAAAATCTAACTTTCAACCAATATGATGAGACATCAGAATCTTTTGACTGTTATACCCAGAGACTGGAAAATTATTTTAAGTTAAAAGGACTATCGACCGATGACAAGGAAACCGTAGAATTAAAAGTCCTTGTTCTAATAAATTGTCTTGGATCACAGCAATTCCAGCTCCTTTCAAGTCTGATTGCTCCTGATCTACCCTCAACAAAGACATTCAAAGATCTCTTGTCATTACTTAAACAACATTTATCGCAAAAACCCGACGTTTTAACGGAACAACATAAATTTTTCTCTAGACTTCAAAATCAAGGTGAGTCGATATCTAATTTCATTTCTTCATTGAAAGATCTTACAAAAACGCTGAATTTATATCTGAATGTAATTCAAGTGATTATTCTAAATCTATGTTAAACTTAATATTACGTTCTCAGTTTATTCGAGGTTTGTCTGATTCTGATATACGTGAAAATTTATTACAACAAGGTGATATAATATTTGAAAAACTATTGAAATTGCTTTAGCTATTGAAGCTGCAAAAATTGAAAACAAAGAAATTTATAAGAGTCAATTTTCAACTTCTTTTAACAAAATATTGCACAATAGTGACAAGAATAGGCGTCATTTTCAAACCAGCAATGAAAATTCCAAAACCAGAAGTAGATCAGAATCACCCATGAAATCGAAAGGTGCTAATCTAAAAGAGCTTGGATTAGAAAGATTATGTTTACGTTGTGGAAAATCCAATCATAGAACTCAAAATTGCTTTCTAACGAATAAATTACGCTGTAAATCGTGTAAAAAACAAGGTCATTTAGTTTCAGTTTGCATTTCTAGCTAAATAAAACACAAAACGAACAATCGAAACGTTAACCACATAATGAATGACTCGGATGACTTAGCTGTGAATCAGATTTATGATGTGTTTTCTAATGATTATGCAATTGATGATAAGATGTACGCTACTGTTAAATTGAATGGTTTTGAACATCGATTCGAATGCGATTCAGGAAGCAAAATAAGCATAATGAAAACTGATAAATTAAAAAAATTAAAGCTTAACGTTCCAATTCAGAGAACAAATGTGTGTTTTCGAAGTTACACAGGCCAACTTTTCAAACCACTTGGTGTTGTAGAGTTAAACGTTTCGTATTAAAATAATTTGAGTTATGAAGATTTATTTGCTGTGTCAAGTCAAAAAAAGCTCTATTTTAGGACGTGATTGGATTCGAAAATTGAACATAAATTTACATGATCTTAACACAATTTCAAATGTTCCTTGTGTTAATATTTCTATTTCCAAAATTGTTGATTTATATTCTGATGTATTTGAACCTAAGATTGGTTGTATTCCTGATGTTCTCTAAAACTAATCCCAGATGCTAAACCAGTTTTAATTGAAGCCCGTACGGTTCCATATGCTTTAAAACAAAAAGTTGACCAAGAACTTGATAAATTAGAGGCAGAAGGCATAATTGAAAAAACTGACTTTTTTGGATGGGGAACACCCCTCGTGGTTGTTTCAAAATCCGAGAGCTCCGTACGCATTTGTGCAGATTTTAAAGTCACAGTTAATAATCAGCTCCAAAATGCACGACACCCAATTCCTAGAATTGAGGACATTTTTAATAAATTGAGCGATGAAAAATTTTTCTGTACCCTAGACATTTACAAAGCATACTTACACCTGAAGGTCGACGACGAAAGTGCTAAATTTCAAACTCTTTTAACCCATCATGGTACATATTTAGCCAAAAGGCTATTCTTTGGTATAAAAACTGCTCCCAATGAGTTCCACAAATTTATTGACAGTTCTTACAAGATTTGGATGGTACAATTGCAAATTTTGAAGACATAATTATTCAAGGTTATTATATTTTTATTAAGACAAACAAGAATGTCAACAACGTTTAATTAAAGTACTTAAAAAGTTACGTGAATTTAACTTGCATCTAAATCTTGCCAAATGTAAATTTTTTGAAGAAAAAGTTCAGTACTTAGGACACATTATTAGCTCTGCTGGACTCCACAAATCACCAGACAAAATCAAAGCCATCTCTGAAACACCTAGACCTAGAAATGTTGATGATGTCCGTAAATTCAGTGGTCTGGTAACGTATTATTCCAAATTTATTCCATATGCCTCCAGTCTTCTTCATCCGTTAAATAACCTCCTATGTAAAAACATTCGTTTCAAATGGACTGCACCGTGTGAAGCTGCTTTCTTAAACGCAAAATCAGTTATTACTAGCAATCAAGTCCTTGTACCTTACAATCCAGATTTCCCAGTTACTTTGGCCACATATGCCAGTCCCTTTGGACTCTCAGGGGTTCTGTCGCATACAATGCCTAATGAAACTGAGCGCCCGATCGTTTTCACATACAGAAGTCTGACTGCTGCTGAGAAAAATTATAGTCAACTTGATCGCGAGGCAACTGCAGTGGTGTGGGCTTGTAAAAAATTCTATGACTACATTTTTGGAAGGAAATTTACCTTAATTCTCGATAACAAAGCCATTTGCACTATCTTCCATCCTGAGAAAAAGTTTCCCAGCCATGTCTGCATCAAGAATGCTTCGATATGCCCATTTTAACAAAAGTTACAGACTCGGAGAAAGGGTTCAATCTCGAAATTATATATCACTAGCGGCCCGTCCCGACTTTGTCCGGGTTGAACAAAATATTATACCAATAAATTTCCAGTTGATAGCCAATAAATTGTAAATCTTTTTTTACCTTAATAATAACCTAAATAATACATTAAATTAATTTTATGTTAGTTAATAATTAAAATAAATTTTTTAAAAGTAAAAGGCGTGCCGGAGAACGGCTAGGTTCGAACCGCTAGCGTCAGAACAGAAGCCCACCCTGATAGCACCACGATAAGGATCGTTGAAAAAGCGGTAGAAGACAGTAGCGGAAACAATGGAGATTGTTAGGATTAAGCTCCTAACTTTATTTCTACTGATCAGATATACATAATATATAGCCTATGTCCATCTGGAATAATGTACCTTTCAAACAGTGAAAGAATTTTTCAAATAGGTACAGTAGTTCTGAAGATTACCCTCCACGTACAAAATCCCCTCTCTCTTTATATATTAGTATACATCTAACAAATGGAGATATGGAACCGTCGTTGAGAAGCTTGGACGACTTCATTACCTCATAGAGTTGGATGACGGATATGTGCTCAAACGGTACTTCAACAAGCTAAGATCCTGTCAAGTTGAAAAGGCATTAATCCCTTCTTTAGATTTTTCTTGGCCCAAGAGAGTTCACTTCTCGATGCCAGCATCCAGTCCTTCAATCTCCAGTCATCACAATGGTATTTACTCGCAACAACATGGCCAAGTTCCTGCTCATCAACCTCCAATGAATGTCACTCCCCGAAGTGTAAAACTCAATGATCCGAATTCTTTGCTCCAGTTACCCCGAAGCTCCACAGTACCACAAAAGAACAGTGTTAAAACAACATCTGACTCCAGCATTACAGATTATCCAGTCCCATTGAGAAGATCAACTCGTCAACGAAAACCAGTCGGGAAGCTAAATCTCTAACAAAATTTTTTTTTTAAATTTAATTTAATTTTTATTTAAATTTCCTTCACTAATTTACAAATTGAATATATGTAAATATTTAACGTTTTAAATAAGCATCGAATAATTGTTATGTATTAACTACTGCTACTTCCACTACTGCTATTTTCTACTTCCACTTCTACCCACTTTTTGTTTTTCTTCTGTTCCTGTTGTTAATGTCGTTCAATAAAACGTATAGTAGATAATGTCGGTCATTCGTCTCAGCAATGATTCAACAAGATAATTTCACCAATATCAAACAAATATTTAACACCCAGATGACACAGAAAAACTCGCTTTTGCAACTCATAATGGATTATATAAATGGCTACGTTTACCTTTTGGTTGGCGCAATGCACCCAGCCTTTTTCAGAGAATAATTCGTAGAATTCTAACTAAATATAAAATTACATTTGCTGCAAATTATTTTGATGATATTTTAATTTTTTCAGATAGCTATTCCAACCATATTGAGCACATTCAACAAATTTTTGATATTTGCAGACAGGAAAACTTAAAACTAAAATTTTCTATGTTTCTTTTTACAAAAACAAATTCAATTTTTAAGATATGAAATTACCAATGGGATTGTCACACCGGATAACATAAGGTGACCAGACGTCCCGCTTTTGGCGGGACAGTCCAGATTTTTAACAATTTGTCCCGCGTCCCGCGGCGTTTCAAAAAAGTCCCGATTTTTAGAAAGAATGAACAAGTAGGGAACGGCGGGAGAACGGGAAAGGAATATACGGTTTTTGGCGACCATGTGGCTATTTTGCCAGGATATGAGTTTTATATTATGTAAGCAATTCAAGAACGACATCAGAGGCACAAGATAACGTGGGTTTTATTGACAACACAAAGACAAGACTTACATAAACACAAAAACAACGGTATATATACACAGGCAAGGATTAAAGCACTGACCAATCATATGCGAGTAATAAACAATAAGCCAATGAGAAACATTCGCATCAATCGTACGTGAGAGAAAGCTACAGTGTATTTCAAAAACAAAGATTAAGTGACTATAGAATAGATTAACCAATCAAGAATGCGATAGTGTTAAACATTAACCAATAAGAGAAGCGATTGTATCTAACACTTCCCCTTCATCGCTTCGCATAGAACACAAAAATAATAGTTTTTCCAATTTACATTTTAGTAAACATTTAGTAAAAAGATCAGCAATTTGCGATTCGGTACAAATATATTTCACACATATATCATTTTGTCTTAAAGTTTCCCTTATGTATTTTAATTTTACATCTAAGTGCTTTAACCTGGCACAAATATTTTCATTCAATACACTTTTGATAGCTGACTGATTGTCTTCAAAAACTAAAACATTATTTACATGAGAAATTTCATTTATAACATTTTTATAGAATAAAAGATCTTGGAAAGATTTGCACATAGCAATAATTTCTGCTTCTGTTGATGAAAGAGAAATACAATTTTGCTTTTTACAACACCAAAGAATGGGGCAATTATTAAACATTAAAATATACCCAGTCATTGACTTTCTGTCAACTGAATTAGAAGCCCAATCCGCATCAACATACAAATTAAGATTAAAGTCATCACCCTTTCTATAAACAAGTTTAAGAGATGAGGAACCTTTCAAATACCTTAAAATTCGTTTTAATCCAGTCCAGGCAGCAACGGTTGGTTTTTCCTGAAGTTGGCTGAGGCAGTTAACCGAAAACAGAATATCTGGTCTTGAAGTTATGGCCAAATAAAGCAGGGAGCCAACAAGTTCACGATAAGTCCCTTCAAATATGGGACCCTTAGAGAAATCAGCTGGGGTAGATTTTGGCTCTAAAGGAGTAGAACATGGTTTGCAGTCACTCATCTTGAAGAATTTCAAAACTTTCAAGATGTAATCCTCCTGATCAAGATACAATTCTTTGTCTGTAAAATACATTCGCATTCCTATATAATCAGTTAGTGGCTCAGATTTTGACATCTGAAACCGGTCCTGCAAAAGTTTAATGACAGTTTCCATCTCAGTAATATCTGATCCGGCTAGGAGCAGGTCATCCACATAAAGACAAACAATCATCTTCTTTCCATTAACAACTCGAATGAAGATACAAGGATCAAAATTCGATTGCTTGAAATTGATTTGGTTCATGAACTGTAGAAATTTATGCTACCATTGCCTTGGAGCCTGTTTCAACCCATACAGACTCTTGCGAAGTTTACAAAATCTGCCCGATTTGTCGTCATATCCTTCTGGCTGACACATGTACACAGTCTCATCTAAATCACCGTTTAGAAATGCAGTTTTTACATCCATTGTATGAGCATGTAGATTTTCTTGTAATATTGTGGCCAAAACTAGTCTAAGAGATGAGATATTGATGACCGGAGAGAAGGTTTCAGTATAATCAATTCCTTCCTTCTGTTGAAATCCTCTGGCAACGAGACGAGCTTTATATGTACCATATCTTTTTCTTTTGAACACCCACTTGCAAGTTATTGGTTTCTTCTCATCTGCTGGTAGGTCAAGTAATTCCCAAACTTTGTTTACTTCCATGGAGAGCATTTCTTCGTCCATAGCAGCTTTCCATTGGACTTGCTCTTTTTCGGGTAAAGATTTTATATCCTCAAAGTTTAATACTTCATGTGTTGCGAGCATTACTTCATATGGTTCATATTTAGATGGAAATTTTCTCTGAGACCTTCTAACATGTTCTTCATTTACATCTGTGGCCTCAGGTTCTTCTTTAAAATTTGTCACACTTTCAACTTCTTCCTTTAAGTCTATTTCTTTTCAGCTTCTTCCTTAAAATCCATCTCTCTTTCTTTGTCTTCTTCCCCTGAATCTCTAGAATTTAAAGTATTAGTTGAATCATTTATTACTACTTTCTTTTCATTAAATCGGACGTTTCTTGAAACGAAAACTCTTCTTGTAAGGGGATCCATGACTCTGTATCCCATGTTAGTGTATCCAACAAAGATCATCCTTTTTGATTTGGGATCAAGCTTTCTTCTGTGAGGATCTGGAATTTTAACATAGACATCGCATCCAAACACTTTAATTTGACTCATATCAGGTTTACTGGAATACTTCAATTCATATGGAATATTATTATCGATGCTTGAACTCGGAATTCTGTTATGAAGATAAGCAGCAACTTGAATAGCATATCCCCAACAATTCTTAGGCAAATTTGAATCATATAGTAAAGCACGACCCTTTTCAAAAAGTGTCCAATTCATTCTTTCTGCAACTCCATTTAATTGAGGGATAAGGGGGACAAGGATCAATAGTCACACCAGCTTTGTTTACAATTTGTTTGAGTTCACCAGATAAATATTCTTGAGCATTATCACAACGAATTCCTCTGACACTGTCATTCAACTTAAGAAACTTCTTTATCTCTGAAGCAACATCACTTTTTCTCTTAATCAGACGCACTTCACAAAAACGAGAATAGTCATCAACTAAAGTCAAGACGTACCTTTCTCCTGACGGAGTCTGTGGTTCAACGGGTCCACACAAATCAGAATGAATCATTTTCATAGGGGCTTTTTCTCTGCTTCTGTTTCCTTTTCCGATGGGATTCGCGGGCTGCTTTGCTAGTACACAGTTTTCACGAAAAGAATCACTCGTAGGTAGCCCGAGCTTCTTCATAACATGATTTCCTGAATGACCTAGTCTGCGATGCCAAAGTTCAGCTTCTTTTTCTGCCAAAAGTGAATTTGACACGGTGGGCGTAAGATCACAAGCATATTGACCTTTGGAATTTAGCTTGCACAAAATAAAACTTTTACTTCCTTTTTCGACAACAGCTCCTTTGTTTTTGAAAGTAAGGGAATATCCAGCCTTTTGAATTTGTTTCACAGAAATGAGATTTCCATTCAATTGAGGAATGTACAGTACATCGGTAAGGAGTATTTCTTGTTTGTTTTCCAACATGCCACGAATAGTTCCAATTCCTTTAACTTCTAGCTGACTTAATTTTGATGCACAAGACACTATTCCGGTTGAGGGTTTCAATTCTTCAAACCATTCTTGATGTGAACACATATGAGCCGTCGCACCGCTATCAATGATAAAAGTTTGGATTTCCGTTTTTCCTGCAACAAAGGTAACGACTACTGCTGCTTCTTTTGGTGGAGAGTTCTTTACAGTCTGAGACCAGCAGTTTCGTTTTACATGTCCCTTTCTACCACACTGATAGCAAACCAAATTCATACGGCAAAATTTGGCGGTGTGTCCACCTCTATGGCACTTGAAACAGACGGCATTTCGATAATTTGTAGAAAAAGCAACGTTATTCGATGATTCACTCTTTACCAGTTTCGATTCTGAAGTTCGACGATCCTTCAATAAAGCTTCGGCATCCAGAAGTCTGCCACACACAAACTCTAACGTCAAGTTATTCGATGGTTGATTTTGGATTGCAGACTTCGCTGAGTCATATTCCGGTGGCAGTGGCATCAAACGGTACACGACAACATCCATATCATTCACTGTCGCTCCACACGACTTTAACCGTTAACTTCATCAATATGTTCTTGCATAGAAGTTTCCCTTTTCTTTTTCAAAGTTGCAAGCCTCTTTCTGACTAATATTTGACTTACAGCACCTTCTCTTGCATATATCGATTTCAACTTCGTGAGAATTGTAGCACACGTATTTTCTTCTGAAAGCGAAACTAAAATTTTGCCCCTCAAAAATGATAACATCAAGGCATAAGCCTTCTTGCCGGCGGCAACTTCTTTTGGTTTCGTTACATCAGCTCCCTTTTCTAAATAAATGTCCAAGTTCTTTGCCGCAAATAATGATTCAATTCTTCTGCACCACAAACTGAAATTTAATCCATTAAACTGTTCAACGCTGTATTTTACTTCGTCGTTCATTGCGCCTAAATTAGAAACGATGCTAGACCAAAACTTGAACCACGCTCTGCTGTGAGCAATTCAAGAACGACATCAGAGGCACAAGATAACATGGGTTTTATTGACAACACAAAGACAAGACTTACATAGACCATAGGACCATAGGAAATGGGTCGCAACTGCAATTCCTGGGCCACGCCCTCAATTGCAGACTTTCAGGTAATAAGCAGAGGGGAACCAATGAAACAGAGTATAGGAAAGGAGTGAAATGATTGGGCCGCAGCTAATCCGTGAGTTCATAGTATAAGAAAAAGTGAGTAAGCATCTTGCAGGGCAGTAGAAAAGAGGGTCTGCATACGATGCAAAAATGAATAAGATTAAAAAAGAAAGTTTAAGGATAGAAATACATTTTTATTTGTTTTTATAAAATTTTTTGTTGTTTTTTACCTTGGCAAGCCAAGTATTATTTTTTATTTTTTATATAAGGACGAAGGACAAAACATTTAAGAAAATGACAGGATGGCTCTAGGCCGTTTCCTGTTAGAGGGGTCAGCATGATCATAATTTGCTAAATCTTTAAGTAAATCATTATCGATATTGTAGTGAAAGTTAATGGCTAGATTTTGAAGATGTTTTTTTAAGAGTGGGGAGACCGATTTCATTGTAGATGTCAACATTGCGGAAGTACCATGGGGCATTTATTATTTGTCTGATCGTGCTGCTCTGCTGAGAAGCTAGTTTTTTAATATGCATTTCAGCACAGTATGACCATGCTGGCCCACCATAAGTTAGTATAGGATGAAGAAACGATTTATACATGCGCAATTTATTTTGTATGCTTAATTTGCTGTTCCGAGCAATTAAGGGATAAATTAGTCTGCGAGCTGCTCGAAACTTGTTCCTAACGTGTGTGATGTGATGTTTAAAAGTGATATTTTTATCGAGAACAATGCCAAGATATTTTACTGTTTCAGACCAGGGGAGATTTGTGTTTCCGATTTTAATTTGATGATTTAGGAAGGATTTTTTACGCTTTGAAGTGAACATAACTGCAATACATTTTTCATTGCTAATTTTGATTCTCCATTTGTCGAGCCACTGCTGGATGACAGTCATGTACTTATTAATGTTTTTGACCGCGTATTTAAAATTTCTGCAAGAAGAATAAACGGCTGTGTCGTCCGCAAAGATTGCTAAGTTAACATTAGTGTAAATTGGAAAATCATTAACGAATAAATTAAAAAGAATGGGGGCGAGGACGCTACCTTGTGGCAGTCCGCTATAGATATTAAATTTGCTAGAAAGCTGACCATTAAATTTGACCTGAAAAGTTCTATTTTTTAGGTAAGAAATGAGGATCCTGATGATTTGGGGGGGAAAATTATAGTTAATTAGTTTGTGGATGAGTCCATCTATCCAGTCTTTATCGAAGGCTAAGGAAATGTCTAGGAACAGGGCTGCAGTGGATTGCTTATTTTTCCTAGCATGTGTAAGATGTTCTGTTAGCCGATAAACTTGGTGAGGGGCAGAGAGGGATTTTCTAAAGCCAAATTGATAAGGGATGAGAATGCTATTTTCATGAAGGTGATCATTAATATATTTAACTATGAATTTTTCAGCTAATTTACTTATTGAATTTAGAAGACTAATGGGTCTGTAGCTGCTAGGGGAATTGCTGGGTTTGTTAGGTTTTTGAATAGGGACAATAATAGAATTTTTCCAGCTATGGGGGAAATGCTCAAATTTAATGATGGAAATGATAGCGATAGTAATTTTAAAGATATATTTGTAGGGGAGGTTTTTGAGCATGGTATTATTAATATTATCTTCACCTGGGGCTTTTTTATTAGGGAGTTTTTTGATCATATTAATAACGTCAATGGGGACAATGAATGGAGTTGGGCTTTCATGTGGGGTGTTGAGAAAAAGATTTATGTTAGTATTAACAATGTTTTCTGTGCTATTGTTAAGGATGGGATTCGGAGTGAAGTTTTTAGAAAAATTTTTACCTATTTTTTCACATTTTTCCTGTTCAGTCTGTGCATAAGAGTTACTATCAGGGTCTTTTAAGGGGGGGGGGGGATGGTACGATATTGATTTTTAAATCTTTTAGCGGCTCGCCAAATGGAGTTTTCAGTGGTGTCAAGTGAATCTATGTAATTTTGCCAGTTTTTATTAGAAATGTCATGAAGATAGTATTTAAAGTCTTCCTGAGCTTGATTCATTTTAGTTTTATTATCGGGAGTTCTATTACGTTGCCAATTTTTACGGGCTCTATTTTTATTGTTGATTAAAATTTTAAGGTGTTGGTCGTGTAAGGTGTTAGTTTTAGGGGGAATAAGTTTGGTACTATTATTTAGGCTGTTGTTAATGTCTGTGGTTATACTGGTAACTAAGTTTTCCAGATCGTTAATATTATTTACGATGGGGGTGGATGTAAGGAGTACTTTCTAGGTTACTTTTAAATAAATTCCAATTAATGTGTTTGGTATAGTTAATAATGAGAGGGTTGTTATCAAGTGGGAGTTTAATTTCAACAGGATTATGGTCGGAGGAAAGTGCACAAAGAGTGTTAATGGTAAGGTCATGGGGAATACCTTTTACTAGGGCAAAGTCTATAACACTGCTATTGTGATTATTAAAGTGAGTAGGGGTAGAGGGGGCTATGATATCAAAATTGGTGTTACTAGTGAAATTATAGATTAAGTTACCGTAGCAATTTTGCGAGGAACAGTTCCAAAGTCTATGCTGTGCATTTAAATCTCCAAAAATTAAGGTGTTATCGTTTATGGTATTTAAAGTGTTTAAATCTGCCTTAACGTTAGTAATTCTGTGGCCTGGGGGGATATAAGTAGGGATGATAGTATAAACTGGGAGATTTTGAAGTTTTAAGTTTATAGCTGTAGCGTTGATTATTTTTAGAGGAGGTAGAACAATTTCATGATGGGGTAGAGATTTTTTAACTAATATAGCAGTGCCTCTCATGGGGATAGTGGAGCTTACGAAGTCATTTCTATAGGTAGTGTAGTTAGGTACATTTAGATTATCCTCTGGTCTGAGATGTGTTTCTTGCAGAAGGATGATATCGGGGTTATGCTCATATATAAATTGTTTGAACTCACGGATTTTAACTCTGATTCCATTAGAATTCCATGCCAAAAGAGAGAGAGAGAAGGGGGGGGCCATTAACCAAGAGGTTCAGTAACTAATCTCATACCGTTGACGAAGCAAAAAAATTTGTCCTCAACGGAATCTTTATTTTTCATGTCAGCTTTTACGGTTCTTAATTGATTGAGTATTCCTGAAAAATCAGGAATACCAAGCTCTTCTATCATGCTATTTATTATTTGCTGGATTTCTTGGAATTGTTTTAAAAGAGTGAGTGTATTTTTACTGACTGAAGTTAGATTTGGGACTTGGGATGCTTCCTGTTCTGTTAAGGGGTTACTCTCTGAAGTTGTGGTGAGGTTAGGGTTTGCCATTTGCGCATAAGGGATACCAGCTGAGACTAATTTTGAAACTTTAACTTCCTGTTGTTTGGCTTCTTTTTCAGCCTTCTTCTTCGCTATAATATTATGAGGGAATTTGGGGCATCCACGATAATTTGCAGGGTGATCACCCTGACAGTTACAACATTTTATAATTTGGGCTTTTTTCCCATCGGGGCAATCTTTCGTATGGTGATCACCTGCGCATTTAACACAGCGAGGGTTCATATAGCAGTTTTTGGAGTGGTGATGAAAATGTTGGCATTGGAAGCATTGATTTGATTTGAAGGGTGATTTGTAGGGTTCATTATTGATTCTTATATAAAATAAGGAATTTAGTTCGTAGTTTTTTTTGCCTCGTCTGTTGGTGTGAGTTGTACTTGATATAGGGGCAGCTTGGTTTGGTCCTTTCTCTGCAATTGAGCGACTTTGATTACTGGGAATCCTAAGTCATTTAATTTTTCGTGGACTTCCTCTGGGGAATAGTCAATGGGTAGACCTCTTATGACAACTTTAAGGGGTTTAACTACTCCCAGAGGGAGAAGGAAACCTTTGATGTTATTTGTTTTCATGCACTCAGTTATTCCTCTGTGATCTTCAGCAGTGAAAGGGTCAATTTTAATAAATTCCGCTCCTATCTTGGCATGGAATTTCCTTGAATCATCCTTACCAGCTAGAATTGAGAGAATTTCCTACAGTTTTCAGTTTTTACTATAGTAAGGTGCTTGATTTTACTGGTTGCGTTACTGATACGTGGGCTTTTAGAAGTGTTAGCATTTAAATTTTGCTCAGGAAGAGCACTATATTTATTTTTTAAGGGAGTTGGTTGAGTTAATCCTCCAATAGATATGGATTTTTTAGCCGTAAAACGGGCAGAAGGAAAACGAAAATCATTGGCCTTAGCCATAGGCTTGGTTGGGAGAGAGGGAAAATTATCTTCAGATTCAGTCCTAGGTTTTTTGTTAGGGTTAGTTGAAGTAGAGGGAAGATTAGTGTTGGTTAATTGAGCATAGAGCTCATTTAGATGGTTCCCATGCTTACCTAATCTGTACATTTCGAAAGCAAGTTGATGGACCTTTTCCAGGCTGTTTCGGAATTTGATGGGAATGCCGTCTTCAATAAGATCTTTTAGGATGCTCTGGTCATCTTGGTTAAGGATATTGATGTCAGGCACTGGTGTGGTGACTTCTAAAGGTGGATTAGTTGAAGTTTCAGCAATAGAAAGTTCCATATACTCCTCCGGAGAGGGAGAAACGTTCGCCATTATGCAGCGGGAAAAAAACACGTCTGCACACAACGAAGACCCCGAGGGGAATGCCAGACTTACATAGACACAAAAACAGCGGTATATATACACAGGCAAGGATTAAAGCACTGACCAATCATATGCGAGTAATAAACAATAAGCCAATGAGAAACATTCGCATCAATCGTACGTGAGAGAAAGCTACAGTGTATTTCAAAAACAAAGATTAAGTGACTATAGAATAGATTAACCAATCAAGAATGTGATAGTGTTAAACATTAACCAATAAGAGAAGCGATTATATCTAACATATTATTTTTACTAATTTTATAATGTTAAACTGTAATAATAACAAATAATTGTTGAGAACTGATTATCGAGAACTGCTTATCAAAGTTCGCATTGTTGATCAGTTGTTAGAATTCGAATTTTGAAACAAACCATGTTCCATACAATAATGCACTAAAAAATGTGGAATAAGCGCTGTCCTTACCAGGAACTAATGCTACGACTGAACGCGTTTTTTCTGCGGTAAATAAAGTGTGGACATCAGAAAAATCACAATTAAGTGTTGAGACTTTGAAAGCCATTTTATGTGTGAAATATAATTTAACAAATTCTTGTGAAAACTTTTATGGCCTTTGAAACAGCGACAGCAATCTACTAAATAAAATTCACGCAAATGAGAAATATGCCAAAGAATAAAATAATACTATACATATTTTTAAAAATTTATTATATTTGTAAATTGTACTTATGTTGAAATTTAAAAAAATATATATTACAATACTATTTTTTCGCTCTATGAAAATTTTTGTTGCTCCATATAGACCAAATTTTTAATCAAGAACGCCCCCCCCCCCTTCGCCGGTCAATGGCTTTACCAATGTTAAAATCTGGTCACCTTAGGATAACAGCAACATTGAGGTTATTAAAAATCTAAAACCACTCATAATGTGAAATTTTTACAAAGATTTCTCGGTTTAATTAATGTGTATCATAAATTTATTGATAAATATGCCACTATTAGACAACCACTGAATAACTTGTTTAAAAAAATACATCTTGGCAATGGACTGAGAAATGCCAAGAAGCGTTTGAAATGTTGAAAAGAGCTTTAATTTGTAAACCTGTGTTGAAAATTTTTAATCTAAAAGCTGAATGTCATATTTTTGTTGATGCCAGTCACTCTGCTGTAGGAGCGGTTTTAAAACAAGCAGATGCTTCTGGTGTCCTACACCCTGTCGCGTTTCACTCCCACTCATTAAAGGATTATGAAAAAAATTATTGTATTACTGAGCTGAATGTCTCGCTATAGTGGATTCTTTAAATAAGTTCCATCATTATCTTTTCGGACAAAAATTTACCATATATACGGACCATGCAGCATTAGTTTGGCTCAAAAATGTTAAAAACTTAAAAGGAAGATTGTTCAGCTGGTCTTTACAATTAAGTATGTATGAATATGATATTAAAAATACAAAGGGCACCACAAACATCGAAGCAGATATGCTTTTTCGTGATGTACCAGATAACAGTGTACACAATAATGTTATTATTGTAAGCAATGTTGAAAATCAGGTATCACATTTCTTGCAGTTGAGTGAAATTACAGAGGCTAAAAAAATGACAATTTAACTGGAAAGTTTGTCGAAATTAATAATGTTTTATGCCTTCTTTAAAAAGGATTTACCAAAATTCTAGTACCCATTTCTTTAAGACTTCAATTACTCAAAATTGCTCGTGAAAAATTTGGCCATCCTGGTATTCAAAAACAATTAATTAGCTCACCCCTGTTTATTATTGGCAAAATATAACTTCTGATATTAGTAATTTTATTAAACATTGTCATACATGTCAAGTAAATAAAAAACCTCGACAAAAAAGATTTGGATTTTTAGAATCAATACCTCCGGTTGGCAAGTCATTAGACTTGATTGCAATTGATATTGATAGTGTCGGTGGCCTTAACCACTACATTTCAACTAAAAAATACCTGACGTTAATTATTGACCATCACATTCGATTTATATGGGCTTTTCCTTCAAAATCAATTACAACAGAAACTTACACTAACTTTTTAAACCAAATTTTACAAATTCGGTTAATTAATTAAGTGCCTAAGAGTATCTTAAGTGATAGGAATCCAGATTTCACATCATATCATTTTAAAAAATTTCTTAAGCAGTATAAGGTTAAACAATTATTAACTACAGCACACAGACCAGAAACTAATTGTAAGTAAGGTGGAGAGATTAGGCCAAACAATAATCACACGTTTAAAATGTAAAATTAATGAATCATATACAAAAGTTTCATGGCCTAAATTATTAAAGGAAGTAGCTCATGAACACAATTTGACCCCACATTCCGTTACTAAATTTCCATCAGCCTATTTAATGTATGGCACAGGAACGAAAGTATTTATCCTCCTGTTGAAGAGGCGAGGAAAATAGCAGTTGAAAGAACAAAACAATACCATGAACGGAATAAAATACATTATGATGTTAGATTAGTTGATGTACAATTTACACCTGATGAGTCAGTTATTTATGAACAATTTAAGTATCCAAATACTAGGAAGCTTTCTCCAATCTTTAGTGGTCCTTATAAAATTCTTTAAAAATTTCTGATGTTAATTATGAAATAAATAAGAAAGAATGCTCACACTCAAAAACCTTCAGAAGTTGTGTTTCTTTCGAAGTTACGAAAATACCATGTACTAGAAAAATTAAAACTGAGTCATGAATAATGTAAATAAAGTATTTATGTTTGATTATTATTATATTACAAGGGTTTTATTTTTTAGTATTATTGTTTTACTGCAATTATTTTTATTATTATTACCATGTTTTTATTAACTCGCTTTCTTGTTTGTGTGTGCGTTTGTCCGGTACAAATCTTGCAATCGATTTTTAACTAACTTCCCGACTAGCTAGACATTTGAAACTTTTAGAATAGCTCAGAACACGATGACAATGCATTATTTTAATACTTTTAGCCATCTTTAAGCAGAATTGAATTCAATTTAAGTTAATTTTGTTTAGTCGACTGGTGCAGCCATCTATCGGCCGGGACGGGAACGAAAAGTTAAACGCAAGTTAACTTCCAATTAACTTCATTTTCTTTCAAGTTGATGGGATAATTCATCAAAAAATTTTTTAAAAAGTATTTATTAATACATAGAATTGTCAAGTTTATATGATTCAACAGAAATTTCAAAATCATGGTATATGAAAAGTTCTTATTATCTTGTAATTATTTTTATTTGGCTCAGCAGTGAAAGGACAATTTCTCTGCAAAAGACTGTATAAGCCAAAAAAAAAAAAACCATGGTTGTCCCCACTTGTTACCACATGTTATTCCTTCAAGACGTCTTATTTTCTTATATTTTTTATGTTGTATTGTGCTTTTCGTAGTTTGCTTTGCGTTTTTTATGTTGAACTTGTAAAGACTATTGAAATTGGATAGAATATTATTATGACTTAGGGGCCAACTTGGCGTGTTATCGTCAGCGTGCGATGTTTTGGAGTTCGCGTGATTTAAAACTGTGGTTTAGCACGTTCACGCGTCTACCATGGAGTAAGAAATAAGTTCTGCTATAGGGTATATTGTTGGAAAATAGTTTGGTTGAGCGGTGTGGCATCTCGGGTTTTGTTTCCCAGGTGATTAAGAGGCATGAAGCTACAGAAGGGGGAGCAGCTCAGTGTTAAAAATGTGTCTCACATTTTGTCGCCGCCACTAGATGGCGCGCGCGTGTAATAGCGGACGGCTTAGACACGGACAACCATACGCTTTAATATGGATTTTTCGTATTTTTCCTAGCGAAAACAAGTTGTTTTATTTTAGTGCGTATTTAAAATGAATTTATTTATTCAATTTAACAATTGTTTATTTTCATTGAAAATCTTTATTTCAAGTGCTTTTTTTGCTACAATTCATTAAAATTCTTAAAGGAAATGAGGAAATAAACTTTTTCAGAATAATTGTGTATTGGTTTCAGAATAAATGAGTTCAGAATTTTGTAATAATTTAATAATTAAGGAAATGAAATTACAGAAAAGAATTGTGAAGAAATTTTTTTATCACTGTTCATAATCTCTTATGGAAAAAAAATGTGATAAATAATACTGATTAACCAAAACACACACATAGTAATATAAGAATATTTTTATTTGCAGATAAGTATGAATAATACATCATATATAACAGGCCTTTAAAAAGAAAAGCAACATTTTCTATCAATCACAAATAAATTCTTATCAGGACTAATAAAATAGGAAGTCAATTCAGTATTTAATCAGACAATACTTTAAAATATCTTCCTTTGGAAAAAAAAATCAGTCAAAGCATCTCAGATTACACTTTTTAAAACTGGAGGTATAATCGTCAAGTTGGAAAATTACTGAATACAACTTTTTTCAGCAAATTAAAAAGAAAAAAACAAATAACTTTGACAAAGACACATCAGATATATTTTTGAATTTTCACAAAGTACGCATTTTATTGCACAAGCAGATTTTGTACGCAGATTTTGCATAAGCATTTATAGTAATAACATTGCTTATCATACAATGAAAACTTATTTACTTAACTAACTTAATAGTGATTAAATTCAATATTATGGTTCCAGCATTGTCAGGAATTACCTTCAAGTCGGTAAATTATCGATTACAAATATTTTCAGCAAATTAAAAAGAAGAAATCCCAAATAACATTGATAAGGACAAATCAGCTATATTTTCGCATTTTCACAAAGTATGGGTTTCATTGTACTCACAGTAAAAAGATAGGAAAATATCAATTTTTTTTTAAAAATTATACTCAACAGATTTTGCATAAGCATTTATAGTAACAACATTCTTTATCATACAATGAAAACTTATTTACTTATCAACTAACTTATCAACTAACTTAATAGTGATAAAATTCAATATTAAGAAAAGTTAACTGGAAATATTGTCGTGTAGATTATTTAGAGATTTTCGTATGTTAGTGCTTACACCACTAGCACTTTTTCGTTAACCCAGGTTCAAAAGAATCAAATATTCCTTGGTTGCCTCTGCACAATATATGTCCATAGAGTGAATAAAAATGACAGACACTATCAATTACAAACACATTCATTTAATAAAGAATAATATTACCTATCATTACATATCAAGAAAATTAAGAATTGATCATTAAAAATTAAGAATTGGTATGTCAAAATTTAATAGTCATAAGCTTCCTGACCATTCTAAACACATCATATAAAACATTAATACATATCACAAATAACATATAAAATTACCCTAGAGGAAGGATTCTACTTGGTGTAAAATAAAATTAGGAAAAGTAATTATAACATAAAAAAAATAAGAACGTCACCCGTTTCACAGAATTTCGCGCGGTGAAGGAGTTCGATTGAAGGGCCGAAATTGTGGTGCTCCAGGCTTCAGTCCGATTCTATACTCCTAAGTCGTGGGGAAGAATGCGACTCCTGGATCAAAAATTATCTGCTATCCATGGGAATACGTCTGATGAATCCACACTGTGAAGGAGCTTGGATGAGTGGCTACAAAGGCAGCGTTCCAGGCTTCCGGCAGGAATTGCACTCCTGTGTCGTGGAAGAAATGGCGACTACCGGATCAAAATTTCTGATGTTCTCCGGAACCCGTCTGGTCGGTGCAAAAAACTGTGAATCATCGCAAGGTAAACCTTGGATAGAGGGAAACACGAGGTCTACAAATTGGAACACGTCAGCACGGAAGTGGTTCTGAAGCACAAAATCCCTCGTAGTAACTTTGAATTTTCCAGCACGCCCAGCATTGCAGCGAGTAAAAAACCTCCGACCTACACGCTCACGCACTTCAGCGATACTGCCGCACTCTCCCAAAACCCGTCTGGTCTGTCAGAGTGGACGCTGCAGTGCCGTCTTTTCATTGGACCAAGAAGTGGTCATTCCAGCCTAAGTCCGGCCCTTCTCCCCCAACCCCTCAAGAAAAGGAAAAACATGGCGGACATTTCGAACAAAATGGCGAATTCGCCATTTAGCCAAACAATATAAAAGGGGGGACCGTAAAACACAAAAAAAATAAACTATTAATTATTACAGAGTTAGCTTTTAAGTGAGATGATGATAAATTACTATGACATTACTATTATTTGGTTTAGTTAGTAAAACTTATGGAGTGATGAAAAAAAAAAAGAAAGTCGTTATTCGACAGTTAGAACAATCATCACGACAAAATATCCTTCCTCTACGGTGAAAAAAATTTTATGAAATAAAATTTTTTGCATTCTTATGTAACAATAAAATTAACGCATGTACAAGGAATCAAAATCAGCCAACAAACAATTATAGGGCGATGATGAAAACATAATGCATTAAAATGTTGAATACAAGATCGTTTGGTAATGAAAGGCAACTGGTACTTCCCCACAAGTTAAATACAGGAAACTGGAAACTGACTCACTCCCAGTAAACACAAGGGAAAAAAAGGGCGAAAGCAAACAAAAAAAGAAACAAACCAAAACAAATGTGATCTCGCTGTATAAAAAAAAGTACACTATAAAAACTTATAACACTCGGAGCACATATGGCATATAATAATAAGATTAAGGTAACATGTGAGTAAATCATATGACACAGTGACAAGAGAGCTTAAAGGGTGTATATCAACTGTATGAGCCAAATGTCATACGTTGCACTGGTCCTAAATAAGTTGTATTCGAATGGACTGTAGACTAATTATATTAAAACCATTGTCGACCATACGACACACAAATTAATAATTTTATTTACTTAATCGAATTAAACACAATACTAATGTATGAACAAAATCAATACATGAAACATCGACCATACGATGTTCGAGCGAAACAAACTTTTTTATGGAACAAACGATTTCAAACAAATTCTAATATCTTTTAGTTTACGATGCCAACGTAAGAAATAAAAACTATGATACCTATTTGTATTCTTTCAAGGCGCGTTGGCGATTGCCAACATAGCCATTGGCGTCAACATTCTCCCCAGGTTGAAATATTATATTTCAAAATACATTAAAATACAGTTATTACAATTGAATACATAAAATGAACAATATATTACAAAACAATTTTGCCTCATATTTTGGCTTAAACAAATTCTAAATGAATACAGATAACTTAAAATGTAAATAATGTTATCAATAATACACGAATATACAAATTAAATATAAACTCAAAACATAAACCAACTAAAAATTTACATATTTTGATTAGGTAATACACATAACTTTCTAATACTACGTTTATATATACCGTGGTTTGTTTTCACCACAGCTACTCTAATTCTATTATCGGATCCTGGCATCACTTCTTGAATACGTCCAATCAACCATTTACATGGTGGCAAGTGATCTTCCTTAACTAAAACCATTAGACCAGGTTGTAAATTTTGTGTTTCAACATGCCATTTGGTGCGATTTTGTAAATAATTTAAATAACTAATCTGTCATTTTTTCCATATGGCTTGAACAATTTTGGTGGTTTTTTGCCAATTTGTTAATAAATTATCTGGTTTGTTCACTATTAGTGGTTCAGGGATTGTATTCAAAATGCGTCCTATCAAAAAATGTGATGGAGTTAAAACATCTAAATTATCCACATCTGAGCTCATCGGAATTAACGGTCTGCTGTTTAAGATGCCTTCGATCTGAATTGTAATAGTCTGGAATTCTTCCAAGGTCAGCTTTCGATCACCAATAGTTCGTCTAAGATGGTATTTAAATGATTTGACACTGGCTTCCCAAAGTCCACCAAAATTCGGGGCTTTGGGAGGAATAAAATTCCAGGCAATGCCTTCTGAGGCTAAATAACAAGCTAAATTTTCCTCTGGCTTTTTAACAAGTTTGTACAATCGTTTTAATTCTAAATGCGCGCCTACGAAATTGGTGGCATTATCCGTGAACAGAGATGAACTTTTACCACGTCTAGAGAAAAATCTTTTTAGCGCCGCGATTAGCGCTTCTGAGGTTAAATCTGTGACAGTCTCTAAATGTACCGCCTTTGTCACAAAGCAGACAAATATAGCTACGTATACTTTGTGGTATACACCCTTTCTTTGTCCTTTAAACTTTACATAAAAGGGTCCACAAAAATCTATTCCTGTGGCATTAAAGGGGGAACTCGGGTTTATTCTTTCCGGAGGGAGATTGCCCATAAGCTGACTTTCCGTAACAGGTTTTTGTTTAAAACATGTAACACAATTGTGGACAATTTGTCGAGCGATACTTCTGCCGTTTAATGGCCAGTATTCTTGGCGTACTAAATGCAATAAATTCTGTGCTCCTACATGCAGATATTTCCTATGGTAGTAATTCATCAAAATTTTTGTAAATTTGTGGTTCGCAGGAAGTAAAATGGGATGTTTTGCATTAAAATTTAAATTCGATTTTTCTAACCGTCCTCCAACTCTTAGAATTCCATTGGAATCTAAAAAGGGTTGGAGGTCCTTTACCTTCCCTTTTATAACCCTTTTACCAGCTAAGAGAGCAGATATCTCCATTTTAAATTCATTTGCCTGTATTTGCCGAATGATAAATTCTGTCGCTGTTTTCTGCTCCTGGGGTAACAGGGGGCCTCTGTACCTGTCCTCTGGTTTGCTTCTAGTATTTTTCAAAAATCTGAAAATAAAACTAAAAATATATACAATTTTAGAAAAACTATTTGATCTGTCTAAAACTCTATTTAACAAATCACTTTCTAAAGTCAATACAAAAGTCAATGAAGGGACCGGCAATTTCTGCAATTCTGGAACCTCCACAGCTGTTGGGCAGGGATTATCCTTTAACGACGAAAAGTCATTCAAAAGGAAAGTGGGACCATCCCACCACAGTTTGCTATCTCGAAGAGTTTCAGGATCAACACCTCTAGAAATTATGTCAGCTGGATTTTCTTCTGAAGTTACATGGTGCCATTGATGAGTCGAAGACAGTTCTTGAATAACTGCGACCCGATTCGCTACAAATGTTTTCAAAGTATGTGGTTCGTGTTGAATCCACGCAAGTACTATTGTCGAATCGGTCCAGAAATGAACGCTATTCACAGATATTTTTAACGATGATAGCACTCGGTTCACTAATTTTACTAGTAATACTGCTGCACAAAGTTCTAGTCTTGGAATTGTTGTACGCTTCAGAGGCGAGACTCTTGATTTGCTGCAGAGTAACTTCACTGAGACTTCCGATGATGTGCCAGTGGCTTTGACATAAACTACCGCTCCATAGGCCTTTTCGGAGGCGTCCGAAAATCCGTGTATTTCTAGCTCACAAATACTATCATTCAAAATATAGCGATCGACATCAATACTTTCAACTACTTTGAGGTTTTTTACAAAATTTTTCCATTCTTGAGCTTCTTTAGCTGAGAGTGGCTCGTCCCAGTCAATCTTTAAAAGCCATAATTTTTAAATAAATATCTTTGCTCGAACTATAATTGGTCCTAAAAGTCCTAAAGGGTCGAATAATCTAGAAATATGAGATAATATTGATCTCTTAGTGCACTTTGATGAATATATTGAGGGAGAAACAAAAAATTTAAATTTATCAATTTTTGGATTCCAAATGAGACCTAGTGTCTTTACTGTTTCTCTTGATTGATCAAAATGATATTCTTGATCTTCGAACGGCACTGATTTTAACAGTTCTCTTTCGTTAGAGGACCATTTACAAAGTTTCATTCCACCAGCTTGTAACATTTGTATCAACTGGTTTTGTAACTCCTTAGCACTACTTAAATCATTGCTACCTGTGACTAAGTCATCCATGAAGAAATCAGAGAGAGTCACAGCTGAAGCAAGAGGAAAATTATCTTTCTCTTCTACTGCAAGTTGTCTCAAAGCTCTTACTGCTAGAAATGGAGCTGAGGCTGTGCCATATGTCACAGTTTTAAGTCTATATTCTTGAAAAGACTCTTCAGGAGAATTACGCCAAACTATTCTTTGTAAATCTGAATCATTATTCGTAACTAAAAATTGTCTATACATTTTAGAAATATCAGCTGTCAGAGCATATTTATGTAATCTAAATCTTGATGTTATGTCGAAAATATCATCTTGCAACTTTGGGCCTACCATTAGTGTTTGATTTAGAGAAATGCCTGTTGATGTCTTAGCCGAGGCATCAAATACTACCCTCAATGCAGTTGTCGAACTATCCTTCAAAACAAAATGATGCGGAAGGTAGTTTGTTTTACCCAACACTTCATTTCTCTCGTAATGTGGAACAAGCTCCATATGACCTAATTTTAAATAAGCGTCCATGAATTCCTTATACATGGTTCTACAATTAGGCAAGCGTTCTAATCGTTTTTCTGCACTTAGAAAACGCTTAATAGCCATATCCTTTGAATATCCCAAAGATTTAGTACACTCTTTGAAAGGTAATTTTACACAAAATCTACCCGATACTCTAGTATAATGTTTTACAAAATGATCTTCACATTGAATTTCTTCCGGTGTTAAAGAACTAACTGAATTCACTTCTTCCAGTTCCCAAAATTTTTTTAAGTTTTCTTCAATATATTCTGAAGGCTTCAATAATCCACAGAATTGCGTGTTTACAGAACTAACTACTGTTCCACTAGCTACATAACCGAATACAGTTTCTTGCAATAAAATACCATGTGAAGGTAAACGAAATTGTCCTGACCTTAAAATTTCAAAAAAATACTCTGCTCCGATAAGCAAGTCAATTTTGGCTGGATTTGTGAATCCTTCATGTGCCAGTTCAATATGCGACGGTAAATTCAAGTCATTTATGTTTATTGGGATAGTCGTAGTAATGTCTGTAATATTAGGTACAATTAAACATTCCATACTGGCAGAAAAATTCCTGTTCTTATTTGCAACTTCTATAACTACACTTTTATTTACAGTGACCGATGTATTATTTAATGTTGATACGGGAGCATATATTCTTTCAGCTCTTAAACCCAATTTTTGAAAAAATCTATACGATAAAAATTGAGCACTTGATCCATTATCCAAAAGGCAAATGGCAGGAATAAATTCCCCTAACATATTTTTCACATAAACCCGTGCTGTTTGAAGAAGAATATTTTTCCTTTGAGAGATTAAACAGCTTGAAACTGCTTTAGCTTCGACTGCTAAATTATGTTGTGGTTTCTCATTTTCGTTTGGGATAAATAAATTTGACGACTCAATTGGCGTGTCAATTGGCGCGTCAATTGGCGCCGTCGACAGACTGTCTACTCTTTCTCTATGAAGTAGTGTGTTGTGCTTAGCTTTGCATACATTGCACACGTACTTCGAATTGCAATTTACAACTTTATGTTGCGCACTGAAGCAATTAATACACAAATTATGTTTTTTTACAAAGTCAAATCTTTGCAACGAATTTAGTTTTAAAAATGCAGAACACTTAAATATGTAATGATTAAGATATTTACAGCAAGCACATACTTTATTGTATGATTTCACCATAAGTGATTTCGGTTTTTGGTATTTATCAAAAACTTTCAATTTTGAAGAGACACTACGTGATAAATTATCCAACATTTGGCATCTTTTTTCCAAAAATGCAATTAAATCATCCAACTTCGGAACTTCCGTGGAAGTTATATTTAGCTCGTATTGCTTTCTTGATTCTTTATCGAGTTTAGCCAAAATTATATTTAATAACACAACATCAGATAATTTATTTCTTTCAAGATCCATTGTATTTAGTGCTCTTAAATTTTTGTTAACTATATCTATCAAACTTCGCAGTTCCTTAGAAGATTCATAAGTTATTTTATCAAATTCTAGTATTTGCCTAACATATACATCAACTAACACGCGTTCGTTTGAATATTTTTCATCTAAAGCTGCGAAAAGCGTTTTAAATGTATCATTAACAGTTTGTAAATTCTTGGCTTCGCCGACTAAAGCCGAATGTAAATACTGCAATTTTTGAGTTTCATCTAAATGAGAATTATTGGTAATAATATTATCAAATTGCAGCTTAAAACGCGTTGGCGATTGCCAACATAGCCATTGGCGTCAACATTCTCCCCAGGTTGAAATATTATATTTCAAAATACATTAAAATATAGTTATTTAAATCATTTACAAAATCGCACCAAATGGCATGTTGAAAGACAAAATTTACAACCTGGTCTAATGGTTTTAGTTAAAGAAGATCACTTGCCACCATGTAAATGGTTGATTGGACGTATTCAAGAAGTGATACCAGGATCCGATAATAGAATTAGAGTAGCTGTGGTGAAAACAAACCACGGTATATATAAACGTAGTATTAGAAAGTTATGTGTATTACCTAATCAAAATATGTAAATTTTTAGTTGGTTTATGTTTTGAGTTTATATTTAATTTGTATATTCGTGTATTATTGATAACATTATTTACATTTTAAGTTATCTGTATTCATTTAGAATTTGTTTAAGCCAAAATATGAGGCAAAATTGTTTTGTAATATATTGTTCATTTTATGTATTCAATTGTAATAACTGTATTTTAATGTATTTTGAAATATAATATTTCAACCTGGGGAGAATGTTGACGCCAATGGCTATGTTGGCAATCGCCAACGCGCCATGAAAGAATACAAATATAGGTATCATAGTTTTTATTTCTTACGTTGGCATCGTAAACTAAAAGATATTAGAATTTGTTTGAAATCGTTTGTTCCATAAAAAAGTTTGTTTCGTTCGAACATCGTATGGTCGATGTTTCATGTATTGATTTTGTTCATACATTAGTAATTCGTTTAAGTAAATAAAATTGTTATTAATTCGTGTGTCGTATGGTCGACAATGGTTTTGATATAATTTATTAGTATACAGTCCATTCGAATACAACAAATTTGGGACCAGTGCAACGTATGACATTTGGCTCATATAGAGGTAAAAGCCCCATCGGATATTTTAGCTGCTGAGTTAAAAATAAAATTAGAAAATTTATTGAAATATCAATCAAGTTTGGATTACATTCGAATACAGTTTTTCGAGAAAGTTGATCCCGAAGAAGGTATATCGGATATTGAAGAAGAATTTTTGGATATGGAATTTCGCATCGAAGCATTACAGGTAAAAATTAATAGTTTGATTACCTGTCAAAATAGCTCATTTATTTCAAATGGTAATAAAGATGTAAATAATAGCGTTAATATTCGACTTCCCGAAATTGTAATTCCTAAATTTTCGGGAAAAATAGAAGAATATAGTTGTTTTAAGCTGCAATTTGATAATATTATTACCAATAATTCTCATTTAGATGAAACTCAAAAATTGCAGTATTTACATTCGGCTTTAGTCGGCGAAGCCAAGAATTTACAAACTGTTAATGATACATTTAAAACGCTTTTCGCAGCTTTAAATGAAAGATATTCAAACGAACGCGTGTTAGTTGATGTATATGTTAAGCAAATACTAGAATTTGATAAAATAACTTATGAATCTTCTAAGGAACTGCGAAGTTTGATAGATATAGTTAACAAAAATTTAAGAGCACTAAATACAATGGATCTTGAAAGAAATAAATTATCTGATGTTGTGTTATTAAATATAATTTTGGCTAAACTTGATAAAGAATCAAGAAAGCAATACGAGCTAAATATAACTTCCAGGGAAGTTCCGAAGTTGGATGATTTAATTGCATTTTTGGAAAAAAGATGCCAAATGTTGGATAATTTATCACGTAGTGTCTCTTCAAAATTGAAAGTTTTTGATAAATACCAAAAACCGAAATCACTTATGGTGAAATCATACAATAAAGTATGTGCTTGCTAAATCTCTTAATCATTACATATTTAAGTGTTCTGCATTTTTAAAACTAAATTCGTTGCAAAGATTTGACTTTGTAAAAAAACATAATTTGTGTATTAATTGCTTCAGTGCGCAACATAAAGTTGTAAATTGCAATTCGAAGTACGTGTGCAATGTATGCAAAGCTAAGCACAACACACTACTTCATAGAGAAAGAGTAGACAGTCTGTCGACGGCGCCAATTGACGCGCCAATTGACACGCCAATTGAGTCGTCAAATTTATTTATCCCAAACGAAAATGAGAAACCACAACATAATTTAGCAGTCGAAGCTAAAGCAGTTTCAAGCTGTTTAATCTCTCAAAGGAAAAATATTCTTCTTCAAACAGCACGGGTTTATGTGAAAAATATGTTAGGGGAATTTATTCCTGCCATTTGCCTTTTGGATAATGGATCAAGTGCTCAATTTTTATCTTATAGATTTTTGCAAAAATTGGGTTTAAGAGCTGAAAGAATATACGCTCCCGTATCAACATTAAATAATACATCAGTCACTGTAAATAAAAGTGTAGTTATAGAAGTTGCAAATAAGAACAGGAATTTTTCTGCCAGTATGGAATGTTTAATTGTACCTAATATTACAGACATTACTACGACTATCCCAATAAACATAAATGACTTGAATTTACCGTCGCATATTGAACTGGCACATGAAGGATTCACAAATCCAGCCAAAATTGACTTCCTTATCGGAGCAGAGTATTTTTTTGAAATTTTAAGGTCAGGACAATTTTGTTTACCTTCACATGGTATTTTATTGCAAGAAACTGTATTCGGTTATGTAGCTAGTGGAACAGTAGTTAGTTCTGTAAACACGCAATTCTGTGGATTATTGAAGCCTTCAGAATATATTGAAGAAAACTTAAAACAATTTTGGGAACTGGAAGAAGTGAATTCAGTTAGTTCTTTAACACCGGAAGAAATTCAATGTGAAGATCATTTTGTAAAACATTATACTAGAGTATCGGGTAGATTTTGTGTAAAATTACCTTTCAAAGAGTGTACTAAATCTTTGGAATATTCAAAGGATATGGCTATTAAGCGTTTTCTAAGTATAGAAAAACGATTAGAACGCTTGCCCAATTGTAGAACCATGTATAAAGAATTCATGGACGCTTATTTAAAATTAGGTCATATGGAGCTTGTTCCACATTACGAGAGAAATGAAGTGTTGGGTAAAACAAACTACCTTCCGCATCATTTTGTTTTGAAGGATAGTTCGACAACTGCATTGAGGGTAGTGTTTGATGCCTCGGCTAAGACATCAACAGGCATTTCTCTAAATCAAACACTAATGGTAGGCCCAAAGTTGCAAGATGATATTTTCGACATAACATCAAGATTTAGATTACATAAATATGCTCTGACAGCTGATATTTCTAAAATGTATAGACAAATTTTAGTTTACGATGCCAACGTAAGAAATAAAAACTATGATACCTATATTTGTATTCTTTCATGGCGCGTTGGCGATTGCCAACATAGCCATTGGCGTCAACAGGGTGTATATCCCTGAGTGATGCACAAAAATCACAAACAAAGAAGAATAATTACTGTACACTTAACAATGTCCGATAACTAGTTGCGATCCACCTGATGTGTCCTTTGTCATGGTATCTAATTCTCAAAGCATGATGGCATCACACTTGGCATTTACAAAATTTGAAATTATTTCACACACAAAATAATGTAATCATTCGAGCAACCTTTAACAGAAAATCATATCTAATAGTATTTGGTTGATTTATAGGACCGCACTCTGCAAATTTGCACATAAAATGTAGATTAAAATGTTATTTAAACATAGAGCATTTTTAAACAGAAGGATTTTAGATGACCTGTGTAGTGGAACATGAAACAACAGGTAGATATGTGCAAACTGAGTAAACGTTAGAACTCAAGGAGTGACCAATGCAAAACTCCATACATGCAAAACTAGAATGGCAACATTACACCATGATTGATAATTGATTTTTAGTGAATGAAAAATTTTGACAAAGGGAGGACCTAGGATATGGGAATGACTGACACCACATGAACAAAGTATACTAGCAAGACTAAACAACAGCCCAGATAGATAACATATATTCATATGGGACAGTATCTCCATACCAGCAACCGAGGAATACAGACAGCTAGCATGTCCATGATCCACTTTGCTATTCCCGAGTATAGAACATTAGGATTTTTAAAGCATTCCACTATGAATTTAAGGAATTGGAAAAGTAGGGCACTGGAGCTTTGAAACGGTCACTATGTTTGTAAAATGCACTAACTTCAAAATACTCTTGACTTTTCACAAATAGTAAAACTTTATCAGAAAAGTTCATGAAGCTTTCCTACATTAGTTATATAAAAAAAATTTCAGGTGATACAGGGACGAACCAACAAAACAGAAATACAACAAGAAAATAAGACTTGTGTGCATCTACCACTTAAACACAAAAACAAAAACACGAAACCAAACTGCTCTTATTGTCACAAGAAAATAATACATATATATATAAATTCAAAACACACACATCTCAATGTTTAATTGAATGTAAATAAGAGAGGTACATTACACCCTCAACACCTTTTAAATGCACATAAACACAAAATGATATGTCTGATACCCAGCGTCAGTGTGGTATCATTAAGAAAAGGGAAAGACCAAACAAATAGGGAAACAATAAATGTAATTACTACTTATATCTTACAAAGCCGTTGCTGTCCCTGGGACGTAAATTATACCCATGACTAGTAGCCCTGGAACTTCCTACCGACGAACTCAGATTGTCTGTATTTGTATTAGGTGGCGGAGAAATAATTACATTAGAAGTTGCAGGTATGGTAGGACTCAATGATGGGCTAGAAATTGAGCTAGAGATTGATTGTTGCTCGAGATCTACAATAAACTCAGGTCTTAAGTCGAAATCAGGAGAAGGTACATTTAAGATAGGCATAGATGTTTCTAATCCTAGAATTTGAGCAGGTGTTAAAGTTATCAAGCCGTTAGTTACTTTTTTGGCTGGAAAAGAGATGTGATCTTCCCCTGAGTCATTATTTGGAGACATTTGAATAGCTAAATCTGGGGACTGATCCAGTGGAGTAAAAGGGAAAATTTGCCTGTCCTGAACTTTTATTAATCTATTGACATGGACAGTTTGCATTTTATCCGGATTACTGATAAGGGCAATTTTGAAAATAACAGGGGATATCTGCTGCAAGACTCTGAAAGGACCCTGGTTTAATTTAGACAGTTTTTTCGTGGTGTGAGCTTTAATTTGTGGGACATGAAGATAGACCCTATCACCGACTTGAATATTTTTATCTTTGCATTTAGTAAATGAGGTTTGAACTTGGGAATCAGCGGCTTCTTCCAGGTATTGTTTGACCAAATTGAACGAGGTTTGCATTTGTTGAACGAGTTGGTGAACATAAGAGGGAGTATCAGAATATGTACGAAGCTTTGGGGAGAAAATTAAGTCATACGGTAGCACAAGATCTCTACCATAGACGAGAAATGCAGGAGATTCTTTAATAGTTCGATGAAAGGCAGTTCTAAAGGCCAATAAGGCCAAAGGAACATGTTCACACCAGTCTTCTTGGGTCTCACGGACTAAGTGGCTAAGAGTATCTATTAAGGACTTGTTTAGCCTTTCAACTACCCCATTTCCTTGTGGATTATAACTAACGGTGTGTTGTTTATTTATACTTAATTTATTGTACACTTCCATCATTGCATTTGAAATAAAATTGGAACCTCTATCAGAGTATAGAGTTTGCATCAGACCATGTCGCGAAATAAAATCAATTAAAACTTTAGCTACTGTGCTACTTTTGATATCTGGTACAGGGTATGCTTCTGGATATCGAGTAAAGTAATCTGTTATGACTAATAGCCATTTGTTTCCCTGTTTTGAAGTAATTGACGCCAAAGATTAGCTTTCATGATCGCCATGGTGTTACCGATAAATAATACAAATCAGAAACCAAATTCTTTACTAATACAAATTTATTATCGCTTACCTAAGCTTCTGGAAGTGTGCCTACAGTATTGCTCCGACATGAAGAGCATAGGGACATATTCCCCTTTCCCACACTCCAGCTAGGCAATCATCGGTGGTTCTGGTTTTTTCAAAACACTATACTATTTTTCTGGCCGTGCGAAGTGCTGGGAACGCCCTCTCGCGGTCTACACGATATAGCTTATTTATTTAGGGGTTGGTTCCGTTACACTCCCCACCTTGAACTCCAAGAGTTCAATTCCCAAACCTAAATTGATAGACAGCAACCTCTTCCAGCATTCCGCACAACCAATAACACTTGAAAGCAATAATCATCAAAACTAAAATTTCAATACACAAACTGATAACCTAATTAATTACTCATTATAAAATTCAACATTTAACACATAAAACACTTAAATAAGCAATTAAGAAAAAATTTAAACACTTTAAACAATCATCAAATGTAAAATACTGAAAGAGATTATATAAAAAATATATATGTAAATTTGTCCATATAAAGTCAACAAAAAGTTTTAAGTCTCTAAAGGATATAGTAACTGTATTGGTCGCCTAAGTTGACCTTTTGCAGTGCGTACGATGCAAGATCGCACAAACCCGTCACTTCCATAAAAAACACTTTCTATGATTCCTATATCCCAGAGCAATTTCGATTTGTTCGTACCTTCCACTAACACTACTTGATTTTGTTGCAAGTCTTGTTGAGGCGTTGGAGTTTTGAGCTTGTGAGCAGTCCTCAGTTGGAACAGGTATTGCTCTTTCCATTTCTTCCAAAGTTGATTTAAGAGCCTCGATTGGTACTGCTGTCTCTTAGTGAGATGCTCTCTTGTGGACGTTTTCTCCAACATCTCAATGAAATGCACAGGGAGTTGGATGTTTTCTCTTCCAAATAGTAGGAAGTGGGCTGGCGTAAGAGGACTCGGTTCATCAGGCTCATTGTAAACGTATGATATAGGTCGATGGTTTAGAACGGTCTCTACCTCTGTGAGAGTAGTCAGAAGTTCTTCGAAATTAAGGAGGGATTTCCCCAAAATTTTTCGTAGGGGGTCTTTCACACTCCTCATGAGTCTTTCGTAAAACCCTCCCCACCATGGGGCACGTTCCACAATGAACTTCCAGGTGATACCTCCCGCGGAAATGAAGTCTTTGATTTTAGAGTCCTTTAAAATGTCCATAAATCTACGTAGTTCTTTATCTGCACACTTAAAGGATTTGGCATTGTCTGAGTAAATAACTTTACAATGTCCTCTTCTAGATATGAATCTGCGAAAGGCAAGTAAAAACTTTGAAGTGCTCATACCCGAGACCAACTCCAAGTGTACAGCCCTGGTGACAGCACAGGTAAAAAGTGCGATATAGGCTTTCTGTGACTGATCCTGATTTCTTACGTACACGGGGCCGGTGAAATCTAGTCCGCAGACTGTGAATGGAGGAGTTTCGGCTATTCTGTCTCTGGGTAATTGTGATGTGAGCTGCTCAGCAGGCCTTGCGCTATACCTTTGGCAAATTAAACACTGTTTGATTATTCTTTTGACAGTCTGACGACCCTTAGTTATCCAATACCTTCTCCGAATTTTTGTCAATGTTGTGTCAGTTCCGCCGTGAAACACACTTTCATGCTCCCTCTTTACAAGCAGTTCGACAAACTTAGATTGTCTTGGGAGAATTATTGGTTGTTTCTCTTCAAATGAGAAGGCACTTTCTCCCAATCTGCCCCTTATTCGTAAAATTCCCTTTTCATCAAGAATGGGGGACAGACTATACAAAGGAGACACAGGTGAAATATGTTTGTTTTTCTGCAAAGCTCTTATTTCAGCGGCATAAAATTCCGCTTGGGTATTTTTTAGCCAAAAATTCTCAGCATCTAGAAGCTCTGACGTACTTATATCACCACAGTTGTTGGATTTCTTTCTAGCACGTGATATAAATCGTATCACCCATGCAGTTATTCTTAAAACCTTCAAGAGTTTACAGAATTTTGACACGTCTATTAAGTGATCTTGTTTTGACACTATGCAATCTTGAGACACTACATTGTTGCGATATTCTAAATCGCCTTCGTTAACGTCTCGTAATTTCTGCGCAGGCCACATTTCTTCGTGTTCACGCAACCATTTGGGCCCTTGCCACCACAGTTCGTTATTTTTCAAATCTACCATGGATGTGCCACGAGATATCAAGTCCGCCGGATTGGTTTTACCAGGGCAGTGGAACCAGGCAGAAGTCTCGGTTAACGTCTGAATCTCTTTAACGCGATTGCTTACGAATTGTTTGAGGTGGATATATGGAATCTTGACCCAACAACATACAATTGAAGAGTCTGTCCAAAAATAATGCTGCATTTTTCCTTTTAAAGCTCTCGAAACACTTTTGCTTAATCTTGTAGCTAGGAGAGCACCTAGTAATTCCAAACGGGGAAGAGTTTGTTGCCTTAAGGGTGCAACTCTGCTTTTTGCGGCAACAAAGGCTGTAGTCACAATTCCATCGCACGTAATTACTCTTAAATAAGCAACCGCACCAAAGGCCTTCGAACTAGCGTCAGAGAAAATGTGGAGCTCAGTTTTTTCTACCTCTTTATTCCCTATCTCGAAAAAATTATACCGCGGTATTTCCAAACTTCCTAATTCTAAAAAATCTTTGTATAATAGCCTCCACTCTGAAATTATCTCTGGCGAGAGTTCTTCGTCCCATCCCAAGCCTAATTTCCATATATTTTGAATCAAGAGTTTCAATTTTACAGTAAAGGGACCTACGAATCCCACAGGATCGAATACGCGGCCGATAATTGCTAACAGAAAACGTTTAGTAATATCTTCCTCAGAAATAATTTTGGTTATATTTTTTACGTCAAAATTAAGTATATCATTTGTCGGTTTCCAACCTACACCTAGGACTTTAAAGGGAAACACAGACTGGCCTAAAGGTTCATCGCAATCATCTTGCATGTGAACACCCGAATTTTTCCACATCTCCCGTAATTTATCATTATTTGATAACCATTTCCTTAAATCCATCCCCGCCTCTTGAAAGATTTTAATACACTCTAAACTAGTTTGATACGCCTTTTCAACATCTGAATGACCACCAATTACGTCATCAACATAAACATTTTCATTTAGAAACTCAAATGTTGAGGGAAATTTATCTTCATATCTTTTTATATGCTCTTTTATGGTAGCCGCTAACAAAAATGGGCTACAGTTGATTCCAAACAAAACCCGACAAAATCGATAAACAATAGTGTTGGAATCATCGTTAGGATTATTCGTCCAAATAAATTTCGTCGCGTCTCTATCCTCCTCATGTATGCCTACCTGAAGGAACGCTTGTTTTATGTCAGCGGTAAAGGCAATAGCATTTCTTCTAAACCTAATTATTAGATCAAAAATATCTGGATATAAATTTGGTCCAATGTGGAGGCAATCATTAATTGACAGCTCATTTCTAGCATGAGAACTTACATCGAATACAATGCGTATTTTACTTGTAACTTTGTCTTCACGAATTACAGCCCTATGGGGTAAATAAAACTCTACTTTATTATCATTTTCTGGGGCCTTTTCAATTATCCCTTCACGTTCATATTCTTCAATTATTTCCTTGTATTTATCAAAGAACGAGGGATCCTTTTTAAAGCGTTTACGTAACTTATCGAATCTCTCTGACGCTACCTCGAAGTTGTTTTTTAACGATTCCTTAACATTTGGTTTCCACATTAACCCAACACCATAACGACCATTTTTATATTCGAGCTTGGATCTAAATATTTCAAGTAATTCGTTATCAGAATCTGAAATATTTTCTTTTTCTACATCAATGCCCATACCTTCTAGTTCAAAAAACAGTCTAAAATCATTCATTTCAAATTCAGAACTAGCAGCATGATTCACAGTTATATATCCCGAAACAGAATTGTTGTGTTCACTAGTCTCGCGACCCTGAACTACAAATCCAAATATACTATCAGTCGCTACGAGTTTTTCACCCAGTGGAACAGAGGTGCCCTTTAACACTTCAGATAAATAATCAGCTCCCACAAGTATGTCTATATCGAAACTTTGCGCAGTGTCACCCAGTTGGATCCCCTTTTGCCAAGCCATATTTTTTACTTTCAAAGGCGGGAAGGCAATAATTCCGCTCGTAATGTTACTGACCGCAAGCGCTTCCAGCTCAATTTGTTGCGTTGGATTGTTTATGCTTTGCAGGGGGAGCCGAAATGTTTGACAGCTCAAGTGTTTCGGATTCTCGCTACCGAACCCATAAATCTGTAACTGCTCTGATTTAATGGCCTGGAGGTTCAAGTTATGGCATATACTTCTTTTCACAAAGGTCCTATGACTGCCTGAATCATATAGTAATCTCACCCGTTTTTCCTTATGTTTTGTTTTAAGAATTGCGCAACAAGTTTGAAGTAACGTAGGCCCATTTGCCAGATGCGTTTCTGAAACCGAAACTTGTGTCGGGGTTTTATTTTCCTGTGAGGCTTGAGAAAGTTCTTTAGTTTCCTCTTTCGGCATTATAGAATTAAATTCTTTGTCACAGATCAAAGTATTATGCGACTGATTACACGATCCGCACGAGATTTTGTAAAAACAGAATTTAGAAACATGGCCCCTTTTCAAACATTTAAAACATCGCCGTTGATTTTTAATTGACGCCTTTTTCTTATCAACAGTTAAAAAACAGTTAGCCGTGTCATGGGTTTTGTTGTTACAAAATATGCAATATATATTAGAATTAGCTGATAACGCAGATGCTGAAGGCATTCTACGTGGAGAGCTTTTATAATTATTCTCACTTTTATTTCTATACTGAATTCCCGACTCAAAATCTTTACTAGTGGAATCCTGTTTAAGCATAAAAGACGCTTCACGACACTCGACTTCTTTACGGATAAAATCTACAAGCTCTAAAATATCAAATTCGGAATCATTACTTCGCTTTCGATTATACTCCAAACATAATTCATCGGGCAATTTTTTAAGTATTACGGGGCATAATAAATTTCCGTATGAACCAGCCGCTACGTTTAATGACTGCAAACTGCGTATTTGTATTTCGCAATTATCATAGAATTTTCTCAGAGCTCTCACATTAGACACATTTTTTACTGGCTCAACAGATAATAATTTTCCCATATGTGAAGATATGATCAAGGAAATGCGTCCAAAACGCTCCTTTAATAATTTTATTGACGAATCATAATTTTCAGCAGTCAAAGCGAAACCCGAAACTGCACTAAGCGCATTCCCTCCCAAATACATTTTCAAGTAATTAAATTTGTCAATTTTGTTCAGGCAGTCATTGTTGTGAATCGCATTTTCGTATTGATTCCAAAAATCTAACCACCCACTAGAATCACCAAAAAATTTAGAAATTACCAACTTTGGCAATTTTACAACATTAGATTCATTAGATGGGTAAACATTTTCCTTACCATGTGAGGTACTTTCAATTTGATTCGGAACTGTATTCTGTACAGTAGTTCCATTTTCTAAATTTACTAAATGACTAAAATGCCTACTGATTTTACCTCGGTATTTTACAATTTTCTCAAAATATTCCTGACTTTGTAAAACTTCATTCTCTAGATCATCCGCATCAATTAAGGGTTCAATTTCTAAATCCAATTTTTTCAATATTTCAGATTTCTCTCTTAACTGATCATCTGCTTCCCCTAAATCCTCATTTTTCTCCGCAAGAGTGTAATTTTGATCTACTGGTGTAACGAAAATATTTTCTATCCTAGTAATTAGTTTTGTTGTCAACTGTCTAATTACGCTACGCTTTTTCTTAAGCGTTTCTAAATCAACCTCTACACTAGAACTAGAGTTGTGTACCGACATTTTCAATTCTCCTTTCAAAAACAGTTAAAGAAAAGATCAATGCAATTCTAAAATCATGCAGTTATACTAATTACATACACAATACAAAAATCAAAATATAAGTAATCAACCTCATAAGAATATATATAACCTTAATTCCTTTCAAAAATACAGTTGGAATTAATATTAACCAAAAATAATTTGTTAACTTATCACAACATACACTTCTAATGAGGTCAAAAACAATAATAAATCCTATACACCATTAAATCCAATCTCGAATTAAATTAAATTCTACTATTAACATCGGCATTTCCCGGCCGATGCACCATGACGCCAAAGATTAGCTTTCATGATCGCCATGGTGTTACCGATAAATAATACAAATCAGAAACCAAATTCTTTACTAATACAAATTTATTATCGCTTACCTAAGCTTCTGGAAGTGTGCCTACAGTATTGCTCCGACATGAAGAGCATAGGGACATATTCCCCTTTCCCACACTCCAGCTAGGCAATCATCGGTGGTTCTGGTTTTTTCAAAACACTATACTATTTTTCTGGCCGTGCGAAGTGCTGGGAACGCCCTCTCGCGGTCTACACGATATAGCTTATTTATTTAGGGGTTGGTTCCGTTACAGTAATAAAGGGACCACATGCATCAATGGAGCATTTTTCGAAAGGTCTATCCGCTGTCGGTATCTTTTGCAAAGGAGCTTTTGATGATTTGGAAAAGCCTCTTCTTTGAATACATGATTGGCAGGTTTCTACATAATGTTTGACTTGTTGGTATTGTCCTTTCCAGAAATAATTTTGTCTGACCCTATGAAGTGTGCGACTAAAACCAGCATGACTGACCGTATTGTTATCGTGACACAAATGTAAAATTTCAGGTACTAGAGACTGAGGTACAACGAGTTTAGTAAATTGAGCATGTCTAAGTTTAGTGTTAGTGATTTTACAAAGTAATAAGTTATTATCAAGGAAAAATTTAGGTGAAGTAGGAGAAAATTTAAAGTTATTACGCAATTTTGAAATAATATTTTGGCAATAGGAATCCGATTGTTGCTTGGAAATTAGATCTTCACTAGAAATGGAATTTAAGGAAAAGGATTGTAGGTCAGTAGAGAGAGAATGAATTTCCTTAACTTGTGTATTAGCATTAATTAAGGTATTTTGACAATTTTCCTGAGGTGAATTAGAGTCTGTACGAGACAGATAATCTGCCATTAAATTTAGATGCCCAGGTTTATGAACAATTTCATAATCATATTGCTGAAGGGTCATGATCCACCTAGCAATGCGTGATGTGGGATCTTTTAATTTGAAAAGCTGTGACAAACTCTTTTGATCACAATACACTATAAATTTAGACCCATATAAATATTGTTTAAAGTGCTGTATGCCAAATACAACTCCTAGAGCTTCTTTTTCGACCACAGAATAATTTATTTCCACAGGTCCAAATTTTTTGGAAGTAAAACAAACAGGATGTTGGAATCCAGTGTCATCCTCTTGAACGAGCACAGCACCAAGGGCGAATTTACTAGCATCAGTGCAGAGAGCAAATGGTTTGCTAAAATCTGGGAGCTTTAAACAAGGTTCCTTAATTAGAAAATTTTTGAGTGTAGTAAAAGAATCATTTGCCGATTGTGACCATTGAAATTGAACAAGATCCTTAGTCAAGTGAGTTAAAGGTAAAGCAATTTTGGAATAATTTGGAATAAATTTACGGTAAAAGCCAGTGAGTCCTAAAAAAGCTCTTACCTGTTTTTTAGTGCGTGGGGGAGAAGCGTTTTTAATGGATTCAATATTCCTGGGATCTGGTCTGACCTGTCCTTCCGATACTTTGTGTCCCAGATAAACAATTTCATCTTTAAAGAGAGAACATTTACTTGGTTTAAGTTTAAGATTTGCATGTTGTAGTCGCTGGAACACTATTTCTAGTCTACTCAAATGTTCAGAGAAGGTTTTGGAGGCAATTACAACGTCATCGATATATACTGCAATAGAGAGATCAGAAAGACCTGAAAGCACAATACTCATCAGCCTTTGGAAACTACAACTAGCATTGCGTAAGCCAAAGGGCATTTTTCTTAAGTGAAAAAAGACCCATTTCAGTGGCTATCCCTGTTTTGTGAGCATCCCTAGGATCCATAGTCATTTGGTGAAATCCCGATGTTAAATCAAGCGAGGAAAAAAATTTAGCACCCGAAAGCATGTCAATCATTTCAGAAATGTTAGGTAAAGGAAAATTATCTGGAATGGTTTTTTCGTTCAGTTTTCTTAAATCAGCAACAAGGCGATAAGACCCATCTGTTTTCTTCACTAATAGAACAGGGGCAGCATAAGAGGAAGTTGATGGTTCAATTATATCAGATTCTAAGAGGGTATTAATTTGCCTACGCATTTCTGGTTTAAGATGATAAGGTACGCGATAGGGTTTTTGACGAATGGGAATGTCATCAGTAAGGTGAATGCGATGTTGAATGATGGAGCATTCCCCTAGTTCCGAAATATCTTGTGCAAAAATATCTTTATATTTGGCAAGGAGTTGTAGAACTTTTTGTCGCTGGTCAAGACTCAAGTGGGAAAGATCAAATTCGGGTAATTTGGTAGGAATTTTGTCATCTTGATTTATATTGTTTACAAATTCGGTAGTAGATTCAGATTCAATATTAGAAACAGTTACTAATTTAGTATTTTTATTTAGAGTAATGGGTGAATCTGTCCCATTCAGCACTTGCGTTAAGCAGGTATTGTTTTGAGATACTACAGATACAACGTTCGCAACTAAATATGAATTATAATTACGGTTTTCGTTAGGTTGCAATAATAAGGTCTGGTCAGGTTGAAAATGTTTTGGAATAGCAATTACATATTTTTGAGAATTTGGAGGAATATTTACTTTTTGAGAGAACCAAAATAACAGGAATTTTGCTGATTCTGATTGTTAGTAGAAGTTTCATTATTATATTCAACAGTTAGTGATTTAAAATCAGACCAAGAAATACTTAAAAGAGAATTTTGAAGTAGATTTTGATTACAATTAACAATGAAATTATTATCAGTGAGAAAATTAATTCCTAAAATCAGATCAAAAGATGGAGCTAAATCACAATGCGAAACAACAAAAGAAGTACAAAAATCAACATTGTTAATGAGGAAATTACACTTTACAGAATTTTGAGTTTCAATATTCAAACCTGTGATTGCTCTTAAAGTTATGTTAGGCATAGAAATAGGAGTAAAATTTTTAAGTTTTTGGAATGTTGAAATGGAAAGAACATTTATACTTGCGCCAGTGTCGATTAAGGCTTTAGCTTGAAAATTTTCGAATTGGACATTAATGATGGGTAATTTATATTTTGATAAATTAAAATTTGAGTCGGCAGCCATAAAATCAAAATTCAGATCTGACCGGGCATTTTCTGAGCAAAGCAATCTGGGACCTTCTCTAAACTGAGGATTAGCATGTTGTTGGCGAAACGAGGTGTTATAAGATTGCTCCCTTATCCTTTTTTTACATTCTCTTGCCACGTGACCCTTAATCCCACAGAAAAAACAGGTAATTTTCCTGATAGGGGCCTGCTGTTGTCGAAATTGACTATTCGAGGACTTAGCCTCTAATTTTTCTAATTTATCCATCACAACATCTAAGGTTTTCTGTAAGGTCTCAGTGGTTGACTTTAGGAAGGTTGTTACGTCATTTGAATTTGAATTTACACTTGAGATATGCGAAACATTAGGGTTTGCACATGAAAGAGAAAGCTCTATCCTATTCGCAATTTCGACTGCTTCTTTAAAAGTTTTAGGATCTTGAATGACCAGTTGGCATCTAATTGGGTTCACAAGTCCTTGCAAGAACTGAGATAAGAGCATATTCTCAACCAAATTACTATCTTGGGGTGTTTGTGGTAAATTTTGTCTAATACTCTGGTTGGCAAGACCTTCAAGTCGGGCTGAAAACTGACGGACAGTTCCAGAACTTCCCTGAGTCGCATTCGTAAAACAGCTAAACTTTTGGGGAAAAGGACTTTACGGGGGCAAAATGCTTGCAAAAAGCTTCCTTTAATTCAGCATACTTAATATTTGGCTGATTTACTAATGTATTGGAAAAGAATTGGGAAGCTTGTCCCTCCAGTTTTAATTTAACAATTAGCGTTAACTGATCCTCTGACCAGCCAGCCAGTTTGGCTGTGTTTTCCAGGGTGGAAAAAAATTCACATAATTCTCACCTACCAGGGGAGGTAAGGATACAACAAATAAGGGGTTTTGCAGTGATGATGTGCTTTGCATAACTCCTAAAGATAAGGAAGGGTTACCACACCCATTCCCAGACAGCCCCTCATTACCCCTTAAAGACATAGTTAATAATATCTGTCAGCCTATTCACCCGACAGACACATACAGCAGAGTTTTTTAGCAAGGCAAAGGCTCACGGCACCAAATTATGTCGTGTAGATTATTTAGAGATTTTCGTATGTTAGTGCTTACACCACTAGCACTTTTTCGTTAACCCAGGTTCAAAAGAATCAAATATTCCTTGGTTGCCTCTGCACAATATATGTCCATAGAGTGAATAAAAATGACAGACACTATCAATTACAAACACATTCATTTAATAAAGAATAATATTACCTATCATTACACATCAAGAAAATTAAGAATTGGTATGTCAAAATTTAATAGTCATAAGCTTCCTGACCATTCTAAACACATCATATAAAACATTAATACATATCACAAATAACATATAAAATTACCCTAGAGGAAGGATTCTACTTGGTGTAAAATAAAATTAGGAAAAGTAATTATAACATAAAAAAAATAAGAACGTCACCCGTTTCACAGAATTTCGCGCTGTGAAGGAGTTCGATTGAAGGGCCGAAATTGTGGTGCTCCAGGCTTCAGTCCGATTCTATACTCCTAAGTCGTGGGGAAGAATGCGACTCCTGGATCAAAAATTATCTGCTATCCATGGGAATACGTCTGATGAATCCACACTGTGAAGGAGCTTGGATGAATGGCTACAAAGGCAGCGTTCCAGGCTTCCGGCAGGAATTGCACTCCTGTGTCGTGGAAGAAATGGCGACTACCGGATCAAAATTTCTGATGTTCTCCGGAACCCGTCTGGTCGGTGTAAAAAACTGTGAATCATCGCAAGGTAAACCTTGGATAGAGGGAAACACGAGGTCTACAAACTGGAACACGTCAGCACGGAGGTGGTTCTGAAGCACAAAATCCCTCGCAGTAACTTAGAATTTTCCAGCACGCCCAGCATTGCAGCGAGTAAAAAACCTCCGACCTACACGCTCACGCACTTCAGCGATACTGCCGCACTCTCCCAAAACCCGTCTGGTCTGTCAGAGTGGACGCTGCAGTGCCGTCTTTTCATTGGACCAAGAAGTGGTCATTCCAGCCTAAGTCCGGCCCTTCTCCCCCAACCCCTCAAGAAATGGAAAAATATGGCGGACATTTCGAACAAAATGGCGAATTCGCCATTTAGCCAAACAAAATAAAAGGGGGGACCGTAAAACACAAAAAAATAAACTATTAATTATTACAGAGTTAGCTTTTAAGTGAGATGATGATAAATTACTATGACATTACTATTATTTGGTTTAGTTAGTAAAACTTATGGAGTGATGAAAAAAAAAGGAAAGTCGTTATTCGACAGTTAGAACAATCATCAAGACACTATATTATTTCTGCGCATAATTTTAAAAAAAAATTATGGCTTTAGTTCAGACGTGTAGCTCAATTTGCCATAACCACAAAATATATTGAATAGAAGAAAAGTATTTCATAATTATAAAGAACTGAAATTAACAACATACACTATTAATACATTATTATAAAATAAAAATTAAATGTGTGATATACAATTTACTATAGATAAATTTCATCAAAAAATTATACATGACAGGTTTTTCAGATATTGATAACATTATTCATTGATATTGACAAGGGAATAACTTCAAACAAGAGAATAATTCAATTCAAAAGTAATATAAAATGAAAGCTTAAATTTAATAATACAGAATTATAATTTCGATTCTTTTCTCAATCTTTTAACATTAGCGCAGAGTTGGCATTTTTATTCTCTTGTTTGCATATAAAATGCATGCGCGTAATCAGAAAAAAGTTAATAACCTTTTGAATTAAATTAAAGTTATGTTGCTCAGTGCAACCAATTACTGGCATAGGAGGACCAGTATAATCGTCACTTTACTTACATGTCGCGCCATCTACCGGTGAGCGACAATAATCAGTCCATTTTTCGAAAAATTCCCCATTGAAGCTTACGCTCCTTCTGTAGCTTCATGTTAAGAGGATGGAATAAAAAATTGTGTTGAAGTGTTGTTCTGGTAGCTCTAGGTGACAGATTTATCTACGGGTGTTTTAACGTCGAGACTGACGGGAGATCTTGTGATAAAAGGATTTAAAGGTCGTATGTAATTATTTGATAACTGTTATATGTGTTTTAATAACGTTTGCATTTAATTTCCTAACTGTCGAACAAAATTATAGGTGCTGGAATTTGTTTGACTTCCAGCGAATTTTTGCCTACTACTGCAAGAAATAAAAAGAACTGTTTTTAAAAAATCTCTATTTTTCATTTGCGGTAACTGGCATATTTATTTCTGTTATAGAAATTCACTTGTAAAATTATCTTTCCGTACCACGGATTTGGTACAATTTTTATGCAAAGTTTGTTGTTAAAATTTTTACATGTAAGTGAGCATTCAGAGATCTGAATGTTAGTTTTGTACACAGAAGAGTTGGTGGATAGGTTAATTTTTAAATTGTCAGAATAGGTAAATTAATTTATTTTTTGTTTGGCATGGGGATTTTCTTTTTTTTTGAGGGGGGGGGGGGTGTAATATAAAAATAATTTTTATATTAATAATCTGACTTCTCCATGTTCCTGTAAAAACATAATTTATTCGATTTCTAAAGATGATGTAATAGCTCATAAAGTTTGCAGTACTTATCCCTTCGTTGCTCTGTAGACAGAGAAAGATCCTCATAGACTTAGGACAAGCCTGTCTAGGGAGACTGAGCCGATAAGAATCATCGGACACGCCCTAGTCCATGACGTAACATAACGTTATAGGGAATAGCCATTCCAGCACCTCTTCTGTATTTTTCCGATATAAAAATGTGGACACGGCTGAAAGCCGGGTCTTTTTCCTGATATTGTTTGTACATATCATATGTCACAAGGTCTCTTTCCCTCCCTATGGGGAACTCCATATGAACGACAAATAAAACTATTTTAATTAATTCGCCTGTTTACTGCGTCCCAAGAATTCCAGTATCTGCTTTGCCAACTGTTTCTATAAGACATGTTATGTCATATATATATATATTATGTAATAATAACGCCCCATCCTTATAAACTGTTCCGCCCCACCTTTTTTACTTAACGCGTATTCTAAATTATCCTTATTTCTTCTCAATAAAGTACAGTCTCTTTCTTCAAATTGCGACATGGGAATTAACGAACTAACCATCCATATTACCCCTTAGTACACGCGCGTTAAAGATATTTGTAAACATGATTCAGCACCACGTGATGTTTTCGCCTCGGAGCGCTTTTCGGAACATCATGCGGTCCTTATGTAATCAAGTCAGATGCTCAATTCTAGCCAATAAAATTATTTCCTCGCAGTCAGTACCCCTACACTTTATAACCTTCTGTAAAAGTTTACGGCGTGCTTTTTACTGTCTGTCGATGTCTTGTCCTGTTTACGCGCTACTCCGCTGCTGTCCGATATAATGTAAAATCTGCGTTCTGAATGCGCCCCGGCAGGAACCGGTGGCGTTGCTATTGCGTGTGTCCAGTTGTCAAGATACCTGTGTTTTCTGAATATTTGTCTACGTTAGAATCCGAAATAAATTAATATGCGTCGCATATCTGTTGTGCGTCCTTCCAATGCCTCTCCAATGTGTGGTTTTCCTCCCCGATGTGTCAACGGCTCTCGTGAAATGGTCTTCATCTCCTCTACATAGTTTAAGTTAAATTTACAGTGCTCGTTAACCGATATCATTATATATATATATATTTAATGAAGTACTAGAAAAACTGGGACAGGCGATCCCATTCGAAATACGTAGCAACTCTGTTTCGCGAAAATGATTTCGCCCGAAAATATTGTATATAAAATGACAGACGTTTGTGGAACCTTGAACAAATGCAGAAGGAAGGCAACTGAATACCATAAACACTTTTAATACAAACAATGACGTTGCATACAAGAACCTGAACATTTTGCCGCGTGTTTATATGCTACGATTTTTGACGAAATGAAGTATCTCACAAAATGAACTAACTGTGAACAGAGGCCATTAAGCATACGCTGTTCATAAGCGCGAGACTTAATATTTAGCCATTTAATACACGAAATTAAATTTAAAACGAAAGAGCAGAAAATCTAAAAGAAATCTGATCAACATCTGACGGTTATCCAAACTAATATTGAGAGCAGTTAATGAGTGTGAAAGTTAGAAAACACGTGAAGGACTCACTCTTTGAGAGTATTTGTTTGCCACAAGGGAACCGTCTTTTGAAAGACGACGTAATTTAGTTCAAAACATCATTACATTAATAATATATGAAATGAACATTATGTTTTGAAAGACATGAATGAAACGAGCAATGACTGAGTTTTGAAAAGAGCAGATAAATAAGGCAAAACTAATCGTAAAAAAAAAAAATAATTACAAGGCCATGCTTATCTACACAGCAGAAGATCATGAAAGTAATCATTATATAGAGCTTAATTTAGATAAATCGGCTGAATCTAGAGATATTTTCAAAATAGAATCTTTGAAATTAGTCATAAAAACTTTAAGTGAATTTCATGTACCCAATTTAAAACACAATGGTTCAGAACTGGATTTATTTACAGTGTACAATTTTGAAAATGAAGATCTTGAAGCTCATTATGTAACAATAATAAAGTATTTGACAAGAAGCTTGGAGCCAAATGTTTTAAACACATTGTATAATGCTTCACAAAAGGATTTTCCAGTTCTTGAACCCCTCTTAAAATATAGTCACCACCCAGATGTCATGATTCGAAATGCTGCAAGAATCAGTTTGATGACCATTTTCCAAAATTGCTGTGGAGAGGCAATGGAATATATTACTTCAGTCACAATGCCTCAACATATAACTAACATCATCACACACCTTAAGCAATATGCACTAGATATACAACATTTTTATGAGACATTGAATGGAACTGCGTTAGAGAATATATATTTATGTTATAGAGAAGAACTAGAATATATAGATGATATTTTAAGTCTTGGTTACAGTATCAATAACTTAGTGATATTAAGAATATTTAATGAATTCATTGTGCCTTTCATGTTAACAGCCATTACTTATGAGCAGAACATAGAACATATAACTCTAATATCTTGCCGGATTGGGTTATATTTGCTGTCAAAACTATTCAGAACAATAACAAATACTAAATTGAAAGATTATATAGTTACTTTTTTTTTACAAGAGGAAACTATGAAAGAAACACTGACATGTAGTAACATATACCACAAAAGTATTAATCAAACAATCAAACCCTCACAACTTATAACACCTAAATATGAAATGGACTTAGATAGACTATATATACTGCAGATTCTTAATATTCTTCAACTCCATATTTCAGGAAATAGCATAAAAAGCTTTAAGTTTTACAATAAGTTTCTTTACACTTTGATAAAGTCTTTCATGCAAAATAACTACTTTACTAATCATAATCTGCACTATACAAAGTTAAAACTGCTTACTTCCATTCTTGAACCACTAATGGACAAAGTTATTGATGATTATAGGTGGTTAAATTTACAGATATTTTTTTCGCAAGCTTTAGAAATTTTGTACAGTGATATTTGCATGAAAGTTAAACAAGAAGCAACTAATTTAGAAGCAGTTATAGATGAAGAATATGAAATGTTTACCAGTGTAAAGCTTGATATAGACAGAATTTTAGAAAATGTAAACTATTTGATCCAAATAGAGGACTATAAAAATTTTGATACTATAGTCAATGGCAGAAAGTTTGCATTATGGGATTTATTTCATGTAAGGTACTTGTATCTAAAATATAAAAGTGAGAAAGAGAAAATACTACCAATACTCAGAAGAAAAGAAGAAATTGGAAAAATTTTAAGTGTCAGTAACTGCATCCCATGTGAAAAGTTAACACATGATAATCACTACAAAAATAAACATTTTATAGAGTTTACAGATAGACAATTACTAATAATTCAGAGCACTCAACTTGAATCACAAGGATTAGTGGTTTTTAATTCTTATTACAGAGATATTTTTTGGTCAATGGATGTAAATAATACAATAAAAATATACGAAGTACAGAAATCGCACAAATTTCAGTTTAAAATAACATCGAAACCATTTTTCATACAATTAAAGCTTGACAACAGGGATGATCTACATTTTATACAAAATTTTTTGCTGAAAGCAAAATCCATGCAAGTTAAAGTTATGAAAAATAAACTAAAGGATCTATTACAGGTTCATGACATGGGAATGATAGCTGAATTTCTAAACTAAGAATTAGAATTTAAGTATTTTGAAACTCAGTTTGAATCAAATGTACCATGCAAGTAAAAAATGAATATCATCAATAGCTGGAAATTAAGTTTTTTCCTTCTAAGTTCAAATATAAAACCAGGCCAACTCAAAAGGTAAAGCATAATATAAAAGTTCTCAGCATAATGCCTCAACTAACAAAACAAATACTAGTTGAATTATTTTTAAGAAATGTCTTTCAATAATGCAACATATATGATAAAAGGTCCATTATATTAATAGACAGTGACAAAATTAAAATATATCGAATAGAAAGAAAATAATGAAAAACATATGAAGAAATGATATGCACAAAACTCTTAAAATTATAAGACTATCAAACTATTTACAAAAAAATATGAATGAAATTACAAGAAAACCTTAGTTAAAAATAAAATCTCTTCTATAATAAAGTCAATATATAGAAAATAACAAACAAACATGAAACAACAAAATGTAACTATCAAGATAAATATACAACAAAGGATTGAAATATTGGTTAAAGATATCAAGAACAAATATGCAAAGAATAAAATTTAAGAAAATGCTATCAACAAATTACACACATCATAAATAACTTCATAACGCATAAGAGAGTCAATATAGTGTGGCACTGCAGAAGAAAGAAACTCCCTGAACAAGTTTCCAGAAAACTGAACAGACCATATAAAATTAGCGGAATCTTCCACTATTCTTTTGCTTGTTTTGATCTGATATCCGTGAATCTCATAACTTAATAAAATGCAGAGACACATAAAAAAATTCCTCATGAAAACTATTATAGACTACATTATCATAAATAAATGATATCAAGTATTTTACATCACACCTCACAAATGAAAACAAAAATAAATTTAAATGGCATCACATAAAAGGTCATCTACAGAACCAATTAAGTAAAGCTGATAAAGGTATCTCGTTGGTTGTGAATTACTCCAAGTAAAAGTTATAATAAAAAATTCTAAAGTATAATTTCAGAGAAATTTATTAAATTCCATTTTAAAATTAAGGTTATTTCCACTAGGGTAAAAATGATTTTAAAGTTCAAGATTAACTTATGTCAGCTTAATCACATATACAACTGTTACTATCATAAATATCTTAACCTTCTCTCACTGCCTTCCAATTTATAAATAATAGATATCCACAAATCAAGAAAAGGGAGGGAAGAAAAGTAATACTGATAGTGTACTAAAATATACAAATGTACTCAAAGTGTTTATATAAATGACAAATATTTAAAGAAAAGCTTTGAAATTTGCATTGATATATGGACAAAGTATCTTTAAAAGTCTCTACTTTTTGTCATTTATTTTCCTCCTTACAATTAAAGAGCTTTTAATTATAAAATTACATTTTTTTTAAGTTAAAAAAAGTTTAGCTATGTATACCTAGTTGTACTACAGTTTATATAAAAAATAAAGATTTAAAAGAATTAAAACTAGATGATTCTGTTCAAGCAATTACAATATTAATATAAGCTTGAACAACAACCACCACCAAAAAAAGAGAAAACCGATATTTTACCATCTGACATAAGCAAGCACTCTCAGAGATAAAAAAATTATTTCATTCATTCATTCATGATCTTTCAGGAATGCATGACATATCATGAAGAAGCATTTATAAGAATGAAATAATCTACAGGGTGTTACATAAAGAATTATCCGATTTAAAAAAAATCATAACTATTCATCTATTCAACCGTTTTGATCAAATAATGTATAGTCAGAAAGAGGGGAATTTCGGGTTTCAAGCGGTTGACAACAAGTAGCGTTAACGCTCTTCTTTCGCCCGTCACTTCAGTGTTTGTAAAGATGGCGACTGCACAACGGAAATAATTTTGTGTTCTACACTTTGCAAAGTGCAAGTCTATAACAACTGTTCGGCGTGATTTTCATCGACAAACCCTGATAGATTGAAGTTCCTACTTCTCAGAGCATTAGGTGATGGTATAAACAATTCCAAGACATGGGTTGTCTGTATATGCATAACAGCCATGGAAGCAGTGTATGCAGACATGCTCGCAAAAGTTTGGGACGAATTTGCCTTCTGTATAGACATATGTCGTACATCCAAAGATGGGCATATTGAGCATCTTTAATTTGGTTTGTAAAAAAAACTTTTATGATTAGCCATGTAATAAAAAATTAATTTTAAGTTTCTATGTTCAATATTTTTCATAATATACCCATTTCAAATCAGGTGATTCTTTTTGAAACACCTTGTATATTTTAGTGTTTGCTTATCTTACATAACAAACATTCAGTCTTCAATTCATTTTGCAATAATCAACTATACTCACAATAATGCAGTATCTGCAACCTGAATCTATTGATCTAAATACAATTACTTTTTCCCCGCTTCAAACTGAAAATACCAAAATGTATATAAAAGCCTATCAATCTGGCAATATTTTATTTTGTTGCTTCCCCCCCTTTTTTGTTTGTTTTGTAAAATATTTATTTTCTATTTTTATGTAAACCCCACTAACGATCAAGTGATTTTTTAGTTTGATCTTTTAATTGGCTCAAATCACTCATTCTATGTGAAAAAATTAAACCTACTTTGCTACAAAAAAATATCAACTTAACTAACTTTCAAAATGGTGCCACCCTAATGGTTAAATAATAAAATGTAAATACTCATATTAACTGGACAAGTGGATATTCAAATATAACTTTACAGACAAAGAAATTAATTTTTTTTTTCAATTGATATGAAATCTTTGCAAAAGCACTGGCAGCAATCTCCTCAAAAATTCCTGTTACATCTTTTCCCAATCTGGCAATTATGAATAATGGTTGTAAATTTGCATCATTAGCATAGCAGAAATTTGGCCTACATTTATACTTAAATGAGAGCACAAACACATGTTTATGAAACTCGATTGTGTGAAAAATATATTCTTTCCAATACACTACAGTCAATTTCAAACATTCTCTACAGTACAAATTTTACAAACAAGCACAGTTTAGAGACTAAGCAGTATAGCAAGCTTGGTAAAAATAAAATAAATTATACAAATCACCAGCAAGGGTTTCAACATTAGGAAAACTAGTCATACTTTGTAAAAGAATACAGGACAATTTTAGAGAATATTCAAAACAAGAAATATGATTTTAAGAAAGCTTTTGGTTGAAATTTTTTTAAAAAAAGATTTCTGAAAAACAAGTTTGGAAGAAAACAGTAAAAATAACAAATAAATAATACTATTTTTTAATATTTGAAAAAAAAAATCCACTGCAAAAGGAATTAAAATAATACTTAAATGCTTTGCTCCCTCACAGCGATATAAAAACAATCTTTTCCCGATTGGGAATTTCTAAATGCATACATATACATACACCTCAGGGTTTCTGTTCATTGAAGTTGTAGATCAAAACCTCTCTTTAATAAGCTTTTTACATTCAAAACATTAAACACTTAAATTTAACCCAGTCATGCTTATTCTGAATATAATTACCTTTAAATATACAGTTTATATTGAGGTATAAAAATTTGCTAAATATTCAAAGTTGTACAAATAAAGTCTGGGAAGCTAAGGTTTTAATTAATGAAATACTTCATTAGGAAATTGATGAAGGAAAGGCCCTTTGATAGCAAAGCTGATGTCTGAGCAGGCATAGAAGGTACATTAGTAGAAAAAAAACCCTCTGGCTTATTTGGCATGAGATTCAAACCAGGATTGCAAATAAGCACTTCCACTTAGTAATCAGCACCTAACTAGTTTTTAAAAAGGCATGCAAATACTTTTTGCAAAGAAAAATAGCTCTAAACATTACCTCAAAGATTTTCTTTAAATAATTTTAAACATAGTACAATAATATGCACTATTTGAAATTTAATTCTATACTCAATTTAAAAAGAGAGAGACAAAACAACAATAATCTGGCATGAAAAAAAAACTTTGACTGCAATTTGAAAATTCTGAGGTAATGTAAGAAAATTCATAAGAAAAACAAAGATGACCAAAGATGTCAAAGATGAATCTCAGATTTTTACACTTGAAAAATAATTTCGCTGTTAAACACAAGATCATGTTTTCAATTAATCACAATTTTCATAACCTTTTCCTTATGGGGTGGGACAGCATGTATCCCAAGAATGAATATATATATATATATATATATATATATGTATATATATATATAAATGTATATATATATATATGTGTGTGTATGCATTTATATGTAACCCCTTTAATGGCCGTTCATAGAAAGGGGGTATGAAATTCCCCATTCTAAAGAGGGAATCTGAAAAATGAGTCCCATAAGCTAAAGGTTAATTTATGAATATTTTTCTTCTAACAGTTCAAATAATTGAAAATTCTTTTATTGAATTTTGCAAAACAGTAAAATTTTACACAAGCATGCAGGGAAAGCTGTCTGGCAATCTAGGTGTAGACTAATGATTACACTTCAGCTATTTTCACTCAATGTATGAATAATTTCAGAGATTTTCTTGATACATCTGTGGCACACATATGGAAAATAACAAAAGCAATCAATAATTGAAAATATCAATTTAAAAAAAGATCTATATTAAAAATTATGAACAGAAAAAGAACTTGAAACTACACATAATTACCAGAACACAGGTGATTATTTTAGATTGTTAAAATAACAAAATCAATCACAAAAAACTAACATGTGCTAATATAAACTGCTTAAACTGACAAAAAATATATATTTTACTACTCAATACAATTGTACATTAATACAATAAAGGAAATAGAAAATAATAAAATAAATGCCAAAAATAAGAGATTTTTTAAAAACATAATTATAATTTACAACACTATAATTACAAGAAATGTATAGATGACAATTCAAAGTTTACCCATATAGATGTAGAAAATAAGTTTATTGATGTTTTTTAATAGATACAATGACTACAGTTACATTATCTCCACTATGTTTGCGTATTGCTTCATTGACAAGACGATTACATGCTGTTTCGTAACATATTTCTGTACTATGTTCATTAGAAGATTCCTAATAATGAAATAAAAAAATTTAGAAAACATAAATACCTAACATAAGTAGCAATGACACAATAATATTTGCACATTAGTGTCACTGATGCTTCATTAAATACAAATGTTTAACTTAGATAAATTTGTTTTGATGAAAATATTTAAAATTTTTGCATCTGAAGCAAAATTTAGCATATGAGTTAAAATAAATTGAAACCAAACAAGGAGGTATTCCCCCAGATGTCACCCCTGGGGGTGCTTGGTCCCAATTGAAGTCGCACCTCGCTAAATCGGACTCTAACCCTTGTAGTGCCATTTAGGGATGCAACATCGACAACAAAACATCGATGTTTTGAAACATCAATGCTAATAAAAAATTGTCAAAAATCTATCGATGTTTTTGCCTATCCATTTTTTAAACTGGTTTTAAAAACTGGGGGGGGGGGGGGGAGTAATTTTATTCTGTTTGGGCTGACACAAATGACAAAAATTAGGTTGTTAGAGTCAGAGCGTATCACAGAATTTCCATTATACATTTTTTTACTTTTACCAGAAAACTGAGGAAGAAATTATTGTTATAAAAACAATTGATAGGACCAAAGCCATAAAGAAATATCCGTGATGTTTTCTAATTTAAATTGGTTGAACGTGAAAAATTATTGTAAATATCAAGTAATATTTATTTACAAATTGGAGAATAAATTACTTCCAGGAGGCTTCGATAATTTAGTATAAAAAAAATTTCTGAAGTTCATGACTATAACACAAGACAAAAGGATTGGTTTCATATCAATAGAGTATAAGGCAAAATTATTTAAAAGAATTTTTGAGTTTGGTTCAACAGAGTTCAATATAAAAAAAATTAATAAGAGCAATTTATTAACAAATCTTTTATTTCCAAATTAAATAATACAAATGAAAATTACATACATTTACACCAATTTGATGTAAAGCCAGCATATGGGGGAAAACTAAACAAGCTTATTTTTTCTTTACTATAAATAACTCTTATTGGAGCATATAATTATTATTCATTGGTTGTTAATTGCCATTAGTCTCATTGCTAGGGTATCGTTCCCCCTTTTGTGTTCGTCCTTTACAGAATTTAGACTTACATTTACTGAGCGTGAAAATTATGCTACATGGTTAATTTTTTTTATTATGGTACTTCTTCATTAAAAAAATCATCAGGACAACATAAAACATCGAGCACAAAACATTGATGTTAAAAAAAAAAGGATGTTTAGAACATCAATGTTTTTATCAAAACATCGACATCAATGTTGCATCTCTAGTGCCATTATAAACCAGAGCCGCACCCCTTGGCCTGCTAGCATATATGGACCTAGTCTGGAATACTTCCGGCCAGGGGACATTAGAAACAACAAATAAGGGAATAGAACAGGGGTGGGCATTAAGTCGATTGCGATAAACCGGTGGACCACCAAGACATTTTGGGGTGACCGCCTTTACTAAGACCTAAGACGTGCATACTAAAAGAAACATTTATAGAACATTGACGCCATTAACACCGAGGTTTTTTTATTGTAGTTATGTAGGTAAGTACATATTCCGTATTTATTATTAAGTTATAATAAATATTGTAGTAAATCCCTTTTTATTTTAGCTCACTACACCTACGCCACTGGGTCCACCGCAACACCTTGAAAAAATTAGAAGTAGTCCGTACTGTGTAAAAGTCTGCCCACCCCTGCAGTAGAAGCTAATTAAATGACTATATGATTCTAAGAAATTTACATAATATAAAAAGGAATTGTTGCATCACACACGACAACAGTCCCTTATCACATGAACTCTAATTATAGTTTAATTTTTGCACAGAATGTTTAAGTACAATACTGCCCAGAGTCAAGAAATTAGCATTAATACCAGTATTAAGTATCATGATGACACCTACAATAATATTGTATTAAATTATAAATACTTTATAAAAAAAACTGCTATAATTTTAGAATTTTGCTTATAGGTTTTTTTAAATGTTAACAAAAATAACAGAAATACACAAACAAAAGCTGACCTTTTTTGAATCAAATACTATCTGAAGAACGTCTTCAGATGTGAAAACTTTCCATAAGCCATCACAAGCTAATAGAATAAACATATCATCATCAGTTAGTTGACATCTTTTAATATCTGGGATTGAAGTAATTCCAAGTGCCTTATATTGGCCATCACCAATAGATCTTGAGACTTCTATGATGCCCATCACTCTACCATCCCTGAAACAGACATTAAAGCAAAATTTAATTATGAAAAATTTAATTCATCTTTTATAAGTCAACTATATTTTCTAAAAATATCTAAATACCTAGCAATATTTTTTGCTAGTTACTTTTTAATAAATATTTCATTTTTATACCTATCAACACTCAGAAAATAAATGGAACCAGAAATATAGACAAGATTTATTTCATTATCGACCAATTTAGCATTGAATTTATCAAGGAAAGCAAAGTCTAAAAACATTTTAAACAAAAAGCTTTGTATATTAGGGTACATATTGAATTCTTGAAAGTCAATTTTATGACTTCCTTGACTATTTGGAGACTATCTGAAAAAGTTTTGCGACAATTTTATAATGGCTGTCCAGAAAATTAAAGAACATTTATAAAAAATTTGAAAATTATATAACTATTAAATTACAGCTTTAGAAGATTAAAACTTGAAATTATACAATGAAAAGTAAATAATAGCACAAAAATAGTTCAATTTCATCTAAATACCATACTAAAAATGTCTGATAAGCTATCAACAAACTCTACATGCACATTTTATAATATTAATATATAATTGCAGATTAAAATTAATTCCTAGTGATACTATGCACATATAGTCAAAATAATTTTTATCTGTACTTTACTGGTAATTTTTTCACTAATCTCCAGTATATGACAAAAAATTTATTGATACCAATAAATTTTTTATTCTTTCACACATATTCTAAATCATAACAGTGGTCAAACACCAGAATAATTTTTCTACTGATCAGGAGGCATAGTTTCTTAATAAATTTCAAAAGCATTAATGCAAATCATATTTGTAAACAAAATTTTTTTCTTTTACTTAACATTGAGATGTTTTAAAATATAAGGCTGGCATATATTTGCTGGCACTCCAAAAATTTGAATAAAGTACTGTAAATGAAAAAACTAATTACAGACAGGATGCAAATAGAAAAAAAAATCACAAAAATTGATTTTTCGTGATTGTGTCATTCATATTTATACTTTGCTACAATTTTCGACAAAAAATACTACAATTAAAAAAAAAAAAAAAAAAAAAAAAAGAAAAAAAAAAAAAAAAAGAAAAAAAAAAAGAAGATGAATTTAAGGAATGAATTTTAAATACATACCGAACATAGCCTCCAGCCTTCTGAATTCGCATTCTTTCCTTGTAATCTGTTGGAGAATGATCAATACTAAGGGGTACCGACACATATTTTTTCAATTCTTTATTAAATCGACACAAAATTGCCTACAAAATTAAAAAAATATAAGTTCCAACTTTAGTATGAAGTAAAAAAGACAGTATAGGATAAACTTTTAAAATATTTATGCTTATATTAATTTAAAATAAAAACATCCATAAAAAATAATTACAGGTTGAGCACAAAAATCTTTCTAAATACAGGTAACCCTCCTATAACACGGTAGATAGGTTCCTAGAAAATGCCATGTTGTGTGAAACCGTGTTATGAGACCCAGAGCCAGTACAAAAAAAAGGGGGGGGGGGTGTTACGTTCCAAAAACTTATTAAAAACAAACACTATTTTTATAGATTCCATATAAGAAACTTAATGTTTATTAAAAATATAAATGTATGTATAACACAAAACAAAAAGAAACAAAAAAAATATTATTTTAATTTAATGCAACCTTAATTTAATAAATTTCTTCCTCATCACTGTTCAGTACAATCAAACGAGAATGTTTTTTTGATTGAACAATATCATTTTCACTTTCAGACCCTTTTTCTTCATTTAGATTTTTTGCACCTTCTATCCTCTTTAAAAATCTGTAATTTTGGTTTATTTGCTGGTTTTTACAAGGTCATTGTAGATTCACGGTATGGAGACAGATAATTCTGCAGCTCCCTTTTGAATTTTCGGCGGAAGGGTCTGCATTCAGGAAAAATGATTCAAGATTTTAAGCTAAGCTTTGGCCTTCTTGTAATTTTAGAGAGTTAAAAATGAATAAATTATAATTTGTTTATACATTTTCATGTAAAGCCACTATAGTTCATTATTTTAAGGTAATTTAGTTTTTAAATGTGTTAAACAAAAATCATCTCATCTAGTGCTATAGAAGTACAGTGTTGTACGAAGGTTTTCGCAATTTTTTTATCGTGTTAGAACGAAACCGTGTTGTAAGATGCCGTGCTGTAGGAGGGCTACCTGTATTTTATACCAGTTATTTGTCTTTTGTCAAAAGTCCAACTTCTGGAAATGTTCAAAAATCAAACATTTTTAATGTCAACATATCAAAAGTTTCACATCGCATCTCACTAGCTTGCAGTTTTAATGTCCATTTTATTGAAGGGGCAACATATAGGCGGACAGCATTACCCCCTATGAAGGGACGACACAAACAGTAACATATTTCATGGCATGGCGCCGGGATTTGATTTGAGCACCCTCAATAACGAAAACCAGCACGCTATACCACAGGGTCACCACAAGCTCCTAAAACTTTGTTGATGCCTATATATAACCAACCATCATCAATACCAATCTCATACATATAATTACTATGTGTTATGTCTATTTTCTGGTCTTATTAAAAAGAGATAAGTGATATACCTATGGCTGACAGAAGTGCTTATGTTTAATATGAAGTTTATGTGTAACACAAGCTGTAAAAAAATTGACAGCAATATCAGTCAGTCTTGTAGATGAGAATGAAAATGATAAACAACCACCAATTGCCCCATGGACAGCTAAGACACTTTAACTTTTTGATGGTTCAGTATAAACAAACTTAAGTTTCACATAAAAAAACTAAAATATTGTTCAAATAAATAACATCCAATGTGTAAAAAATGCATAAGAAATAGACTTTGTTCCCACCCCCCAAAAATATCATATAGATACAAATAATTCAGAATCTAAAAAAATTCAAAATATTTTAAATTCTAGGTATTTTAGGATAAGGAACTCTACCAGTGATATATAAATTTATTAAATGCTGTACATGAAATGTAAAATATTTTTATTTTTTACGAAATGAAATAAATGTAAAATATTTATATTTTTTAAGTTACATATTTAATCTTACTTTTAGTATTATTACACATTTTCCAGATTTCAAATCAGTTAACTAACTTTGAATTTCATCATTCAAATTAATAATTAATTACATCCTGTAAAAAAATTAACAATTTTATACAAAATACAAAAAATTTCTTACTTTGCTATCACCTAAATTAGAAATGTATAAAATATTTTGAAGTACTAAAACGACAATAGCAGTAGTTCCATCTTTCCAGGAAGGCTTTGTTTTTGCAGCTTGCTTTAAAAATTCTTCATCTGTTTTTTTAAATACTTCAGCCATAGTTCTTTTGATATCTTTTTCAATTTGAGAGAGAGGGCCTGGAAATTAAACAGATAATTAAAGCTATAACTAAGATATCAGTTTCTTTAAAAGAATTAAACACAATTTCACAACACTACTTAAACATACAAGTCTAATTTTAAAACACAGTTATCAATACTTCACAATTTCTTCACTTAATACTATTTAAAACTGTCAGAAATTTTTTTATGCTGAATCGGGGCTTCGCCCCTAGGCTCGCTTCTCTGTCAGGGTTAATAGCGAGATACATAGGGGTGATTCTCGGGCAGTGTAACAGCTTCCATCTATTTACTGTTGTCACCCTTAAGCGAAGGGCTTTTCATCACTGTTGAATTATCAGCTTTAAAATTCAATTAAAAAATCGAAATTTTATGATAGAGACTTGAAATGAGGTTTAGATGAATAAGAAAGCTTTCAGCTTCCAGATGATGTAAATATTTTCTTGGTAAGATAAAAACTCGAGGAGCATCGATATTACACCAACATATGGGACGATATTTCTTGAAAAACTGTGTTTCCTGTTTTGATGAAAATATTAGTCTCTTTTAAAATATTTTTAAACAAATGAGGTCTAGTTTGAAAGAGAAATATCTGTAGTCTTAGATTGTAAAAAGATCAAAATTCTACAATCATTTTTTTGCGAGTTATCATAATCTGAAGATGAAAAAGTCAATATTTTCCCACAAAAATCCCATACCCCCAGCGGTTTCGGAGGAGATAGCATGACAAGCTTTTGACAGTAGCAGTGGGAGTTACTTTTTTTATAATAGAGAGATAGATAATAATCTAAGAAATGGTAAATAAGTAACTGGCAATTCCAGTACATTAATGCATTTCAAAGCTAATTTTTTTTTTTTTTTGAAAGGAAGGATAAACAAAGTATCTGAAAACTAAACAGACATTACGTATGCAATTGTAAAGAAGTTATTTTCTGACCAGCATTAAAGTCATGATAATATGAAAAAATGAAAAAAATAGAATATACGGAAAGAGAGTAATTTTTAGAGAAATTCTGAGCTTTAAGTTCAGATGATCTTGCTTAACAGCAATTAAAAAAATATATTTATTAGGAAAGGAATGCACGTTTCAAACTACTGAAATTAACTGAAAAAAAAGATGAAATTTATGGCATCACTATTACATTATTTTTGATAAAAAAACATGAGTAAATAAAATCCTCTGAATATATATTATTTTAAGCTTCATTTATACATTTAAGTAAACTAGATTGAAAAAGGATAATTCTTTTATAGAAATATGAACCAAAATAATTGCAAATTTCATAACCATTAGATGTTTTGATATTAGTGAAACAATTTCATATTTTTAACTAATATCAATTAGAAGTTCCTTATAAATAAAAATTGGTTGAAGAATTAAAAAATTCACTATTATTTACTATTTCAGTACAGTTTTAACTTGATTCACTTACTTTATACCTGCACATAAATTAAGAATAGTGCTAAAATTAAACATAAATTTTACTAATTATAAAATCATATACAATTTTCAGATGCTATTTAAGATATGACAAACACTGAATTTTTTGTATCATGCATCAACTAACAATAATTAGATTATTAAATCACTTTTAGATAAGAAATTTAGATGATTATAAAACATATTCTATTAAATTTCATTAAGATTTTAAAACAATCTTTAACTGATCATACACGGTACATAAAAAAACAATGGATTTTTTCTAGTTCATTTAAAAATCATACACAATAGCTATTAACAGGTGCTCAAGCATATAATGTTAAAATCCAACATCATGTTGGATCATCATCATCTTATTAATCTATTCAGGAATAATCCACTCTTAAATTATTACAGATAAGAAATCTGATGGCAGACATGATATTTATTACTTTGTTTCTAAAGGATGTTCAGCTATCCTCAGAATTATTTGAATTACAAGGCCAGGTCTGATCATACAAATTAAGCTTTGAAAAATAAAATTTAAATAACTTATGACAACAAATGTCATTAATGACATTTAAATGACAGCAATTTCAATGATTGCGCAACCTATTTCTTTTGAAAAAAGTTTGAGAGTTTTTTGACCACTTTCAATGATTATTAAACTGTAGACATAATTTTTCAATGAAATTATGAGCAACTTAAAATCTTACTATTAACAGCTGAAGGTAAACAAATGTATGTTTGTTAGTGAGTGGATACAGGGACGGGGTAATCTTGCGAACCGAGCATTGCAGGATATCGCGACTGGTACCGATGGACACGGACGAACGAGACACATGCACAAATCCTCAGCTTTCAAAACTTTAAACTTTTAAAATTATTAAATTAAAACTGCCAAACTAAAAAGAAGTGGACAACAGAAACACATGACATTCCGGGTGAGCCAGCTCCTTTCCGTTTCACAAATTTCCACTATTTTCATGGATGCAAAATTCAACTTTTCCGTCCTCCAATCGTCAAATTTTCTATTTCCATGCAATTTTCTATTTTCTACAACTCTTCATCTTTAAGGATATACACATTTTTATAAAGTTAAAAATGTTTTTCATTGCAAACGAAGCTTTTTCCCCCAAGGCAGTTTTCCAAATTTCACGAAATCGACAATTTTGATGGACAAATATTTCAATTTTCTGCACCTATTAATGTCAATTTTACGATTTATCAGCATTTGCTAGATGTTCAGCTTCCAAAATATACCAAATACTTTCAATAAAAAAAAAATGTTATTCTAAAAAAGTGTACTTACAAAACTCACTTTTAAAATTTCCCGCGTTGATCGACATTGTATCTTAATGTAACTGAATGCCAAGTTTGTAATTCTTCGACTTATTGTTTTACTCACTAATAATTCTAGCAAGTTCATGAAATTTGTTTTTAATTAACGAGCAACTGATGAGGATTCTTCCGCCACCAATTTTGAATTTATCAGAACTGTCTTTCTATTAATTTAAGCACCCCCCCCCCCCCATGAGATTTAATATTTACATTCAGCCATGTTGCCAAAAGGAAAAATTATTAGTTGAGAACGAGTGATTTAATAATTGAAATCCAGAAATAATTTTAGTTTTAGGAAATGAGAAGTTAAAACCTGTATAATTTTTTCTAATTGAATAAACTTCTTTTTTGTTTAAAAAGCAAAATTTGAAAATGGAAATTTGAAAGAATTATTTCAAAAGCCCAAAACCAAAATTTGAAAAAGAGAATTTTAAATAATTATTTCTTTTAAAAATTCTAATATATTTTTAAAAGTAATTAAACAGTTTTTAATCTTTAAGAAATGAAACCATTTCATTTTAAATCGAAAAAGCAAACCATCGGGTTGCCACTCAGCTAGTAATATAAATACAATGGATGATATGCAAATGAATATAAATACAATGCTTCTGATTGATACTTGACACTGCCCATAAATTTTTGTATTGCATAAAATCACATTAAATATATATTGTAAAAAAAACTGCTTAATTTAATTATAAAAATTACAACCATTGTCTTCAAAGACTACAGCGCACCTAGTTCTTTTATTTCATTCACATGATCTATCATACCAAAACAATCGCAAAATGCTATATTCTTACATCATATATTCATTAAGAATTATTATTTGTAGCCAAGAAAAAAACTGATGTAGATAGAATCATTTTTATACTTTTCTTTAGCATAACATATCACTAAAAACCTAGCAGTATAAAACTAAATACTAGTTACATGGGCTAATTTATTTTTTAAAATTAGAATTATATTATTAGATCCCTTGGTTTCATGAGAATTTAGGATTTGCAATGCAAGAATATGCATACTTTTCATGCAAACTCAAACAAATCAATAACTTTCCTACATACACATAAAAAATTATTTCAGCTCATAATTGACATAAAATAAGCACTCAGTACGATAAATTAATGTTGAAGAACTAATGTAATAAATTTTGTAACAGACCAATGATGGAAACACAGAATTCTTAATACTGAGAAATTCCTAAAGACCAATAGCAGCAGCAGAAACTATTAACATTTCAAAAAGAAAATGTGAAATTTAGGTAAACAATCAGAAATTTATAAAGGGGCTATTTTCTGACATTACCTATACATCAATTCTCACATATGAAATGTCAAAGATGAGATGTCAGTCTTTTCAAGGGAGTCCCCCCACTAACCAAGAATTCCGAGCAACCGACTAGTGTTAACTGACCTTAGGCTAACGAAGCAAAATGGTTAAAAAATTCAGACTGGAACACTGTGGATACCCTTGGGAAATTTTTGGGCCAAATTTACGTGCAGTTGACTGCTTGCAAACCTGGAAGCTCGGACTCCTCCATGGCCATCAAAAACAGCATAATAAGATAAGCGGGAACTGAAAAATAAAAAAAAAATGCATAATTTTGACAGTATTTTAAATACATTTCTTTTGAATGAAAATACATATTGAAATATTAGTTGCAATAAATTTCTTTCAATGGATGTTTTTTACAGCATTTGAAAGTTAAGGATAAACTGGGATAATTAATAAGATGTAAAATTAGCATTATATATCAGAAATATATTGTTATCTTTCTAGCAATAAATTTATAAATGCTATTTCCTAATATATGCACAATTAAAATTATAATCTATCACACTTTAAAAATACTTCACTTTAAGTCTTAATTCAATACCTTAACACCATATTGTGTTCAGAGAACAACAAATGAAAAACATATGAACAAATTCTATAATATTATCTAAACTCAGGCAAATTAATGATAAATAAGGCTCGATTAAAATACAAAATACTGGAGAAAATGTTTCCTTAAATCCTCCTAAAACTATAATATAATTTTTATCCCGCTGAAATTAAACCACTATAATGATTTATAACATAATTTGCTGATGTCAGTATACATAAACATCTGCTGTCTATCTCTATATATTATTTCTAAAAGGTGTTTTTTTATTTTTTATTTTCTCCCTTCATACTTAACCAAAATTGATAAATGAGATACCATTTTAAAGATTAAGATCTCAACTTCATGTGAATTGTTGATTTAAAATTACACATCTTATTGTTTGTTTAAAAATTGAAGTATAAACATTATAAACAATTTTTCTTCCCCTATATGGCACAGGCACTAGCTTTTTTATTTTACCATTATCAATCGCACTGAACTTTTAAATTTAAAAATTGTTTGCTTTTATTATCATTCTGTGATTTCATTAATGAGTTTCTTTATTGGCAACATCTGCATAAGTGTACATTATTCTTTTTGCATGGAAAAACTACATATATTATTTCTAGAAGGTTTTTTTTTGATGATCCTTTTCTCTCCTTTCATACTTAACCAAATCGATAAATGAGGTACCATTTTAAAGATTAAATTCTCTGCTTCTGATGAATTGTTAATTAAGAATGACACCTTGTATTGTTTGTTTAAAAATCGAAGAGAAAATTTGACTTTTGGACCTAAAGTTCTTTCCCTGGATGTGTCGAAAAGTCACAATTAAACAATGTGCACAAAGCGATTTTATAATGTAAATATCACATTTTCAACAAATTTGCCATATTTAACTTTTAATATTGTCTACAAGGGTATTTTGACATGTACTTCTCATGTTACCCTGTTTTGTCTTATGCTTCACCTCCAATATTGTGGCCAAAGTCGTTTTGTAATTAGTTTTGTATTATCCTTTCTCACCACTGTTATTTGACAAATAAACAATTGCTACAAATGAACTGGTTCTTCTTTCATCCTACTACAAAAGCACTAACTTCATTATAAAACTTATCATATTTAAATCACATGTGACAGGGTCGCACAAGCCAACTACTATATTCATTAAAGTGAAAGAAAAATTAGAAAAACTCAAAATGAGAGTAAATATCATTATATTATGAACATACAGTTAAAAATTACATACATGGATGGATGAAGATGTGGTATCTGTTTATGAAAATCATCGATTAAAATATGAAAGTCCTGCATTTCCTCCCTTTCACCTTTCTTTTCTGCATAGAATCCTTGGATATGGTATAAATTTTCTTCTTCTTAAACAAAGGAAATTTCATTATTATACACAAATATTTTGGTGTAGAATTATGTATACATATTTAGAATTGTATGTGTTTATATATTCTGAATATTTTTTTTATTTGTATAGAATCAGCTGTTATTGACTGGAAAAGAAAGACATACAAATCTAGATAAATATACATGATAAATAACATACATAAAATAAAGCACAGAAAATGATCAGAACTTTGTACTTTGGTATCTGTAAAAATCTTAAGATTAAAAAAAAGTATGGAGAAAAACACTGCTACTTACACTTTTATTTATGGCTTACAAACAGTGTTAACTATTACATATTTAATTTACATAAATAATTTTGTCAGTTATCAAACAAGTTTATTTATTTAAATATTCCTATCAATCATAATTTAAACAATGGGGACATTCCATGAATAAGTGGACATCAGAAGAAAAAAATTTAAAATGTTTTATCTGCAAGTGTTACATATCCATATATCATTTTTTTCAGAAATAACTGAATTTTTGTAATTTGATAAGAATAATACCATTTCTCACAGGAAACATGCTTTAAAATACAATAGAAAATACTCTTTTTGCATTGACCATTTATTGATATAAAAACCCATTTTTTGCATACCATTGTGGTGCTTATTTTATGTTTAAAAAGCCTAACAATTATTTGTTTATGATCTCTCACTCCTTTTCTTATAAATGCAGCATCAAAATCTTTTTTATTTTTATGTTTTATTTGAGGGGGTAATTAATTATGATATGAGAGTGTCATTCCGTTACCAAAAAACAAATACTTTTTTGGGTGATTATTTAAATTTTATTTATTTTAACTCAAATTTTTGTTTCCAAAGCATGTTTTAAGTCTAAAATATTATGATAAGTTTGTATCTTTAATATTGTTAATTTTTCTGATAGTACTTGTAGGTAACAGAATGACAGTACAAAACTATAGCACAATTTTTCATGCACATAAGTTTAATAAAATGAAAATAAAAAATATGTAATAATTAATATTACTAATAATAAAATTTGTTATTTAGTTTTATAATGCAAAATTAAGATAATTTTTATTGAAACTTTTTTTTTAACCATTTAAACTGAAATTAGTTTTAATTTATTTGCAAATTTTATTTATTTTTTGTTACTTTAACCACAAAGATAACTGCTGAATATTTTTAACTAACCATAAATTTAATTTTAACTGTAATGTAGTTTTTAGAGATCATGTGCTAGAGTAGATAGAGTGAGTTTGATGTATCTTGTGTAAAACTTAATACATTGCTGAGTAGTATTTTCTTTTTCCCATCATGATGCTATTATTTAGAATATGTATTGTATTAACTATTTAGAATATATTTAACCCTTAACTGGTAACACACATATTTTGTTCATTGCAAGTAACATGAGTTTGTGAGACGTGTTTAGAACAAAAATTTATTTTAGAGGTGCAAATTTAATAAAACTACATATAAATTAACTAAATATGTTTTATTTGATTGTTCACAATACAATTAAAATTAAATAATACATACAGTTAAAATAATACAATTAAAATCGGCATCACGTAAACAAAAATTACTTTTTTACTCCAGGAGCACAAGAATTGCACACTTTTTTCGAGCACTCTAGGCAACACGGATTTTCATATTTTATACTTTTGTATGCAGTTTGCCTCCTTTTTTGATAAAGACAATATCGACATGCTTTTCTCATGGGAAGCTTATCAGAAATTTGAGAGGTGCTATGCGTTTCTTCAGGTTCTCCAAGAATGTCTTTGTTAATTTTTTAGGTCATCCAGAAGGTTTGGGATAGACAACAGACGTTGCACTTGTTTTTCTAACAAACTGTAATGAATTTATAAAGTCAAAACGTGTCATTACAGGCGTCTCATCATAGCTGGCATAGATAATGCCAGAATTTACAAGACTAACCACTATCATATTATAAAATATTGTCAGGGGCCACCGTCTCAACCTTCTATTCAGTGAATAGTTCACGATAATTTTGTCTAAATTATCCACTCCTCATTATGTTGAATTGTAAAAACTTATTTCTGGTTTATTACTGGATTGGTTGGTAAATTTTGAGTTATGCATGGAGGATATCAAATTGACAGCTTTATCTTGTTTTTTCATTGAAGACAAAACAAAATAGTAGGAGAGTACATTTTAATTGACTGGTTAGGAAAGAAAACTTCCCACATGTTGCCCAAGTACTTGTTATTGAAGATAATGATATCGAAGTTCTCTGTATGTGTAAACAGGACACTCTAGGACTAATTTATGAATTTCCTTACAAAGAAGACAGTGTTGGATCACAAAAACTCAAATTAAGCAAACACTGAATGAACTATCAATAGTAACTGATGGTTCAAACACTAGAATTAGAAGCCGGTTTGAAATTGAAATATGTATATTTGCTGAGTAATGTATGAAAATCAACCCAGTTTCAATGTTATTCATAAAGTGTGATCTTTTGTAAGTTAATAATAAATTTGTATTTGATATTTCAAGCCATTCTTAACATATCTTTGTCATTTCGTTACCACATGATTTCATTAAGTCTCTAATTAATTTTATAATATTATTATTTTCCTGTTGAAAAATGACTGAAACTTTTAATACTGAATCAGGTCTTGCTACGGATATTATTTTTTTGTTTTGTTACTGCAACAGTTGGCTAAATTTTTATTTGTTATTGAATGTTTTTATTTGTTATGTCCAAAATATGTCATTCTGTTACCACAAAAAAAGTGCTATTTTTTTAAATATAGATAATGTATAATTTTAAATTAACAGCATTTTTCATTCTAAGTCATTAAGATGTTTATAGTTTGCCCCATTTTCTTTTTTTATTTTAATATTTAAGTTAGTAGAATCTGCGATATATGTTGTGAATGCTTGTCCAAATGTCATTCCGTTACTCATAGAATGTCCCAATGTACTCTGGAAAGGACAAGACAGCAATGTAGCTACTTTTAACTGCACGATAAAAGGATACAGAACACTCAATACAAATAAATGCAATGTACGAATGCAAACATTCTTATGCATGGATAACTAAAAGTTTCCGATGATTTGATAAAATGAACAAGAATATTGTGCTTGCTACAATAATATAAAAGTAATTAAAGTATTAATATTTACTCATTTCTTTTTTAGAAGTATCAGTATCATTTTCATCTATTTTCCTCTTGACTCCTTTATTTTCTGTTGTGCTTGACGGTAAGGGTAAATCCGAAAAGAAATCCACGTTAGCATTATCCCATGATTGGGCTTTAGCCTGAGCTGAATCGGATGTCATTCCTTTTTCTGTTTACCCGAGAAGAGAAAAGAAAGTTTTAAAATTCGTTTAAATGAACACAACATGACAACTAGTAACAATACCATCACCTGGCTCTGGCAAGTCATCGAATAAATCCATCCCTATTAATAATGATGAATATTATATTAAATTATCTACCAACTAATACTACGAGTATGATACTATCAAAAACATATCGTATGAAATAGAGAAGTTTTTAAAATAAGCGAGAATTTTACGAAGCACCGAATTCCAGCTCCTTATTTTGTTATTGAAGAATGAACTGACTTATTTGATTTTTAAGTTGAAGTTGAAGTTGAAGTGAAAGTTGAAGTACACATATTTTCTCCACGGGCGTTGTAAAGGTTGTAAGCAACTCAAATGATTTTTAAAGACTAGCTTGTGTCAACCTAAAAAGGTGGAGGGAGATAAAAGAGCAGTAATTATTATGAGCTTGTGTAAATGATCAGAATTTCACGCACGATTTTTATTGTAACATCTGTCATCCCTTCACATCAAAAGATCTGAGTGTCTCTTACTTTGATTCACCGGGGGTCTATGGACGGTTACTCTGCAATGGTGGGAGGAGCCATCTATTTCGCCCAATCATTCGCCTTCAAGGATACAAGCGCCACAGTTTGTTTACATTCAAATCTCCAACATCTAATTGCATTCAGATATCGCCTCTTTTTTTTTAAAGTTAATTTAGATATCGCCTCGTTTCTTTTTAAGTTAATATGGAAAACGTATTACCCAAAGAGTTTCTTTATAAAATTATAAAGAGTTCTGTAATTTCAGATGAAGATTTTCAGTGTGAAGTCCGAGCAAATGTTAACAGTGAGGAAGATTTCGTGAAATGGCTAAAAGCCTTTGAAACAGTTACTAATACTTCTTGGATACTTCGCGATTCTGTGTCAAAGGAAAAATCACGCTTTCGTTTGTCCAGAGATTATGTATGTCAGCATTCAGCTCATCGCAAGAAGAAAGTAAGTATTAGTGTAGAATTGTGTTTGCATGAAATTTCAGTATTATATTTTGCTTACATGTGATCAAAATGCAGCTTATATTTATGTTTGATATGACTATTTTCAAATTTAAAACTGTCATAGTATTTATGTTGGGGATAGTCTAGGAGTTGGGGCCAGGTCGGCCATCTTAGATTTTCCGACGATTTGGCGCGTTTTGTTGGGCGATAATTATTGCATATTAGTAAACCACGCTAGCGACCTCTCTGGCCAATGAAATTGTGTCGATCAAACGACCGGTTACAGTTAAAGAGATCTAGCAAATTTATAATATATTTAAGGTAAAAGAAATATAATTTCGGTTCAACTTTTATTTTTCTTTATATTTAATTATTTAAACTTTGAAAAAAAAATCGTTTGTGATGACTAAGATTGCTGAAGAATGAAGTCATAACAGAATTACTGATATTGATTGTCTGAGAAATATATATATGTATTATATATTTATGTATTATATATATATTTATGTATTATATATATATGTATATATATATATATATATATATATGTATATATATATATATGTATATATATATATATTTATGTATTATATATATATGTATATATATATATATATTTATGTATTATATATATGTATATATATATATTTATGTATTATATATATATGTATATATATATATATATGTATTATATATATATGTATATATATATATATATGTATTATATATATATGTATATATATATATATATGTATTATATATATGTATATATATATATGTATGTATTATATATATATGTATATATATATATATATGTATGTATTATATATATGTATATATATATATATGTATGTATTATATATATTTATGTATGTATTATATATATATATATATATGCATATATATATATGCATATATATATGAATATACATACATACATATTTACATATATATAATACATACATATATATGCATATATATATATATATATAATATATACATCATATATATATACATATATAAGCATATATATATATATATATATATATATATATATATATATATATATATATATATATATGCATATATATATATATATATATATATATATATATATGCATATATATATATATACATATATAAGCATATATATATATATATATATATATATATATATGCATATATATATATATATATATATATATGTATATATATATATATATGCAGATATATATATGCTTATATATATTTATATATATGCATTTATATCTATATATATAAAACAGTTCCGTAACTGACTGACTGACTGACATACAACGCTCAGACCAAACCGCTGGACCTAAAGGGCTGAAATTTTGCATGGCGATTCTTCTTATGGTGCAGGGGTGCACTAAGAGAGATTTTTGAAAAATTCTTCTTAGATTTTTTTTAGTTAAATTTTTAAGCTGTTTTAGTAACTTATAAAATTTATATCAATTTATAGTTTAGTTACTTATAAAATTTATATCACGAGAAAGAGCGTAAAAATTCTTTTAAAATGAACTTTTTTTCAAATATTTACCTCAATTTTCTGATTTTTGGTGAATTTTTAAAGATTCATTTTTAGTATTTAATTTATTGAATGCCGATCACGTGATTTCTTTTTATGGTACTTTAAATAAATTTATCGTCACGTGCATAACAACTAAATAGACAAAAACATTTTTTTTTCTTGCTAATGCGGCAGACAATTGGACATTATTTTGTCTATAAAAATATCCCTTACGATTTTTTTATAAATATATATATTTCTTTCTACATCATTTGTACATATTGATCATCACATTTATTATATATATATATATATATATATATTGGCATTAATTGCATACCTTGACCGTTGTATTTAATTTGTATGTACTCTGTAGCGAAGTGCGGGTTTTAAGCTAGTATATATATATATATGCATATATATATATTATATATATATATTATGCATATATATATATATTATATATGCATATATATATGCATATAAAAGAAATTGTTATGACACGACGGTCGTAGGTAGGTGCTACAAAATAACTGCTTATAAAAGAAATATGAGCACCACCCTATGGAAAGATACCGCTTATAAAAGAAATATGAGCACCACCGTGGGGTGGTGCTCATATTACTTTTATAAGCGGTTACTTTGTAGCACCTACCTACGACCGTCGTGTCATAACAATTTCTTTTAGTTTTTTTGTCATCTGATTCAACCATATTAATTATAAAAGTTTATTTTGAATATGACACCTTGGCAAAACCACTTGTGTTTGATTATGTCTCTTTGATTTACCCACGGCTGATGAGCCAAGCAAAGACAGATGATTTTCTTGATATCTTTTTGACTTTTTTCAGTCTAATTGCTTGACTTTTTGTCTTTTGGGTGTTCATTCACCTATATTTCTATCTTTGGTTGCTAATGCACCTGTGTTTTTGTTCTTTTTGTGTTAGCTGCTAGGCTGCGCCATGCATATGGCTATAGTATTTGCAAACTTTAGATAAATGATGTATGCATATATATATATATATATATATATATATATATGCATAACGAAACGTATTAAATTGGGCATAATGCATAACGAAACGTATTAAATGCAGCGATTATTAAATTGGGATAATTAAAATTAACAGAGCAAGACTTGATTATACTAAATCGTTACCACATTTAAATTCTATTATTAGTATTAAAATCAATGGTTAGAACAATTAAGTATATTAAGAGCATTGTGTCTAAAATGAAATGCAATAACCCAAAGAATCAATAAAATTAGCACTAAGTTCGATTGCTGGATGCACCTCAGTGAAGGCTATGAATCGTGAATTAAAATATTTAAAATTAAACTTGATTTTCCTTATTGATAAAAGATAACCTGAAATAAAAATCACCTATAAAGGAAACTAAAAGAAAAAACTACACGGCAATAGAATGACATGACGAAACTTTACAATAAAAATAACATGATTTATTAACACATAATATGATCAACAAATACAAGGTCTTTAGGATATTATTTTGAAACTATGCTATAAAATAATGTGCCGATCAAATCAATTATCAATTTCAAGAGGACTCTATTACCTCTGCCGATTACATCAATTAACAATTTCATAGTGCAAGAAGAAAAATATAGAACTCAAAGGTGCGGTTGGTAAAACAAAAGAAAAAAAAAAACCTAAAGCTTAAACATTAAAAAAAAAGGAAATTAAAATTACCATCTGCAGACATTTTAGAAACTAAAGAGATGAGGTTAAGGGCCAGTACATGGACCAAATTAATTATTTACTATTATATTACTAAATTCAGTGTTTACTACTATGGTAATTATTTAATATAATTTATCTACACAACATTTACTGTAGGTTTTTTCAAGCTACCATGCACTTTATCACCTAGAGTAATACCTTGCGCACGACAGTCTTTTACACAAGAACTTACTCATAACTTAAAAAATCAATAACATATCCTGGGAGGATGTCGATAACACATCCTACACCTATGAGTGATGTATGACCTGATGTTAACCATGTTCTATTAAAATTATGTTATATCTAAAATTTCAGCAGAACTAGAAGCACCACTTTGATATGCCTGTTTAATCTCACTGTAGATTTCACTAAATATACTTTTAGATGCCAAAGCATATGCACCATCTAAATGTCTTGTACACTTACCATATGCTGTTGATGAAAAGGGTTGAATATTTATCACCATACAAAAATTTTTCAACGCCTGTATAACCTTTCCCAGCATGTGAAAAGGCTCAGGTAATTCTCAAATTCACATCATGACTGGCAATTCCAGTCTTCAAAGAGGAATTCATCACTGTTTTGTTTTCTTCACAGTAACTACATGTCAATTTCAAACTGTATGAAAATCCTAACTGGTTTCCAAGTTCAAGTTTTAATATTTGATTTTCACAGTCACAACACTAAGCACATTTTAAGTAGCACACACATGTTATCGCATTTTTGAAAGCACAGAGTAAAGTGTGAAAACAAACAAAAATACAAATCTACTAAAAACTAATGTAGTAAATCTACTAAAAGAAAATATATTTCTTAGACAATCAATATGAATAATTCTGTTACGACTTAATTGTTCAACATTTTGAGTTATCACATAAATCATTAGAAATAACAATGATACACTCGTAAAAATCGTGAAAATAATATAAAAAATGAAGAAATAACCAGCTAACAAGCGATTACCGAAACGTAAACAAAAGCTAACTTTGTAAAAGTTTGCCACATAAACACGTTGGCGAGAAAAATTTCCCACTTTTGCCAAACACAGTAAAAACGAAAACATTGGCGCAAAAAAATCCAAGATGGCCGACCTGGCCCCATTTCCTAGACTCGTCCCTTTATGTTGATTTCAAAGATGTAAAACAAATCCACATTATAATATTTCATGTTAATCTCCAAAGAGTGGATAGTGCAATTATTTTTGCTCAGTTGCTAATGGGTGCATTACCATACTGTGACTGATTAATTATAAGCTTCAAGTATCTCTCTCTCTCTCTCTGTATATATATATTATATTTTTATTTCAGGAGGGATTAAAAAACAAAAATTGCTCTGCTTCCTTAACTGTTCGAATGAAAAAAAATAGTCAATTCATACGTTACAGAGATCCTTTTGCGAAAGATGGTTATTTCACAATAATCAAAATTGATTTTCACCATAGCCATAAAATCAATGTAGCGGAGGCTTGGAACTGGCTTCCTAGATCTGAAGAGACAAAACAGATTTTCATAGATTTATTTAATAATGGTAAGTATTCATCTATTTACTGTTATAGTGAAGGATGGATTGTCAATTGTATTTACTTCAGAATAAGGGTAACTCTCTTTTCTTATGCTCACTGGATTACTCAAACAGAGAATTAGCCAATGTTTAAAAATAAAATTACATTTGTTTTATCAATCCTATTTAATCATAGCATTTAAATTTGCTATCAGTTAGATTGAATAAATATTCTTACGAAGTTTTCATCCTTATTTTAATTTATATCCTACCTAATCCATAATCTGAATTTTTTATGTTTTCTCCATTTACACTTAATTTTGTTATCAGGATAGAACAGTACATTTGATCATTATCTTAAAAAATGCATGCATTTCTTTGGCATTGTTTCTCAGAAATGTTATACATTCGAACCTCGTTATAGCAAACCTAGTATATAACGAACTCCCAGATGTAACAAACGAAAACTTTGGTCCTGTCATTTTCCTATTGTATTTAATGCTAATTTATCCTTTTATAGCAAACCTCCAAAATCTTAAGAATCGGCTATAACGAACATTTTTTTTTCAGTTGACAACTGAATTTTTTAAAATTTTTAAAGAATGTTGAAGATACAACGAATGTTGAAGAAATAAAGAATGTTGAATAAGAAGATGATGAAGATTTACCTATCACGATTTGGATAGAAAAGCACAAAATTTCATCATTCTCAGATTGTAGCGTGCAATTGTTCGAAACATGTGATGATGAAGTCATGTGAAAATCCGACTGATGAAGATATTGTGGAAGAAATTAAAATGAATCATTCTGAAATCGAAGATTCTGCTTCTGATGCTGATGAAGAGGAGCACACAAATGACGAAATCTCCACCATTTCAGATGCTACAGAAGCGATGAGTGTAATTAATAAGATTTTGTCAATACAAACAGTGGAAGAAAGAGTGTTGGAGTCATTTGATGTATTGGACAAAGAAATTCATAAAATGTTTTTGAAATCAAATCACGTCAGCAGAAGATTACCGATTATTTCTGTATCAAATCAGTGAGCAACAATTAAAGATAAAATCTATTTATTTCCATTTGTCTTCATATTTAGTTAATTTAATTAGTATTGTGTCTGTTTCATGTAATCGATTTTAGTAAATTTAATTCATTAATGATCATTTTTAATAGATTTTATCATTCTTTCAATACTTCATTATTGAATTTACATAGCAACTAATGAGTTATACATTTTGTGAACTCTAACATTTTTCTTAATGGTTCGGATATAGCGAACAAAACCTTTGGTCCTTTGAAGTTTATTATATCGGGGTTCGACTGTATGTGTATTTTTGGAATAAAACTTTAAACTGCAATATGTTACATTTTAAAATAGCATATATGCACTATTTGTTTCTATAATTTGATTTTTTTTCTCTGTTTTCATTAAATTTTTGGCTAGTGTGCATGTGCATACACATAATTTAGATTACAATCATTTTTTAATTTTAAAGAGAGATTAATTTTTGATACAGTCTCTTGCTTATAATTTAGATAATACAGTATTTACGTATTAACTAATACCTTTTACTTCACAACAATGAAAGTTTGAAGTGGAAAACATCAAACTACAGAAATAAACCTCTGAAAATTAATTCTTTTTTCGAAAACCAATGTCAAAAATGTGTATCAAATTAAAAATACCTATAAATTCTTCTAAATGCACATGTTAAGTATATAGGATCAGTATAGACAAACATTTTTGTTAAGACACAGCATATCTAATCAATTAAATTTTTAATTATATAATATTTTCATATAATTAACTTTTTTTTATTTAAAGGCATGAGCCCTGCTGCTGCAAAAAAATATCACGAATCGTTGCTGTTGACTGAATCACCAGAACAGTTAGCTAACAGTAGGGTTAATCCTCCTACCCGATGGTTATATGATATTCACCAAAAGTGGCTTACTGAAAAGTTTGGAGGTCTTAATTCTGGACCTAACTTTAATAGGTATCCTAATCAACAAGATCCAATTGCATGCAACAGCCATGCAGAGGTAATGTCTGTACAGAATGAGGAAATGGAAGAGGATGTACAAGCTACCAAAAATATTGCTAACACCTTCCGTAATGAAATGGAGAGATTTGCTGGTTTACTTGATAACTGTGAAGACCCTGAAATTTTAAATAGTGCTAAAAAATTTTTGAAGAAAGCTGCAAGAATAACAACAGTTTCAGGTCTTCAAAAATGTTTTGATGGATTTTCATCAAATGGTTTTATGAAGACTTGAATGAGTAAAAAAAATTAAAGTACAACCGACAGCCATTAGCAGAAAAAAAACACTGTACAGGGGTAGTATTTGCTGTCATGCTGGAAGACCCAGAAATGATGCAGCTGAAAAAATTAGAAAACGTGCAAGAAATCTAATAAGATATATAAAAAATAATAAACTAAATGCTGTAAGCCATGGGGATGGCCACTAGACTCTGAAGTTAAATATAATAAAAATATTATGTATAAATCAAACATTGTCTTTATTTTTATAAAACTGGAGGTTTTTTTAAAAAATAAAACATATCATCATAGAATAGCAATTTCTAATCTTTTTTCACTCATATTTCCATGGCAGTTCAGTTCTATAAATTGTACCATTCACATTTTCAAAATGTTTCTTATTAATATAGTTGCATTTATTTTAAATTTATATGTAAAAAAAATAATGACACATTAATAGTATTAAAAAGCAGTGTATATGTGTTTATCTTTAAAATTCAAAAGATTCAATAAATTTGAGTTAATGCATTACAAATTGCATAAAAAATTGCGCTATATTAATTAACTCTTTGTTGTTTGTATTTAATTTATTAATAACAGAAAAACTTCACGATGAAGTTGAAATATTTGTCATGTTGTAATAAAAAACACCATAGCAAATATTTCATAAATAACATGTTCAGCACACCACAGAGAATGTGTACTATAATGACATGCTTGTAACAATATCTTTGGGGATGGAATCTCCACTATTTATCAAAATAACAAAATTGGGAGAACATGGATTTTGCTCATAGTTAAATAACAAAAAAAACTTGACCATCACTTCCTTCATGTTAAATCCATTTCTCATATTTCAGCTTGTATTTCATCTTATACTGTTAACATGTATAAATGTTTTTGTCATTATTCAATTAAATGTTTTGGTGTGTGCCCGATGTTGGAAACCAGTGTCATAAAACATTAATATCAATAATTTTACTGTTAGTCTAATTTTTAGGGTTAATTTCCATACTGTTTCAGAGCAGGTTAGCTTTTCAATGTAAAATACATTTTTTGGTGGGACCTACTATATTATAGGAAAATTTTTTACTTTTGGAGCATTATGTTTTTGTGACATCTTGATTGAGATGGACTTCTGTTTTACTAAAAACTAGCTTAAACTATCCAGTTATATTAGGCTTAAAAAAAAAAAAAAAAAAGTCAAGCGCGAGATCAATAAAATTGAACATATCCAAAAGGGCACACAGCAACCTTTACAATTCAAATTCTGTAAAGTTTCATCTATATTTTAGCAATTTCACATTCATTCTATTTTTACTCTAATGTAACTGAAGTAGTTACAAGAGTTATTTATGAAATAACCCAGGCGGATGCAGATCACAAATACTTTATTGGACCACCAATCTTCATGCTACCAACATTGCAACTACCGAGAACACACACCAATCAGTGAACAGGACGCCCTCTATCACATTGACGGCTCCAAAGGGAGGGCAATTGCCCCTCCCAAAAAAGCCTGGAGTATTTTTTTTCATAGCCTAAAATTATATAATCGTAGACCTAATACTAAATGAGTTTAAATTTAAAATGAGACGATGTTCATTTCTTATATATATATGTGATAATATTACTAACTACCTATAATCGCCCATTCTGACCTTTAACTCTGTGCTGGTAACCCCTTTTACTACTCTTCCAACTCTGGCGAAACACCTCGCCTTTCCACACACTAATTTTCTCTGCCAATTCTGGCAACCTCTCTGAGCTAATTGTATTTTGGTGCTGTTACGACAGACGTGGGCTGGCTTCGATGCGAGTAACATGTTGCTGTTTTCATGGAATAAACTTCAGTTGTTCTTGTGATTTGGAATTGCATTATTTCAGCCCCGATTGTGTTTCTTTATGAGATGACCCAATTCGGGTCATTTCATATATATAAATATACCCTAAGAGCTGATGTTGCCCCCCCCCCCCCCCCAAACTCTGGACTGGAGCCGCCCCTGCTCTATCATATATTCAAAATGCACTTGCTGTGCTGCCAACAATTATACAACAACCCAAAACAAGAGTAAAGGTTAAAATGTGATTGTGATGTCATCTTTCTGTAAAATAATAATAAGATGTACAAATAATTAAAAATTTTATTTAGAATATCACAGAGTTATTCATATTCAGCATTTCATTTACAATATAAGCAAGGTAACACATTTTACAAGTGCACATTTAATATTTCCTTTAAAAATACTCTTATGAAAAGAGAAAAAAAAATGTTAATATCAATCTTCAAAACTATTTTCTCACACATTATGGGATTAATACTGAAAAATAAACATTTATTGAAACTGTAACGATGAGACAAACCACAATAGAAAGAATAGGACACATACCAAATGACAGGTATGTTATGTACCGTAATTACAAAACTTTATGCATTAACCCTTATCAATTCAAGATTATAGCATGTTTGCCAACCTACTTCAAGTAAATTTTTGAATTTTAAGGTGCTAAGATAAGATGCTACATATTTTTAAGGTAGTTGTTTATTAGCGACATTTTTGTTACCAATCAAAAGAGGAATCCTAGTGGAATTTTATCACTGTGCAACAAATTTTTTGTTTGTTGAATAAGCATCCCCATTGCTGCCTTCATTTGAATAATTTATGGGCAATTTCTTCTGTTGGCTCATGGAAAATACACTACTGTAACTACTATCAAAATCACTGCAACCAGAATCTAATAAAAGCAGCAAATATCGTTCACTTTCATTTTGGAGGTCTTAAACACATAACTCATCTTCACTGCTGTTAATTTTTCTATAATCAATTTTGCATGACTTTTTATATCAGATATTATAATTCTGATAAAACATTTGAAACTGATAATACAGAATGAATTATTTGAAACTGACTGTAGTATGGCCAGTTGGAGTAGCATAATGGCTTGCATTTGACAGCAATAATACATACTTCAAGTTGGAGTAGAATGCTGCCTTGCATTTGGGGGCAATACAGCCAGTTGGAGTGATAAGGGTTAATAATTGAAAAATTCAGGAATTAAAAATTGTGTATCACATGCAACAAAGTTTTAAAATTTAACATGAATAAAATGATTGTAACAAAATTCTATGGCAGTACATATTTAAAATATATCTTTTGTGTAAATTTTATTTCACTGACAATTTCACATTGCACCGACACAATAAAGGCATCTCAGTGATAAACAATACATTAATAGTTAGACATTGTTAAACTTTCAGTTAAAACTAAAGATACTATAAATATAACATTAACACACATAAACTACAAGGAAACAAAAATAACATAATCAAATATTTGTTTAACTCTTTCAGACCTAATATTACATATATGATCTAGTGGTTTGAAAGAATACACACCTAGAGACAATTTGTCATAAAAAAAATTATAGAGATAAATGTCAGAGAGGTGATACTTGTGTATTAACTAAGAAATGTGCTTCCTGTTAAAAAAAGTTTAAAGAAATATCTATATAAACAACACTCCTAAGAAGTAAAAATTTACCACAACCACTTAAGACATGCACTGAGCTAATTATTGCAGAAACACATTAAATATACCACAAATAAATTTTGTGACCCTAAGCTCTCTCCTTATACTAAATATGTTACCACGAAAAATAATGACTATGAATACTTCTTTCATTTACATATTTTCATTTGAAAAATAAATTTGGAATATACTTTTATTACAATACTAGATTTTAGACAGTTAGAATTTGTAAACTAGAAGTTTCACTGTTTGAGAGATTCAGTAACTTTGCATGATCTTAACTAATTTTCTTCCGTATTTATTAATTACATGTATTACTATATCGGTTCATTAAATTACTATTCTTCTGCATTATCTTGTACTGCCAATGAAATTTTTAAATTCTACTAAACGATGAAATGGAAATTTGCTTGCTACATAAGACAAAATCTGATATTCTTTCATGCAAATGATAGATTTTGTAGTTTTGGATCCTAATTTCTTAATACATAGAATACAGGATAAAAAAAAAGTTTTTGATTGCAGAACGTTTTACTTGACTGTCTGTGGAAAAAATGAATGATAAAGATGAACAGGCAAAGATTGTAACTATAAAGTTTACTTTTCACACATCTGATGTGCTAACTTGCTATTTAATTTTGAGTTATTATATTCAAATTTATGATGTTTTAAAATTATTTTCAAATTAAAAATTGTATTTTGGCTCTTAAAACCCATAGTCTTTGTATAGTAATCTTAAATTATCCATAATTTCAGAAAATTTCTATTTTATCATTCAAATGTAACACCATGCTTAAAGATTTAAAAAACAAAAACAAAAAAAACCTAGAGAATGGAATTTAAAGCTTCTCCCTAAACTTATTAATAGCCAGGCACACAGTAAATTTGAATATTTATAAATGATTTACCTGCTTACTAATAAAGTTTTTGTAGTACTTTCAATGTATGACAAATGGTTCAATATTTATTCTGAATCAGTATTCATTGGGATTAAGCAAATTAAAAATCACAGGATCATAATTTAACAGCTGCACAATCAGGGTGACAAATATGTTGGGAGAAAAGAAATACACTTTGAAAGAGAACTGTGGAACATATTAACTCCAGAAAAATGTTATGTACCTGAGAATATGGATACTATGGAAAATTTTCTTGCAGCCTTTTATACTTTTACAATATTTTAAGAGTTAGGAGGCACAACTGCTTTTTGGCACTTCTTAAATATAGTTTTCCTTAATTAAACATTTCCATCACATCACAATTTCATATATATATATTTTTTTTTTTCAAAAACTTAAGTATCCACTACATTTTATGAGTTTAATGATTCTGTACATGACCTTATAATACTTAAATGCTTTTATTATCCTAAAATTTTTTTTAGATTTTTAACACTAAATAAGCAACTGTGAAAATTAAAAACACCGGAAGAGGAAAACCTACTGATTGGAAAAAAAAAAATCAATTAAAAAGGAGTTTTATATTTACAAACTATTCTCATCTACACATATAAATTCTGCAGGGTGGTAACTAGAAATAAATTTTACAGTTACTAAGATGTAAACACACAAGTAAATTGTTCATTTAAGCACACAATTTTCGAATTATTTTTTCTCTACAGATTACTAAAATATAAATTTAATCACTTGAAAGCTAATAATACAGAAATACCAAACTTAAGTACCATTTTTCAATACATTTGACATTACAAATACAAAAACAGCAAACAAAACATACCATAAAAAGGTATAAAATAAATATTTACAATAAATTTAGTTTTGGTCACTGGTACATCTTGCTGAAGTGTTTTTGATCATATTTTTATAAAAAGCTCTTTAAAGGAAAAAGCATGAGCATAGTGCTAATTTATAAATGGATCAGTTATACATAATATTTTTCACAATAATTATTCTCTTTATTAGACTAGAACTACACACACATTCTAACAGAATTTTGAAGTCAAGGTATCCTATTCACTTGCATAACAAAAAATAAAATAAAATAATAATAAATAAATTATTCATACATTAACAAAAGAATATTGATAGTTAATATCATTATAATAATTTTTAAGCTAAAAGATACACATTTAAAAGCTTGAGTACACAGAATACACTTTTAATATAAAAATGAAAAATACAGAGTAAATATAATTCTTATGTCAACAAAATTCAAAACAGTACAGGAGACAAATCCAAACATACAGAGTAATATAAAATACATATTTAAAAGAAAATACCACACAGAATGATTTGAATTAAGGTTCTACACCCCACACACAAAAACAGTTAAAAATAAAACCTTGGGAGCATCACCGGCCTTAAATACATTTAAACTAACTGAACTCAATAAGATAAAAATCTAGGTCTGAATGAGTTTCTTTGATGAAAGAAAGTAATAAAATAAAAAATATAAACCTAAAAACTATGGCACTCAAATAATAAAACCCTTATAAACATATATATTTTATAAAAAAAGTAGAGCATATTTGTGGGTTTGTACATTTATCTTTCTTAGTGGGCAAGGTATTTTGACGAGCAAAAAGTTTTTTGGAAAGAAAATCACATGTTTGAAACTTGAGCTTGGCGGACGGAAGCTTAAAAATTTAATGACATCTGAAGAAATTTACTTTTCTAAATTACATGCAAACAGATGGGATAAAAGTAATCCTGGTGGAAATCTAATGGTATTATTATACGACAGATATCAAATGAAAATATTGAGTATACTGCAATATTCATATTTAAAGCTTACCAATTATCTATTAATGAAGCAGTTACTTCACTACAATCTATTATATATAAATAATGTCTTTTAAATAGTATTACTAGTTTCTTACACAAAAAACAACACAGCGTTAAATTTTTACAGCAGCATTTCTCAACCAGTAATTGCAGAACCTGTTAAATGAATTTGTGTAATGTGGATTCAGTTATTTTCTTCTGACTGAATGCTATGAATTGAAATAAAAAATACAAATCAATTTATTACATTATATTAGTAGAAAACTTTTTTCTTCTGAGACACTGTTCAGTGAATTCAAAATTTAAAAAATAACTGCCATCCATTTGAGAAGCAATATATTTTTCTTATCTACAGTAGCTGCTTTAACACACCTTTTCAAAAACACATTACTTAAAACTGTAATCCTTTTTATATTAAATTCAATTACAACATATTTATAATGTATCACACTGTAAAAATTTTGTACTTTTCTATGCATTTTAAAAATTTCTCCAATTATGTATACAGTTGCATTCCGAAACAATCAAAATTTTCTTTACAAATTTTTGTTAAGGAATTTTGGAAAAAAAAATTAATTAATTGGGGTTTATGGAGAGGGTTCACTTTATACTCTAACACTAATAGTTTATTCCTCATACATTGTTTAATATCAAAAAGGGTTGAGAAACACTGTTTTACATCAATAAATTTTATATTTATATCAATAATGTAAACTATTCAGGACATTTGTATCATCAGACATTAATTTTGAAACAAATTTCAATCTAAACAAACCAATTGCTAAATCTAAGTATGAAGATACTAACAAAGATATATTTTTCAGAATTTGCATAAATGTATGAAAGTTTCAGCAAAATACAAGCATCAAAACTAGATATTGACTTCCAAATTTGAGTACAAAATCTTTATGCAAATTTCAGAAACTAAATTTAGTGTTAATCAAATTGTAACATCACCAAATTCAGAATTCCATTGATTGTAAAATGAGAGAGATTGAGAAGCCACACTTTTCCGTATTCTTTTAAGAGATTCTGTAAAATCTGCCATTGACACATTTCGCATCTGAAATGAATAGTTATAAAAGAATTTTTAGAATAACTAACAAAGTTGATTTATAATACTTGATTAACTAAAGCCAATATTTCAAAACAGTTTGTAAGAATTTAAAAAATTCACCTCACTTGGATCCACAGATTTTACTTCTTCAGGTTTTAATTCTAAAGGGGAAAAAGTAATAAATAAACACAATTTTGTACAATTAACTTTAAATGAAAGACTTTAGAAGGACAACAGTATTTGTTACATATATAATGAAGAATATATACCTCTAATAGGACCTAAAGCTGCATCCTTTGCTAAAGCAGTTAAGTCGCTACCTGAATATCCTTCAGTCAATCTAAGAAATAAAACAATACTTTTAAGAAATAAGGTTAAAGTAATATTAAACAGCTTCATTAAATAAACAAAATGTTGAAGAGAATTACATTAAATGTGTGCATATTCTAATAAGTTTTAAACCATGACATAGATTTGTGCACTTAAAATTTTCTGGTTTTAATATATTCAATATATACTAACTCAAATTGTCTTTGGTGCCTGAATAACAAGTACATAAGAAGATATATAATAAAAGAAAAAAGATTTATCAAGCTTTTATACATTTATTTTTAAAAGATGAAGCAAAAATTCATTAATTATAGTTTCAGGTATCAAATGAAAATTTGTAGTTGAATAAATTGTTAAAAAAAAAAGATACTTAAAAAAAGGTGTAAAAAATGCATATGCATACTTTGATAAATGCCTTATATCAGCTTTAGATAAAGAATTTTCTTGTTTAGCCAATAGCTTTTCTAATAACTTCACCCGAGTTTCTTTACTAGGCAGCATCACATAGACACGCTTTGTGAACCTCCTACAAAGATTCAAAATGCAAATTATATAAAATTACATAGCAGATAATTATGAGCCAGTTGTATCTGGCAAGCATAATGATTTAAATAACCACATGCTTCATACATAAATACTAAGACAAAATTCATATCAAACATGTATATTTAGAAAAAAAAAATTATAAAGGGAAACTGTTTACAATATACAATACTTCTAAATGCTTACATTTTATTACTATTTCATACTTTTATGTCACTAAATAATATAAACATATCTTAAAATATTTATAAATCACAATGTTGACCAGTACAAAAAGGTACAAACTTAGACTTACTTGATTTTAGCAGTATCTACTTTCATCCTTAATTTCAAGAGAAAGGTTGATTAATACCAAGGTATATTTAAATACCTTGATATAATGGTCTTGTTTTATTAATGCTAAGATCATATAAAATCCCTATCCATTAATCACATACCAAGATCATAATTCTTTTTGAATATCAATATCATATGAATCTTTGCCAATTAAAATTCTTTTCAACCTGGTTGATTGAACTGTGACATGATATTTTAATCAATATATATATATATATATATATATATATATATATATATATATATATATATATATATATATATATATATATATTTTTTAATATTTCAATACATACAATACGATTTACACAGAAAACAAAGCTAATTTTATAACTCTCTACAGGAAATCATACATTCAAAGAAAAGTAGAAATAGATCTTTGCCACTGAGAGTACTGTCAGAAAGGAATTTATAACAATTTTGTGATTATCACTGTATAAATGATTGCTTGTGAAGAGGTAATATTTTAAACTAGATATTTAGCATTTTACCTGAGATATTCATGAATGTTCATATACTTATGATATTTGGTAAGCAAAACCAGCTGGTAAAATAGGTGTGTGTATCTATCTCTCTCTCTATATATAAATAAATAAATAAATATATATATATATACAGTGGTACCTCGACTTATGAGTTTAATTCATTCCATGACTTAGCTCGTAACTCGAAATACTCGTATCTTAAATCAATTTTCCCCATTGAAATGAATGGAAATGCCATTAATTCGTTCCGGGATCCCCCAAAGCACCGCAATTTTTTTGTTACATGTTTTTAAATAAGAAAAATGTGCTTATAAACGACGAACATAGTATAAAACGTAATACAATAGAATGTACTGCAATAAATTTGTTTTATTAAGTGTAATGTACAACATTTATTTACCTTGGAGATCAGACTTGAAGATGCTGATGGAAGAGGAGGAGAAAGGTTGAACTGAAAAATTAAATCTTATTCGTTGATTTTTGATCTTTTCGCCCCACTTTCCTGACTTTTGCTTTTATTACCAGCTACTCTCTTAAAGTGAACGAGTGAGACACAGAAGCTGGGCAAATGTTGCATCGTTCACTGTGGCTGAAATATCCAGATTCTTCTTTCTGAGAATCCGAAGAACATTTTCTCAGAATCCAATCTTTCTGTTTAAGACTGGATAGTAGTCTCAGAATAATATTATACAATTGTATAATAATTGTACATAAAGGTTGTAAATATTATATGCTTTTTGTGTTCTCATTTGATGAGCAAGTAACATGACATTCGCTGCTCAGACTAGCGGTGGGATATCTGAAGCTTGCTCGTAACCCGAATATTTAGAATAATTAAATATTTAGGACAATAATTTAAATATTTAGGACAAGCCTTAAATTTTCAGTCAGTGTAGATTTCTTATGATCTATATTTAACTGACCTCTAAAAGAATTTTTCATTTTCTTTCTATAAGTCTTACATATTAATTATTTCTATGCAAATAAAAGGGACTATACAAAGAAATATGAGTGACAGAATGTAAGAAATAATAAGCACTGCAGCAAAAATTATTTGACAGTACAGAGAAATATGTGATACAGATATTTTTCAGATGCAAGAAAATAGTTTATGCCATTGAAAGTTTAGATAAGGAAAGTTTCAGAGTATTTTCAAAAAGCATTTATGCAGGTATATTACCTAAGTGCAGCATCATCCAACTCTTGAGGCCTATTTGTAGCTCCCATGACAAGAATACGCTCATCTCCACCAGATCTCAACTAGTAAACAAATATATAATAAGGGAAATTATGAGATATTTGTAAATACTATGCTCTATGCAGTTTAAAAAATAATTTAATGAGAAATTTTTTTAGAAACAAGCAAAATTATATTCATGTAAAGAATAAGTAAAAAGAAACTATATTCTATTAAATGGAAAACATTGATAAAGTGACTTCCTACCTATAAACTTGTAGATAATAAATTTTAAAAAAATTTGAATTTCTTGTGAATAATAGTTTGCCATGTATTATTTGCAGCTTTTTTTCTGAGATTGATGGATAATAGTTCTGAAAATGAGCTTCTAAAATATTTTTCTTTATTAATAACAGGTGATGCCATAAGAATTAGAACACCAGTACTTCATTACAGAATTATGAACCACAGCTATTACATAACATACTGCCTGTCAATTACAATGGCTGAGATCCAAACAGCCTCTGAAAATTTTACCAATAAATTGTACGAAAAGTAGGAGGTAAGCAAAATCACACACATGCAAATGTCAATCCCATGTCATGTGCCCTTGAATACCTCTTGACTGTTTTACTATCAGAAAAATTGTTATTGTTGATTCTATACAATACAGGGATTATATTTATTATCTAGTGATATATGTATTAGCAAATCGCATTATTATATTTTTATGAGTCAAGGCATATTGAAAGAAAACAGATGAGCAAGGGTATAATCCTCAGTAGATAATATATTGCCCTTGAGTGTAGGAGAAAATTTATTGTTGCAGATTAGAGGCTGGAAATTAAGGTATCAATACAAATGACAACAGATTTTTTTTTTTTTAAGAGAAAAAAAAATCTATATATGAAGACATCTAACAATCTCTTTATTTTAAGTAAACTGAAAGAAATTATCCTTAATTTTTTCCTTTTAATATTAGTTATAGTACTTTAAATAAGTTTTTTAATGCTTGGAATAAACTGATAAAATGTGAGAACCAAGTACCAGCTAAACAGTGAATTAAAAATTTTCACAACTTCAACTTAATTTGCATAACCTAAATTTTATACTACAGACATACAAACAAAATAAATAAATATAAATACAAACTATTACAGCTATTTATAAGGTGATATACATCAAGGTTTAAAAATAAGCAATTTGTAGTTAATACAATAACAAAATTTTAGCATTTCTTGACAAATCAATAAATCAATTATGGCAGTGCTGAAAATAACAATCAAAATATAAAATAGTGCAAAACATTTCTCATTTTAGAAGTTTGTTAAAAATACTGCTATGATGAATAAAACCATAAAAAAGATAATAAGTCATCAAACTGAATTTATTTTATAACTGCTTTGTTATACATAAAAAATAAATGTAAAAATATATGTCTGTTATGCAAAAAACTTTAATTCCCTATTTCATATCCAAACACTGATCAAGAAATTACTCATTTTAATTGATATATTTCTCCTTTTAATTATATTTCTCTTTAAGAATTCCATTTTGGGAATGCACATGTTAATGATTTAGTACAAGGAAATGGGAATTTGAAATACTATGCATCTGCTTTTATTTGGGGATCAGTCTATTTTGCTGTAATGCAAAGGAAGGAATCTTACTTTTGACATTTGAGACACACAAGTGATCAAGTAAAAGCACTTAGACTTCATATAACAATAAAGAAACATATAAGGAGAAGATAAGATGTACAAGTAATTGTGAGGCATAAAAGCAAATGACTTAAAGATGAGTGATGAAGAAAGGCTGTTTATTTTGTACTGTGCTGAGTTATTGCTACAACTACAACAAAGAACATGAATTGTGATGAACATGATTGTGGAGCCTCTCTCTCTCTCACACACACACACTCACTCACTTTCTCTGTCTCACACACACACATCTTGTTTAGTAATACATAGGAGAGAATTTTATTTTGTCTTTATAAATTTTTGATCTTATTTGCACCAGCAAACTGCATGAATTTTTCACGAATGTCAAATAGACTTTATCAGATTATCTTGATTTATAAGACCACTTTCTAGTTAGGGTAAACAATAAATCTAACTGCAACATCCAAGTGTGTCTTAAGAGATTAATGGTGAAATTATTACTTTGGTGAGACTTTTCTTATGCTTGAATGATTGTTTTAATAAGTGTGCATGATATCAAAAGGTATTATTGTAGACTAAGAGTATAAAAAAACTAATGGGGATAATTATTAAAAACATATCTTAAAACACAGAGAACAGTCTTTTAGAAGTTTAAGACAGCAGTCAAAAGTAACGATTTAAATTAGGATAAGATATTTTTTAAGGTATAACATATGAATAAACATATGAATAAGGTATAACATGTGAATAAACATATGAATAAGGTATAACATGTGAATAAGCATATGAATAAGGTATAACATATGAATAAACATGAAAGTCAAAATTTGAAACATTTGAAAAAGCAGAAAACTTATTTTATGTTACATCTTAGTGTAATAAAATATCTTGCACCTTATTAATCAGAAAGAGTAAAATTTTATAGATACTGTAATAAACCAACAAGATTCTGTAGAATCAAGTAACTGTAGATTCCTAAAGTAACTTTTATCACCTAAAAACAAGACATACATTTTAAACTTTGTTACCCTCTAGTAAAAATACTTTTGTGTTTAATTCCGTAACCAAATAGATTTTATTTATTAAGAATGAGCTATTATTGAAGTAAAAGAATAAATTCTATACTTTATTATGTTATGAATGCAAACCTATAAAAAAATATTTACCCCATCAAATTCTACCAGAAATTCTGTTTTCAATCTACGACTTGCTTCATGTTCATTTTCTTTCCTTTCATTTAATAAGGAATCCACTTCATCTGTTAATAAATATATTACTATAACTAAGCAAAGATTCTGACAAATTTTAATTCAGAAAGAAATTTAAGTCTTTGAACAAGAGTATTACTACTATGTACAAATTGATATAATCATTGAATTTCCAATAACATATACATAAAAACAACAAAAATAAGTAAATTTATTAAAAAAGAAAGAGTTAAAAAGAAACTTAGTCTCTTCCCATAAATAGGATAAAAAAATTTAAAAAGGGGGCAAATTTATAATAATAAAGAAAAGTTTTAATGATGTGCTATAACCTTATCAAGGCCAATAAAAATTGTCAAAAAGAAAGATGAAGAAAGAAAAGAACTAAACTGAAAATTATACTATAGGGGCAATTAGCAAAACAGATAAAAGTAATAAAGTTTTAATGTCATTCTTGTAATTAAAATGTCATAATTCCTGACTTAAGTTTTAAAAGTCTTTCAGTGCTTTGATATATCATACCTATGAATATAATTGTTGGTTGAAGTTCTCTGGCTACAGCAAACAAGGCACGAACAAGCTTTTCTCCCTCTCCAACCTAAGCAGAAAAGGTAAAAATAATTGACACAAACACAGATGTTATTTTAACATTTTCAAGTAACTGCAGCAGTGAAAAAAAAAGTGCCAGTAAGCACACATATATAAACACATAAAATAGCCCCAGTACACTTTCAATGACAGATATGCAGTTGTAATTTATGAATATGAAACTTTATTCTAGATCAACTTGAATCATTAAAACAACTTCTAAATGAAAACAAACATTTCATCTTTTCCACACATAGTTCAGAAATAGATATTACAATAAAGAATATCTTGATAATTAAAAAAAAAAATACTGGATTACTTACATATTTAGATGTTAAGGATGCAGCACTGATATTCAAAAATGTAGAGTTAGATTCACAGGCAACAGCTTTGGCCTAAATATGGATTTATCTCAATTAATTCTTACTAGCATCTTTATGAGTAAAAAATAAATAAAACATAAAAATAATATAAGGAAACTTGCCAACATTGTTTTCCCATTCCCTGGTGGTCCAAACAAAAGAAGACCTTTTGGAGGCGTGCGAAGACCAGTAAATAGCTACAAAGGAAAATTTATACAAAATAATATATTAACATATAAGCCAAAAAAATGTATAATAACTATTTTGTTTTTGTAACAGTTATTGTTATTGTTTGTTTAAATTGATTCATCAGAAACATAAATGATGTTTCCTTCATCAGCTGTATCTGAGTTCTCGTCATGTTGATTTGTTCTTAAGTTTTTATAATAATCATGTTTAATAGGAGAAATGAATATCAACAGGTCCATCATAACTTTCCTATTTTCTCTTGACACAGTTCCACCTGTGGGATATAACAAAGGCTACATTTTTCAGACTTGTGGTCTACCTGCTACAGATTTTCTTATATTAATGGCCTTAAATTCTGAATCTTCGTGAAAGTATATTATATGATGTGGGGTTCTGACCTTTCTAATGTTTTAGATTTTTTTCTTTTAACTGACTAATTATTTTACTTTTTTGGGGAGGAAACAATGCTAAACAATTTACTGTTATTATCAAATACTTGATTCTGCATTTGAACTGCATTATTGCAACGATTTACATTAGAATATGGAGTTAATTAGATTGGCTCCTCAAAATAAATTAGTTATTATTCAATGGAGAATTTTTTCTTGTCATTTGGTGGTGTTAATCCTTATTATTAGGGAAATTTATTATGAATTTAAAAAGTTAGGAGTCAATATAGTGCTTTGACACTAAAATTTCAAAAATTTTAAAAAGTGCACTTAATATTTGTGAATGGTTCATATAGTAGTCACACAATAATGTTGCTTTTTGTCCCAACTGGAAATGTAATTCTATTCACTTTCCCTAGAATGATGACAAGTTATACCCAAATAACAAATTTAATTGAATTTTAAAGCCAATATTATATACACAGTTATCTATGGCCTCCCAATTTTGCAGAGAGTATAAATACATTAAAATTATTCCATGGTATCCTCACAAAGACAAAATACAATAATACAATTATAATAAAGATAAATTTATCTATCAATTAAATTCAGAATATTAAGTTTGAGAAAGAATGACATTTCTTTTCACATTTATATCAAATATCAATATTTGCTATGTGACTAATAAATCTTTTGTTTTCTTTATTATTACATCAACATATATGTAATACCAAAAACTTTAGCTTAATATCACTGGACTTATCACATTTACATACATAGTGTGTGTAGGATAAAAGAGAAAATTTAGCCTGATTTTCAGTGAATATTTAAAAAAAAAAATTACCTAATCAGTAGCACCACACAATAATAAACACATAAAATACTACTTGCTAAATGGCAAATGCTAATACAAAAGCCCTTAACATTATATCTTTTTTAATTTAAAATTAACTGAATAAACAAAAAGAGGAATTTTGTGAATCTCTTACTTTGTAAATTTTTATAAGATACTTTCAATAAAAGTATGACAAAAAGAAAAAAAACGATATAAAAAATTGAATAGACACTGCTACCATTCAATTGTAGAGCAATTTTATCAAGTTTTATAAATTTTTAAATTTTACAGGTTGTTCACACTTTATGGAAATGATTTTGATAGTTAAGTTTTATGTATAACTGCCGTATTTTTTGCGGTGATTTGCTTCTATCTGATAGCCATGGTTCTTGACAATAGCTCTAGCTCAAATTTTCCATGAAAGTAAACTTTATCTTAGTACTGTCATGTCAATTTTACCCCATTCCTCTTGGACCATTTTCCAAAGTCTGTTCAGTGTTCTTGGATGTCATTTTCCTAAAGATCATTTTAATAAACCTAAAGCGCAAAATCCATTGGAGAAGAGTCAGGTGATTTTATAGGTATTTCATTAAATGGGATACATTTTATTCCTGTTTCTGATTTTTTCTTTTCTAAATAAGTGGCAGTTGATTTAGATGTGTGACTTATAGTCTTTGTCCATATGAAGCTCAACTTTAGCAATGTCCTTTCCATATAAGGCTGGAATATCTTCTTCAAAAATTGGTTCTAAAATATTCTGCTGATAATAAAGTGAATAAATTTTGGCTTTACTTGAATACTTTTTTGATTTTAATTTGCTGTTGTAACAAAATCCTGCAACTATCATGAATCCCTTTGGGAACTTTTCTGTACACTGAAGAAGCCATTTCGTACAGTCATTCCCATCAGTTAAGCAATAGAAAATTGATCTTTTTTTAATACAGTCACTTAAATACACCCATGCCTCATCAAGTGTTTGAACTGTAGGTTTAAACATCTTTTTTAACTTCAAATCTTTATGAAGGATTTTACTTACAGTGCCAGAAGATAGTCCTAGTTTCGATGCAATGGAACTTTGAGTCGGCGGATTTTCTTTTAGGATCAGAGACTTCCCTTTCTTGATATTTACCTATGTTTGAACAGTCTTAGGATGAGGTTTTGCAGTCATGTTTTCGTTTTTACTTTCAGTTACTTTTTTTTTCACTTTTAAATTGAATATATTATAATACCTTTTTTTTGAAATACAATAACCCTGATTTTTACACTGCTTTATAAATTGTTGATATGAATATTTCTCCTCGGAAAGTGCAGTTACGTTACCTTCGAGCCATTTTCAAAATAAACCTAATATTTTACATTCCAATCGAAACAAAACAGTAACAGACGATTATTCTGATGTTGCCAAATTTTTATCTCTAAATGCAAATGCCAAAATGAAATTACAAAATCGTTTCCATAAAGTGCGAATGACTTTCTGTATTCTAGACCTTGATGGATTTTAGCACTTTTATGCCAGTAGAGTGCCCTATTACATCTAAATAACAGTAATACTTTTTCTGATGGACGATTGAAGATATAATATATATGAGACAATAAATTTATGAGTTCCATGGAGTCACATAAAATACTATACTTCATGTGTTTAGATACTCCCTTAATTATTTGATAATAATGAATGCAACACAACTTCAGTTTCCTGTTATTAATTAATAATTGAATACATTTTATTTATAAAACTATGTTACAAAAATTTATATTAATCTCCTGTCCAATCTCATCATATTAAATAGGAAAAATGTCAACTAAGCAGAGATAAATGGGTATTTTTTTTCATAAAAACACAAAAACTTGATTATTGTGTTTTTATGACCAAGTATGATTGTTGAAATTGCAAGTAAACTGAAAACAGTAACCATCTTGAAAATTTTCCAATGCTCTGATTTAAAAATGTTTCACAGAATTCTCAGATTATTCCCAAATTTATCCAGTTTGGTGATATCACCAGTCAATACCAAGTTTTGTCACCACCCTAAGACACTAAAATAAATAGATAACAGTGTACAGATAATTTCTTATAGAAACGATAAACTTCAGCTAGACATACCTCTGGTCGAACAGTAGGTAAAATCACCATTTCCCGCAAAGCCTGCTTGGCAACTTCCTGACCAGCTACAATGGTAAACAATATAAATTAAGATAGCGGCATAAACTCCTTGTTAAATAAATAAGAATCAGCAGGCATGTACAGTTATAAATATTCAAAACCATTTAAAATGAAATAGATCAACAGGAATTGGGAAAACAGGTACATACAAAATATTCATTATACTCAATTATCCATTTGAAGAAGTTCATTTCTCTCCCTAACAACAAATGATTACTCATACATTTACATCCTGAAGAAATAACTTTAGTCTTAGAATACCAGATTACAATTAAAAATGAATACACAAACACATATTCATACAAGGTGCGCCCATAAAGTAACTGGACTATTTTTTATAAATAAGAAAAATATTACTCACCTTCAAATAAATTTATCTCCTTCAAAATAATAGTCAAAGGAGTCTATACGATTTTTCCAACATTTCTTCGAGTCATCGAAACACTGTTTAAAAGCTTTGGAACTAACCGTTCACAAAATATGCGCGACATTTGATTTAATATCTGAGACGTTTTCAAATCTCTGTCCTTTCATGGCCAGAAAAAATCAGTTGGCGACAAGTCGGGAGAATATGGTGAGTGATTTATCACTATAATTGAATGCTTAGCAAGATATTGTTGTACAGAAATTGCTGTATGGGGTCTAGCATTATTGTGTAAAAGAAACCATTTCTCAGAATAAACATTTCCTTCCTAACTATCCTGTTTCTTAATCGAAAAAGCACCTCCTTGTAAAAATACTGATTAATTGTTTGATTTTCAGGAACAAATTCATGGTGAATAAGTCCTTTCTAATCCAAAAATGCAATCAGTATCACATTAGTCTTTGATTTTGACATCTGTGCTTTTGACATCGATCTTTGAAGTTGAAGGGTGCCCTGTCTTTGGTTCATCTTCAATGCTTTCTCGCTCACATTTAAAACGGTTGTACCACTGATAAATTTGTGTTCTTGATAACGATGCATCACTATATACTGTTTAAATCATCTCTAAAGTTACGGTAGCAGATTTACCTAATTTGTAACAAAATTTAATGTTACAACGTTGTTCCATTCCGAAGCAAATTTTTTTATACAATGCCTTCTCAGTAAATGAAAATTACGACGGTGTTTTGATATGTAAACGACTAAATAACCAGTTTAAACTGGCTTTAACAAGAGTTGAGATGTTACTCTTTCTGGTCAGGCGATTATTCTTTCACTTTTTTATTTTATAGTTTGTTCTTTTAATTTGTCCGGTTACTTTATGGGCGCACCTTGTATTTAGTATATCCTGTTTATATGTAGTTTATAAGCTGTATAAAATTTTGGCTTTTCAGAGAAAAAAGGTAATTGATGCACATACACAACAGATAATAAAAAAATGAGGATTCAGATAACTTTTAGAAGCGAAACTAGTCTTTATTAGACTAAATAAAGATTTTCTTAAAAAAAGAAAAAATATTCAAGAACCACACTATGGATAATATCAATACCAGAGCACCATACAAACAATACAAAATCATACATACAGCAATACAAGAGTTACAAGCTCCACATACTTTTAACAATTTTCCTATCAAAAGAAAATTACAAACAATGGAATGAAAATGCAAGACCCTATGACAACAAATATCAAATTTTAAATAGAATATTTTTTCTTATACATAAATAATATTTAAGGGATATGAAATAGCTAAAGTTTTGAAGTATATACTTAAAAATATTCTGTAAGTAAAGGTGAAAAATTGTTATACATATGTGAATGACAAAATATTAACAAACCTATGTCATCAAAAGTAACACTTGGTCCACCATCCACGACTTCATCCATTATTACTTGAGCCAATTTTGGATCTACTCCTTTCATATTTAGGATCCTATTTAATTTCTGAAGTCGTGATTGTACAGGAGGGACACTTTTGGATGACACATCTTTCCTCTTTCAAGGGGAAGAAAAAAATATCAATATATATTAAAAAAACAATATATGGTGGTTTGTATGATACATTTAAAGGAGAATTACACACAATATAATATAAAAATAAACATAAAGTTGGCTTTTCTAGTTATATCACATTATACAAAATGTGAGATGAAATAAAAAATTCTTATATCACTCTCTAGAAAGATTTAGATATTTTGTGATTGAATTCTAGTTTTGATCCCTGAACCCCCCACCCCATCCTTTCTCTCCCAAAAAAGAGCAAATTCTTAATCTACATATAGGTTAATCTATATATGTATAAAACAGTTTTGTAACTGACTGACAGATAATGCACAGACTAAACTGCTGGAACTAAAGGGCTGAAATTTTTAATGGTGATTCCTCCAGGGTTGCACTATGAAAGATTTTTGAAAAATTATTCTTAGATTTTTTTAATATTAAATTTTTAAGCTGTTTTTGTAAGATTTTTTAAGTTTGCATTTAAGATAATTTGAGGGTTATAAAATTTATATCACGAGAAAGATCATAAAAATTCCTTTAAAATGAAATCTTTTTCGAATCTTTACCTCTATTTTCTGATTTTTGATGAATTTTTAAAGATTAATTTTTAGAATTTAATTTATCAACCCTTAGACCATTACGAACGTGCTCAGTGCATTCATCAGAGTCTTTCCCCCAGAGTTACGAACGCGCTGGATGCGTCCAACTGGATTTTCGAATGTTTTGCACGTTACAAACGCGTTTAACACATTTCTAAATTGATTTTTTCATACAACAATAAATGGCAGAACTTAATGGCATTCAAATACAATCTCTCCTGATAAGAAGTAGATTTTTAGGTGATATTTTGAGAATGCATACAGTATGAAATAGCTTGAGTTTTGGGTTTTCGAAAGCTTAAGGCTATTCTAACTGACATTTTAAGTGATTCTGAGAGTGATTTTTCAGATTTATTCAATGACAAAAGTGATGAAAAGACTATAGTGAACTAAGTTATGAATAAACTATATATTGTAAAGACTGTGAAGTGGGTTTATGAGAAATTTATAAACAAAACATCTGTGCATTATACAAATATACATATGTATTCTTAAAGGTTTTATGTTTCACTTATTTTGTACTATTTATTTTGATTTAAAAAACTTAACTGTATTGAACTCGCGTTTTTGAACATTCCTTCAAAACGCACATCCTCCGAAACATGTTTCCAAAAAATAACCCAACGTTGGGGGAAGAACCCGAAGGCGAAAACTCAACAGTCTAAGGGTTAAATGCTGATCACGTAGTTTCTTTTCTTTTTGTGATACTTTAAATTAATTTTGCATCACGTGCATAACAACTTAATAAATTGACAAAAAAATTATTAAAATATGGTAAAAGATAAAATTTAACCACTAGACTATATGAGATGGAAGTTTTTTAAGGTTTTAATTCAAATTAGTATGATTTATGGATATTAAACATACAATTTAATTGCATACAATGACCGTTGTATTTAATTTGAATCTTTTCTTCTACATTATTTTGTCTATAAAGATATCCCTTACGATTTTTTTATAAATTTTCTTTTTCTTTCTTTGGGGGGAGGGGGGGGGGGCACGGCGGCACATTAATTGCATACATTGACCATTGTATTTAATTTAAATGTACTCTGTAGCGAAGCACAGGTATTCAGCTAGTTTTTTAATAAAACTATAAGCAGCAGAAGAGTCGCACAAATAAATGAAATTAATTGTATTGATGTCAAATTATTGTACAGCAAAAAATAAAATAAAATAAGGTTAAGGAAATAACTGTAACTTAAAAATACTTTTCTTACAAGTCAGAAATTTCACACAATCTATGCTACACCAATGGTATATATCTGTTTTCAAATGAAACTACTTGCATTCAGGTTAAAAAGTAACCAAGAATCAAGTGATTTTCTTAATGCAAATTTATGAAATAATAAATTAAATAATATCAAACTAATTCAGTAAAGTTGATTAACAAGTTTTTTTAAGCTCTGAAGTTATATTTCACCACATGGAAGACTAAAGTGGTAAGGAATTACAGCTATTAAAGTTTGGATCAAATCTACCTCAATTCCCTATGTACAATCCATACCTTTCTATAATTTGGAGCAGCAGTTTTCATATATATATATATGTAACAATAACGCCCCACTAATATTAATTGTTCTATATCTAACGCATATTCTAAATTTTTCTCAATAAAGCCCAGCCCTATTTCAAAAACGAAATTGAAAATCGAAATAACCTAATATTCTATTTAATGCAGGTGCGGAAAAGTTATTTTTAGACTTCCGTGATCTTGATCACCCTTCAAAGAAATACCACATGATTAGGGTCAACCAATTAAAAGAATTCTAAGCCTAGTGGCAAAATCAGAAGTTACTCAGTATAAAAGGTGAGACAGAGAATTTTCGCGCTCTCTATTTCTTTGGCTCTGCTTCATTACTTCCTTGCTCGCTGTCCGCGTACTGCTTTTAATCCTATACCATAATGTAAAGTCTGTATTCTCAAGCCCCAGGGTATGCCGCCAATACTGTTTGTAGGTGTCCTTGTTGAATCCGGAATGTCTTCGTTATGTGGAATAATAAAAAAATTGAACTGTTCAACATGTACATGTTCTTTTCTCAAGTGTGTTGCGTTCCTGCTCTTTCCTCGAAAATGTCCACTACCACGTCTACAAAAGTGCGAATCCATCACATATACTGGTGTGTTAGAAGTATTACCACTCTGGCTACGTCTAGACTGTCGTGTCGCATCTCCTCTACACAGTTAAAGTTAATCGTACATGAAAGTGCCCGTTTCTCATTATATATATATATATATATATATATATATATATATATATATATATATATATATAAATATAAAAGAACCAATACCTACAGTTTCATGTAACAAACTGATAACTATAAACTCATTCCTCATCTATCTTTAACCCATCAAAGGAAAGGTGAAAGCCATTTGAAATTGGATCTCAAGTGTTCATTTTTTATCAAAATTTAAGCATATAACTGTAGGCAGCATACAATCTTTGCTACTACAATTTTCAACAACATTGGAAATAGTAATAATTTTTCCCAGTAACAGAACATTTGGGAAGTCTACAGATTTATCTGAAATTTTCAAACCTTTTAGAAGTATTAATGATTCAAAAACATGGTGCATCAATTAATGGAGCAGTCAATCATTGGAATTTTGTTTCAGCATCTTTTAGTGCAGGTATATCATGTGATTAACTCAGTCAGTGAGAGTGACTCAAGAATGAATTTCTTGATTGAGTTAATCATGTAACAAACTTGGTGAAGCATGGCTAATTCAATAGTGGAGGTAAGCTTGAATTTTGAAAGTCTCCTTGATGCACTATTTTTATCTGCCGAGAAAGATATTCTTAAATGGATCCACCAATATTAATATTTTATTGGCTTTTAAGAAAGAATGCATTTGCAAAATATATTCATGTAAAGAAGACACATCTTCATTTAATACAAAGCCTGTATTAAAATCTGATAAGACAGATATTAAATCCCTCTTGATAATGCATTTTGCAACATTCATTCAACAGTTGGGCATAAGTTAACATAAATGTATTGAGACTTATATGTTGCAGTAAATACATTATAGCTTCTAACATGAAGAACATTTGTATTAGCACATCTCATTAGCAATCAGATTTTATTCACCAAGGAAGGTGTGTGTCATGGTTATTAATTCCCAAAAGAGGGAGGAATTTGCAATAAATTTTAGAAAGTGTTTTTGCAATCTGAATATTATGGGAGGTCAGAAAAATGCTTTGAAACTTGGGAATCTCCTGAAAAAAATTAAGAAAGGTGGCAGGTATATATTCATCCATCAGCTATCTATGAATAAGTTTTGCAGTTAGAAATCTGTCAAACGGTTCTTTAACTAAAAGTCTTTCTAAACACTTCAACGTTTTCAAAATTACATTTATTAAATTCATCTGAAAATGATTCAAAGTAATTTTTCAAAAGAACACATTTTCAACAAGTTGGATTAATTGTTAATTCTTTATCTTTAAATTTTCATAGCTAAAATTTTGCCTGCATCTAACAGATAATTTTGTGTTTAATCATGCAGAGTAATTCATATCTTAATTATTAGTGTTAGAATTGAAAGACTTGTGAAATTAACTAACTTTGAGAACAAGTTTGGGGTATCCATTTGCCCCACAAGGCAGTAAGAGGTGTGATATAAACAGAGATCCAGATTTCTTAGAGATGTTCTATGATAAAGATAGCTAATAATACACAAATATATAATCTCATAGTTTGTTAAATTTTAGCTACAGAATTCTGGCAGATAGTTGAGAAAATTTTGTGAAAAGAATGAATTCATGTTATCATAAAGTTACAGTTCTAAACTACAGTTTTAAAAATCTGTCAGCCTTTTAAGGTGAGATGGAGAATTTTTGAGATAACAACCATAATATGAGCTTATGAAAACTTAAAAATATCTTACTCCAGGTTGCACTTGAAATTGCCGACGGACGGAAGGAGGTGTTGTTGGTTTTTTCTTAGGATGAACACCAACAGTTCTTCTAGGGGAAGAAGGAAGAGTTCTTGGTAAAGTGACACTTCTAGATGGAACAGTTATCTTGCGTATGACTTTCTTACCACCTAAAGAGGGAAAAAAAAATCTGTTATTGAGATAACTGTTTTATATTAAAAAATCAAATTTTGCTTAAAGCTGTAATTAACTGAGCCAAACTATTTAGCCATTAATAAAGCCTCATATGAAATACATATTATTCTAGATAAAGCAGATTTAAATTCATTATTATGCATTATTTGTTTTCTCCTGGTAGCCAGTCTTTGAAGTAAATGGGTTTGATGATTATTCTTCCTACTTCCATTCAACACATAGGATATTTAAACAAAAATGCAATGTAAATAAATATGTTCATAAAACCCTTAGACGTACAATATGGGGGAGGGGGGAAAGCCTAGATATTGTTGTCTCTTGATGCTCCTTGGGGCCGAGCACTCCCCCGTGCAATCACCCAGATGATCCGTCGATGGTGGACTGTAGTTCTATAAATTTTCTAATCCAAATAGCATTGTCTTTTTAGGGGTTTTATTAACAAACACAAACAAACATAACAAGTAAATCGTATTTTCCCTTATGGCAAGACCAACGCAGACCATACTGCGATTAGCAATTATTGAACACAGACCATACTGTGTAAAGACAACCTTCGCCTGTGGTCAGCGAGCTACAACTGGTGGGGATAGCAACAGAGGTTATCACGTGATTGCGCGGGGGAGTGCACGACCCCTAGGAGCGTCAAGACGCAACATACTGCCCCACGTTGACATGTTTTAAAATTCAACTTATTTAGAATAATGAACATAAACTAATATTAGCCAAATACTAAATTGCTAAATTGAGACATATGTACAGTAAAACATAATTCTTAACAAATATAATTATTTAAGTCTTATTACAAAAGGAAAATTCCAAAATTAAATTTGTAAAAAAATAAATTGCTCTATAATTAAGACACTTTTAAATATCTATCTCACTGATCCACTTAAAATATTCAATGTATATGAAAGAAACTCATTGTTTGAAGATCATTTAGCCACATTTTATATAGGTCTCAGAAGTTAACCAAGGTATTCAAATTTTGTAAGTTTCATTTTCAACTATGCAGTTCATGACAACTTTTTTTTTTTTTTTTTTTTTTTTTAATCAATCAAGAATTTGAGCTAGGTAAACTACTTTAAATAAAAGGATTAAATGGACAATTTATAGGTTAAAAAATTTGGAAAATCCTGAAGGAACCACTTGTAAAACAAAATGTCCTAGTTACAATTTTGTTTAGATATTTATTTTTGATATGTAATGAAGTTTTTTAAAAAGAATTTTGTAAGGTTTTATATAGATTAGGACACTTTAAATTTACAAAGTACAAACAATGTCAAAAAGAGCAATAATATCTTAAATAATCCTAAGGACGTAATGTAATAAATATAACTGCATTAAACATCAACAGAATATTAAATAATAGCAGCTAAATCACAGATTTACTTTAATAAAAAATTCTTGGGATACTGTTTACATGACAATAATAACTTACATGAGATTGAACTAAATTTTCATTTGTACCCTGCTTCCTAGAAATTAAATTCTCTGACAAAAGAACAAATTTTATTTGATGAATATAAAGCATAGTGATAAAAAGAGCAAACATCACAAAAGTTTAAAAAACATAGCATTTAATATGATACTTACTTTCATTACTGCCTGGTGATGTTGGACTAGGGTTTTTATCTACATCAAGATCAGAATGCAAACATGTATTAAATTTCAATGGTGCAGGACGCTGCCATGTTCTACGACGAGATGTGCCTCCTTCTAAAACATCAATATTTGGAGCATCTGAATTTTCTGAAGAATTTGATTCTCCATTTGCATTCTGTTTATTATAATTTATATTAGCTTGAGAATGTTCTATTTTTGTCAGGCATTCTGCAAATAAGCATAATAAAGTAATATTGAACAGATTATTAGTGTTTGATCATTAAGAATTATTTTATTCAAATATAAAATTTCTAACAAGCTGGATTTCACAAGTTATGTCACTTTTAATATATATTGGTGATCAAAATTTGTCTAAGTTTTCGCTAACGAAACTTAATAATTTCTTGGAGAAATAAAGCATAGAACTGTTTATATTTCTTTGAAAATACAATTTATCTTCAAATATTAAAAGTGGGTTTTTCTGAAATATCAACTGAACACTTAATGACAATTTAGATCTGATAATACTTTATTTTGTGCATTTCAAAACATGGTAAAGTAAACAATTTTAATATCTTAATTTTATTGTAATTAAGTAAAATTTCCCGTGTTTGCTACAGTAAAAAAGGTTGTGAATAATTCCACATAAACTAGTGGTACAATAATGGAGATTTTAATTCCCCTGTCTTCAAATTTTCACTGATTTAACATAAATTCATTTGTTAAAGTGAAGAAAAAAAATCTCTTTGAAAGCTGGTTTTAAGCTTAAAGCAAATATTGTTTTGAAACAGAAACAGCAAAAATATGCTTCTAACTTTTCTTAGATACATAAAAGCATAAAACTAATAAATGAAATGTCATACATCAAACCTATTAATTTCTTAAAAACTTTAACAAAATTATCATAGCGTCATAATTGTAACTTTTAATTTATTGAAATTGCATAAATAGCTTATGAAGAAAATATAAAATTTCATGCAAACCGACTATTTAAAATTTAACGAAAAATCTTAATTATTTTTGATAGCCTCTTTGGAGATACAAGTAATTTTAAATAAAGATGTAATGGAACTCTAAAAATTGAATATTCATTAATTTCACAAACCTTACCTTAAAATTACATTCTTTTGTATAAGTTCTTTGACTAGTTTTGATACAATCTATATATACGGAATAGAACTCTGTAATGAAATTCCGTAAAATATCAAGATTTTAAAACACAAAAAATATTTTTGAGCTGTATGCAAACCTGCTAATAAAACTAAACTTTTCAGCAGTTAATGTATTTAAAATTTTCTCTTTAATAGTTTATGATGTAATATTCATGAAGTTTTTGAGTAAGAGCTTTATTATATCAGTTTTTTTTTTTTTTTTAACTGAGGGCATTAATAAGTAGAAGATAAACTTAAAAAAATAAAAAAAAAAAAAAGCTAAAAAGAATAACTATCATTCTACATGGTCATGTATATGTTTCAGTTATATTATATTAATGTTTTTAAAATATTATTGAAACCGACCCAAAATGTTTCTACAATATTTCACCTATCTATAAACTTGACACTTCAGAAAGCCCAGTAATGCATACCCAAACTTCATTATTAAAACAAAAACATAATTAATAAAATTACAGAAAAATTTGCTTACCATAACTTTCAAAAATAAAACCACATTGAACACTTATGAAGAACACAAATACAATTATTTTAAACAAATACAATTATTTTAAAGTGGATTTAACTCAAGAAAGAATAATTCTGAAGTATATAGCACATTCATTACATAAAATTTTATTATAAAAGCTCTACATGCGACACATTCAGATACAATGTCTATAATATCATATAACAAACATACATACAGGGCCCACCCGTGGCATGTGTGAAGTATGCAGTGCACACAGGTGTCTGTTCTAAAAGTGATCAGTAGGGTGCAGACTGGTTAGAAATGGGGCACAGTTGAGTGCAGATTGTGACGCACCTCTCACACAAGTGCAAAAATCCACAGGCCGGCTCTGCATACATGGTCAAATGCTTAAGTTTTTTCCCCCCCAATGCAGCTGTTACTTTGTCCTAAGGACACTGACTAATTCACACTGCAAATTTATTGAATACTTCATTATGGGAGGACTACATAGGTGAGCCAAAATTGTTTCCAATGTGGGGACAGCACAGGAATGTCCATACTTTATGTGAGATTCAAACTTGAACCTAACCATGATATAATGTGGGAAGATTAAAGCTAAAGTTTATTGCAAAATTTTAAACAAGGTATTTTAAATGACATTACATCTACAGAAATTGAAAACATACTTAAGCTAATTAAAGAAAATAAAATATTCTGATAAGATAAAAAATAAATAAACATTTCGCTCATTCCTTTCAACAATATCATATCTCAAAAAACGTGATTTTTTCAGGAGAGTGATTTTAAAGTTGAAAAGTAGAATAAAATGTATTGAAAATAAATATTAATTCTGCTCTCTAGCAGCTATATATTGAGTGGTGATATATGATGATTTGCAGGGATATACTACTCTTTCAGGGCATTCTGAAAACATACATAAGTAAAAACCACTGATTTTTGAGATATGACATTGTTGAAAGGAGTGAACGACTTTTCTAAATTATTGGTGGAATTCAGTATGACTACATGCCATTAAGATAAATTTTCCACAGAAACGGAATGTGTACTACAGATGATTCACAAAAAGACTTTTATTGGGATTTAAGGACTCATTTTAATTCATCTTATAAAAGAGGAATTACAGAAGAATTTCAGCATCAGAAGCCAACAAGTTATTAAGGAAATAAAGAATTGATTTTTAGTTATCTCTCTGTCAGAAATAACAAATGCAAATATTATTTCTGCCCTATGGGCTCTAAGGGTAACAACTGCTTAGAACAATCTCTAAGATCCCCTCAATTTCAAAGCAAATAGATATATGTCAAGAGAATAACACGTCATTGGTGCCAGCCACCCATGACTTGTGTCTAATTATAAGTACAGTGGAATCTCAATCGATCGTTTTCGGATCCATCGTTTTTCTGTATGCGTTGTTCCTTTTATTCAGTCCCAACGATCATATTGCTTAGTTATATTTCCGCATCTATCGTTCATTTCAATCGGTCCCTTGAAAAACGATAGATCGAGATTCCACTGTATCCCTCTGTGCCCAACCCCCTCTTCTTTAATGTAATATATTTTATAAAACATTCAGTTATATCTTAGAGCTAATAAATTTAATCATTGATAATTGGTAATTCAAATATTCATGAGACACCATTGACAATAAGTATGCAAAAAATCCTTTTGAAAAGAATTTCATGTGTTTCATTAAAGTTCCATAAAGTATCAAGATTTTAAAACACCAGAAACTTATTTGGGCTCTGTGCAAATCTGCTAATAAAATTAAACTTTCAGCAGTTAATGTATTTAAAATTTTCTCTTTAATAGTTTGTAAGGTAATATTCATGAAGATTTTTGAGTAAAAGCATTATTATATCAGATTTTTTTTAAAACTGCGGGCATTAATAAACGGAAGATAAATTTTTTTTTCAAAACAGCTAAAGTGAATAACTATCATTGGATTAGTTTAATTGAACAGAGATTTATATGGAGTTTAATAAGGACAGGATGTTTCTATTATTGCTACAGAATCTTGCATTTATGGTGCGTGGAGCCCAAATTGCAGATTTCTGTTAATTTTTTCGTTAGTCAGTGTCTTTAACCAATACTTTTTTTTTTTGGCTACAGAATCCTGCATTTATGGTGCGTGGAGCCCTAATTGTAGATTTCTATTAATTGTTTCGTTTGTTAGTGCTTTCTACCTATAATTTAATGCTTTAATTATTTTGCTACAGAATCTTGCATTTATGGAGGTATTTATATGCATAATTTGACATTTTTACTTTTAAGCTTTTAGTGATTTATTATAAATGTATATATTTTATGATATTTATACTGTTATTAATTCTATGTTATTTATACTGTGCTTAGTTTTTAAATTTATTTTTGTTACCAAACATTAGACAATTTGACATTTTTACTTTTAAATTCTTAGTAGTAGAATGATGAAAGGCTGAATCTACTAAAATTCTGAGATGTGTATAACATTTCACATGTTTTTTCAAATGTTATTTATACTGTGTTTACTTTTTTAATTGATTTTGGTTAACAAGCACTTGACAATTTCAATGTTATTTATACTGTGTTTAGTTTTTAAATTGATTTTGTTTAACAAACATTCAACAAAATGACATTTTTACTTTTCAGGTTTACTTTTCAAAATTCTTTACTTTCCAAAAGACAATTTCACATTTTTCCTTTTCAGCTTTTAGTGGTTTATTATAAATGTATATATTTTATGTTTTACTTTTCAGCTTCTTTTGCTCCAAAGATGAAAGGTTTAATCTAGATGAATTCTGAGGAGTTTATTATAAATTTATATATTTTTATATTGGATTTTCTTTTTATTTGTGTGTGTAACATTTCACATGCTTATTTTTCTATGTTATTTATACTGTGTTTAGTTTTTAAATTGATTTTGGTTAACAAACATTCGACAAATTGACATTTTTACTTTTCAGCTTTTAGTGGTTTATTATAAATGTATATATTTTATGTTTTACTTTTCAGTTTCTTTTGCTCCAAAGATGAAAGGTTAAATCTACCTAAATTCTGAGGACTTTATTATAAATATATATATTTTTATATTGGGTTTTCTTTTCATGTGTATAATATTTCACATGCTTTTTTTTTTTCTATGTTGTACTGTGCTTAGTTTTAAAATTAATTTTGGTTAACAAACATTCCACAATTTGACATTTTTACTTTACAGCTTTTAGTGGTACAATGATGAAAGACTGCATCTACCTAAATACTGAGATGTGTATAACATTTCACATGCTTTTTTTTGCTATGTAATTTATACTGTGTTTAGTTTTTAAATTGATTTTGGTTAACACACGTTCTTAAAATCCCGGGCAACGCCGGGTACTTCAGCTAGTACAGAATAAAATAAATGGACAAATTAAAACACTTCATACCATATGGTATTATCTCTGTCTAATTCAGACATCAAATGCTAATTACTAAATTTGTGATACTTCATAAATTATTAATATCAGAAAGTTCAGCTAAAATGCTTTACCATAGCTATGTATAAAATTTTAAAATACAGTCAAATTTGTGCCTTTCACAAGAAAATTTGTCTTCAGGCAGCGTATTTAAAAATTCTCCAGAAAACCATCTTTAACAGATATGATATAGGAATAAAAATATCAATTGATATTGAAATGAAATACTTGGAATGTGTGATACTAATTCAAATGTAAACTGTATCATAAAAATATCAAGTTATAATTAAATTAAAATATAGAGTGTAGAACTAATATTTAGATGGAAAAAAAAAGTTTTATAGTACCTAAATAATCAAGGCGATCTTTAGCCATACTCAAATTTGATTTCATTTTTTCTTGCAAACGTCTTGATCTTTCCCACGTTTGACCTAAAATCATTACAGTTAAAATTTGTATTAAACTTATGAACTGAAAATAACTTTGCATGAAAATATAATTATAGATTAATTAGTAAAAATATATAATACTGAAACCTGAAATGGAACATGAAAATGAATGTCACTGCAAAGTCATTTTCATACTTCTTGAAACTAAAGTTTAAATAGCTACATAAAATTCTATTTTATTAAAAAAAAATCACACTGAGAAAAATCATAAGTTTCAGTGAATAAATAAATTAAAGATAAGATACTGAACATGATTATAGAGTGAATGACAGATAATTTATGTTTTTAAAGTTATATTTGAGAGATTATTATTAATTTCTTTTTAAAAAACAAACATCATTAATAGAAGGTAGAGTTTAAAGATTATTAGATCAATATGATCAACATAAAAAATTGCAAAAAGAAACGAAATATATAAAGCTGAGCAATTGTAAGATTAAATCATATATTTTAGGAATGCCTTTTTTATATCTAAAGAGGTTAATTTAATAGTAGTAGTAGGTTCAGTGATTCATGTCATGGTTGTAATAACAAATACGCCCGTCTGTCCATCAATAGCAACATTTAGGTCAGAGGAGAACTTTGAATATGTAAAAAAGATATCAAGAATCAACCTAATATTTGAAATTATTCATAAAATTTAATATTTTGATAATTTTCTAAAAAATGTAAAAAAAAAATATTCATAGAAAATAAAACTAAAAGAAATTTTTCTAAGAATTTCTTACCAGTTCCATGATTGCAATTAACTGCAATTCCTTTTTTAAGTTCATCTATTCCTTGCCGATAAAATTGAATAGCCATGTCTTTAGGGCCTAAAAATAATGGTAAATGGATGTACAGAAACAAATACTATACCCAGACGCACAGGTATATATAGAGATTAAAAAATGACAAACAATATTTTCGTCTAAATATTATTTATTACCTGTAGAAACAGCATTCAATTTATTGTTCAGGTGTGATAAAATATATAAGAAAGGTAGTACTGGTTAACTGTACTAATATGTCATCCCTACCATAGGGGTTTCATCAGTATCAAGCTTTCACAGATTTAACTAACTTTATTTCTACACATTCAAAACAGTAGAAATAATAGAATTATAATTATAATTAATCAAAACAAACATTCTAGACCAGCTGTACTCAACCATCTTTTCTCTGAGGCCACATGCATATGTTTACTCAAGATAAGTCAAGTGGGCTGCAACAGTATACTATACCTCATTATACAATAATTTCAAACTAGTTGGTACCCGTCAAAATATGACGGCTAGATAGTAAATAAATGTACTAATAGACAAATTATACTCAACACATCATTGCCAAATGTTGAAATTCATAATAATGCGCAGAAACAAATTAATTTTTTTCAAGCGGCCTCGTGCTTAGTGAGTATCTAAGGTCAGATTTTAAAATGTCACTGAGCATGCGCAGAAAACAATTTTTTTTCTTAATTGTAAATTATCGCTAATTAAACTGCCCGAAATAAATTTCCACCAGGTTTAATCATATATTTCACAAACATAATTATCATAAAAATAAAAATGCCAGAGAGAGTTTTAGAGAGACTCCACGGAATAAACGTGTTTCTCATTAAAACATGTCACTGAGCATGCGCAAAAACAGCGAGTTTCTAGAGACAGATTTAAACATGCCACTGAGCATGCGCAGAAATCAATTTTTTAATTGTAAATTATTGCTAATCAACAGAAATTGCGGTTACAAAAACCAAATTTGACAAATCTACAGATTACAATCTTTCGTTTAAGACCAAAATGAAGTAAATTGATGCAGTAGTTTTCTCTCACTGACTGCCCAAAAAGTCGGCTTAGCAACTTAAATATATAGATATAAAACTCAAAAACCTAAATGTAGCCATGTGTTTATTTAAAAATGAGTAATATTCTTCATGTTGAGACAAACTTTTGACTATTTAAGACAAATCAGGTTTATACTTGCTACAAACTACTCTTAATATGTCATTAGGTAAGAATAAGTAAGCTGATTTCTAAATACATTCTTTACATGTTTTATTTTTCAATTGGATGATTCACAGAGACACGTTGATGCAAACAACATGAACAACAGGTAGCCCATTTGAGTTCAGTTTTGTATTTTATAGGCATAAATTTCCAAAACTATGTTTATAAAAGCACCTGACTGATAATGAGTATGAGTGTTTTCAGTCACGCATAAAAGCTTGGTCAGTCACAGTTTGAGTATCCCTGTTCAAGACTACAGTCAAATTATTTCTTAAATCTTTTAATGTGACTTTTTATCAATCTCATGCACTGGATGTTATTATTATTTGTTTAGAAAAACTTGATAGAAATTAAGTCTTTATAGAATAAGAATTTAACAAGGTTTGAAAATGATCTCATTTTCTCTTAGCAATTATAGTGAGTCAGGTGGTAAACACTCAGAAACAAGAAAATTTACACTCCATATACAACAGAATTCTACTTAAGCTACAAGAGAAATTAACCTTTAGTATAAGTAATTTGCCAGAGATAGCTTACCAAACCAAAATAAAGGTAATTAAGGGTAATAATGTATGCTTGTTTATGTATATATATGTGTGTGTGCATTTCTTGTCAAAGGGTAAATATGTTAAATAAATTTAAAAAAAAAAAAAAAAAAAAAAAAAAAAAAAACCCAGAAAAATATAGGTTATCACTTCTCTAAAAAGAAAGCTTTAAAATTTAGTAACTTGATTCTTGAAGGAGTTTATGTTAGGCTAGCATCTTACCAGATCTTGAACTCAAGAGAGGCAATTTTTTAAAACAATAATTAAAAAAAAATAATACAGCCTGAATAAACTAATTATAATGCGTTCAAAGTTCATTAAGTTATGATGCATTCAAAAATTTCCTCAAATATTTAAACTAAGAAATTGACTGACTGATTGACTCACTGACTGACATATGCACAGTCCAAACCGATGGACCTAAAGGATTGAAATTTTGCATGGTGATTCTTCTTATAGTGTAGGGGTGCACTAAGAAAGATTTTTGAAAAATTCTTCTTAGATTTTTTAAAAATTAAATTTTTAAGCTGTTTTTGTAACATTCTTTAAAGTTTGCATTTAAAATAATAATCTGAGGGTTATAAAATTTACGTCACGATAAAGATCATAAAAATTTAATTAAAAGATCATAAAAATTCCTTTAAAATGAAATCTTTTTCGGATCTTTACCTCCATTCTCTGATTTTTGGTTAATTTTTAAAGATTAATTTTTAGAATTTAATTTATAAAATGCTGATCACGTGGTTTCTTTGCTTTTTGTGATACTTTAAATAAATTTTGCATCACATGCATAAAAACGAAATAAATTGACAAATTTTCTTTCTCTCTAATGCAGCAGACGATTGGACATTATCCAAAAAAAATATTAAAATACAGTAAAAGAAATGTCCCTCATACTATACTATATTCTTTAGAGTGTTCTATTAGATTTAATTTCAATATTTTCTTCTACACTATTTTGTCTATAAAAATATCCGTTACGATTTTTTTATAAATATATTTTTTCTTATTTTAGCATCAATTTGCATACATTGACCATGGTATTTTTTATAAATATGCCTCTATATATATTTTTTGGCATTAACTGAATACATTGATTGTATTCAGTTGATATCAGATTGTATTCAGTCACATTTCAATATTTTCTTCTACACTATTTTGTCTATAAAAATATCCGTTACGATTTTTTTATAAATATATTTTTTCTTATTTTAGCATCAATTTGCATACATTGACCATGGTATTTATTATAAATATGTCTCTATATATATTTTTTGGCATTAACTGAATACATTGACGGTTGTATTTAATTTGAATGTGCTCTGTAGCCAAGCACAGGTATTCAGCTAGTACATAATATAAGGGGATCTAGAAATTTATAAATCAGAGAAACCCTTGGTAAGGTTACCTATCAATACATAAAATATATGGCTACCTTGTCTATACATATATACTTTGCTGATAAGTTTTAAAATAATACATCTGAATCCCCACTGGATGTGCTATGATAACATGTAAAAACTGTGATGAACAATGATGAAACAGCACTTAAATTTGTAGTGAAGAAATATGTTTATTGAATATTTTAGAAAAAAAAAAGAATGATATCTGCCCATTTTTTCCTTAGAAAATTGGATTCTGCCAATAATGGGGTGTCAGACTTTGGTTACCATAAAGCAATGTTCTCAAAGAAGCTATTTGTGCTTTTTATTTTTGTACTGAACAATTTACTTACTTCCATGTTTTTTGAAGTGGAAACCAACTCACATCATCACATTTCCAATAGCTGACAATCTCATTTCATCAAATGCAAACAGTGGTTTTGATAAAATGATTTTGCATGACCATGTAAGTAAGTTTTCCAAATATTTAATAATCACAGCAAGATAAAAACCAGATTAAATTATATGTTTAATTTGCCATAAATAATTAATATATAATACTAATGATTTTGAAATACGTTAGATTGAAATTAAGAAAAAAAATTACCATCATTTTCTTCATCTATTTTAAGCGCCTTGGATATAAAATCAAAAGCTCTCCGATGATGGTGTCGTTGTAGAGCAAATGGATTTTCAGCATTCATTTCTTTATCTCCAGAGTGGCATTCTTGAATATTACTTACTACATGTAAACTAGATTTCGTAGTACTCACAGATTGGTTCACAGAAGTACACAAACCACGAAACAAATAAAAAAGTTCTGTAAGTAAGAACCTAAAGGAACCAAATAAAAATGTAAACGGTAAAATAATAAAACAGAAAGTTCTTTTCACATAATATTTTCTTTTCGACGTTTCTTTTTCATTGGAATATGTGGACGAATGATTTATTTTGCTATTTGTTGCAGGAGGATTCATCCGTTCGCCATTACTTAATACATTTAAATGTCGCAGCCAAACAACACACCGAAAACAGAACTGCAGACGCAGAAATAAAAATAAAGGACTTTATCGAGCGAAAGAAGTTTGCCATTAAAATATTAACACAAAAATAAACGTACATAAAATTAAAGTCTTCAGTGAATATACTAAAACCAGTAAATAAGAACATTCAATCATTCATTAGATGAAATTCAAAGCAAAGTTGATAAACAAAGTAAGGGGATTTTAAATCTCTAGTAGAATTTTAATAAAATTTTACTCAGTTAGTTTTTATTTATATTTTAATCATATTTAGGGTATAATAACAACATTCGATAAATATAAAAAGTCAAGTTTTAAAAGATAAACAGTCAAAATTTTTGTTTATAAATATTTTGGTAAATTTTCGATAAATACTGCAAATGGCTTAAAAGATCAAACCAACAGGACCACTTAAAATATTTCATGACATTTTACTTCGTTTTCGAAAGATCTTGTACATAGCCATTAAATTGAATTTGGCAAGAGAAATATGGCAACAAGTGGAATTTTGTATTTCAGTGGATGTTGGGCGAAAAAGTGGGTCAGTGTGTTCCATCGATAAATGTGCGTTTGTTTAGTAATATAATATATTTTACTTGATAATTTGCAACATGAAGTTATGATTTAAAGTGTTTAACATGGAAAAGACGAAATAGTCTGCATTTGGTAAGCTATATTTGTACATATTACTTGAATTTTATATTTTACCTTGAAAAAACCTAGGTAGTTAAGAGACCGGATAGATATTTTTTCTCATTGTGGTGTAGCTATTGTTTTATTATATTGAGTTGTTTTAGCTCTTTCTACATCTTTTGAAACTATATATTATTTGTGCTATCGTTGAAATTTTTTTTATTATTACTACATGTATTTGATTTGAAGGCCACTAAACATATCGCTGCTCTATTAATAAATCTGCGATTACTGTAATGGAACAGTTTAATATCGTCGATCAGTCATAATGATATTAATTTTTCTTTTTCTTTTAATTAGATTTTTTGCTCATTCATTAATAAAGCCAGTATAGTAATAATGGTATGAATTATCGTTATCATCTTTAAGCTCTTTAAAACAATTTTTAAGTGAAATGTGTAAGAGTTGTAAAAAATTATCATCGTAATGATAAGTATTTAAATAAATAGTTTGTGAAGCTAAAAAAAAAGTCTATTGTTTGTTAGTTTTATATGTATGAATTGATATAAAATTTAATTGATATAAAATGATATTAATACTTGTTTTTAACAGTTGAATATAGATCGTCAGAAAGATAAATTTATTTCTCCTGGTCATTGTCACTATGAAAATGAAGGTATAATAGAGTAAAACTATATTTCTTTAATGGTTCCTTTGATAGTTCTTCCTAAAATATTACATAAAACGTGATATTGCTGTAAAATTTGTATGAAAAAATGAGAGATTTAAACGATGAAAATTTGCATCCCAGAAGCCTTATTTTTATAAAAATCTTCCAAGTTGAATTAGTATTATTTGTTATAAAAAATATTTAAAACATATTTACTTATACCATTTTACGATTTATTTCTCTTCTGATTAGTTTCATATTTTCTTATATCTGCAAATTATGATTTATTTTTTGACATCTCTTATGAAAACTTTGATTAACTTTTTAGAGGTGTTTTTATTGAACTTTTCAAAAGGAAATTTTAAGAACTTCGAAGTAAATATATGTCAGGCAGATATATGTATACCAGCATATGAGAAAATTGTTTGATATGAGAGTATTACATTTTTAATTTCTATTAATTACTATTTATGACTCTTGAGTCAAATGATTTCTATTAATATTCTTGGGCCTACTCTAATACATAATACTATTTACTACCTTTCCAATAATTAGTCTTAATATTCTTGGGTCTCTTATTAAGTAATTTTTAACCATTAAGTAATTATCTTATCTTTGACACTAAATAAATATATATATATATATATATATATATATATTGATTGATTGGGCTTTTTAAAATGTGTTTAGCCTATTAAGGTAGCTGTAACTATAAATTGTAAATATATATATATAAGTTGCTATATATAATTTATAAAAGTTAGCCATTACAAGTGAGAGAATGTTATCAGAGCCACTGTAATCTAGAATCTGAGGTTGTGCTTCTTTCTTAGTTTAATTATTAACAATGCAATATAACACTATAAAAAAAATCGTTTTTTCATTTTGGTGCTGGAATATTTGTCTTAAAAACGAGACTTTTTTTATTCACTTCTGCGCTTTATAAATTTATCTGTGACTGACATTTATTTTGATGAATGTATAGTCCTTATTTACTCTTTTTTATATCATTAAGAGAAAAATTTGTTAATTGAACAATGAATCTAGAAACATGGAGAACTATGGGATAGATTAAGTATATATTTAGTCTACATTTATTAGAACACTCAGCTGAAAGAATATATTGTGTTAATGATAAAATAGTTTAAGTATATGGATATATTGTGTTATAATAATTTTTTACAAAATAAAAGGTAATAATAGTTATTCAAAATATTTTTTCCTAGCTGTAATTGAATGCTTAAATGACCTTTACTGATATGTGTCAGAATTTCTGTACTTTATTGCAAATACATAAAAAGTACTTTGTTTTCACTAAAAGATTTTAATTTCTTCTGTTTTTTTTTTTTTACATTAGTGAGTGTTGCTCTTTTTTTTGTTTAGTTTTTTCAATGCTAATTTCCCTCTAAATATGAAAGGAACAACTGTAAGAAAATAATTGCAGTCAGCATGTTATGATACCAAATATACTAGAAATCTATCCTTTTTTAAATTGGTGATATTAGAATTTTTATTTATGGTTATTTGTGTACATTGATACATGGAAAATTCTATGATGGGGGTAAAAGCGAATTTAATGAGATATTTTTTTGTTTCTGCTTATGTTTACCATTTGTTTTAAGAATGAAGTAACTTTCTACATTTGCAACTTTCATCTGGATAATTTCAATCACTTAACTATTAATATCCTTAGTACAATCTTTGTTTCTGTTAGTTTGTTTTTAATGTCTCCATCTATGAAAATGCTGCTGAGGGGGTAAAAAAAAAAGTACCAAATTGTCAAGATTATAGAATTTTACTTGTGATGAAAAATTATTTTACATGGAGCCATACACTGCATGCCATATCAGGACGTGAATTCAAAGCATGAATTAATTCTTTGAGTCTTTTTTATTTTAACTTGCGAAATACAGAGATTATTCTGTTAATTTTTTTTATTACATTTTTTTATTATTTGTTTTACTGTAGAGAGGAATCAATTAAAACAATTGGTGTCATATATCTTATTATTTAAATTAATCATGTATGATTTATTTTAACATTTTTTAGTCTTTTTATCTATTATGTTAATGAAAGTGGATTAGATCATCCAAGATGCCAAAGATAGGATCAAATAAAGCAGGAGATGTTTTAAAACATGCTTCATTTAAATTTTTTTGAATGAAGATATAGAAGTTCAACTTTCTATCACTATTGATTAAAGGTTGAAAATAAGCATGAAGACCTTAATTTTAAAAATTGTTTTTTAGACCCTTGAATAATACTTTTTTTTAAGCATACCTTCTTTTTTAATATGAAAGTTTATACTTAAACTATTTGATTTATGCATCATCAACATTAAAAAATATATATAACTTAAGAAATATAATTATCATCAGACCATTTAGAGTTTTAGAACATTATCATCTGCTTTGCTGCATTTAAACTGTTTTTAGTTCAATATCTTTTAAAATTCATTTGTTTATGTTAGATTCAATGCATAATAGTTGTGTATATATGCATTATTTTAATACACTTTTGACAATGAAAAATCCATTTTAGAATTATATCAGTTTTTAATTAAGCATAGGATGCTCTAAGGAAACTTTTTATTGCACTATAGCTTAGAGTTAATATTTTGAAAGGGTTAATTAATTTGAGAAACTAAATTGTTTTTAGCTTGGTTGTAGAATGCTTCAGTAATACATTGATTTTAGTGTTTTCCCAATAACTGAGAGTCCAGTGTACTTATTCATAAAAGAGTGCCATACCTTCATTCTTAAAAGGGTGCTGCACTTTGTTAGTAAAAAACAAACTGGGTGCTTGTTCATTAAAGGTTGCTGTACCTTGTATAGATAAAGCACTCTTTTAAGAATAAATACCTAGTTCTTTTTTTTTAAATTTTTCATGAAAACAGCATTTTAGCTGTATTATTGTTTACAGTGCTAAATTTAACAGTTATATTAAGATTTTTACTATTGAATTTTGTTTTATTCTTATTTTTTATTAAAGTGAAGATTAAATATTTTGTAAATAATAAAAAAGGGCTGGAAAAATGTAGTGGTATAATAAATACATGGGCTTAATCTAATAGTTATGAGATAAAACAGAGCCATTCAGCAGTAGAGATTGAAGGAAGGAGAATCATATAGTTTTTGGTCCTCATGCATGGGAATACAAAATTAATTTGGTTGGAAGTATCAAAATGTATTTTGTGGCAGATTCTACATATATTATGATTTCTCTTTGAAACCCTCTTTTTTTACAGTAGTTGTTTACAAACAAAGGAATGTATAATAACTCTAGTGAATGATTTGAACCTTTAAAGTGCTTTAACTACCAGATTTGTTTGATAGTTTTCTTCAAACCTAAGTTAAAAACTTTTGAATGGTACATTTGTGTAATGGAATTATTTAATAATAAATCTACATTGTTGTAAAATCTAGTACTACTCTGTAACTAGATCTTTTAAATTTCTTGAATTGTTCAATTTTTAAATTAATTGAAAAGCTCTCTATATGCTTTGTAAATGTTCAACGCTCAGATACTAATAGGATGAATTTTTCTGTTTTGCATTATGACTGTCAAACAGTTTTATAATGCATGAAGTGTAAGATTTTATTCCTTTTTTATTCATTAATAATTTATTTCACTATATTACTTTACTTTTGTATCCTGTAACCATTAACTTTTTATAAAAAAATCTGGTGATTTTTATAAGTTAATGCATTGAATAGTATTAGTTGTATCTTAGTGTGTGGATTTTTTAGTATGTTATATAAATTAATATATGATTTCCCGTACGAAGTCCTATACTATCAATCTTGTATGGCTGATCTTTCTGATAGGTTACATTGCTTAATTCAGATCTTTCTATTTGCCAGTCTGAAAGATACTCCAATAAGTTTTAAAAAGTTACTTTAAATATTTTTTCCCCCTCATGGAGTCTTAGAGTTGTTTATTTGTACAGTGACAGTTATAGAATTATAAAAAAATAGATCTTATTTAAGAGGCTGCAGTAGTCCTACTGTAGTATATATATTGATGCCAACCCTGTATACTTTTGTGTCAATATATCTCTTATAGACTGAATGAAATAGGTAAGCCAGAACTACTGGCATTATGCTTTGAAAAATTGTCATAAATATTACAGTTATGTGTGTGTCTAGGATTTTTTTTTTCCTTCTTAGGGCTATGTACTGCTGTTTTCTTATCAAAATAGTTATAAGATTTCATGGTTGAAGGTAACTATTTGATCTGCAATTTGCTAGGTATTGTCTAATGTATTCTATTATTAGATTTATAACTGTGTGTTCAATTATTGTAACATCATTAGAAGGGTTTTAAGCATGGACTGTTGTCAATCTTGTAGATTATCAATTGTAATAAAAAGCTGTGATTTGTTTGGATAGATGTAGTTTATGTAAATTGCTTTACTTTTCATGTTATACATTTTCTTTTCTTTTCAGTGCACTATTATTTGCACATTATAAGGAAGTTTGATCCCTTCACTCTTCTCTTCTGTTCAAAGTTTTATATATACTTATGATCTGAAATCTGTTGTAACAACAATAATATTAGAGCTGAAATTTGGACATGTTACCTCTAACAGATGCTTTAATGGTTTAAAAACCCACTTTAGCTTCCATTTAATAAAGTGAATGACTAAATTAATCCTGTATCGAGTTTTGTTGACAACTGTTCAGACTTGCATCTGACGCTTAGCAAACATGATGAAAATTTGCTGCTCATTTATTAGCAAAGAATCCTGTGAAGTAATTTTGGTGGATTGGTGGAGGATTTGATGGATTCTTAGATATTTTTGAACTCCAGGTGTAATTTGGGAGCTTTAGGATATTAGGGAGTTCTAAAAGTTTGTTGTGTGGTAGCTGTGGATCTTTTGATGCTGTTAAAATCTACTGCAGTCATTCAGCTGCTATCCAATGTATTATTTACGAACATTCCCATGACATGTATTACCCCATACCATTTAAATAAATGTTTAGTTAATCTGATCAACATGATCAAGTTAATGTTCACAGGTCAAATAATATGTAAATCTTTCCTTATGAAAAAATGCTTTAAATCTTAAGAAAATAGTTAATTAAAAAAATTAAAAGCATGAAACATTAAAGATAATTCCCCCCCCCTCTCCCCCAGATAAAAAATTTAAGGAAATAGACAAGATGACTATTTAAGAAAGCATATGTTCTAGTGTACATGAACATACATAATTTTAACTAATCATTTTTTTTATCAGTTTATTTCGCTCATTGCAGTATATTCACCATTTCGCTTATTTGCTTAAGATTGCGATCCATATTTTAAGTAACTCATAAGTTTACATACATATCTACATAATAACGAATTCTGCAATCTGTATAGTTCTCGAGTTGCGACCGATGAAAACAACCACTTTATACCACTTGACCCAACGATCAAACCAACCACTTTATACCCATTAAAACTCAGTTTGTCACAAACATTCCATATTTTTAAGCATACGGTATTTCTCAGACGAATAGAACTGGATTTTAACGAAGCAAGTTTTGCTAAAATCTGGTTCTATTCCTATCACCACAATGATCGGAGGCCGACCTTTTTACCTGGTGCCACCACAATTTTGACTGATCAATCCCAGAGGCAACATCTGGTGGGCTCGTACCCTCCTCCCACCACTTTGAGCCACAAGGAAGGACCTTTTCGGCCTACGGATTTAACATTCCTATACCTGGATCAAACAAAAGCATTCTGTGGTGCTTGTTGGAATTCGAACTGAGCTCCCTACGCACTAAACACTAGGAAGCCGCGGGTCAGAAATTTGAAATTATTTCACCGTCCGTCCTCTAAATCATTAGGTTAATGTAACTGTGAAATGAAATTTAAAATGAAAAAATAAATTCAGGTAGTCTCTTCTAACGAAACTACCGCGGGTTATTAACGTAGGATTACTTATCGTTCGATTTTGGTTAAGTATGGAGGGAGAAAAAGGGATAAAACAAAAAGAAACCTGTTAGAAATAATATTCTGCCACTGGATTTATAACTCGCGACGACGGTTTTAACGTCTGAAATTTTGATTTACCGCGGGCTGTAATGGAGGAACGTAATCCTACAGGGAGGGGTGGGGGATTACCTTACCTTAGATTTGTGTGAATATTCAGCTGCGTATTTTGAAAGATGACAAAACTATATATACCGTAGAATACAGATATGTTATTGCTTAAAATAGTAAAGCATTGTTATCACCTATGTTTAATCAGATAAACACGAATGAAATGTATTACTTAAAACGATATTGCATACTAAAATCGTCCCTATTTGTTACCAAACTGTTGATTTGTGGTTTTGCATAATACTAGCTCTCAGATTGTTTGTAATTAAGATCAGCAGTAAGACGGTGCATAATACCGCTGTATTTGTAAGAATAGGTTAACGTGATGAGAGTAGAAACAGAATTTTAGAAGTTGCGATAGGATTGGGTCTCGGGTTATGGTGTTAGAGGTAATTTTTAATATATATCATAGCGTATTCATTCATTATCAAATTTACGATGGTGGGCTTACTCGAATTTCACAATTTCTCTCATCTGACGGCTGAAAAAAAGTATGTTTTGTTTGCAGCTAAGTTATTTTATTTTCAAGAACGCATTCGCTTAAACAGAGGGAAATGAATGGAAATCCTGGAATGGAATGTTTTTGTTGCCAACAAAATCATTCTTTGATCTACTCGGGAAGGTTACTTACTATAAAAAGTCCCGTATTCCCGAATACCTACGACCAGTGGCGCCGGAAAGGGGGGGGGCAAGGGAGGGCACTTGCCCCCCCCCTAGAAAATTGAATTTTTTTGTTTCGTTTCTACCTAGCTAGCGCTCGTAAAATATTAGAATTTTCATTTAAAATCATAAAGCCTAACAAAACTGAATACTAAATTGCAACCTCACACTCGTTAACGCAAGCGCGATAAACGTCATTCCATATACGCAGGAGCGATTAATCGCCAATTTCAGGTACGCAAGCGCGTTTAAACGCCAATTCCAGACGTCTGCTTTTGCGATTCAAAAGCAACCCTTACACGATATTTTTTCATCGCGAAAGGGAATCTTGAATCCGATGCATTTGAAACGCGTACACGTTGACGTTTGATAGGGCATAAAATAACATAAAAGTTTACTTTTTATAACCGTATATATGTATCTTTAATAATAAAGGTGTAAAAGTTTTAAACTATTTTACTTTGCCCCCCTCTATATTTGACTCTTCCGGCGCCACTGCCTACGACAATTGGCTATTGAGTAAATGAACAATATTCCAGAGGGGATGCTCTCCAGATTTTTACGCATGGTAGCAAAGATGATGAGAATGGATCTGGTAGTGGAATATTCGTCAAATACCTGAATGATATAGTTAAATTCAAATTTAGAAATCCAGACACGTGTTCTGCTTTTCGTTTCGAATTTCTTGCCATAGAGAAGGGTTTGGGATCTATTGGAACTGATGTCGAGTTTAACGATATATGGATTTTAACAGATAGTCGCGGTTCCATCCAGCATTTGAACAACTGGACGAGAGTGGGCGACAGAGCCGGCTTGTTCATCCTGCACCATCTACATCGTCTCTCTGTAAACATGGCATTCATATGCAGTGGCTTCTCTCTCATGTAGGCCTATTTGGCAGTGAGATGGCTGAAATCCTAGCAAAGGAGGGTACCGCTGAACGTTCACCAACTTCTTCGGCTTTTACTTATCTGGAGGTATATTCCGTAAGGAAGTATTTTATTTAGAGTACTTGGAGATCTCCCCCGGTCCATGACTGGTACGTTGGTGTCTGCCCTGATGGGGTTCTTGCCTTCAAGGTTGATAGAGCTGAGCACACTGCAATCTTTAGGTTTGTAAATGGTTACTTGAGGTGCCTAAAATTTGATCACCAAAACAAAACCTTTCCCACTTGTAAAAAGTGTAATAATGCGCAGGCCACTCCTGGTCACATCCTAACTTGCCTAAATTTATCTAGGGAGGGCCTTTATTTACAATCCTCGCCATTTGATGGATCTACTGAGGATATATGAACTCATGGACCTGGTCTAGCGCCGCTAAATCAGGAGGGATTAGTAATGTGAGATTTCCCCTCCTCATGGCCCAGGAAATTATTAACCTCGGCTTGAAACAGTAAGCCAGCGGCGGACTGCGGAAAGAATAGGTTTCCCCCTGCCGAGGGTGACTTACAAAAGGAGTCAGTTTTTCGACTCTCAGACGAGGAGCGACTTGACAATAGCAAGGCGCCCCGATGTCTACAGCGAAGACACTATAACACAAAAGACTAACAAAGGCAGACCATCCCCCTGATGAGACGCTCTAATGACCCAACGTGTGCGGCCGATATAAAGAACAAATATAGTTTTGCACACGGTTCACGGCCAAGGACCTATCAGAGCCCCAGATCAAAGAGCGGGGTTGTTACAGATCCCGCCAGGGAAAAAAGTGTTAAAAGCGGATGCAGGAGATTTTTAGAAGAGAAGAGACGAGATTCGAAGCCTGAGTTTAGAAGGGATAGCTGATCTCCTAGCTCCACTCACTTTGAGTGACTTCGATATTTTTGGAGGCTCAGCCCCCTGTGTGAAGACCTTTTTCTCGCTGAGAAGGGTCGTTTGGAGATCAAAGCTTGATCTTCCATCTTTTCGAAGCAGCTAGCTTCTTTGGTGAGAACGTGGGACGAACCGTTCACTACTCTGTGATAATTAGATCACACTGCGTCTGGAGTTCGAGTTCGCCTCATTCCAGCCTGTTCCGACGAGTGGAATCCGTTCCCAGCAACTGAGACTTCTGCAATTAGAGCTTTATTGCCTGAAGGCCCGATCTACGATCCGTAGCGACAGAGCAGCCAGCCAGCTGAACGGACAATCTTTAACGTGCATCGCAGACTTCAAAGGACATTAATGTAAAATGTATGTTCCAGAACACGACCTAATCGTGAAGTATTTAATCCAGAATCTCTAATAAATTGATATTCATTGTAAAAAGTTCTTATTAGTAAGCTGTTTATCACTAAACATAACCGGTGTGACGCTACCTAGCGTGTCTGCTTTGACACCAAGCACGGAATATGTTACAGTAACAACAACAGGTTACTTACTGATCACCGCAATCATCATTCATCATCATATTTGGCACGACAGCCCAAGGTGGGCCAGGGCCTTCATTGAAGATTCCTCCAGGACAGCCTATTTCTAGACCTGATCTGCCAATTCCGCATTCCGGATCATTCTAAAATCTGATTCAACAGAGTCGAGCCTTCTTAGTTTTGGCCTCCCTCTTTTCCGATTAGTAAACGGCCTTGCAACAAAATCTACTGGATTTTTTTCATCCATTCTAGCAATTTGAGAGGCCCAGTTCATTCTTTTAATTTTAAAAATTTTAATAATATCGGGCTCTTTAAAAAATCTATAGATTTCTGAATTAAAGCGTGTCCGCCATAGGCCATTTTCTTTGACACCACGAAGGATGCTTCTGAGAACCCTTCTCTCGAAGACTGCAATTCTGTATTCTTCATTTTTTTTGGTTAGAGATCAAGTTTCCGAACCATACATTAGGACGATCAGCGCATTAAGAAATCTTTAATTTCGATTTTTCAGTTGAGAATCATGTTGAGAACAGATTAGAGTTTTTTTTTCCCCTTCCCAATGGCAGATGGTTTCTTGGACATTATCCTTACCACCACATGACACCGCGGTTTTACTGGCCAATTTTCTGGGAGCACCGTATAGGTGGACCAGCATTAGCACCCATATTTTAGGTTGTATTGAATCTAGCTTCAAAATTATCATAAGCGATGAATAATAACGAGTGGCGTTATTTTTCCGATAAATTTTGCTTTAGTACACTTTGTAAAAATATTAAATTAGTTTTTTTTATAGATTTTATAATAGTAACATAAAATAGCAATCTTTCTTTAAAAGTCACTCGAGTGTTGGTTTTTTTTTCTTTCTTCTTTTTTTTTCGGGGGGGGGGGGGAGGGGAGGGCGTAAGGTTTCAATGAGCTATACCTTGCTTTTATTGATATGATTTGCTAATACATTGTATTAGTAGTTAAAGAGGAAAAGACATAAATGTAGAGAGAAGCTGAATTACTGCTGTCTCATATACATTTTTCCCGGACCACTATTCATTTTTATAATGCCATTATTACACAGATAGATCCCCAGGCTGACTCTTCGAGTATTTTATTCTGAGCCTGTTGTAAATAAGGGTATCATCTGCCACGAGAAAGTTATGTGGTAGGCATTGTTCTTCTGGAAGTAAATTTGTGAAAGCCATTCTTTTCGTTAAATTTTATCAGTCGAAGTGAAAAATTTAAAACATCCTCAACCAAGGAATGAGTAAATTCCCCTCAGGCTTAGCGTACAATTTGAGCACTTTAAAAGCAGATAGCTCTCCACTTGAAGAATTTATTCTTGTTGTAAAATCATTTGAAACCTTGGTTTTCTTCATTACTACTTGTTATGTAGAGAAATCAGTTTCATTGTAAAGAAAACAAAACAAAAAATATTTTACCGGTTTACTGTCTATTTCCAACCTTTTGGCGTACCTGGGCCGCGAGTGATGTGAATTTGTCTTGGGCCGCAAATAAACTGTATAATGAAGTCAATGTATGCATGTAGCAAAACTTCTTTTGCTTTTTATCTCAACATTAAAGAAAGAGGGCAGCATAAACATAAAAAAACAGTGGGATAATTGACTTCCTTTTCTCTCTCTCTCCTCTTTTATTTTCCTCCCCTCCGTGAAACAAATGCATCAATATCTGATTCGATGGAAGTGGTTGCAATTCTTGATGAGTTCGTAAGGTGCTCATCAGAAATTTTTGATCTAATTTTACTCTCCGTATGCTTCATCTTTGAAAATAGGTGTTTACCAGTGTCTGTAGTGCCAAAAAGCGATTACTCGAATAAAGCGTGATTTTGAAGCAAAGGGATTTTTTTTTTCTGTGGGAAGATAGGTCTTACAATTTTACGATCTTATAAGGCCATATTACTAGCTGTCCAGGTCCGCATGCGACCCACGGACTGCTGATGTCTGGTTTATATCGAGTCTCGAGTTGGATACACTTATGAAAACAAGACAGGAATAGGTAGTGAAATAAAGATAGCCATTGAAAAATCGTTAAGAATGAAAAGATACCTTAGAAGAAATGTACAAATGTTTTAAAAAAAAAGGGAGAGAAAAAAAAATCGTAAAATAAATTTGTATACCTTCGTATTTGAGCAGCCTCGCAGAAGTTAGCGCTTGTACATTTCAAGGCCGATACACTTCCGAAGTTTCGATAGCGTTTGATAAACACATTTTCTCCTGATAACTCGTTGAAGTTCGAGGTCAACACTGATTTTAGCCCGACGTTTTCATTTTAAATTGTTCGGGTGAACAGATAATATTTTTGAACAATATTGACTGTAGCTGCCTATTTTTATTTAGGGTATGAAATTTTTTTTGGGTAGTATTCTTGTAAGTATTCTAAGTATGTTTTCATCCCTCTTTAGACTCCAACAAGCTTACTGTAATGCGCTACTGATCAGTGATTGTAATCGATTCATAATCCCCCATTGCTTTGTTTTGTGATTACCCATAGTTTTAATTCGCGTAATTGTTGATTAATGTCATACACAGTGTTTTTTCTTTCTTTCTTTCTTTATTTTTTAAAGGTGGATATACTGTGTTTTCTCTAATAAAGGTGCGTATTTTTAGCACCGTGTTTTCACACGTCACGTGACAGGGGAACAAAAAACTCGCAATTAAAAAAAATACTTTTTTTTATCTATTAAATTGATTCGTAAGTTTCTTAAAATGTCGGTAAGTTAAGCCAAATAATACTTAAAAAATAAAAATAAAATAAAATAAATAAATTAATTTTAAAAAAAAGGTTGGGATATGGCGTATCCCCGCGTACCCCAGAAAAAAAAGCCCTGGTCATACATATATTCAACGCATGGATTAATATGCATATTCCTTCTTTTTAGGTATGTGGCGAGATAACTTTTCTTTACCCCCGGACGAACCGGGGGTGGGGTGGGGTGGGGGGAGCCATCTGCTTTCTCCTATTTCTCTAATTTATTTATAATACCCGGGGAAAATTATTTATAATTTTTTTTCTGAGTTTTTTATTTTTTTCACTTGGAACAAAGTTGATTTTTGACTATTTTTTAAGTGTAAATTATGTTTAGCAAATAATTAAATAATTCATTTCCTCCCATGTATCCTCTGCAACTCGGCGAGAGTGAATACTTTATCAGGGGTAGGGGATCGACTAAACACGTTTCAAATAATCACTGAAGTTTGAGAGTAAATTATATTGTCTATTTATACTATAAATATCTTGGACCCATGTGATAAGAATTTATTACAGGAGAGGGGGATTAGCTTTTAATAAGCTAATGTTATATTTCTTAAAATCTTTTTGCTCTTATTAGTTATAATTTTAACTGCATTAATTTCGGGAATTATAAAGCCCATGTTTGACGTTAAATTTTAAAATTTTTTTTCCCACGAGCATTAGTTTGCTTTAAAAATGAGTGTAAAAATATTCGCGAAAGCTTGGAGGGGAGGGGGTAGCTAATTTTAGAAGTTTAACATCAGTTTAGTTTTATGCACTCGTTTTAAAATTATTCAAACATGTATATTTATTTAGTTTGGAGCCGCCATGCCGTATGGTTCATAATGTTAAGAGCTTCAACAGTGCGAGCTCGGGTTCGATTCTCTGCTAGGTCATGGACATTCTTGGGCTGTCCTCTTTTATGGAGCAATGCGACTGTCTCCTTGTGCTGTTCCGTTTTAGGGGGCAATGGATCACTTATACGGTGCTCTCTTAATAAATTAATAGACAAGCACTAATCGCGGCGTGTATGGTCAAGTGCTGCATTGAAAAAAATCTTATTTTCAATTTTTTAGTTTTTTGTACTTATTTCTTTAACTACCCGGTGTGTCTGTGGTTTGCCATATGCTGAACATTAACATTTGTAGAGACTTGAAAAGTAACAGTAGCATTTTGAGTAATTTATTGAGATATTTAATTCGCAAATTCATATTTTATATCTTAGTTCATCTGATTTTAAGTACATTCACATGTAACTTGAAACACGGATAGCTGTAATTCTAAGATTTTTTTATGCACAGTGTCGTCCTCACTTCGATCTTTCTCTGATCGACGACGTTATCAGTAGCAGATTTAGTACCACTCGAATGCATATTAAAAATATTTTATTCACACGATTCACAAACAAACACCATACTCAACTTATTCACAAAACATATTTACAATATATATATATATATATATATATATATATATATATATATATATATATAAACTAAATTACCTCAGTCATCTGGCTCTGACTGAGAGCAAACAAAAACCTAGCGCGTCTTCAGGGTTAAACTCTTACGCACTCTTCTGTCCAACACCCCAACGCAAACTGACTACCGTGGGTTTTCGCTTAATAGGACCCCCATCCGTCATAAAGAACGTCATACACGACACACAGCATTTTTTTAAAACCTGTCTACCGTGTGAAAATGCATGAATGTTTTGGTGTGTTTACTCGAAAGCAAGCAGACAACATACAATTAAACTTTTAGAAACCAACACGTCTCGTGCCCAGTGTAGAAATTCTTTCATTGACGATCGAATGGTAACGATGAAAATAAAATGAAATAAAATGAAGATATAATATGGAGATTACAAAATATCAAGGAGGAAGGGAGAATTTTTTTTTTCTTTCTCGCTATTGATTCTCCCAAGCTTTACAAAACTATCCCTTGGGTCTTATTTTAGATTACTGCTAGTTAATATTGATTATTTTTGAAAAAAAATTGTCTGATGGGAATCGGCACGTTAAAATAAACAGATAGAGAATAATTTTCCAACAATATACTGATATCTGAAAGGAATTTATTGTTAAGACCTTTGATGCTGTACTGATATATTTAGCTTTAGAAAATTATTAATTTTAAAATGCGTAGAGTAGAGGGAGTACTGGATTGAATTTGGTTCTAAAATATACATAGGTTTTGTTTCATACGATATATGCATCATTTGTATGCAGTATATTAGTTTCTTAGTCTGTTGGGTACTGTTTTAACAGATATTTAATTTTTCTTATTAGTTTCATCGGGATTAGCAGAAAATAACTCCCTCTTCAAGGTTCCCCCAGCAGGTTTGTTCCTCGAGCAAAAGCTATAGATACGGAAGGTGTAGTTGCCCGAAAATAGACCCCCATTCCTCCAGCCTGGAGTTATTTTGGCCGGTGTTGCACTCTTGGCAGCCAGCATATTTGCTTTTGTAGTTCTTGGCAATATAGATGTCTCTCTCGAGCTTGATAGGTTGGCATTGATTGGTAATGTGCAAAGGTCAAGTGTGGCTTTTAGTTATTTGCAAGTTTGTTGAATTTGTGTTTTTCATTAAATAATTATTGAATCGTGTAGTAATTCACATCACTTTATTTTTCGCTCTTATCAGTTGGTCATACTATCACGGAGAAGTTCGCGCAAGAGCTCTGTAATAAATACTTATAAGTTAATTGTCTGTATGAAATACAGTAAGTTCTATTACTTTTCAGTTAAAAAAATATAAAAAATAGTTTTCAACAGGCTTATTTTTTTTACACTTCTTAATATCGAAGCCTTGCTGATATATTAAAGATGTATTTGAGGCAGTCTTAACTTAATTGGAGATCACACGATCTTTGGTATGAAGTTCATACGTGCACTGTGTTTTACTGGGCAGTTAAGAGCACCATTTCAGCAACATAGCTGAGAACTTATCTTTGAAAAGTAAAATAGATTTCATCAAAAATTTTCTGAAATAAAAAAAAAATTCTTAATTTTGATTCTAAATCCATGATAAAAATTGAGCTACACTGAATGCTCTATTATGCATGAAGATAGAATATTGCAGGGAAATCTCGAAAACACAGGTAAATAAAAAATGTTTCTTAACTAACTTGCGAAATTTTGCGTTAGTGAACATTTTAAAGAGAGTTTTAAAGAAGTCTGTTTTATCAAGTTCCGTAAAAGTCCACTTGTAAAAGTTTGGAAAAGGGACTGATTAGCAGGAATCTTCCGAAACGTTATCATTAAAACGTCTTTTGGTCGCAGTAATGCTGCTAAAGAAAATAAGAGTAAAATTTTTGTCTGTAAAATTTGAGTAAAATTTTTGTTTGTAATTGTCAAAATAGTCGTCATTAATGCTCGAGATTTCAAAATGTGATTAAGGTCTGTATAAAATGTACCAAGTGTATGATGATAGAACTGTTCTGCTCAATTTTGTTTTTTGTTCTTTCTGTTCCTTCCTTAAGAAAGAAGAAAAAAAAAAGAAGAGGAAATAGCGTTGGAATCACTGTTAGATAATATCTGAGCGAAAGGAATAAGAATTAGTTGTTCAACTTGTATGAGAATGGATAGCTTAATATCCTTTATCCATGAAAAGATAACTTATAGAAATATTCAGCGTAATAAGCACATTTGTTTATCGTTTGGGATAAACTTTTTCAAGGCACACAGCCCGTTAAATTCTGTTATTTTTTTTATTCCTTATGAGTTTGATAAAAAAAATTTAAAGTCCCTAAAAGTTCATAAATTTTTAAACCCTGGAACCAAGCATTGATAATTGCTTTTTTCTTCGATTGATGGCGAACTGAGACCAGGTGTGGTAGACTTAGGAAAATCCCAGTAGGTTTATCTCTCACCTTACAGTCTTTATACCTTAGCAGGTCCCCCCCCCTACCCCCCCCCTCTTTGAAAGGTGGAGAGTTCCGAAATTACATCTCAACGGATCTCGTAACCACCCCTTGGTCCGTGTCCGGAAGAATGTAATGGGGAGGGAACTAGTGCGAATCCTCCTTTTCTCTGCGTCAGTATTTTATGTGGCTTTGTTAGACTGCTTATGCCAACCATTCACAAGGTTCATAAATTAAACTTATTAATTTATCAATATTAACAATAAGGTATAACCTGTGATGATCTATTCCAAACTTAATTCCTCTCAATGTCAAAACACTTAGAGAAACTTGCGCACACTTCTCTAAGTGCGATGACATTAATAAAATCAATTAATATCCGATCACCACAAGTATAACCCTTACATATATAGCAGAGGCCTAATAAATTTATTAAAACAAAGCACAATGGACATGGCTGCCTTTATATTTCCTCCTTTTTTAAAAATATTTTTGGTTATTATCCGCCACTGGAGAAATTCCTTTCGTGTGCTTGGCGTGGAACTGGTTATATTTTTAGCTTTAAAAAAAAAAAAAATTATTTCTCCCTTTAGCTTTTTACTAATAGCTTTTAGAAAATGTAAGCTTTGAATAAAAAATAGCATGAAAACTGCAAAGATTTACAGGATCGGCACGTGCGAGAATGTTTTAAAAGTCTTAATAGAGTAACATTTATAAAATGCCGTTTCTTATCCGGTATTTGCCGTAATAGTGTGAAGTTTCTTGAAACTAGATAGAAAAGTTTGAAAATATTCATGACGAAAACTTTGTAACAGCTGACATGCCTAATTTTGACGATATTTTAAAATTCATTAGTAAAAATAATTAAAAATGTGTAAATAAATAGTACCAAAATATAACAGAGTTCATTTTGTGCACTGTTGCAGGGTTTGAAATTTATAAAACTTTGAAAAGAAGATTCGAAAATTTTATTTAACTTGATGTAGACAAAACATGAGACTCCTTATGCGTATTAAGTGGTTGAAGTTAACGGAATATTAAGACCAAAATCAGCTTCTCTGCAATATCGGAACAAAGCTTAAGAAATGTATGATGTGATTAGAAATTCCTTGACTGTATAAAATTTTCGGACAAATTTATCAAAGACTTTTGGATATTGTTTCATTTTCCCCTCCAGTTCTCGGCTTACGAATTGTCAATGTCCTCGTATGAATGTAGATGCAAATCCTTTTCTAAGTTCAACAGGCCACCACCAATTTATGATAGACAACAGGAACAAACAAACAAAAAAGCTTGAGGATTGGTACTAGAAAAATGTTTGGAAAATTTAAAAAAAGACCAGGACGCTTGAAAAGGGTTTATTTTTATTATTGTTATAGGACAGGTGCCTATAAAAGGGGCATAGCGCTTCAAAGCGAGGGCAGGACGCTGCGCCTTGCGTCGTTGCCTGAACATTAATTCATAAAAAGGAGAACTCAAGAGCTTCGAAATTCAAATACTCCCCCCCCGCCCCATAACTTTTCAGCAAACAATAATAATGACTTTAATAAAAAGAAAAAGTTCTTATCGAGAATTTCTGAAACCCCATTTTGTTGATGGGGGAAAAAGGTATATATTATGGTGCAGGGTATAATACACACAAGGGTTACAAGTAAAACATTTCGTAGATTACACGAGAAAGAAACAAATAGAGCGACGTATATCTCTAATGCTCCAACCAATGTTTACTGTCCCACAGACGTTTTGTTTTACCTTAATTCATATTTTTTACTTTTTTTTTTTTTTTTTTTTTTTTTTTTTTTGTAAAACGTGTATTGTTATCAGATAAAACAGATTTTTCGGAAAATTCTAAATAAATTCCATAACTGCATGAATAGTTGTTGGATTTTTCCCCCTCCCCTGAAAGAAAAGACGAGCCCTTAAAATTTCTGAAAACGCTCTTCAAAGTTCTTAAAAAGTACTTAATTTTTGAATTAGTAAAAGAGTGGGAGCCGTATTTCAAGTAAACTCTTGAAAAGACATGCTATTGATGATACTCGTGATTTGTTATTCTTAATTATTATTAATTTTCTTTTTATGGTGAATGGAATTATACCACGCACTTCTTTTGGGATCTTATTAGATCGTTAGTCGAGATGCGATTCACATTCTTGGCAAATTCGTGAGAGCTTTGGATACTTAAACACTGATAATTTTTTCTTAACAAATTTGGTGGATAGAATTTCTCTGATGGTTCTCATACTATGGTAGGAAAGTAAGCGTGGACTTATATAATTTTATAAGTTTCCGATTTGGACAATTGAGACTAAAGCAGGTTAAGTTTTTCTTTACCTCATTAAAGATTGTTAGTTCATTTACAAGTAATCGAATATTGGAGTTCAAAATTATTTATACACCTTTTTGTGTGAACCATTGTGGACGATTATGAATGGATTCTCCAATCGCGTTTTCATTAAATATCGAATTATAGAACTGATTCAAATATATGTAATTTACTCTTTTTTACTTATTTACTTTTAAAGCCTTTATTATTCAAACAACATCTAAGTTACGCTGTAGCTTGAGCGTAGCGCTTACCTGTGTGGCAAGGTGGTTCAGTGGAGAACTTTGTCGCTGTGTGTCAGTTTTATTTCCTCCAAGTAAATCTGGATCGAATTGATTCATGGCTTGAGGAAAAATTGATCTCTTAAGTGTTCGCAGCTTTTTCCATAGCTAGGAGAATTTTTTTTAAGCGGAAAAGTGCAGATCTAGCCACAAAGGAGTTATGAATTGCGAAAAGTGGATGGAGGACAGCATCTAACAAGTGTTTATTACTTGCTTTCATTACGTAAGTGAAAGTGGGTTGCACATACATTTTTTTTCCCTTTTCCCCCTTCTTCGGGAATTTGTTAAAACGTCCGCCAGATGTAGAGCAAATAATAATGGTATTCTCGCCCGTGCGATGAAGAAAATCCTTATTTGATAATGCTCGCAGCGAAGAGGGTGGAAATTATTTCCGTGTGCGTGTGAATGCTTACGTGCCTGCCTCATATAAAGTTAATATATAAAGTATATATTAAATATTAATAAACGGTAAAATACTTTGTTTTTAGCAGATGCACACGATTATCACGGGGGGGGGGGGATGACTAGGATAAAAAAAAGTTGAAATTTGAATGAAAAGGATTATGATAGGTGATGAAAAGAATTTGATGTCAAAAGGTATTGTCTATAATTGCCCGTCCACGACGTGTTTTTACATGATTCTTATACTTATAGTCACACTGGTTTAAAATCATTCGAAATTTAATCTTATTTTGTTTGTCATTTTTTTTTTTTAACATCAAGGCAATAAATTATATCATTCCGTTGTTTTAAGATTTGATTGCAGTACTACAAATGAAGTTAACAGTTTGCCATTCGTTTTGGTTTGGTTTGGAGCGCTACGGTCAACTTTTTGCTACACGAGGGCTAATTAGACCGGGACCTATAGTTTGAAGCCGATTCCGAATGGCTACAAACATCCATGTTACAGTGGGACTCGAACTCACAAGATCTGAACCGAATGCCGGCGCCCTATCCATTCGGCCATCTCCTGGCCTGTTATTCGTTTTCATTTAGCAGTATGCAGGAGCATGTTTTTGACTTTACTATACCCCCCCCCCCTCCCTTTTTAAAAAATCATTGAATACTTTTAATTTGTGATGATAAAAAAAATATTTAAAATATTCCAACTCATTTCAACTGTACCTTATTTCCACAAAAATGGCAGGGGTGCTTGTGGCGGCCCAGTGGTACAACGCGCTGGTTTTCCGAGCGGAGGGTGTTCGGATCGAATCCTGGCCACGAAAAATGCCTCCGTTCGTGTCGTCCCTTCATAGGGGGTAATGCTGACCACCTATATGGTGCCCCCACAATAAAATGGGCAGTAAAATTGCTGCGTAGTATAGGCGAATGTTTGACGACAAGTGCCTACGCATTGGACAAAAAAATGGCAGAATACTTTATTTTTACTGTATTGTGTGATAGACAAGCTAGCTCATAGTTGTAGTGTTACATCGTTAGACAACATCGAGTAGAACCAGAAAATTTCTGTAATTCTTTTTATCAATACAGGACTGCATCCGATTAATAAATAACGAGGAATATTAAATGCTGATTCATCAATAACACGCCTAGATTAAAATATCCCAAAGTAAACTGCCATTTTAATGCTATATCGTAATTAGCTTGTTGATTATTTATTTGGAATGATTTGGTTTTCCTTGGCAGCACAAGGGCTAAAGCAAATTTAGCTTAAATTATTCATTACATATTTATAGTAACGGGTATCGGTGGTCTAGTTTTGGATAAAAGAAAAAAAGAACGCTGAATTAAAATGAACGAAGTACGCGCTCTCATCTATTACAAAACATTTCAATCATATTTGGTGAAGCGTTGACTTTTTTTTATTTTTTTAAACGCATTGTAAGATTTAATTTTCGATATCCCCATTTGTGCCATACTATTTCCGCATGGTGCCGATCATGCCAGGTTATTGTAACATAATCTAGTTATGAGAAAAATGTGCCCAACGCGATTGTCGTCTTAACGTTTTATCAGAGATGGTCAGAATAATTGTAAACGGAGAGAGCGAGTATTTTGTATTAATTGTACCATATTCTCATTTTATCTCAAGATTTGCATAATATACTGTTGATGAATGCTTAATACGCAGTAAACATTAACTTTCTCGAAAACATGAGTTTGAATCTTTGTCAGTTTTCATTTTTACTTTGTACTTTTTGTTAATAGATATACAGTGTCTAATGTCTGTGTGTGTAATTTTGTTGTTAAATATCTTAACAACAGATTTTTAAACGGTACGCCATCTTTTGCTACCCGAGGGCTAAACTGACCGACATTATATTTCGAAGGATGATCTGTGATTGCGGGAGAAAAATGACTTTACTGCCAAAGAAACCTTATATTAAACTTTCACTTTTGTGATTAATTGTCTAAAATAGTATAAATCATCTTAATAGAGGGTTCATACGTATATAAGCAATTTCAACTCTTATTATTCTGGGTAGTTTATTCCATTCGGTAAATAAGAGGATGTTCTGTGACTTAAAAAAAATGCCCATTATAGGGCCTCTTAAACGTTTGTTTCATCGAAGTAGGTTAATAGGGTGAAGGAAGTAGTGAAAATATAGATGAAATTTTGCTTGATTGGGAACTCATGAAAAAAAATAATAAAACGTAAAAAATGATTGAAACCGGTTTCGTCTTTCATTCTTTTGCTTTATCTAGCACTGATTATGTCTCCGAAAATATTTATGTGCTACAAGTATTTGGCTGCCCTGTGAAAGAGCTGTTGATCATATACTGAGGTTTTTGCAGCCGTTTTACTCGCATCATATATCCATAAGTATGAATTTTGTTTACTTCAGCAGAGTAAATAATTGCATATTTATAAATAATTTATTTTAACGATTCTTGTGTAAGAAAATTGTATTTCTGCTGAACTACAGGAAGTTTTCAAAATAACGGGAACACCGCTAAAAAAAGAACGTACGCTGCGGTATATGCACTTCACGCTTACGTCATCGTCGATCAGAGATATATAATAAGGTAAAATATGAGTATCAGGTATCACGCAGTGGAATTACATGCGGTATAGAATTAGCCGTTATGAATTAATGTGCAAAATGTCGAATCTGTGTGACTTGCCGAAGTGTATAATTGACGAGAAGCTTGCGGGTGCTTTTGTATTTAAAACGTCAGAAATTGTCGGTCTATCATGAAACACAACATCCAAGGTAACGACAGGGAAATGAATAGATTATTTATTGCCTCAGAACGCAAATAATGTTGACGTCACTCGATGTCAGCTAAGGAAAGACGGAACTTGGTAAGATCGTACGACGAAAACTTAAGACTACAGTTCAGCAAATAATATTGTAAGTGAAAATTAGTTATAATAATCCTGTTTCAGTAATAACTGTTTATCGAGAGCTGCATAAAACTGGTATATATGGTCCTGCTGCAATCCAGAAGCCGCTTATTACTGGCACCAATGCAAGAAAATATGGCAGATGGTGCCACGAACATGAAAACTGGAGTTCAGAGGATTAGTTATGCGTCATTTGGATGAATCGAGCTTCATATTGTTTCCATCTAATGTTAAAGTAAACGTTTCACGAGTACCTTCCGACCCATAACGTTCCGTGCTCGGTGCCCTCTCTGAAGCATGTCAGTGGCTCACTGATGTTGTGGTATGCTCTCATGACATTAGGGGCCCTTATTAGTTCTACAGCAGTGTTTCCCAACGTGGGGCCCACGCCCTACAGAGGGCTATTTGATTGTTAAGGGGGGTTGAAATTTGACTAAACCGACCAGCTAGACGAGCGAAGCCCGGCTAGTCTAATAAATAATTAAAAATCGTCATTCGGATAATAATGAATCTTATAAATAATTAAAAACGTTGAGTAAAATGGAATTTCCCTTTCCCTTCCCGAAACTGAAATTAATTTTTCAACCATATATGTTAAATAAATCCGAGTTTGTAACTTAGCAAGGTCTAAATCTGGGCCTTCCCTTTTGGGGTGGCGCCATCTGCGGACCGTAGTTCAAATAAAACCAAATATTGCATAAAAAATTGAATACAAATTTTTCTAGAATAAAATTTAAAATTCGGGCTTCGAGGTGCACTTACTCATCGTCTGCACTACCTGTGTGCCAAATTTCATGGCTATAAGTGCCATAGATTCGTCTGGAGGCCGCGAATGTTTGTTAATGAAAATCAATTTAAAACTAAACACAGTATAAATAACATAGAAAAAAAGCATGTGAAATATTATACGCATGAATAAAAAGAAAATCCAATATATATATAAAAATAAATTTATTATAAACTCCTCATAATTCAGCTAGATTTAGCCTTTCATCACTGTAGCAAAAAAAAAAAACAACCCCGAAAAGTAAAACAAAATATATACATTTATAATAAACCACTAAAAGCTGAAAAGGAAAAATGTCAAATTGTCTTTTGGAAAGTAAATAATTTTAAAAAGTAAAGCTGAAAAGTAGAAATGTCAAATTGTTGAAAGTTTGTTATCCAAAATCAGTTTTAAAATTTAACACAGTATAAATAACATAGAAAAAAAAGCATGTGAAATGTTATACATATCTTAGAATTTAGGTAGATTCAGCCTTTCATCATTTTACCATTGAGTCATTCCATGTCAAATCAACACAGTGATCCGGAATGACCCCCTCAGAATTTGATGATTTTTGGCACACTTGCAGGTTTCATAGACATATGAAAAAATGTCAATTCTTAGTGGTCTTACTTTATCGGTTCAAAAGTTATTAAATATTAAAATTTCAATTTTTTGCAAAAAAGCACCACATATGTCAGTCTTAAAATGTCTGTAAAACAGTAACCATTTGAGGTACAGACCTGAACTTAGGCTCATTTTAAAGCTCTTTTCTAGGGCTTTCACATGATATTCAACATGATAGCATTTATAAAAAAAAAAAAAAAAAAAAAAAAAAAAAAAAAAAAAAAAAAAAAAAAAAAAAAAAAATAATGGGCTTGTGGCGGCCCAGTGGTACAGCGCGCTGGTTTTCGGTGCTGAGGGTGCTCAGATCGAGTCCCAGCGTTGCGCCACGAAAAATGCCTCCGTTCGTGTCGTCCCTTCATAGGGGGTAATGCTGTCCGCCTATATGGTGCCCCCACAATAAAATGGACAGTAAAACTGCGGCGTAGTAAGGGCCAATGTTTGAATACAAGTGCCTCCGCATTGGATAAAAAAAAAAAAAAAAAAAAATAAAAAAATAATTTTTTAAAATCAATTTGAAATTTTAAAATTTAAATTTCTCAAAATGCGACAATTTTAAAATTTTGAAAAAATTCTCAAAATAAGTTTATATGATCATCTAACAGCACTCAAAATCTTATTTTGGGATCTCTATGGGATCCTGAGATATAGGAGGTATAAAGTATGTATCGTTAGAGGAAAAATGCCAAATCTACCATATTATAGAGTTATATACAAAGAAATATAATTATAATATATAATTATACAATCATATGTAATTGCATAGTAATATGTGATTAAAATATATATATATATATATATAATAATTACATTTATAATCATGTATAATTTTATTATTTAATTCTTAATTTCATCTCCTTTACACTACTAAAAAGTGAAAAAATATCAAACAGATTTTAAAAAATCTTTTTTAAACTATAAGATACAATATATAACAATCTGAGAATGGAGGAAGCTGATTAGTGATTGACCTCTGATGTATTTCAGTGAAAGACATCACAGGTGCTAAAGTGTGATCAAGTTTCCAAGAGACTGATGCTGAGTAATTTAAAGGAAGTATACAAATGCTTCCAGGAAAAGTGTCCAGGTATAAAAATTGGGTTCTCTAAATTTGCAGAATTACGGCCCAAACACTGTATTCTGCCTGGTCAGAGTAGCACCCACTCAGTTTGTGTATGTACTACTCACCAAAATGTGAAACTTATGGTTGAAAACAGCAAAATGAAATTAATCACAGACAACCAGATAAAAACATACCAGGACTGTTTGCAAATGATGGTCAATTAACTGTTTCTTCTCTAATTGTGTGTCATGTCCAGGAACAGAAGGAATCCGGATGATTCTGGAAAGAGGGTTTGAAGAAAATGCAATTGAGACTATTACTTTTCGCCAGTGGATCACTGTTAATCGCTGTAACTTGGAAACAATCCAAAAATCAGTAGATGACTTCGTTGAAATTTTTTGTGAGAAACTCTCTGTTCTGCTTCGTCATGACTTCACAGCAAAACAGCAAAATTCTTTTATGAGTGAGACTAAGAAAAATCTCTTAGATTCTGAGGTGGTGGTCCTTTGTGATTTTTCTGAGAATTATTCCTTCGTATTACAGGACGAAGCACAATCTTACCACTGGACACGTAACCAGGCAACAGTGCATCCGTTTGTAGTGTATTTTAAAAAAGAAGATAAAAAAGAGCATTTCAGTTTCGTAATAATATCAGACTGCCTTGAGCACAACACTACTGCAGTCTATCTGTTTCTAACAAAACTAATCCAGTATTTGAAATCAAAGTTTGAAACATTTCCAAAAAAATATACTTTTTTTCAGATGGGTCAGCAGCCCAATACAAGAATAAAAAGAACTTTTTAAACCTGTGCCTTCACTACAAAGATTTTGGGGTTGAAGCTGAATGGCATTTTTCAGCCACTGCACATGGAAAAGGCCCATGGGATGGAGTGGGGGCACAGTAAAAAGATTGGCAGCCAGGGCTAGCCTGCAGCGACCTTATGAAGACCAAATACAGACTCCAAGACAACTCTTTGAATGGGCAAATCAGAATATTTCTAACAGATTTCACATATGTAAACCATGAAGAGTATATTCAAACAGAAGAACAATTGGCACACGAGTACAGCAAAACTGTAGCTATCCCAGGGACACAAAAGCTCCATGCCTTTGGACCCTCAAAGTGTACAACAAAAGTAACTGTAAAATCCTTTTCTTCTGCATCTACATCAACCATCTTTCCTGTAGCAAGTTATTGGGCTTCAGTGACATGGGTGGATATGTGGTTGCAGTCTATGATGGCAAATGCTACCTAAGCTATGTTTTAGCTAAAAATGAAGATGTAAATGAAGTAAAGGCAACATTTCTACATCCCCAAGGACCATCTCCTTCATTTTCATACCCTTCAAGACCTGATGTACTGTGGATTCCCTCTTGAAATGTGATCTGCAAGGTGAACCCCATCACACCAACTGGTTGAACATACAGTTTACAAGGCAACGAGGTGAGAAAGATTGAGGATATTGTGCAAGAGTTCATGGCCTCCGAGAAATGAAGATGTGATCGCTGTACATATGCTACTTCCATGTCTCTAAACTGGTAAACTCTATGCATGATTCCATAAATAAAATTATGATTTTGAGATAGACTGGATTTTCTAGAAAAGTGTTATATATATATATATTATATATGTATATAATTATATATATACTTATATAATTATAAATGTAGTTATAATTATATATGATTGTATAATTATACATTATAATTATATTTATTTGTATATGTATATGGAAGATTTGACATTTTTTCCGCTACCCATGCATACTTTATACCTCCTATATCTCAGGATCCCATAAAGATCCCAAAATAAGATTCTGGGTGCTATTAGATGATGATATAAACTTATTTTGAGAATTTTTTCAAAATTTTAAAATTGTCGCTTTTTGAGAAATTTAAATTTTAAAATTTCAAATTGATTTTTAAAAATTATTTTTTTATAATGCTATCATGTTGCATATCATGTGAAAGCCCTAAAATAGAGCTTTAAAATGAGCCTAAGTTCAGGTCTGAACCTCAAATGGTCACTGTTTTACAGCCATTTTAAGACCGACATATGTGGTGTTTTTTTGCAAAAAATTGAAATTTTAATGTTTAATAACTTTTGAACCGATAAAGTAAGACCACTAAGAATTGACATTTTTTCATATGTCCATGAAACCTGCAAGTGTGCCAAAAATCGTCAAAATCTGGGAGGGTCATTCCGGATTTTGCAAAAAATTGTGTTGATTTGACATGGAATGATCCCATTAAAAGATGAAAAGAAAAAAATCTCAATTTTGCTCACCAAAATCAATTTAAAAACTAAACACAGTTTAAATAACATAGAATAAATAACAGTACAAATAACACAGTATAAATAAAAACTAAACAAAGTATCGCTTGAATTGAATTTAAGTAAAATGTAAATAATTCAGCCAAAATATTTGTGGCTCTATCTGGCGGACTTTAGCGCAAATAGAACCAAATATTGCATAAAAATTTTATTCAATTTTTTATAAAAAAGTAATATTGCATAAAAAAATGAATAAAATATTTTCTACAGTAAAATTTAAAATTCGGGCTTCAAGGTGCACGTACACATCGTCTGCACTACCTGTGTGCCAAATTTCATGGCTGTAAGTGCCATGGATTCGTCTGGAGGCCGCACACAGACACAGCAACACTTCCTTTTATTAGTTTCGATAAAAGGAGTGATGGCATGGCTTTGTGAGGAAACAGAAGTCAAATATCTAAATTCAACCACATGTGCAAGAAAACTATTGTTACAGTTTCCATCTTCATATTTAGCTGAATGTAAATTTAGAGCCATATATGATTTGCTGCTAAAAAGAACGAAATCGGCTGGATATAACACAACGAGGAGACTTGAAACTGAAGCTAACTCAATTGGAACCTATCATAAAATCTCTTTGCAAGAAGCATCAAGTGCAAGGTTCTCATTAAATTTAAATAATAAATAATTACTAATAATTAAAATAATATGGAAAAATTTTTCATAAAAATTATTTCGTACTTGAATTTCAGTTCTCCATTTGAAAATTTACTTACTGTGTTTTCTCAACAATTTACTGGTGATTTCTTTCTAAAACCTACCGTTTAAGTTTCTTCAGTGAATAGTTTGAATATTAAAAATTATGTATATGTTACATAGGGGGGCATAGGAATTTTAGAAAGGCTTAGGTGGGGCATGGCATAAAAACGGTTGGGAACACTGTTCTACAGTATCCTGCCATCAGAAGTCTACGAAACTATACTGGCGGACATCGTTCATTCTGTGATTCATGCGTTATTCCCTAACGACCGTCGGTATTTCAGAGATGATAACGCACCCGTGCACAATGCTAGATACAGTGATTTCCGCTTATAAGAATCACGTTTGTTATTACTGTTTTTGATTCTTATAAGCGGTTGATTCTTATAGCCGAAATTTAGGTTTTTGGACAGGCATATACACCTATATATACATATATTAGATAATTTACCATAAAATACTCTTTAATTTATTAAAATTATTTTTTATAATTTTAAAAATACAACTTCATTTCTAGACCAATAAGTAGATACACATGATTATAGTAAGAGAAGAAAAAAATCCAATATTTGTTACAACATACCAGCTTAACAGTTTTAACATTTCAACTACAGGAAGAGACCAAGAAAAAGTTTTCTATGGTAGTTTGACGTAATGAAGTTTTCAGGAGGCTGTTTCAATACTCTTTCAATACTAATAGTCGCAGACGAAGATTCACCTTCTAGCTTACGTTTCACGGTTTGATAACGTGCTGAATCTACTGTCACGTTTGCCTAAGTGATAGTGGACACTTCGCCGAAGATTTATGTGTTTCAGGGTCCAGGAAGCCGCAACCAGAATGTGGGAGGTGGGAAAAAAAGGGCCCCTATTTTTGTTTGTCAGTGCAGAAAAGTGAAATCGGACCCGGATGGGTAAAGATGCCCCTGGGTCAAGCTAATAGGACAGTTAAGTTAATGCATTTGTTGTGCTAAATTGTTTAAGGGGAAACTATTATGTTATGTCTAACAAAGAAAGGAATGAATTTTAAGACTATATTCCATCCCATCTTATCAATTTTTCTTTAAAAAAACAAAAAAGAAAGAACTTTGTGCCTTTTTAGAGTTTAAGTGACTTTTTTTGAAAAATGAAAGGAAAGCGAAGAGTGTAAACTGATTCTTATAACCGGTGGATTGATTCTTTAAAGCGAAAATTTTAACATGGAAATAATACATTTGTTTTTGTTTTCGCGATATTGATTCTTATAAACGGTTGATTCTTATAACCACTGATCACTATAAGCGGTGGTTACTGTATATCAAAATTAGTTTTGAAGAGCATGAGGACAACATTTGTCCTGCCCACTTCAATCGCCTTATCTCAATGTTATTGAATAATTTGGAGAGAAATGTTTGATCATGTTCCTCTTTAGCATCATTGGAACAGTTAGGCCATAAGTTTCAGGATGAATGTTATAAAATTCCAATATCTTATGTACAGGGCTCTACCCCGTTTAATTTATGCTGTTTTGCAAGGTATATTTTGGCCTGCTGTTTATCATTTAAGTTCTGCAAGAACAGTCATTTGTTTCCGTTATTTTGATAACCTCGCGTACACTTTACAGGGTTAAGCTAAAGGAAAATTCTAGGACTTTCTTTATGGCATGTAGTATGAATTATAGGAGAACAGGCTTTGGAAAAATATTTACAATATTTTAAAAACTTAACATAATAGTTTTGTATATGTTTTTAAAAACTGTACTTTAATATTCTCTATATGATAAATAAAAAATAAATAAATAAAGACTTGGCAAAAATTGAGCGAATTCAGAGGTTTTAAATGAACTAGGATATTAAATAACTTCGATTACTAAATATTAAAAGACTTTTAAGAACTATAGAAACCTGTAAATAGATTGCAAACTTTCCAAAATTTGGACGAGATTGCCATGCGTGAAAGTTTTCGAAAACTTAATGTGATAACATTAACAAAAACGGCCGGTTTAATGTAAATGATATAAGGGTCCATTAATAAATACTGTGGAAAATTTGTTACAATTACGGGAAATTTAATAGCTGCCAAATCTAATTTTGACAATTGAATCTTGAGATTTTTTAAAATGTGGTTGTAAAATTAATTAAAGATGTTATAGTTCAGACGAACTTACATTAAAACCAACTTTAAAAAAGAAATCACCGCAGCATATCTCTACAACATATCCCGCTACATAAAGAATCTGGAAAGAATCAGAATCGTTTTGATTTGATTTCATTATTAATCAAATAGTTTTCATTGTTACGGATTTTCTGCAGTGTGTATGACCCGCTTTCGAAGATTTTAATCGAATATGATTTATTTCAGTGAAATACTTTGAAATTTATTTTTTTTTTTTAAATAAAGCGCTAAAATAGCTTCACAAAATTAAAATGAAATGACTGCAAAATATGTGAAATGAACCTGGATAAAGTGTCAGTTGTCAAAATTTTAAAAATGTATTTGTTTTTTAATCAGTTTTTAAATAAAATGTGTCATAATAAAATATAAGTATTTAGTCGGGGACGTATCTATCTATGCGGCATTTACGTAAAATATCCCAGACCCTTAGCACTCAACAGTCAACTCAGCGATATTCAAATGTTACGGTCAAGACGTTTTACGGAAGGCAGCTAGCTCTCAGTTCATTAATTCAGGTGTAAAATGTCATTCCAGTTCTGTCATTTCGATTGAATAAATAAATTCGTTTATACTACGAGGGCTGTTGCTTTAGCCATATGTTGTAGAATTATTTTTGAGTATTTTTTGTTTGAATTTTATACAAACATAATAGGCCCATAGGTAAATATGCTAAGTTTTGAAAACTGCAAGCTGGCTGGATTTCGTATTATTGCGAGTGCGGATTTTCTATTGATATTTTTCTACTGTGTCTCGCCTCCCCGAAATTACTGTAGTTTAATATTTATAAATTTAAATTATATTTTTTGGAAATTCATTTAAAACTTTTGAAAATATTTTTTAAATGCTCGAATTAAAAGGAATCATTAAATTAATTATTACGTATTCTTCCTTTTATTGATTTTAACCATTCCACAACTTGTAGGGTCGAAAGTAGAAATTAAGGCCGTTGGTGCAATCATGTGCGACGAAGAGAACATGCATAAGCCAAACATCTGGTAGCTGTATCTGGAGAGGACTCAAGTCCATTTTATTGTGAACGGAAATAGTAATAGATCTCAAATTTTACGGACTATATCACCATTATGAACATTTCTCCAGAAAATAAAGGTGAAAACAAATCACATTTCATTTTGAAGAACGTGTCCTGTAATTTATAGATAAAGGCCATGAGTGAAGGGCTTTGCAACTAGGTCTTCACCTGTTAGTAAGGGAAGCGTTGAGCCCGCGGTAAAGTGAACAAGGAGATAATCATGATTTACGGGTAACGTGGAAAACTCAATCAGGAACACACAATTTCTTAGAATCCCTAATATAAACAAAGGTATGACGATATGTTCCGAACTAATTAATAGTTAATCGTCAGGCCGAGGACCTTAGGTGTGATTGTCACAATAGTTCATAGTGACAGTCAAACCTAATGCTATTCGGCCTGAGACCTGTTTGTTCGGAACATGTAGATATGCCTTTATATATGTTGTGGATTTTAAGAAGCAGTATGTTTCAGATAGATGGATCATCTACTTGGGCTCCAGAGCCTGACTTATGTTTACTGAATAGGAAGTATCTTCATCGAAAAAGGTACTAAGGAATGTATACTGAGAACTACAGGTGCCAGAAATTTTTATGAGGTAAAAATTGACTCGCGCCAGGGAATGTTTATATTTGTCTCTGAATTTAATTTTGCCTCTGATGATAGCAAAGTCTGATATTATATGAAAGAAGACTCGTAAAATCTGAGGCATTGTTTCCAAGAATACGTAGTTTATCATCTCTATTCTACCCAAATGTAACATTTTAATTCTTCGACCATACCTTTGACTGAAATATGTTATGCGTGTGTCAGAATTTGTAGATTCTATGTTTCTACGAAACGGAAAAGGATTAAGGAAAACCATATAGGTGCATCTAGCTAGGACTTGGGTAACTTTTCTTCGATGAAAACTACTGTACCCTAAAAAGAAATTTGTATCTTCCTGTATGAATGCTATTTATTTAAATGTAATAAATTATGAATAAAGCACAAGGGTTCTGGAGAGGACTCAAGTCCATTTTATTGTGAACAGAAATAGTAATAGATCTCAAATTTTACGGACTATATCACCATTATGAACATTTCTCCAGAAAATAAAGGTGAAATCATCACATTTCATTTTGAAGAACGTGTCCTGTAATTTATAGATAAAGGCCACGAGTGAAGGTCTTTGCAACTAGGTCTTCACCTGTTAGTAAGGGAAGCGTTGAGCCCGCGGTAAAGTGAACAAGGAGATAATCATGATTTACGGGTAACGTGGAAAACTCAATCAGGAACACACAATTTCTTAGAATCCCTAATACAAACAAAGGTAAGACGATATGTTCCGAACTAATTAATAGTTAATCGTCAGGCCGAGGACCTTAGGTGTGATTGTCACAATAGTTCATAGTGACAGTCAAACCTAATGCTATACGGCCTGAGGCCTGTTTGTTCGGAACATGTAGACATGCCTTTATATATGTTGTGGATTTTAAGAAGCAGTATGTTTCAGATAGGTGGATCATCTACTTGGGCTCTAGAGCCTGACTTATGTTTACTGAATAGGAAGTATCTTCATCGAAAAAGGTACTAAGGAATGAATACTGAGAACTACAGGTGCCAGAAATTTTTATGAGGTAAAAATTGACTCGCGCCAGGGAATATTTATATTTGTCTCTGAATTTAATTTTGCCTCTGATGATAGCAAAGTCTGATATTATATGAAAGAAGACTCGTAAAATCTGAGGCATTGTTTCCAAGAATACGTAGTTTATCATCTCTATTCTACCCAAATGTAACATTTTAATTCTTCGACCATACCTTTGACTGAAATATGTTATGCGTGTGTCAGAATTTGTAGATTCTATGTTTCTACGAAACGGAAAAGGATTAAGGAAAACCATATAGGTGCATCTAGCTAGGACTTGGGTAACTTTTCTTCGATGAAAACTACTGTACTCTAAAAAGAAATTTGTCTCTTCCTGTATGAATGCTATTTATTTAAATATATTAAATTATGAATAAAGCACAAGGGTTCTCAAAGCATATTGTGGATAGGGGCTCCCGAGAATTTCATTTGCGCAATGCAGTGTACATATGGTGCCCGTGGGGTTGGATCGGGGTGCATTTTCTTCCGCTATTAGAAAAGAATTAACGGACGGAGTTAATCTTGAGCTATCAATTTGTGTTATCTGTTATATACTTATTGCTAACTTTACTATGCGTTACTTTTAATGCTGAATTCTTTGAATTTAATGAAATCGTAAAGAGAAAACTCACAAATTCCTGACTTTTTTTCCAAATGCGGCAAAAGGCTGATCATTCTTTTAAGAACTATAATTAATTAAACGTTACAGATATTCTATATCATTTTGGGTTTAAACAAACAAAAAACAAAAAAAAAACCCGCTTTTATTAGAGTTTTAAAAGTAAAATTTCATCACCTGCATCGTTTTGTATGTCCATTACAGCGCCTTCGCGGGAAATCCTCCTTTTTCCTTGCCCCTCGGACTCCTTAGAATCGTTACCTTAGAATCAAAGAGATTACTAGACAATTTTCGAGACTATCATCAACCATTTATGGAAAAATTTACGTTTAACCCTGACTTTCAGACATCCAGTTTTATTTCCCCCCGTAACTCTTGACTTTTCTGGTGCGTTCGAGTAATGCTGAAACGGTTGGTCTTTTTAAAAATGTTATGGGTTATCGCGATTTTTGCGCAGGACAATAAGAATATAATATATTTAAAAAATTCAAAAAAGCTTTGAAAGATTTCTAAAAAAAAATGAAGAGTATTTTAAACTGGTTAGGACTTTTGTTTAGAGTAATTAAGACATGGTGCAGCGCCCTTCTAAAACTTCCTGTTGTGAAAACTAGTGATGTTAATCACGGTCTCATAGATACACTATATATAGGTGACAATGGATTAACCTACACTTCATAGGTGGAGGGTCTCATTTAATAGCTTTATTGGAATAAGGAAATAATTTATAGTGAGTCTGTCTAGCATGTGCGTTTTTTTGGTCAGATATTGAAGAGCAATTAAAAATAATTTTTTTAAATTGTTAAAAATATTAGCTAAACTTCAGTACAGTTTCTACGAAATTTTCCAATTTCTGCCGATGTAACGCATGTAGTGATGTTACATTACTGTTTTAATTTTAATTTTAATTTTTTTCCTTTTTTTTTTTTTTTTTTTTTTTTTTTTTTTGTCGTCATAGTCACATGCATGTCAGGGCGACCGATCTCGCTGAACAGCAAGCTGATATCTTGGCATTCCTTGTCACATTAAAACAATCATTTCGGAATTATGTTTGCTCTCACGTTTATAAATTATGTAACTCAAGAATAACTGAAATTCTACTGCACTGCCAAAAAAGTAATAATATATTGTTTTTGTTAAATAATTAATGGAAGTTGAATTTCCGTAGATTACATTGTTTTATTAGTTGGCCTGTGATGATAACTAATCTTGAAACTATATGAGAGGAAGACTCGTAAAATCTGAGGCATACGAACGATAATAGCTCAGTCGACCCTTTAGAGTCTCGGGGGTTTCAGGCGCAAAACGTCAGAGAAAATTGGAAACCTCCAAATATGTTTGTTACCCAGCCCTCTTAGCTCATGATACTGTTGACTATATTTAACATCCCCCCCGCCCCTCCCCTTCCAAAAAATTGTATTTATATGTTTTAATTAATTTTATTTCAGAGTATCGAACAATATTAGATGCAAAAGAAAGAAAAGAGACAAAAGCAGCACTGTGTACTATCAATTCATGTACAGATAGAAAATTTGCAATGCAATTATCAAAGTGTATGTAAACACATTTTAATGTTATTCAATGCAGTATTTTTATATTTTATTAATTTTAGTTAAGCAGTACTCGAAAAATATTAATAATAATGATGTTAGTAGATTTGTACATGGCAAATTCGTGAATTATCAGATCCGCGATAGTCACCTGTGTATTTATTTCATTTCATTTATGTTATAGCTGGCATTTTATCATTTTTCGAATTTCTTCCTATTTTTTAAAGAAATGTATTTTAACTTGTGGGGCATTGTTGTTACGATATAGGTGTATGTATAATTGTAACATGCTTTTTTACTTTCTTTCTATGTCAATATCTGTCTTCTAAATTAAATAAGGCTTTGAAGAACTATTATACGTTTCACTGACAAAATTGAATACTAATTTCTCTTGGCGGAGTCTTACCTTGTCTTACCTTATCTTCCAACCTCTGTCACTTGAAGAATAGTTTTTTATTACATTTAATGCAAGGTTTTATAACTAGGCAGAAACTTTTAATTCTGTGAGAAAGTGGTCTACAGAAAACTGGGTGAAACATATTTCTGGCCCTAATCCAGTAAAAGGTTGCCGACCTCTTCTATTTATGAAACTTGCGGTATTCCAGCCACAAAAACATTTTTATCCTAGATGTTTGGGGCTAATGGGAAACGTCAATTACATGTGCAGCGTAGATTTCCTTGCTACTTACTATTAATCGGGAGTAAGCCAAATTTTGCAGCCGCGCCCTGAGAAGTTCATTCATAAAATTTGTGACGTATAGGGAATGTGGATTTAAGTTTTATGAAATTTCTTCATTTTTATATTGTCATCCTTTACTAACAGTTGCGTTGACGAAATTGTTTTTAATTTTCATTGCGTACCTTATAATAATAATAATTTTAAAAAAAACCTTGCTTTTGTAACTGTATATGTCAGTGCTCCGCGATATAAGCTTTGAAGGCACAAAATGCATTGATCAAGTATTTAAATCAACCGCTTTGGCATGAAGTTGACGAAATATTGAAAGCTGTTAATCTCTAAGTTGTAACTTATCATTAGATGTGGGTTTTTTTTTTTTTTAACACCGGAAGTAAACCAATGTGATCGATGAAAAATCAGAAGTAACCAATTGTACTTCGTTACTGCCTTTTACTCTTTGCCTGAGATTGCTCATTATTCAGAGCAATTATCCTGACATAATGCAGCAGACAAGGAGAGGGCGCTATGCTGAAGAGGAAGTCATATTGTTTCTTTTAAATATCGAATCTTTCCCCCTTTTTTTTATACCATACACAGGGTTATGTGTCTTAAATGCTGTTGTATTCAAACTACTGACTGTTAATTTCTTTTTATGTTACCGTACGTGAATTAACTGCAAAAAAGTTGATAAATGATCAACTGTTCTGATAGAAACATTCATGTACGCCTATTGCACTACCACAGGGGTTCCCAAAGTGTGTGCTGCGAAGTGCCCATGATCTCCAATCTAATCTATTGCTAAGGACTATTTCGATATAACTCCAAAAGACCTCTGTATTGCAGAAGTACATGATCTGTAGTGGAGAAAAGGTTTCACATAGCATGATAACAGTTTTCACAGAGCACCTATCACAACGAACTGACTGGTTTCCAAAGTAGAAGTTTGCGTGGATCCAAAATCCATTCCATGATGAAGCTCCAAAAGAATTCTCTTCTCAAGAGGAAGAAAATCTAATTGAGCTATCGAGGGACAAAAGCCTGAAAGCGAAATTCGCTTGTTTGGGTTTGACGGAGATTTGGATATCTATAAAAAATGATGGTCCCATTCTAAGTGCAAAAGCTATAAGGGTTCTCATTCCCTTTGCAACTTCATATCTGTGCGAAGTTGGGTTTTCAGCAGTTGCTGTTATAAATAGCAAATATCGGTCGAAAATTAATGTCAAAAAAAGAAATAAGAGTAGCTGTATCATTCTTTATTCTGCAATTCGAACAATTGTGCAGTGAGCAGCAGGCGCACACTAAAACTAAACACACATATACCAAGAGCATTTGGAAGGTAATTTTATTATCACTTTTATTAATGTTTTCCTATTAATTACAATTAAAGTACTTGCGTGATTTTTTAATACAAGTTGCATTAATTTATTAATGTTCTTACCACTTACTTCTCTAATTTCTCCTTTACAGCCGTACAAATATGAAATATATATATATATATATATATTATGTATTATATACATAATAATAATATACCATAGATAGATATTATATGACAAGGGTGCCATGAAAAAATTCTGCTTCCCTTAAAGGTGCCACGACTTGGATAAGTTTGGGAACCCCTGCACTACCATATGAGTGCAGTATCGCTAATTTCATCATTTCTAAGTAATTGAATTAAAATGTTATTTTTCAGTTGTATTTTAAGAGTCATACTGCATTTTCCGCTCACAGAAATCGGCTCTTTCTCGTAAACATTTTGTTAAAAATGCGAGTAGACAAAAGTAGGTACCACTTTTCATGTTCAGCTGTCGGGAATACTGTGTGTACACATAATATCTAAGCCCTAAAAAGAAATTTAAAGAAAAGATATAAATATTTGTGTAATACTTTAGTTAAAAAAATTTCATATTTAAAATATTTGCCTGTACTCATGAAGTATCCTGTACAGTTGTTAACTACATCCGTACCGTTTTCAAATGTTCTCCTTGTAAGGGAACAACCAATGCAATGCGGCGGTGCAACATGTGCGGGAACGGGGCCGCAAAATTGGCCTAAACTGTGCGAAAAATAAATCAAGCCATTTATGGTTCCTCTGTTGAAACCATACTTCAGGATGTCGTTAGTTAAATTTTTACATAATTAAATTTATTTTTAATGTATAATTTGTTTAAATCATAATCATAATATCCGTGCCAAATATGCTGTTACACGATAGCGGCAAAATTACTAAGACCGACCCTGCCAAGGACTCGTTCGCTTTAACCGTACAGTAACTGCTGGACCTGAAGATATAATATTTAGTATTTTGCACCTAGGCGGAGCTTAGGTCTATTTTTCTTTCCAGGATGCGGTCTAGTCCAGATCTTTCCTCTTTTGCTTTACAGTATCCCCTCACTCTAACGCATGCACATGTGCACTTAAATTAAATTTAAATTTGTGTTTTAGGGATTAATATTCTTACGACTCTCTTCTGAACGTGTGTCTCGAGAATGAGGGTAAGCCACGGATGGGAATAAATAGCACTGTCTTCTTCACTTTGGAGCCGAAATGGTTAATAAACCTCTCATTGTTTTATAATTTTCAAAAGTGTGTAATAATTTTCAGTGTTTAATGGTTTTCTCACTTATTTGTATATATTACCGAGACATGTGGCAAATACTATGAACATGATCGCATGCTTCTGAAAAGCTAGGAATTGTCTTGGAAAATGAATCTAGGTGTAATTCCATATTCTCCTAAAATATGAATTGTTAGATAATTTCGATTCACGTAGCTTCCTAGCAAAGTAGCACAGAAATTTTAATTATAATTTTGAATTGTTTGTCATTTGCCAGTCTGCTACTGAAAACAAGTATCTCGGGTAAAAATAAAGGTAGGGGGGAGAGCCCGTAATTTTTGAAAAATTTGTTTTTGATTTACATAAATTTAAACCCCTAAGCAAAGAAATATAAAAAATGTCAATACAACCATAAAAAACTGGCATACTTAACGCATTAAAAAATGCACAGTTTAAAGTTTGTATTTATAATTTGGGAATTACTTTTGTGCCCGTATGCTTCATCTGTTAGGAATTATGCGATGTTAAATAAGTTTTAGAACATTCTCTTTTTTTTTTAGATAAATTGTACCCAGATAATTTTTAAATTTTTTCCCCCGCCCAAAGCTAATAAATTTTTTCATGTTTTGGCTGTAGTAGAAGATAATTTAATTTGTAAATTAAACAAAAAAATGATTGTTTAATTTAAAATTTTAAGTACCTATAGTAAGATTATTTTTAAGAGCTTTCTTAAGACTTGCATGACGAATTCCCTGTAATTGTTCTACAGTTTCTGGTGTTTTTGTTACAGAGTTGTGCTGGAACCTCACGTTTTATTACGGAGAACAGCCGAAGATACAGGGCTGAGAAAAAAAATCTTAAAACACCTTCCTCACCTTTCATTTAAATTTAACTACTAACTTAACTTGCGTCAGTATATAAGTCTTTTGCATCTTTGCCAGAGTGTGTTGCTATTGGAATCTTCGTTCCTTCGCCTCTGGACCTTTTTGTTGGAACCGACTTGTCTCCCAGGTGTTTCTCACTTTACTCTGTGACAGCCGACTTTTGTTCTTTTTACCTTACGCAACGTTACACAATAGCTGGTGGAATTAAAATCCGATGTTTTTTTATATCCCGCTTCCACGAAAATCATGAATGGACTTGCCCTTGGATAGTTGCCGAGCAAGGTTGGGTGTAATTCTCTAGGATTCCTAATGAACATTTTTCTGCCAAGTAAATGACAGAGAGTCTGACATCTGCATTAATTGTTGTTGACTAGCAACGGGCCCTCGTGGCTGCCGAAGTAAATTTAGATTAAGCTTTCACTTTACTTTTCAGGTACTATTGAGTGTTTCTAAAAGATTTTCCCTCGAGTAGGTGAATATAGTGGCACCTTAAGTGCGTCTTTCGTCTGTTCTATGCCCAATTGTGTGTCTGAATAATTAGTGATAATTGTTTGGAATATTGTAATGTGTTTAAAATCAGCGTCCTGCATTTTAGAAATAACTAGCTGCGCGACCAGCGTGGTCGCTTTTAGTTTTATATTTTCTTTTGCAAAACATCTCAACTGAAATTAACATATGTAAGGAATATTACCATTACCTGTCATAAATATATGTTGTTAAGGGGTATTCTCTATAAGGCTGATTCTAAAACATCGTGATTAAAAAATGTGAATTTCTATTACTTCAGAACAAAGTTAAACATAAGACTGAGAAACTCAACACCAATGATTATAAAAATTACATCCCTCTCTGTATGTACTATTTTTCAAAATTAAGATATCTACACTTTATCATTACATCAAATAAGAAATTGTTGGGGAAATTTTTTTTCATTTAAAAAATGGAGTAAAAATTCAGCAAGTACTAAAATATAGTGTGGATTACACAACTTCCTGTATGTAATATTGTTCACAATTCAGATATCTACACTTAATCTTATCAAATAACAAATTGTTGGGAAAATTTCTTCACTTATAAAATGGAGTAAACATAGCAAGTACTCAGCAACTACTGGAAAAAGTGTAGAAAATTAACTATTACTGGCTGTCGGTTGCTATGCCGGCGACGATTAAGCCTAACCTCGCGATCATTTATGCTCTCTCTTTCACGCCTCTCTCTTAATGAATTATTTCTTCTTCGCTTTCTTTCTTGAGACTGTTCCCAATTTTCACTTGATTGTGTAGCTTGCTTTCGAGCATTCCTGATTTCAGCGCCTAAGTCCATGTTGACACGCGGTTGCAAATTGCGGACGGCCGCTAATGTTTACATCTGGTAGTTGCAGCCATTGCCATTCGGAATGTAGAAATATCGTCGATTTTTGTGCCGCATACCTACGCGTTTTATATATATAGATTATGTTATAAGCATATTTATTTGTAATTAATGTGCGCATTGTTTTTCAGAGATGAAACAATTTTTCTGTTTTGTTATAGTCTCTGGCTGCGTACCTATATTGTCTGTCCCCTACCTATCTACTTACCAATTTTTTTTAAAGTTTTTTATTGGCATCTGACTTGTGTTTTGAAGCAGAAAATAGTTGTACAATGCTTACATTATCTTTTTGTATATCCCAGCAATTAAATACAGCTTTGAGAAAGATTTCGCCCTAAATTTTATATTTCAGAACTCAATTATTAACAACTACTGTTTATTTAGACCGTAGTCCAGATAATTTGAAAGTTTTGCTTTCTGCCAGAGTTCCACCTGTTTTCTAAGAATCTATTGTGATATTTGATTTTGTAGTAAGAACATTGGGAGAATTCTAGCATATCGTACTATAATTAGAAGAAAATATCTGACTGAATTTGTGCATTCAAATACACTGTACTCACAGAAGTAACAGGACATCCCCCCTCAAAAGCAAATGGGCCGTTATACTGCCCTACAGTTGCGGTGTTATCTCGCGAACGATATAAAAGTAAGTCTATGGCCTTCCTCTATCGTGTCACATAGCAAGTTTGATTGAAAACGACAGGGAGTGAAAGAACCGACTTTGTAAATGGTACAGTTATAGAATGTGTTTTATAAAATGTATAAACGTATCCAAATCAATGTTCAGACAGAAAAATCGGGGATAGAGAACATAGAAGTGAAAGGGACAGTTGTTACATATAATCGCTGAATTGCTGCACATCCAAGCATACAGTTGCGGGAAACTGCTGGAAATTGTGCAAACGGGCCATTTGAAGAGAAATTAATCTAATGAGGTCTGATATGCGGCTGTTTATACGCCTCATATCAGACTTTTTACACTGATGCTACTGGATTGGCCAGGTGCACTCGACATTTTAAATGGACTTTGCAGCATTGGAACCGGGTCCTATAGCCTGGCAAATCCATATTCTCCATGTGCCCGTCTGAAGGCCGTCTGGTAGGTATGGGGGCACTCAGGAAAATGGGAATTTACAGGGAAGTGCATTTCACACTCTGAACTAGCAGGGAACTCGCTTGGAACTAGCAGGGCTTTTGTCCAGTCATCATTAACGTGTCATAGACCCTGCTCATTCGTTGTGGTAGACAAAATTGCTAACCATGAAGTCTTCCTTTATATTTCCTTGACAGTTTTGCTTAACCAACTGTGTGGTAATATATTGGAGATGAACCCTGTTGGTACAAATATGATAGTGCATCTTGCCACAAAGCAAGAACTACTACGCAACGATTTGAAGCTAATAACGTGTCGTGTTTTGACATAAAATGATGTATTTTAGCCTGTACAGAGCCCAGATCTCAATTCCACGGAGCACCTATGGGCTGAATTAGCAATGAATACGAAGTTCGGAACACAATCCTTGTTCAAAGTAACTGTTGGCGTTAGCGTTACTGACTGAATGGAAACGTGTTCCTGTCGTTGTTTTCAAAGTCCTCGCCTCTTAAATTCGATGCATGTTTTACGGCCGAAGGCGGACCGACACCATACCAGTGTGCCTCAATATATGGCCGTTTCTTTTCTTTTTCTTTCTTTTACGCTGGATTTCCAGCAACTTTGGGCAGTATTATGTATATATTATTCAATTCTTCAGTCCAAGCTCCTGGAGACGAATAATTTAATCCCCTCTAAAATATCAACACACATCCACTTTTTTTTTTGAAATAATGAAATATTTGGCAGAAATAATGACAGTATGGTGTAGGAACTTGAGTGATTTTCAGAACACAACTCTGAAAGAAAGAAATATAACAGTGTTATGTAAAATAGATAATGTATGGATACATATAATTTTGCAAGATCAACTACATCTGAGTTAACTACATCTGAGTTTCTCAACCTTTTTCCAGCCGTGGCTCCCTCTCGACGATGTTTGCCCCTCCCCCCTTCCCGTCGTCCTACGGGTAGTAAAGTGGTTCTATTACAACTCTTTTTAAAATTATTATTAGAACATGTTTCATTTATAATTTTTATAATTTATACAAAATATAATTATTAAAAATTTATACTTTAAGTACACTGCTCAAAAAAATTAGGGGAGCAAGCAAAGAAGTTAAGAAAACCGTGCTAGACAGCCACGTATTGGCATAAAATGGAAAAAACATACGGAAAAATTGAAAATACGGAAAAAACATGAAAAGATGATTTAGTGCAACAATTTAGTTACATGTAAACGATAAAAAAAAGGTATTGTTTAGAAATGATGCAAGGTTTTTAATATGGCGTGTGGTCTCCTCGAACAGCTAAGACTGCTGCACACCTGTTTTACACGGATGCGATGATGTTATCGATAAGACTTTGGGGAATACTGTTCCACTCCTCAAGAAGTGCAATCTCAAAGTCTCGGAGAGTAAAAGGAGGCCTTGCTCGGACCACTCATTGCTGTGAGACCATGTCCCAAACATGCTCGATTGGATTCAGGTCAGGAGAGCACGCTGGCCATTCCATACGCTGTATAAGTTTCAGCTTTAAGCATGTTCTCCACAAGACCAGCTGTATGCGGTCTGGCATTATCATGCTGGAAAACAAAGGAATCTCCAATGGCTGCAGCGTAAGGTATGACATGAGGTCTCAGTATCTCGTCTTCATGCCTTCGGGCCGTCAAAGTGCCATTCCGGATGATATGCAGGTCCGTACGTCCACCTATGCTGATTCCACCCCATACCATAAAACCAGCTCGTCTGTATTGTGACCTTTCACGAACGAATGTGGGGTTATTTCGAGTGCCCCTTCCCTCCATACCAAAACACGTCGGGTGTCACACTCCAGACTGAATCGGGATTCGTCTGTAAACAGCACTTGGCTCCAATCATGTTGCTCCCAATCTCGATGCTCAGCAGTCCATCTTCTTGGGGCCGCACGGTGGCGTGAGGTCAACGGAATGCAGACCTACGTGCATAGAGCCTACGTGCATAGAGGCCCACGTGCATAGAGACCTCCCTGATGAAGCCTATTGCGTAGTTTGGCTGGACACCCTTCGTCCTGTTGCCAAGAGCAACTGTCTTTGCAGCTGAGTAGCATTGTCTGTTCTGTTTCGACGAGCTGTTAACAGTATATACCGGTCATCAGTTGCTGTAGTGGCGCGTGGCCGACCTTGCTGCCCCCCCCCCAAAAAAAAAAAAAATAAAAAAATAAATAAATAAATAAAAAAAAATATTGTAGCTCTCTAAACCAAAATCAAATCGTCGGGCTGGCAGGCTGGGCAGATTGGGGAATCAGTCAGGTCAAACCGGGATTGGTAGTGGCCGATTCTGGACCTCGCAGCAAACGTAGCCGTAGCAGGCAGAAAGTAGAGATCTTTTGCAAAAGTCAAAGTGAGGCACTAAATTTCAACTCTCTGTAGTAGGCCAACACCACGCTCTCTCATTATGAATTCTACGTCTGTATTAAAATTTTCCGTATAGATTTTATACATTGTTTTCGTTTATTCCAAATGTTAATTGGAAGTTTATTGGGATGTTTTCGTTTCAACGTCTACGACGTTCACACGTCTCAAGGACTGTTTAAAACTCTGACTTAACGGCATAGTAATGGGACTTCAGAGGGAAAGTAATTACTGGCGTTTGGTTCACTGCTATGCAACAATCGAGGGGCAGGGCGAGGACCAACCAAATCACCCCTTTCTCACGTGGAAATTTCTAAGCAAAACATTGAATTTTAATGTTGCCGTTACTGACTTTAAAATACAATCTCGCAAAGGTAATATGAAATGTAAAAATAACATGCTTTGTTAAGTTTAATAATTCATCAAAACTAAAATTCGTCGATCAATTTTTTCTAAGCAAGTTAGAAACTTTATAGACATCGAATCAATGCTAATGTCTTGAAATACAGTTGGTATATTGTCACTCCGTCGTGGTCATGACCCATTGGTCTGATTTATTGCTTGACACCTGAATAAAGCGACCGATTTTGCTTTAGAAATTCGAATTTTTTGTTTAAATCTGTGTAATGCTCAATTTGGAAAGATTTGTTGATTTAAATGAAAACATTGCATGATATTTGGTAAGGAAGAACATGAGATGACTCCGTAGGCTTAGGATCGAATCTGCTTGCAGTAAGTAGCAAGTTCACATTGAATTCCAGAGACAACATTATTATTTAAATGTGAATGTAAGAATGCGAGAGATAATTGTGGCAGAACTTGAGTTCTTATTACTATAAAAATATTTGTTCAGTATTCCCATTCCAGTTTTTATTTCCAAATTAAGTTACGGACTAGTGTGATAATTGCTAGTTTTGGCATTACCCGCATACACACGCGTCCTTTTTCTAATTTTATTTTCAAGTCTACGTATTTCACGTTTTATTAATATAATTGTTTCTTAGCATGCGCGTCACTGTGGCTAGGACTCTCGGTTTTGAGTGCAGCGGTGTGTAGCGACTGTGTGTACTGTAATGAATTGAACAAAAAATGAGTTATTACCGATGCATAGTCACGATTCTTTCCATTGCCGACTGTAATTTTTTTCTGCTCGACTCTGTGTTGTTAAATTCGATCACGACAATCCGTACTTTAAAATACATGTTTCCTCCTATTTCGTGCCGCATTTCAGAGATTCTATTTCTATGTGCGCTTTTTTCATAACACTCATCTTTTTTCCGTTGATCCTAGAATCGAGTAAGAAACCACTCAAATTACCCATGAATTGAGTAATGAACCCACCTAGACATGCATGGGCACAATCTTAAGAAGTAGTATCGATCTTACATTTTATGCATGTATTCAAATTTGACAAAACTTCGTTTTCAGATGCAAAAATTCTGACACACCCTCGTTCAGGAGCCGCGGACTTTCACAAACTATAAGGTTACTTCTCACAAACTATAAGGTTACTTCTCAATGGGATGCTAACGATTAATATTTTAATACTTCAGCTCTCAGTGAGGAGAGTGTGTCCCAAGCTTGCTTATTGTCATCCCCGCTTTCACTTTTAGAGGCGCGATTTTTCTTCCGTTAAAAATTACCCCACTCCACTGAACCAACATCTGCTCCTACATTCTGGACTTTTTGTCTCTTTTCCTTCCACTGTCGCAATTTTTAGACGGCTTGTCTGTGATGCTGTTCCTGACTGATACTTTTTTGTTTTATGGCTTCTTGCCAAGTTTCCAAGACATTTAAGTGTTTAAATTAAATATGTTCAGGTATTCATATTTGTAGCTAATAGAGAGTGGGTTGTTAGCATTTTTCTGTTATATCTGCTTAAAGGAGAATTATGAAAAATCATGATTAGTGGTATTAAATGTTATGTAGCATGCTGAGACTGCTTTTGTGTGTCAGTTATTGCATCATGCGCTTTTGGATTACTTTCTTATGCTCTTTTTGCATAATTTTTTTTCTCCATTTGTGTTTATCTAGAATACCACCTTTCACCACTAATCCAACGTTTTGTGGTAATTTTGCTTCTCTTAACATAGTCTTTAAACTTCGTCTATGGGTGTTTTTTAAGTATCTGAATTTTCGTATTAAAGTGTTCTGTGCCAATGGTACACTAGGGTGGTCCAAAAAAATTACCTTTCGAAATATACTGCTCCACAAGGTTTATTTTGTTATTTTACATGTAAATAATGCGCCCATTTTTTTTTCTCTCCAAAATAATAATATTTACAGGTCTCTCAAGCGCAAACTTTAAAAGTTCAGATTAACAAAGATTTCTTGTAAGTAGTGGGAAAGCTCTTTTGGTGGTTTGCTACTAGACGAAGCAGGAATTGTTTTTGTTCTTCGTCTTTTGTAAGGTTTTCATTATATTTTTGTATTAGGCTTATAGCTCTTTCAGCATTGTCATTTAAAACTTTCATTTTGAAGCACTTTTCTCGAAAGTCACAAAAGCAAGGATCACTTTCCCACTGAGATGGTTATTTTTCTATGAAAGCTTGTGATTTAAATTTACCTCCTTTAACCATGGCATCAAAGAATTGTTTTGTCTTTTCAGTCACAAGTTCCTCGATCTTTACATTTTGCTCTTCATTCAATTCCTACTATTAGTTCACACTCTCTCTATATATATCTTATTCAAATTTTCAATCGTTAATAAAAGTACTTTTTATTCATCCACTCAAGTTCAAATACATTTTTTTAAACTTGTAGTGGATGACACTTGATGTTAATACAGTTTTTCAAATATTAATTCATTAATTAAATTTAATTAATCAATTTTAGTTTTAGACTATATATATCTTGTTCAAATTTTCAATCGTTAATAAAAGTACGTTTTATTCATCCACTCAAGTTCAAATACATTTTTTTAAACTTGTAGTGGATGACACTTGATGTTAATACAGTTTTTTCAAATAATAATTCATTAATTAAATTTAATTAATCAATTTTAGTTTTAGACCTAGAGCGTCTCTTGCTCTTGAATAGTAATTTCCCTCTTGTTACTGTGTAAACGGTAGCACTGCGGTATCGCGGGCTTCTCCCATCCTGTAGGTTGGGAGATCGAATCCCCAACCTGACAAACTTTTTCTCTCTCCTTCCCCCCCCCCCTCCCCCCTCCTAATCTCGCACAGTAGGCAAGGTTCTGGCAGGCAATCCTTTTTTTTTTTCAATTCCTACTATTAGTTCACACTCAAATTTTTCTTTGTTGACCTAAGTAGGAATTGACTTTAAAATTTTTCTTATATATTACTTGTTTTTTAGTTCCAGTCGATAATCACGGGTAGGTTTTGGTGGGCGATCAATATTTTATATCATTTTCATTTTTGTGTCAATGCTGACTGTTATCAAAAAAAGCTAGTGCTACTAAGTTTTCAGATAAATACCATAGGTGTCTGGAAAAGGACGATAATGCTATATTTGCTACAGAAGGATTTGGATATTTCTTCAGGTCATTTAAAAACTGAATATCACTGTAAGGGGCTTTAATAGCATGCGGTGCTTCATTCCAATATTTAATATATATTAGGCTCACAAAACGGAACAATTCTGTAATCTTACCAGATTCTTCAGATGGCAGCTAAAATTGTTCTCGAAAAAGGAATATTTTTAGTGCATAAATACCTTTAGCCATCCATCGAACGTGGTGTGTGGGTCCAGGAGCGCGAAACGAAAGATTATCATCTCCTCGGAGAAAAATTAATGATAATTGCATAAACTCTTTATAGTCATCCCTTATAGTTGGAGATTTAAGTGCTTTTGGTATAAATATTAACTTATATTCTCTCAGTTTAGCAAAGTTTACATTGTCAAATAGTTCCTTATTTGCTGGATTATAAGCAGATTTATCTATTTCCATGCATACATTCTTAAATCGCTTAAATATTACAGTTTTTGGACCTTCAGATGGGCCGAATATAACAGAAAACACACTGGATAGCACAATCTCCATTATATGTTGACGACATGCAACCCAAATAAGATTTGTCCCTAAATAATTTTTAATTCGATGCATGCACCTTTGTCTAAACCAGTAGTAGCGGCTGTGGTATCGAACACCAGTCCTTTAATTTGAGATAATATTCTAATTCTGAACTGTCGCAATACATGCTTTTGCTTGTAATTCTCCAGTTCCTCTTTCAATCTTCGGAATTCCAAGGAGCTTCTCTTGACCATTTCCCGAAACAATAACGGCAACTTTATCAACTTTTGTTTTTGATCCATCAATATTTGGTAACATCTTACCATCCCAGTGTAATAATAGAGGTTCATCTAGAGAATTTTTTTCTGTTTCTGCAGCTTGTTGCCTCCCTTTTCTTCTATGTCTCCTTATTGAGCTTCGAGAAAGGGTTTTTGGAGAAATATCGTTCCGAAGTGCACGTGCAACAGCTCCAGCGACGAATACAGCTTTCCGATCAGAAATATTAACACGGTCTAGTGCACATACAACTTCAGGAGACTTACATATATTCTTTACATATTTCTTTTCAGTAGCTTCGGGAACTGTAGTTGTAGTATTGAGATCGGATTGGGATGTAGATGACAGCGGCAGGTACTCATCTTCACTTTTAAATTCTATCGAATGTGAAGTTTCTGAGTCTGGTAATTCTGACATGATTTTTTCTACCCTAATTTGCAATTTTGCTTCTCTTTCTTCATATCGTCCTTTCGTTAACACTATATTATCTTCCCGTTTTCTGTTTCTTATTTCTTTTTGTGTAGTTTTCATGTCAACTCCACTCAGAACAACAAAAAACATCTTCTTTCTGCTTTTGAAAGAATTCTCTTTCTTTGTTGCTATGCTATACGTTCTTTGAAAATACAAATGTCGATCGACCTCTTAATATTATCGGATTGGCTTGAAATTTTATTTACATACATTTTGAACACAGAGGAACAAAATAGGGCTTGTGGAAGGAAGATTCGTATACTTTTATTTTTTAACATTATGTCATGGACCACCCTAATGGTACACTGATGTACCGATAAAAGTAGCTACTATTTTGCCTGAATATCCGTGAGCCAATTAAATATGTATAACCTTTACGCAGAGATTTCAATTTGCTCATTTATCTTAAACACTTCTCTTTTTGTTTAGTATGTTGTACTACGTACGGTAATTTGCTCCGAGAGACGGCTCAGGTATTATAGGTAAAACCCCTGTTTTATAATTCTTCGTTTTAAACTCTTAAGATTTTTATTTCGTCTAATATCAAATTCTTGTGCTGATATGCTGCTACTTTGTTACTCCTCTGTCTGTGCTGCGGAGATAAAGCTTGTGAAAATCATACTGATTCTGATTCCCCATTGCTTAATTTTTCGCCAGTGAGAACTTCCAGGTGAAGCCACAAAGACTAGTGAGAAATTCTTAAAAATTAAACAGACTTGAAGGGGCGATACAGAGCGCTTATATAAAGACTAAACTTTCTTGTTACCTAATTTGCAATATGCATTTCCATGTTTGATCGCCGGAGGGGGAGCCTCAGAGGGAAGAGAAAAAGAACTACTAATGGATAACTCTTAAGTTTAATCTAATTCAGAATATCTGTTGAGTAGAATGAAGTTCGAAGATACCAGGAATATGTTTTTTTTGTCATAGATGTATGCTGTCTGGGAAAGGGGTGGCCAATTTGTTAACGGCTGTCTTCGACGTGTATTCTTTAAGATACCGCTGTGATCGACTTAAAAGTACACAAGTTTATATTTTCTGAATATAATGTTTCGATTTCTCATTATTTTGGATCAAAATATCTTTTGAATAAAATTTGCCTGTGTTTCAATGTATTATTATTATTATTATTTTCAAAGTTCGCAGTATTATTGGGATACCTCGTAGTTTGGAATTTTGTAACGGAGTTAAAGAAATTGAAAATCCTTGAGTCGGTTTGGTCAAGCTTTTGGTATTCCCATGTTTGTGAACCATTGGTCGTAGGATAAAATCGTTTAAAGTTTAAACTGATTAACATATGAGATATTTAGTCCTTAAAGTGACAAATCAAGCAATAGTGAAATAAATTAATTGAACACTAATTAAAATTTGCTTTTTTCTTTTTGAACTCTTAACGATCTAAGCGTGGTTTGTGAATTGTTGGACAAATCAGCGTTTGCTTAGTTTTAGTATTATTATTATTATTATTATGAAAGGGAACATCTGACAAAGGTTAAAATTCAACATAAATTGCCCAGACCTTTGAAAGAGTACGGAAAAATATTTTCAGGGAAAAATCGGTAAATAGCACTGTTGATTTATGTTTGATTTTTTCAAACGGAGCTATTTACGTATTATATTCTGTAAGGATTTTCATGGAAAATTAATCCAAAAATTAAATTTATTGATTTAAGTGCTAACATTCAGCCATCGAAATGGATGAGTTCATTGTCATGTCCATGGATGCTGTTTATTAAATTTCAAGGACTTTAATTATAGTTTTTGGGAAATACACTCCATCTCATATACAACTGTAATATATACCTTGTAATATCTAATGTTTTTCTCCCTTTAGATCAGTGGTTCTTATCCGGGGCACCGCTGGGGGTGGAGGAGAAGGTCTAAATTTTTAGTGAAAATTGCCAATTGAGTGAATCATTTGATGGATACTTTTCCACGGGAAATCTAAGCAAAATTAATAGATGGCTACTCAATCCATTTTTGTTTGACCTAAATTCAATGGACGACAACGTTTTATTAAAAGACGATCTTATCGCAATACGAGCTAATTAATGCACATATTTAAGTGGAATTGGAAAAACTGGACTTAAAACAGTTCTGGTATGCGCAGTTAGAACTTTATCCAGAATTGGCAAAAGCAGCATTAGATACATTTTTACCATTTGCTGCCACTTACCTTTGTGAAATCAGATTTTCATCACTTTAGCACGTCAAAACATAAGCCAGATATCGCTAAAATGCAATTGATGACTTTATGTAATAATATAGTATGTATTGTAAATGTATTAATTTTTTATGCAGTAAATAAATTATCTCGCAATAAAGGTCTTTTCCTAAATGAAATATAGAAACACATTTTTCAAGAGGGTGCGAGAGCTTATTTTCAGATTCAAAGGGGTGTTGACTATTAAAAAGGTTAAGAACCACTGCTTTAGATGGACATGTTACAGAGAAGTCGCTTGGTCAACAGTGCTAAATCAGCTACAAATGGAGTTAATAGATCTTTTAATAGATAATATCATAGTTCCGTTGTTTAGTAAAATAAATAAATGAATAAATAAATAAAAAGAGATCCTTTTGAAATTTGGAAGAATGCTGTTCATTACCCCAATCTTCGTGATCATGCTCGTAAGATGCATACAGGCTTTGGTTCAACATATCGTTGTGAATCCAAATTTTCTCTTCTAGCTCAAATAAAAACTTCTTTGGGATCACAGTTGACAGATATACATTTGGAAGATCAGCTAAAATTATGTACATCTAAATTGGTACCAACTATAAAGAAGTTATCTTCTAGAAAACAAACATAAACAGGGTCAAATAACAATTAAATATTTGATACTAATTTATTTTATTTTATTTTTTTTTTAAATTACTTTTTTTAATTCCTTTTTTGCCAATAAAGAATATTTCATTTTTATATTTATAAGTTATACATTTTTTTAAATTTAGAAAATATGTATATATATATATATTAATTTATTATATAATTTTTTGGTACGGCCCAATGAGAAATATTTTTTTACTGATGTAGCCCTCTGACAAAAAAGGTTCCCCACCCCTGGCCTAAACCTTATTCCTAACGGCTACAAACATCTATGTCTACCGCCGAGTACAAACCCGCAGACTGTGGTTTCGAGTCGGTTCATAGAAGTGTTATGAGCATTGTTTTAGGAGACATTTATAAGACTATAAATTTCTCTATTAAGATGTTGTTTTGCATTTTTTATTTCATCTGAAATGTTCCATGTTTTAAAAATAATAAATGAAGATTCACCCTTTCTTCCACTTTCTCTGCTGAGAAAGAGATTGCTATCTTGCACAAATTATCACCTATTACTCTCTCCGATTTAACATTATTGCATAATGTGTCTGCTTAAACCATGTTTTAGAGCAATTTTTTCCATAAATTATTTGTCGGAAAATGGTCGAATGGCTAAGCATTCGGTTTAGAGCCTGTAGGTTTGAGTTCTACCATTTGCATGGTTGTTTGTTGCAGTTCGGAATCGGCTTTAAGCTGTAGGTCCTGGTCTGACTAACCCTTGTGTAGCTAAAGTTGACCATAGTGTTCTCAGCCAACCATAAATTATGTAGAGGGCTTCTAGCAAAATAAATATATAAATAAACAAGGAGTGCCATAGAGATCAAAATTACTAGATTTTTGTGTCTGTGCATGATCATGACAAAGGTATTTATTTAAATGTCTGTATAGACTGAATGAACTTCGTAATTTACAAAAATTAAAAATTTGTTATCAGCGATGCCTATTCGACAGATTCACGGAGATAATTAACATTTATTATTTTTCAGACTCAGCTTTGAGTAAGAGGGACTCGAATGATATCAACTGTGTTAAATAAGTCACTTGAAATTTAAGCCATCTCCTCTTTGTATTTATCTCTACATAAATTGACTTTACAACAAAGACTTATTTAACAGTGGAGATGGGATGAGGCTTCAGGATCGCCCGGTTCCGCGATTCTTAGAGTACCGAATCGTTCATTATTAATTTTAGGACTCGGTAAGAACCTTATTCTAAGCTTCTGTATACACAACGTTTCTGACTTCGCATTACATCACGTTGCTGTTTCTGGGCCGACCGAACTGTTGGGCTACCGTCGAGGTACAGTGTGATGGTTTTTATGCGATGAAATCGAAAGGCTTTAGTGTGTTTGGCGACATATCTCCCTAACCCTTTCGCCAACACTTTTATGCAACCCTTTTGGCCTTGGCTCTCAGCTCCTTTCTCCAGTCAAACTCGCTCGTGTACTATCTCTGATGCGAAGGCCAGTATTTGCGTTGACCTTGGCCTTGAATATTTCCCAGTCTCCCTCTCTCGACGATAGGGATCTATTCTTTATTTTTCGTATTTTGCTTTTACTGTTTTCTTTCCCCTACTCACCCAATGCGATTTGCTGGGCAACAGAACATAGCGTACCGGTACTTCGCACGCAGGCCTGCTTTGAATCTTAAGTTTTATTTAGCGCTTTAAACTCTTCATGATAAGTTGAATGAAGTAGTTATATTGTATTGTTTATTTTTTTTTGTTGCATAATAGCGTCCAGGCGGTTTTTTTTTTTTTTGTTTTTGTTTCTTGCGTTAAGATTTTGTACTTTAATGTTCACTGAACTTACAGATTAAAGTGGATTTTGAATAATAGAAATAAAAGGATGTATCTTTTTTTTTTCTTCTTAGAAATATTGTTGTAAAATATTGAAAGTTTGAAACGAGGCACATTTTTCGATGTGCATATGTGTATCCGCTCACATTCGTTTAATCTCTCACGGTAAAGATGAAATTAATCATCGTAATTGCGATTTTTTGTTTATCGTGTTTTGATATAGTAAAATATACAGAGATTGTGCGAGATTTTCTTTACACTAGGCATATTTAGCCATCCATTTCTAAAGTTAGTTGCAGACGCATGGTGTATCTAACCTGTCATATTTACCCCAAACGGTTATAATTTTTTGTCTAAGCTTGTTCTTCAGTTTTTCTGCTGGAGGTAGTGAAAGGGGGAAGGGAGGTATGAGAAAAGTAATTGCCAATATTCAACAAAATCGGTAAATATTCTTTAAAACCCGAAAATTTACTCAGATTCAAAATTGGTGCTGTTGTGTGAAACGTAAGATTTTTACTCCGATTAAGTAAGAGTTTAATGATAGCATTCTCGGAGAGCTAGAAACTAAAGGGCTAGATAACTTTTTAGCTTAGCTCGACTTGTTTTCGACGTATTTTCGTAAATTCTTTCCCTCGGACCAAGAACATTCTGCCATAAATATTTCATCTCAGTTGCTCTTTTTCACTTGATTAATAAGCGATTAAAATACTCAAGCTTCGAAATTGTAACATCAACATAGATTAAAGGCAACTCCAACGGCAACAAATGTAGCCCTCTCGTTATACTCCTTCATAAATTACCTCCAGCAGAGAGTAGATGCATCATCTCCCGTGGTGGTGGGGTGAGACAGATAATGGTTTTTTGCATTGAAGAAAACTCACATCCGATAAACATCTCATTTTATCACAGTTGTTTTTGAAATCTGATGAAAATTGTGTGTCGAAATTAAAATGAAATCTTCCGTGCCGTGATTTCTCGTAGCGGGGGAACTTAAAAGTTCCTGTTTTGTATTAATATTAATGATTCAAATTTATTATACTTAAAAGAGGGAAAAATAAAGAGATAATTTTGTGAAATTAACGTAGATTGAAGACTCTCTAAGACCAAAATCACATTTTAACTACAGACTTTTATAAACTTAACGAAAAATTTTCATGTACATAGTCCATGTGAAGTGTTCTTATCCTCCGTATTATTTCATTGTGTTCACTGAATCTGTTTCAAAGAGTATTTTTTTTTTAAATCAAATTTTCGCATTTTTTAATGTGGGTTAGTAAGTAGATTTAATATCTTCTTTACGTATACTTAAAGAATGACTTCTAGAATTTTTTTCACTATTTAGTATATCCTTGGAAATATTTCAATATTAATAAATTTGCGGCTTTTGGCCAGAATTTTCATATTTGCACCCCTTTTTACCCCATCCTCGTCTTAAGTTCCTATAATACATCTACCTTCTTTCTCACGGTATAAAATCGTCTGCTTTTCCAAACACTTTCTCCTGCACCCCCCTATGGGAATGCTTTAACGTTAAACCCCCTCTTAAAGAATATTTGGGGAGACAGAAAAAAAAAGAAAAAGAAAGATTGAAAAAGTTCCCCTTCCCGAAAGTGGGGTTAGTTTTTCTTCCTTTTTTCAGGTCGATTTTTTTCTTTATTATTTAGTAGTTCTCCTGCCCTGTTTTCCTGTACTCTAAATTTTCAGCTTGCTATTGGTTAGACTTTTTGTTGTTTTGTTTAATTCGTGAAAGTTTCTGGTGAAAAAAATAAAGAAAAAAGTGGCCTGAATTTTTCTGATTTTTTTTCTTCTTTTTCCTTGTATGTAAGCGTATTTCCGAAACGTAGAATGGCGCTGCTTCTCCTTTCTCAGCATTGTCTTGTCATTTAATGTTAACAAAGAGCTAATGCCCTTTTTCTGTTCATTTAAAAAAAAGAAGGGGGGGGGGGAAGTTGATAGATTCTAAATTTTCTTTTATAATGATTATCCCTTGTAGAAATAAAAAATATTTGACTTTGGTTAATTTATATTTCATTATTCTAGACCAAATTTCGTTCATGATTTTGTACAAGATCATGCCAATGTAAGATAATGAGTTGGTAATTATATTGGCGTGCCCGAGTGTGTGTGTGTGTGTACGTACGTACGTACACTTGTGAAGGTGAGGGTGTCGAGAGATTAAACATTTACATGCATTTTAATGGTTCTTACAAATGCTTGCTGCCTGTTTTCATGAATTTTCTATTCTCTTTTGGTTGTGTATGGATATTTATGGAATTTTATATGATTTCTACAGCAAATAAGCATCTATCCGTCCAATCATATTGCCGTAATATTGTCGATGTATTAAAGAACTTTTCGGTTGAAAACTATCAATTCTTATAAAAAAAAATACTTTACAAAAAGTATCGAAGTATGTGGTGCTCATAATTTAAGAAAAATAGATTAAAACACGAAAATAAATTTTTTCCTTGTGGCACCGGGAATTTGTGTTGATTGTCTTCTCAATTTTATTACTGTTGTATTCTGAATAGCAGATTTTAAAAAAAAAACCCTCTTTTGAAATAATTTCTGAATTGTAGATTTGGAAAATCTTGTTTGTCATTTCCATAAATCCATGTGGGGAAATAAATTTCTTTAGGAAGTCTTAGTTTTTAATTATAACTAAGTTCTATTCTATTCCCGACCAGCTGTTATCCAAAATTTCGTTGAATATATATATATATATATATATATATATATATATATATATATATATATATATATATATATATATATATATATATATATAAAATAAATTTTAACCACCTCTAGTCGCCTGTTATCCGACTCTCTGTCTATGGTAACCTTTCCGCTCTTTACCCCTTTTTACTATTCTAACCTACCTCACCAATTTATGGCAACCTGTTTTACAGCTACTACTACGCTTGCCAGATGAGAGTTGGACATCATCTTGTAACGTTATGTTTTTGCTGGAATAAACTTCTTGAATTCGAATCTTTTTGTTTCGGCCACGATGCTTATTTCATTAGATGACGATTCGGGTCATCATATATATAATATAATATAATATATATATATATATATATATATATATATATATATATATATATATATATATATGATTTTCACGTTTATTGCAACTATTCGTTGTTCCTTTTAAATGGAGCAAGCCTTTGAAACAAAACAAAGTGAAAATGGGATGAAGAAAGCAGAGATTTTACCATTTCATTTAGAATGGTAAGTTTTTAATAAAAATTATTAAAGTAATACCCGTAAGAAATACCGATGGTTCATGGGGACAATTCAGTTATGGTTTGTACTTTTCAAAATAATTTTTTAGAATGAACTTCATAAATTCTCCTAACTGATGTTATTTTGAGGGCTTTATTATAGGACTCCAGTCATGATAAATGAGGCGAGAACATTCGTTCAATTCGCTTTCTATTCCGTATTTCAAACTGAACGATGAAATTCTGAACAAACCTTAATTTTTTATATTCCTTGGAACAAGGGTCACTCGCCAGGAAGATAAAATCAAGCATTTAAATTAATGTTACAGATTGTATCTGATTTCCTTTACTCGTAATTTATTTTTACATAAATTTCGGAGTTGAGCCTTTAAAGAAAATGCTGAGCTGTATTTAAAAATTCCGTAACACACTGGGCATCAATGATGCTGAACTGATTCCCGCCTCTGATAGAGATGAAATTGAATCAGCGATCAAAAAGCTCAAAAACAATAAGTCGCCTGGGTATGATCTTATTTCTGCAGAGTTGCTTAGAACTGAAAGTCACTGAATTTACGAGCACCTGCTTAAACTAATTTTAAAAATATGGAATTCTGAAAACGCTGACATCGGAGTGGAATACTGGAATTTTATGGCCCCACCCATAAGAAGGGGGACGCAATGGTTTGGTCTAATTATAAAGGTACTAGCTTTATATACCCGGCGTTGCACGGGTGAACCCTTAATAAAGCTTACTTGTATGATATGTATATTTGTATTTTATGGCAATCTATACCCCTCTCCACTGGTCATCATCCCATCAACATATTATAATAACCCCCCCCCCCCATGCTAATGTCAGCATTAAAATATTTCTTTCAATTTTGATAACCCACTGGATCCCGGCCCTTCGAGGAGTTTGAGGGCTTCCCCGTAAACCCTTGTGAAAATCGCCGGTTTCATAAACAAAGAATTACCTGACGTTGCCCAGGATAATAAAAATGAATGGAGTTAACCTGAGCTCTAGATGTATACGTACTAACAACCGAAATATATACAATTCACACACACACACACCTTTCCTCACTTCTTTTAATTAAGGTTGATCTCTCTCTTTTCTCCTACCACCAATTTGGTGTTCAAAATGGTGATATATAGGAAATATAAATTATTGGATTGTTTCTAGCAATTTTTTCAAAATCTAAAGCGAATGTCGAAAAATCGTGACATTGATCGTGTTTGTTACATTTAATCGTGTTTCTTACATTTTAAATCAAGAATCTTATGGATATCTGTTTCCTTCTTTGAGATATGACGGAATATGTAAAAAACACGTAAAAACACGTTTAGCCCCCCCCTAACCCCCTTGGGGGCCGAATTTTGAAAAATCCTTAAATTGGTTTTTAGGTATTCATATTCCTTACATTTTAAAGCAAGAATCTTATGGATATATGTTTTTTTCTTTGAGATATGGGGTAATATGTAAAAAATACGTTTTGCCCCCTCCCCCAATGGGGCCGAATTTTAAAAAATCCTGAAATTGGATTTAAGGTATTCGTGTTCCTTACATTTTAAAGCAAGAATCTTATGGATATCGATTTTCTTCTTTGAGATATAAAGGAATATGTAAAAAACACGTTTTGCCCCCCTCCCCCCCTTGGGGGGCGATTTTTAAAAATTCGCTTCTTAAATGACGCCTTCAGCACAAAAGTAATAAGCTCTTAAAATTTGATATCTGTATCTCCAATAGTTTTTGCTGGGTGTTGATTCCTTTATATATATAGATAAAACACGTAAGAACACGTTTAGCCCCCCCTCTCCCCCTTGGGAGACGAATTTTGAAAAATCCTGAAATTGGTTTTTAGGTATTCATGTTTCTTACATTTTAAAGCAAGAATCTTATGGATATCGATTTTCTTCTTTGAGATATAAAGGAATATGTAAAAAACACGTGTTGCCCCCCTCCCCCCCTTGGGGGGGCGAATTTTGAAAAATCGCTTCTTAAATGACGCCTTCAGCACAAAAGAAATAAGCTCCTAAAATTTGATATCTGTATCTCCAATAGTTTTTGCTGGGTGTTGATACGTGTATATATATATATGATACGTGTATATATATATATATATATATATACGTCAGGACTTCTTCCTTTATAGATATAGATTACCCTTCTATGCACTTGTTATAAAATTCTTTCCGATATCCTATGTCAGAGACTCAGACCATTTGTTGAATCTGAGATTGGTAACTATCAATGTGGGTTTAGAGGAACCCAGAGGGAAAATCCACTATTGATCAAATTTTCTGTTTACGTCAGATTCTTGAAAAATCAATCGAATTTGATATTGACACTCATCACTTGTTTATTGACTTTGAGTCTGCATTTGGTAGTGTGAGTAGGAAGCATCTAATGGATGCAATGTATGAATTTAAAACTCCAAGTAAACTGATTGGACTTGTAATGTACACAATGAGTGGCACCAAATGAACGTCAAATTTTTGGGTGCCCCCTCAGAGGGCCTAAGTGTTAATAATGGTGTTCAACAGGGTGACTCTCTTTCGTGCGATATCTCCAGTATTGCACTGGAAAATGCTGTCCGAACAAAACCTTCTTCGGGCTTCGCTCTTTATTGAAGTCACAGTTTCTCTCCAGAAAAACAAAGCTTCTTATCTATAAAACTATCATTAAACCGGTCCAAATGTATGGTTCGGAAACTTGGTCTCTAAAAAAAATGGAGAATACAGAATTGCAGTCTTCGAAAGAAGGGTTCTCAGAAGCATCCTTGGTGGTGTCAAAGAAAATGGCCTATAGCGGAGACGTTTTAATTAAGAAATCTATAGATTTTTTAAAGAGACCGATATTATTAAAAGTTTTAAAGTTAAAAGAATGAACTGAGCCTCTCGTATTGCCAGAATAGATTAAAAAAAACCAGTAAAGATAATTTTTGTTGCAAGACCCTTTAGTAGTCGGAAAAGAGGAAGGCCAAAACTAAGATGGCTCGACTCTGTTGAATCAGATTTTAGAGTGATTGGAGTGAGAAACTTGCAGACCAGTTCTAGAAATAGGTTGTCCAGGAGGAATCATCAACAGAAGTCCCTGGCCCACCCTGGACTGTCGTGCCAAATATGATGATGATGATGATTTTAAAAATAATGTACATTATATAATTTAAGGGATATTTATTTGAAGAATTATTTAATTTGAAAAGCTTTGAAAAACATTGTTATTTTACTGAGAAATTTCTGATACGCCTATATTACAAATGCGCCGAATATATTTTCATAATTTAAAATTTCAGACCCTAGACGAACATTGAATGAGTTTTTTGCGCAAGCAATCCTCACATGGAATGGAAGTTTATTATCATAAGGAGTAATGTTGGTTCGCCCATATGGTGCTCCCATAATAAAGAAGCTAACAAATTTTACGGTGTAATATGGACGAAGGTCGAAATATGTGCCTGCTGCATTAGAGGTGGGGGGGGGGGGGAATTAGGAGGGAAAATTGTATGCTCGAAAAGAACGAATCTCTTGTTAACATTAATTTAACTGCGCATCTTTCACAATTTTCCAAATGAAAATTTATGGTCGCACACTTCGAATAACACATAAGAACTTCGATGCGTATTTTACGACTTAAATTAGCAACGTTCGCGTAATCTGTGTGTTGAATGGGGCGTAGCAAGAGTATCAGAACCAGAATTCTGCATCTAACGTTCAAGCTACAAACAAGCAAATCAAGTTCAAGGCCAAGTAAACCGTGCGTGGCGGCATTTTTACCATCACTCCATCTCATCTATCGTTTCTCTGCTTACAAAGTGGGGTTGCTAGAAAGTTTTTTTCTCTAGGTCAGGGTATCTTGGCAACAACATTTGAAGCCAACGGAAGGTAGTGGATTCCCTGTTGTGAGGTCTTATCAGGGAGTTCAAAGGGGGTAGAGTGGGGGTCTGTGTTTCATTGAAACGCATGCAACTTAAACGTTTCCATTTTAGGCAAAGTTGTTGAAATACTTGGTAGGGAGGGTGTAAAATACTGAACAAAATAAAATTAGAGAAGAATCTTCTTTGATATTCACTTTTTAAATGTAAATAAACAAACGTATATGGAGATTTTAACGTTGTTATAAAACAGCGAATAAGAAGAGTTGTAATAGGGTAAAAAAAGCAATTTACCTATATAAAAAAATAGTCTTCCCATTATCATGATATTCAGCCTTTCTAATTTATTTTTCCAATTTTACGTCAGTAATGAAAATATTTTACATTCTTAGCAGAAATCGAGATTTAGAAGGGAGAACCCCCTCAAATATGTAGGTACTAAGAAGCTTTAAAGATAGATAATGTTGTTAATATAACCTTTTATTTTTTAAACATGAAGTTATTAGGTTGGATCATTCTGTATTTGACCAACTATCTGTTTATATTCATGACTTTGTCGGGAATATAATCTTTGTGGTCTCATTAGTTAAAAATTTTATCAGAAAATAGAGTTTCTTTGATTTTTTTTTAACAATACAGGCCTGACGATTTTTCTAAACATTGTATACGGTGTCTCTACATTTGTATCCAAGACATTGATTTCGGTAATTTAGTCAATCATGTGTATGATATAAAACCATTAAGTTGGAGTGCTTATGGAACCAATTCATTTGGCAAAAACGATAGATGCGGAAACATAAAGCAATATGATCGTTGGGACTGGATAAAATGAACGACACATACGAAAAACGATGGATCCGAAAACGATCGATCGAGATTCCACTGTGTGTATATATATATATATATATATATATATGTGTGTGTGTGTCGGTCGTTCAGTTTATCCAGTCCCAACGATCATATTGCTTTATGTTACCGCATCTATCGTTTTCCCGCATTTATCGTTCATTTCAATCGGTCCCTTGAAAAACGATAGATCGAGATTCCACTGTATATATATGGTTACGATGGGCGTATAATTGTGTGGAGAAGAAAAAATGAGGAACTTCATCCCAAGAACTTAGTAGGAACAGTTAAGCATGGCGGTGGAGGTGTCCTTGTGTGGGGGTGCATGTCAGCATCAGGACTAGGTAATTTGGTATTTATTGATTGCGTACTGAATCCTGCTGTTTATATAAATATTTTAAGAGACAATTTAAAATTATCATCCCAAAATTTGGGTATTGGAAACAACCTTGTATTTTATCAAAATAACGATCCTAGGCACACGGCTCTCAACATTCGCCTCTGGTGTCTTTATAATTGTCCACAAGTTTTGAAAACACCACCTCAATCGCCAGATTTAAACCCAATAGGACATATTTGGAGAGAACTGGAGGTTCGAGTACGAAAACACGACATTCACACGAAAAGCGAACTAAAAAGAATTATGATGGAAGAATGTATGAACATTGATGCAGAAATTACAAAAGAACTAGTGCAATCTATTCCCAGACGTTTAAAAGCTGTTGTGGATGCTAAAGGATATCCTACTAAATATTAATTTAACGAAAAATTGTAAAAAATCTCTACATATGTAAATATTCTAAGTGTACTATGACTTTTGTGAGATAAAGTTTTTGTTACTTTTTGATTATTGGCTTCTTAAAAATAAAGTTTTACTATGTTTTTAAAATATTTCTTGTAGTTTTTTATTACATTGTAGTATTTTTATTACAAGAATAGATTATAGATCTTATTATTAAGTACCCATTCTGAAATATTCATTTTAATTAATAGATAGACCCCTATTTCATTGAAAATCGTAAGTGTACGAACACTTTTGAGAGCCACTGTATATATAATAAATATGATGATCAATGTATACAATTGATGTAAAATAAAAATATGTTTATAAAACAATCGTAAGGGATATTTTTATAGACTACATAATGTAGAAGAAAATATTCAAATTAAATCTAATAGGACATACTAAAGAATATGGTACAGTTAATATAGTACAGTTTGAGGAACATATCTTTTACTGTATTTTAATATTTTTTTGGATAATTTCCAATCCATCATTTGCCGCATTAGCAAGAAAAATTTTTTTTTGTCTATTTCGTTGTTATGGACGATGATAAATTTATTTAAAGTACCAGAAAAAAAGATCACGTGATCAGCATTTAATAAATTAAATTCTAAAAATTAATCTTTAAAAATTCACCAAAAATCAGAAAATGGAGGTAAAGATTCGAAAAAGATTTCATTTTGAAGGAATTTTTAGGATCTTTCTCGTGATATAAATTTTATAACTCTCAAATTATTATTTTAAATGCAAACTAAAAAAAAGTTACTAAAACAGCTTAAAAATTTAGTTAAAAAAATCTAAGAAATTTTTTTCAAAAGTCTTTCTAGTGCACCCCTACAATATAAGAAGAATCGCCATGCAAAATTTCAGCTCCGTAGGTCCAGCGGTTTGGTCTGTGCGTTGCATGTCAGTGAGTGAGTCAGTCAGTCAGTTATGGAACTGTTTTATATATATAGATTAGTCTTGCGGAATTGGACTTGTCTCTAATTTTGTACAGTTAGAAAAAAAATAGGGTTATTTTATATTTGATGTTATATAGGATTTTTTTTTATGCGGTAGGCACTTATTTTGGGAACATATTTAAGTATATTCTCAAATGTTTATGCATATAGTGCGGCATGTAGGTTACTGTGTGCTTATATTGAGGACTATCCGTTTGTATGAAATCGTGCATCTCGTTTTAAGAATTCCAAGACCCTGATTCTTAGCTTCTTTTCTAATGAAATCAGCACAAAAAGAAGCCTCTAAATATTTAGCCGGAGTTAATTTTTTGCGCATTTGTTTCTTTTCAGTAAATGAAAATAATCGGTTGACTAAATGCTTTTCTTTGTTGCTTAGCGACAAATGAAGATTGTAGGGTGCTAATATATATATATATATATATATATATATATATATATTTCTTTCAAAAATTGAGTAAAACTGTATTCTATGAATTTATAATTAGACTTCAGAAAATAAATTGTTAACTGTATTAAGAGATTTTTTTAGGGAAATAAAAAAGGTCAAGTCACCATATTAGACGTTTAATTGTAATTATTTGGTATTATTTTACGATGTCTGTGAGACAATTTTGATTTTTTTTATTTCTTATAGGAAACTTACATTTGTTTTATGTGAAAACCAGCGTTGACGAGCTTTTTCCAAGCTCATTTTATGCGTAGTTTCAGAAGGGAAATATTGATTAAAAAGTATTGAAATAATTGTATTACTCAAAGACGAGCATTATGCAATAAAAATAGACTTTTTCTATAAGTGATTTAAAAAAAAAATTCTTTTGTGACCTTTTATTTTATGCATTTAATTATTTACGCGATGCATCTCCTTAAAGTGGAGCATCAGTTGTCATCCCAGATCGTTAGCTCCCATGTTAAGCCGTGACGAATTTTCCTTAGTATATTTCAAATAACAGATTAGAAAATGCCTATTTTTTAATTTTTTAATTTTTTTTTATGAAAGTAGACGTTTAAGTAAAGAGCGCTTAAATATGTTTTCAATATTTAAATTTTTTTTTCGGACTTTAATATTTTACAGAGCATTTAATTACTGATATCTATCACTCCAAAATTGAAATTGTTTTTTTAAAATAGCTAAATTAGAAATGAACTTTTAAGAAATGCGCTCATTTAAGGATCTATTTTTTAATAGTGATTGTATATCTTCGTCGTCAACTGATCGCGCGGATTGTGGAGTAGTGTTTGCTTTCTAGCAATAGTAATATCGTGAAGGAATAAACAAACCTACTTATCGTATTTTTCGGACCACAAGACTCACCTTTTTACATAAAAAAAAAAAAATCGAGTTAGGTGCGTCTTATGGTCCGAAGGTAACATTAAAATAAAATGATTATTTTATTATACATATTATATATATATTTTATATACATTATTTATTATATTTATTTTTTATCTTTATTAAGTAAGAAATAGAAAATATCTTTATATGCCTAACATAATACAAAATATTCTTTTCTAAAATTCCTCTCATAAATTTAAGGGCCCGAAAAATACGGTATTTACTTCGCGACTTTATTTCTTATTTCCGTTTTAGTACATCCTTCCAGTACTTGAAAAAAATGTTTTCCTCCCTCGACGGTTAGCTCGTATTTACACGTCAAGCAATTTGAACATCGCAACTGACGGTAAGGACGATCAGCGATAGTTAATTAGTGTTTTCTTTTTAAGTCATAAGTTTTGGAAGTTTTGATAAATGTAAGAATTGCATTTTCATTGTGTGAATAAGAAATACACTGAAGAGCCAAAAAAATGTGGTACAGGCGTGCGTATACAAATAACTGAGATATGCAACTAATCAGCGTAACGCGATGCGGTCGGCAGTACCTATATAAGACAACAGGTGTCTGGTGAAGCTGTTAGATCGGTTCCTGCAGCTACAATAGCAAGTTATCACGATTTATGTGACTTTGAAATGGCGTTATAGTTGGCGCAAGAGAGATGGGCCATAGCATCCTCGAGGTAGCGATGCAATTAGGATTTTCGCGCACGACCATTTCACTAGTGTACCGTGAATATCAGGTATCCTGTACAACAGGGGTGTCAAACTCGCGGCCCGCGACGAACATTTTTGTGGCCCGGTCAATATATTGACACACAATAATATATAATAAAATAACCGACGCAGAATTATAATAAGATAGGAAGAATTCGCTAAATGTTTTTTTAATTATACTCTTTTTTTGCTATTATTAAACAAAATGCGTATATTTATGTTGAATATACCGTAATTAGGTAATATACTATAATAAACCTACGTTTCTACTAATATTGATTTTTTTGCGGCCCACCTATAGTTAAACCTTGTTTATTTGGCCCAAGTTAGCCTTTGAGTTTGACACCCTGCTGTACAACATCAAATCTCCGACAGCGGTGTGGCAGGAAAAAGATCTTAAATGAACGGGACCGTTGGCGACTGATGAGAATCCTTAAATGAGATAGACGTGCAACACTTCCTCAAATAGCTGCGGATTTCAATGCTGGGGCATCAACAAGTGTCAGCGTACGAACTGTTCAACGGACCGTCATTAATATGGGCTTTCGGAGCCGCAGCCCCACTCGTGTACCGTTGTTGACTACACGGCGCAAAGCTTTACTCATCGCCTGGGCCCGCCAGCACCTCCATTATGACTGGAATCACGTCATCTGGTCTGACGAGTCTGGTTTCCAATTGTATCGGGCGGATGGACGTCTACGGTTATGGAGACAAGCTCATGAATCATGGACCGCACATGCCAACAGGAGACTGTTCAAGCTGGTGGAGCCTCTGTGAGGGTACACTCTCGCGGCTTGTGGGGCTTGTGCAGTAGGCGTCATATGGGACACCTGATACGTCTAGAGACGACTCTGACAGGTGACTGGTACATAAGCATCCTGGCCGATCATTTACACCCATTTATGTCCATTGTGTATTCCAACAAACTGGAACAATTTCAGCAGGACAATGCGACACCCCACACGTCGAAAGTTGTTACTTAGTTGCTCCAGAATCACTCCTCTGAGTTTAGACACTTTCACTGGCCACCTAAATCCCCACACATGAACATTATTGAGCATATTTGGGATGCCTTGGAACGTGTTGTTCAGAAGAGATCTCCACCCCCTCACACTTCTATGGATTTGTGAACTGCCCTGCAGGATTCATGGTGTGAATTGTCTCCAGTATACCTGCAGACATCAGTCGAGTCCATGCCACGTCGTATTTTAGCACTCCTGCGTGCTCGTGAGGCCCCCACATGATATTAGGCAGGTGTACTAGTTTTTCTGGCTCTTCAGTGTATCATGCGTGCCAAGTGTTCCGTAAAAAACGTATTCGTTCCGTTTTTTAAGCTTTGTTACGAAAATACGTTTTCAAGCAAAAATGTCCCGTATTTTTACTTCCTCGGCACCATCGCTTTTTTTCCCCTATATCGCGTTTTCGAGATTCCCCTCCTAGCAGCTTACACTACAAAAACTTCCTGGACAGCAAGCAGCTTCTAATCTACAACATTAGAAAGAAAGAGAAAGTCAACATCATGTGCTTTACCTAAACTAATAAAAAAAGTAAAATCAACCTCATTTGCTTCACCAATACCAATAAAAAATTTAAAATTAATGTCAAGTGCTTCACCCAACTCTGTAAAATAGTTAAAACCAACCTCGTGTGCTTCTCAAAAATCAGCAAAAAAAGTAAAATCACTTGCAGGGTCACCATTATCTACCAATAATAAACGCATATAGCAGCGGGAAGAAAGAATTTTTCTTACATTAGGCTCAAATCTTGATCATGCTTTAGCATTTTTTGTGAAAAATGTGATTGTCATTTATGAAACACATAATATGATGTTTCAAAGTGAAGAGCTGAAAATTCACAAGATGAGAAGAGAGTTATCGAATTTTTTGAATTGGTGGTGAGATTTGGGAAAATATGTCATAACTAGCTCTAAATGTGTATTTAATGTGAAATTTGATGTATTTAAAAATCAGAAGGATGATAAAGATTTAGTTATAGGATCCGAAACATCAGAATTTGTCAAAGAATTGTCTGAAAGCGAACTTTTACAGTTCTATTCTTGTGTTAGAAAATATTATACAACATCTTGTTGCTCTTGTTTTATTTTTTTTTTTTTTTTCCGATTCCGCTGTGTTCTTTATTTTTTTCTTGGGAGGTTGGCAGCTATGGTGTATATATTTATACGTTCACGTGGTAGATGTGGTAGCGAAATAAAGGCGATGTTCGTCAAAAAGGTAAAACTAGCGGGGAAAAAATAAAAAAATTACTACAGTACTATTATTTATCCCTTCCTCCCCAGAAATGGATTCTTTTGCGCTGCTGTGTAATTGATTTCTTTCAGTGTGAATCCATAGAAAGAGACACGTGTGGCCGCGCTTGGGTATTGTTCGAATAATTAATTCATTATTATTATTATCATTTTTTTTTTTTTTGAGCAAAAGTTAATTGCGTTTTTCCTATCATAAGGAATTTTACTACCCCATGTGAAATTAGTTACGGATTAATTTTTAACATATGTGTTACATTTTCCCATCTCTTTGAATCTAACTATTAATGTAAAGTTTTGGTCATAATGCTTATCTATAATATTTATTGTATACTTTTTTAGGTTATGCATGGAATTCTACCAAAAGATCGGTTTAAGCTTCATCACCCTAAAGACGTAAATAACTGATTTTAATATTTTTAAGAGATGCGCCACCGCTTTAAGTACGAAAAGGTGTAAGATTTGAAGACAAAGTCACTCGCTGTTGAAGTTTTCTTTATTGAGAGGTATGTCTTCAATATTAATTAATTTCTGATGAGTGTAGATGCCATTGGTTATTTATTTCTCACTCAAAAATAAGGAGTAACTTCGAAGAAATTCTAGTTCTTTTGACTACTAAAAAGAATGAATGAAAGAATAAATAAATATTTATTTTTTATCTAAAACATCTAGAAAATTTGTTGACATTGAAAGATGTTATGTACATTTTGAAGAATCTATTCTGAAAGGCAAGAAATGTTAAAATAAAGCCCGTTGTTGGAATGAGAAAGGGTTGAACTTAAAAGTGTAACAACTAGAAATGACGAAAGTTTTAATGCTGAATCATATGAATTTATAATTTTTTTCTATTTTAATTGGTTTGTGTGTGTGTTGGGGGGGGGGAGTTGTGTATTTATTTCCCCCTTATTTTACGCTTCAGGCATGCGGAAATTTCGAACGTGCGAAATTGAACGTCATCATGATGTATCGTTCTGCTACCTGTCATTGTTAGACATTAGAAGTTAATGTCATGATGGCTTTATTAACGTATATTGCGAGATTAATACTCTGAATTCCTTGGTTCATCTGAAAGAATATCTACGTGGGAAAATTACTGGGGTGTGAGATGTTGCAGTTTACTGTACATCTTAGACTCTTTTGAAATTAAAATTGATTTTAATTTTTCATCATATGAGTTTATTTAAAAGTCCAGTAGTATCTGAAATATTATCCATTTTTATTTAGATAGATTAATATTACGAAAAATAATTGTTCGTATCTGTTATCGCGTTTTTTTTCTTCTTTAAGGAGGAATAAAGTTTTCTTTTCGTTCATATGTGCAGCAAACTAATGAAAGTATATAGTGGGTCCCTATGTCACTCCTAAGCATTTGACTGCGTAAAATTGAGAAGATGGATCTCATTCACATCTGCGAAGTAGATCAGTTAATGATACCTTTAAGGAAGTAATTGAACTGATTGTGTATACAGATATAGTTTCAAGTTTACAGTATCTGGATGGCTACATTTAGCTTCCAAACAATCCCCCGTCGCTTTACGAATTAATTACCATGAAACCTGTAGAGCAGGTTTCAGTCATTCAACCATATTAGTGCTCTCTTCGAATTTGGCGCCATTGCTTTTGGCTGCACCGGCGACTGGCTGCCGAGTGCTTTACACGTATTTCCGTAGGGATAGAGGGAAGGTACAGAGATCAAAAACGCCTAGCCGTCTTCGGTGAATTTTCTGTAGCAACCCTCATGCGTTCAAATCAGGTTTTGCAAACCGGTAATTTTGTCGCCAAGTTTTTGCGGATGTCTGAAAGTTGGGTAGCTCTAGTGGGAGGGAGGAACTGTATCTTGATGTCGATGTTTTGGCCGGATGCTTACATTCCGATGAAAGAGAGGGTGAATTATAGAGTAGTTCTGTAGGTCAGTAGCTTCTCCGTGGTGCTCTCTCTCTCTCTCTTTTTTTTAAAGCAAAAACTGGAAATATAAATGAGTTTCCTCTCCTCACCCATGGTTTGTCAGAAGATCAGTTTTTGATTCTGCGAAAGAAAAGTGGAAATGACCTAGTTTCGCTTGTTTTTCTGTCTAATTCATACTGTTGTTTCCCGAGGCATTATTAGTTATATTTATTTGATTTTGTTTAAACAGGAATGAAAGTGCCTCCTACATTTTAAATTAGATTTACGTTGGATTATCGACCTGGGGTTCCCTTTTCTAAAAAAAAAGATACTTTTAAAGATTTAATTATTTGCGAGTTTGCTATCAATACGGGAAGAGGATTTTTTTGCAGTGTTTCAACTGCTTTACTAAATTTGTTTCAGTTGAAACATAAAACTGTTCAGTATTTAACTGTTTTGTAAGTTTGAATAATTTTATAGCTATTTGAATTGTATGCATGTATTGCGTCTCATCTTACTCGTAAACTGTATTGCTCCTCTCTCTTGGTGGCTATATGTGTGTGTGGAGAGAAAAAGAGAGTGAATGACAGTGCTGCGAGTGAGCGAGCTCTTGTCAACCTCCATTCGTTGTTGATATCGTAATTAAATAAAATCATAAAATATATTTTAAAAATCAGGTTTGGGGAACTGGTAATTTTATCTCCAAATGGTAAAAGTACGTAGATTGTAGAAATACAATGCTGCCTGTGTGTGTGTTAGTGTGTTTGTTTGTTTGTTTGTAAAGTTAAGTGTGTGTGTGTGTGGGGGGGGGGGGTCTTAAGATTCTCACAGATTTTTTGTGAGGTAAGGTGGTAAGCCATCGCGAACATAGATGGTCGACTGGGCTCTGGTATGTACTTTCTTTTGAGCGGTTAGTTGCGACCGGTTTAAATTATGCCTAACATTTTACTTCCGTGAGATAGTTTAATAATGGTCACATTCTAGAGTAAAAGTTTATTTTATTTATTAATTTTTTACGGAGGGGAGTTGGGGGATGTTGATGTGTGCCAAATTTTGTTAAGTTGTAGTCTTTTTTTTTTTTGTAGTAATGTTCGCAGTGTCCATAATTGATTATTTTAAAGGCGAATAAACTGTATTCTCTCAAAAACTAGGTCCTTTATTCTTACATAAAAGATTTTTGGGGGTTGCTGAGGAAAAGATATCTTTTTAAGAAACGAATTTCTTGAAACGTTTTTAAACATGTACTCTTATAGCTTCCATAATGTATTAATACGATATTTTGAATATTTTAAAACGTTTTTGAACATGTACTCTTATAGCTTCCATAATGTACTAATACGATTGTCAGGCGTCTCGAATTTCTTTAAATATGTTATGAGACTTCAAAATAATAAATATTCATTCATTGACCGTCAATATATTAAGTCTACATTTTTGTGAATCTTAAAAAAAACACCTTTAAAAAAAAAAATAATAATAATTCTTCAATGGGTATTCCATAAGCACCAAGGATCAATAAGTGGCTCGCTGCTTTTAGGTTGTTACTTCTAGTTATTTTTCTGAGTTTATTTCTCTCTATCTCTGTTATATGATATTTCGCTGTTTTTAATAAATTTGTTAACACTTATAGTAATTGGGGATATTGAAGAAGTTTTTCATTTAAGGGAAATTATGTATCTTTCAAAAAATTTTAGGAGTAATATTCTCGACTATGGCGGACACGCGAGCAAAGTTTATCGTTGCCTATCAAGTCGTATAAAATTTTCTGTGGAAACTTGACAATATTTCTGATAGTGAATTTGTATGATATAATCTTTCTTTTTAAAGTAAAAAGTATTATTGGGGAAAAAAATTAAGCGAAAAACTCAATTCAAAATTTGAAGAACGCATTAAAGTGTTATTGATGAAATTAATTATAAACAATCAGACTGAGCATTCAGTTTCCTTGTTTCTAAAATGAATACAAGCCATAAATACAAGCTTTATAAAATAAGTTATTATGACTCTTAAAAAGCATTCAGAGAATGCACCGCATATAACTAAATAACAGATTACAGAAAATATAGTTACTGCAGACCTCCCTTCAGAAGAGACCTGAGACCGGTTTTAAGGTTGCTGCCTCGGGGAGGTCAATTCTCAAAATGAGGGGTCGGGGATAATCAACACACCAGTACTATTTCCCGCGGAAAGTATTTATCGCTCTTTAGGCATTAAGAAAATGAAGGTTTTAACTATTTAGGTTTTAAGAAAACCATCGCATGCTTTGATTTCCATTTTCATGTAATCAACGTATTTTGGGACTTTTTACCCTGCATCGTATTGCCTACTATTTCCCTAAGTAATGTAAGGGAGTTTCAGAAAACCTCAATAAAATTTAGAGTCATGTTTATTTTTATAAATACTGGATCATACAAAAATTTATTATTATAGATACAGATTTCAGGGTATTTGGGTTTTGCAACTGTTATTTTTTCTTTCGCCAAAGGAGGCGCGATCTTTTTCGGTAATTTTGTTTTCATTTAAGGGGTCTCAGGAGTCTTTTTACTGAAGGTGCAATTTAGCATCATGTCACATTTAGTTTTATTTCTTATTCCCTATAAAACATAAATACAAGAAATTTTTGCCACTGAAAGCTTGATATATGTTTTATGTAGAATAATTATTTCAATGTTCTACAACTGGTATTTTAATTAATTTTTAATTTTGATGAAAATTGTGTTTTGGCTTGCATCCATTGCGCGCAAGACTGTAGCAAAATTAGTGGTTCTAGAGTCCCCCAAAAATATTGATAATGATGTAAAACTAATGTATATTTAACGTATACTCCATTTTTCACCAACTTCTTTCCTCCAATCAAAGAATGATGGTCACTTATGGGATTACGTATAGGAGGTGCCAATTGCTTTCTCACGTTCCGTGGGATATACATGATACAGGTATTTTGTTTGCCGTAGTCTCCTGACATATGGAGTTTATTGTTAACAAACTACAGATGTGAAAAGGAGCTGATTCATTTATAATGACAAGACTTAGTATTTAAAAAGTTTTAATGATGTTTATATTTTACTCCTGGAAAAAATTGAGGATAGTAGCTAAAAGAAAAATAAATTTCCTGAAAATGAAATGATATTTTGGACGAACATAGTGAGTTCTTTCTAATACTTAACGACTCATATTTTGTGAATTGATTTTCCCGAAAATTGCGACGACTGAAAAGCTGAAATTCGGCATGCATGCTCTAAATTTAATGTAGATTTTCAGAACTTAATAGAGTGTTTCTAACTTTTGTCTTTAAAAAGATATTTTTTGGGTCTATTTTCGCGAGACAGTTATGAGAATGTAGAGTATAACGTTTTTTTAACGTCAAAACAAAATCGTTATAAACACGGCTTTACTTGAGAACGAATAGCAAAATCCCAAATAATTTATGTTAAATAAGGACAATAATTTTTAGTATCTCTCCCTACGTAAAAAATTATTGCAAAAAAGACACAACTCTAGTATAATTTTACCCCAATTTCCCCCTCCGAATATCGGAGGAATAGAACTGCCCTTTAAATGCGCCGGCCTTAGTTATTGCGGAGCCCAACTGCAGAAATTGGGATAAAAATATAATGTACAGATATTTTGATAAAAATATAATAACACACTGGCCTGTGGCGGCCTTATGGTACAGCGCGCTGGCTTTCGGTGCTGAGGGTGCTCGGATCGAATCCCGGCGTTGCGCCACTGAAAATGCCTCCGTTTATGTCGTCCCTTCATAGGGGGTAATGCTGGTCCGTCTATATGGCGCCCCCATAATAAAATGGCCAGCAATAGCTGCGGTGTATTATAGGCGAATGTCTTCACGACAAGTGTCTCCGCATTGGTGGTTTAAAAAAAATAATTATACACTTTGTGTGTCGGTATTTTTACATATCAGCTGTTATATTTGAAAGTGGTGTAAGTCCACTTTAAAAAAAATGAGTTAACGGTAATTTTAGTAAGATATAGACACCTTCTCTTCATATTTATAATCAGACTTTCAATGGAGTACGATTTTTTCATACAGTAAACAAAAGAATTTTGGCTATAAAATGTTATCGCAAAAAAAAAAAAAAAAAAAAAAAATGGAATAAGTCCATTCCTAATAATTATAATTAAAGCAACTTGCTTATTGCAATTATTATTGATTATTACGACTTCAATGTACACTACGCTTTAGCATATATTACTTAGCTAGTGTCTTAAAAACAACATTGTTAACAAGATAACGGTATTATAGTTCTGATTAAGTGGTTAGAAGTAATTTCCCTGATTTTGTTTGGTTTTCTTTCGCAAGTCCTAAAGTGTTTCTTATACTAATAGATTGCAGTGTGGTGTTACAATGAGTTCACATACATATAAAAAAGACGATAATATGTCAATTTGGTCTGATAGTGATGTTGGTAAGTAAGAGTTTACATTAAAAAATCCATTTCAGTGAAGCTAATGTATAAAAAAGTCCATTTAGAGCTAAAAAAAAATCGTTTACTTTTTTAAATTCATTATTATCAAATATTTTTAAATTCATTCAAATACAAATCTTTAAATATCTCGATACACGAAAAAATGGACTTCTACCACTTTCAAAAATAACAGCTCATATGTTAAAGCCATTTCTGTTTAGACATATTTTTAATTTTCCAGATCAAATAGGTTCAACTGGCAAGGTCGGCCCAGCCCTTTAAAGTGTGATACCCCAATGACCTCTTCTAATGAAAATTCACAATTAACTTTATCAACACTATAAATTTTTCTCATTTTCCGCAAATTGAATAAGGAAAATTTTCTTCAAACTTTAATTTCCCCCTCTTTGAAATATTTTCTCATAACTTGGTTTTTGTTAGCCATATTTTTGACCAGTTTAAAAGTTAATAAAAACGGGAAAGATGTTTTGCTTGGTTGAAAATTTATACCTTGGAAAATAGACTTCAGAAATGAGCATTTAAGCATTTCAGATTATACAGCACATCACGGCAGTTAATATTCCAAAAGGTATAATAGTTCCAATAGGTAATATAGTGTTTAAAATTTCCTTTCAATTGTAACTGCAGATGTGTATTTCTCCCCATTTCTTGTAAACACTGCCTTTTCTTAGAAACCATTGCCTATCGGCAGAAAAACACCTGTTCGACTCTTCCTTGGGACAAATGCCGATATTTGACGAAAAGTGGGGGATGTTTGGTGACAATCTCTTCCTCTCTCGTTCACCTTCGCATTAACGTACCACCCCTCATCAAAAAAGAACTCTCCCCAAGTGACCAGTTTCTCGGGGATCTTCTCTCCAGAGGTAACCAGAAGTTGTAGTATATGAAGTTGAAAATGTGTTGTCAATTAACTTTCACCTAGAGGAGAAAACTTTGGAAACTATGTTACCTCATTACAAGCTTCAAATAGGGTATTAAATTTTCCTTTCGCATTATTTACTTTCCACACATCAGATTTCATATGCTAATTTGTTCCATATTAAATTTTTTATTACTCATACAGTGAGGATGGGAATGATGAAGTTTAATTTTCGGTAAAATGACTCTTGAAGAAGTTTCACGTTATACTTCGCGGCATAACTAACTGATCGCCAAATATGGCAACCCATGCTTTCGTAAAGTTTGGGATGAAGATTTTCTTGAAGTTAGCAAAGAACAGAGCTGGAAAACTGCCACCTGTTTCTTCTCCACTAACTGATGTACCCTAAGCCTTATGTAGGCCACTCGTGCTATAGAAGCCCTCCGTGGGCCCCTTTTTACTTTACTTATTTATTTTTTATTGCCTAGTTCCCACCGTACGTCGTAGACAATTTTTATGCACACTATTCTCCCCCCCCCCCTCCCCTCGTATGTGTGTGTGTGTGTGTATGTGCGCTCCTCATTGTCGTCGTACAGCCAGCAAATCGTGGGATATTAGTTTTTTTTCTACAGTTTCACTTTCGAGCTTAACCTTGCTGGTGGTAGCAACGCTTGCTCTTGAAACTGTTGGTCGTTCGTTTTTAAAAATGTCTGGATTCTGCTCAATGCTGTTATGGCATTTCGTGCAATGGTAGGTTTTTTTATCCAAGAAATTGTTTTTTCCCTATATGTTCTGTTATTCTAAGAAACTCTGGTTGCTGTCATTTTTATTAACCTGGTTATTGTGATTTTATGTTGTGGTCGTTTCTAGATTGTAAACCATTAATTCTATTATTCAATATTGTGCAAAATTTTTATTGATTTGCTGTTAATTTTGCTATTTAAGTATGATATGAAACTATTGGATATCTGAGATTAGGACTGTATATTCCGTATAACAAAAGAGAAAACAGGAAATAAAAAATGTATGTAGAATAGTATCAAAAAGAAAACCGCTAGTATAAACAGTATCAGTTTTGTCAATATTTAGAACCTTTTATAATGATATCTATATTGTATGACTAACTAAAAAGGGTTATTATACTAAATGTTTTTAAAATACCGTTTCTTTGCCGTGATACAGATAAAATGCCAATGAACACAGAGCGCGTCTTGCCGCTTTATTCGTAATTTATCATATTATTAGAAAAAAAAAAGAAAAAGAATCAAGCACGCTCAAAAAATCTAAAATATAAAGTTATACAAGTGGCATAATGTTTAAAATTTGTCATTTTGATGATGTATCGTTTACATACATTACTTTATCAAACATGGATTTGGGGCATGATGAAGGGCACTAACGTTATTTGTTTGTCCGTTGCAATTCAAATAAGTATATGCGCACATGCAACACTAAATGTACATGTTTGTCTTTTATATGAAATTTGTAAATTAGGCATTTGTGTGTTCCATTAATGTTTACAAGTATTCTTCACTAACCTTAAACTGTACAGAATGTTTGTTTACCTATTTTCATTAAATTACCTATTTTCATTAAATCTGTAAAAAGATCATTACATGGACATAATGTTACATAATTTCATTGCCACAATTTTAAGTTTGTGAAGAACCAAAATTTAAAGAATAGGCCTGAGACCTGCCTTTTTCTTTACCATTGTCCTTGTTAAGAAATGTCAAATAGTGCTGTATATTTGCATCAAGTGAAAATAATACATATACACAAACATGTACATTTTTCTGAGAATTATTTAGTTTTAAAGTTTTCAAATAAATAAAATATATTAACTTTATAATGTTATGAAAGACGATTTTTTTTTAATCGCCAGAGCTTTTTTAGATTATCAGTATTAAAGATAGTTTTTTTTAAATGATATATTCAGCTTATTTGTGTGTAATGACTGAAATGCCTATTTAATTTTAAGTGTCAGGTATCACAAAAAGAAAGTGTGCACTATATTTATGAATGAAATAAAGAAACTAGATGTACATTTTCAAATCTTAATTGGGGGAAAAAAGAAGTGAAATTACTTGGGGAGTCATCTCTGAAATTATATACAACCAACAATAGTTTGATGTTCCTACAGGGGCCAGGGAATAAATTACCTTTAATGTTTGGAAATTTCAAAATCCAGGGAAAATCAATCCTCAATCACTTAAAATTTATTCAAAATTTGGGGAACCTTAACAGTACAACAGATGGGGCGGGTAATTTTAGAAAGATTGAGGATGTCACCTTTTGGAACCATTGTTTAAAACCTTTCCTTCCAATCTGTAAGTTTTTTTTGTTTTATGCATGGTATATTGTTGTCAAGAGTTTAGGAAAGTACCTGATGGTTTGTTTTAATAAATTTGCCATATTATAACTTAATAGTAAAGGCAACTTTTATATGCATAAAATTTGTTTTAATAAAGTTCAGAAAATCTTGAAAATATTTCATAATAGTATAGACATTAATAGGAGATATTAAAGGGTGTTACAAAAAAGGAAAATATTTGCTTCATGTTATATTTTATATGTTAAAAGTTGATTTTTCTTGTGTGTGTGCATAGTTTTATTTAATCTGTTGAATTAGAAGAAAACAAAAACTATGTAATTTAAAATATAATTGAGAAAGGATTTTTAACTTGTGCATGATAAATCACATTCCACATGAAGGCATTTTCAGGCATCTAATTACAGCAAATTGATAAAATGTCAAAATAATTTAGACCTGTGGTTATCCATTTCATATCTGTGGTGAAAATATCAGGAGGATGCATTAAACCTTATATATGGTAAAAATACAAGTTAGAAAAGCATAATTGTATCTTAATTTTTCCTGAATAGATTTCAAATATTTTCAGATATCAGTTCTTAGCCTTTTAATTTCTGCATGGATGTTGATTAAATCCCCCTGTTTAAGGAAATAAAATCTGTGACTTCCAAGTTTCTATTATATGTTTCATGATTAAATATATAATAATAATAATAATTATTATTATTATTATAAAGAATATTCATTTTTTATGTAAATTTTATATTTTTGTTACCAAAAATTATAAAGGTAGCTAAAATTAAGGCTGGGAGGATAATTGCAGTTTTAGGATAAAAATAATAAAATGTCTGTAAGCAGTCTTAGAATAAAAATAATGAAATGTCTGTAAAGCTTATTTCATGTTCAAAGAGAATATTGCTTGTAAAGTTTAAGGATCTGGCAATTAAAAATATAACAAAACCCATCTTGTGTATTGTTCATTATTTTTAAACTAAACATGTTGCAGTAGTAAATACAAAGTTGGTAAGTCATTTGTAATGCTGTCAAATTGTTGTAGAAATACTCTTACAGACTGCCTTGAAATGTAAGTTCAAAACTTGATGAAACCTGTAATACTTTTCATGGGAAAATTTGCCATTAAAACAGAAGGTGCTTATACATTCCAAAAAATGTCTACTTATGAGCTGTTAGCCGTTGAGATGTCAGGATCTTTAGCTCTTTGTAAAACTCAGTCTTAGTCCTGTTTTTCCCATGTGTTTGTGAGTGTTGGCAGGAGAGTTCTTAGAAAGTTTTTTTTTTCTTTCTTTCCAATGTGGCAGACTAATTCTTGGACATTATCCTTACCACCATATGACACTGCAGTTTTGCTGGCCACTTTTCTGGGAGCACCATATAGGTGGACCAGCATTACCCCCCCTATGGGTCGGTCCCGTAATTTTGAACTAAGTCAAGTGGTGAGACCGGAACACTTGACCCCACACTTCCAGAGGTTCTTTGAAAGTAGATAAAGTTATTAGCTTTGAAAAACCATATTGGCAGACCTATACTCCTGCATACTATCTGGCATTTTAATAGATGAAACAAGTAAAACTGAAAAATCAACAGGAAATAATTTTTTTTACTGTTCACTGAGATAAAATGTCTAAGAACACAATTTCTGTAACTGCATGTCAGATTTCAAGCTAAAACAAATTTATATCAAAGTGTTAATCAAAAACTCAATTAAAGGTATTGATTAAAGCTAGGGTAATGGGTAGGTAGAAATCCTAAAGCGATTATATTAGGAATTGTGTTAGATAAAACTGAGCAAGTGATTTCTACTCCTCCATCAATGGATGTGGGGAGGTTGTTCTTCCTTTGGACTTGTTCTGTCTGAGGTGGAAATCGAATAATGAATCTGAATTGGGAAAACAGATAGGTTTGCTTCTTTTTAAAGTTATACAAACCAGAATTGACATATAATGTATCTTGTTGATTTAAAGAGGTCTATTTGTTTTCAGTCTTTCATTAAAACCACCAATATTCACTTTGTATATAGAAGAATACTTGTTATAGTTAGATTACTGGGGAAAATACCTCCTTTTTTTGTTAATTTTTATAATTTTGTAAGCTCCAAAAGTTAGCACTTTCTACATTAAATAAAAAGATTTGTTTATGATTTTTTTCAAGACTAGAACTGTATACATAATATATCTGAAGAAATATTTGCAGTTTTATTGTGTATACCAATACTGACACAAATAAATAATGCTTTGGAAATATTAAATTATTCAAAGTATTATCAACTGTATAAGTAATCATACATTTAAACTTCAAGGGTCTTGGAACAGTGCATAAGCCTGGAATGAGCAAAAAAATAAAAAAATGAACTGATATGTAGTTTTATTAAATATGTTTGACTAAAGTATTACATATATTTTAAAGAATAATTTTGAATTTTAATTAATCAGTTGTTAAGCATATTAAAAGAAAAGAAAAAGTTGCGACTTTTATTCAGTTTCATTGTACAGTAGTTCACTGACTAGATTATCAACTTAGGATGCTAAAGAGGATAGTTCAATTTCAGTGATTATAATCTGTTTTTGATAAGTGGAGTAAGATATATGATTGTTATAATCAGTAATAATTCAGGTACTCTATAACAAATTGTGAATCATAAAAATCCTAATTTCTAAATACATTATTCTATTTTAAAAAAAAGTTACATAAATCTGTACTTATGTTTTCAAATCATCTGATTTAATTAACTTTTGGAGTGAACAGGTATTCATCATTCTTTGAAATGGTTACTTTTTACTGTTTTTAGATGCTTGCATAAATCATAAAATCATTTAACTAGTCCTAGACAATTTAAATTCAGCTCTATGAAATGTGCAGATGACCTTGTGTGAATCAATTATATAGTAATTATAGATTTGGTATCATCTTACACCCAGGCATTTCTAAATACTTTGAAAAGAAATCAAATTTAAGCTTATGGAAGTACTGCTGCCAATCATTTAAATTTTGAGCTTAAATTTCCTAGTCTGATATTAGGATTTATGTCTTGTAATGTCCCAAAAGAATACTACAAGAACAAAATTACTGTTAACTAACTAACTAACTAACTGTTATTTGACATGCCTCCAAAATGAAAGTATTGCATTAACGAAGATTTAGACAAATCCACCCAGGGATAATGCTGAGATTATGGTAAAATGTCTCAAATGTTTTTCTACGTTCTCGCATACTCTCATTGAGATGTAACTTGAGGTATGATATTAAATGCCAGTTAAACTTGAATACAAGTTCTGAACAGTCTCTTTACAACTACATATATACACCTATGTAAGTCAGTATCTGTGTGCTGGCAAATGTTGCCCAGTAATCATACAAGACAACTATCAATCTATGAATAAGGAAAACATATTTATTGGCATATACTGTGAACTCAATATAGAAAAATCTTGACATACAAATGTGTTTACAAGACAATAATGGGATACTAACCTATGTATTAATTTAGACAGGTGAAGTAATTACCTAGCATTATTATGAAATAACTCTGTACCAAGATCTTACTGAACTTTGTAAAAGGGATCTGCATTCTCCACATCTAGGATAGTATTTTCCTTACTGAACAAACAATGCAAGATTATGCATCATTATTTAGTGCAAAAGTATTAAATGCACAGTTTCATTTTGGAGGTTCAAGTTCTACTTTTGAAACAGATACAGTGTATTTTAGAAATATAACTGAGACTAATTGAGACTTTGGCCTAGTGAAGTTTTATTTATTTATTTTTTTTTATATATATATATATATTCATTTATTTATTTATTTAATTTTTTTTTTTGGGGGGGGGGGAGGTTAGATCTTGATGCCCCGAAAATAATTTTTTCACAAGGCTAAGTGTAGCCTTTATGCCCTGAAAATGCAATTGTACGTAGACTCCGACCAACACTGTAGTAAAAGAATAAGGCCACTCTAAAATCACAAGCAAGCTCTCTCTCTCTCTTTTTTTTAAAATAGATAACATTGCATGATACATTGGTTAATCTTGTAATGTGTGCATTTTTTTTATATTTTCAAGATTTATTAGATTTTTTTTCAAAGAAGTTATAAATTATAATAAGCAGTAATTGGGAATACAATTCTCCTGTATTGTTGTTATGACAATGAGAATATTAAGGTTTTCCCCCATAATACATTACCAGTAAATACCACATAAAAATGCAACCTGTTGATTCATTCTAAAGAACCTATTGAAACTCATATGCATTCTTAAGGAAAACATTTTATATATGACATAATGAAATGAGAAAATATTGCTCGAAAATATTGCTAACCTGAATCTAATAATAAAAAAAATCATATAAGAATAGTTAATGTAAGCAGTAGCCTTATTCTCTAATGATAGTATGCCACCGTATATCTAATTCCAATAACAACTTCACATTTGCTGGAATTAGAAATATAGGAACTGGAAATTTTGTTATTGGGTTAAAATAAATATTTATGGGAATGTTAAAATAAATTAATACTTTCTTGGTTTTCACAGGTTCTGGTAATCCTGAAAAATTTCTTGATTTTTATTAATTTAATATTTTCTCTTGACAAAATTCTTGAATTTGAGTAGAATTACTGAGAAGTTCTGGCCATATCTATAGATGAGTTTTTTCACTTATTTTCATGACTTATGTTTATAGGACACAACAATGATTTTGCTGTGGAAATCTCAATTTTGTATCTTCTATTATAAAATTTCAACCAACATCATATAAGTAATCCTAGGACTGAACAGAAATGTTTTTAATTAGGTTTTATGCTGCCTCCATTCATCAGAAAAGTATAAATATAGAAGAGCTTTATTTAATACTATGCTGTCATCCACTGTTTGATTACTGGGGTGGGAGAAAAAGGAATATCCTTCAACATTATACTTAAGAGTAAAGTTCAAAGGAGAGATATCTTCAAACTTATCATTTTAAAATATTCTTGAGCACAATTGGGTATTTGGCATAACAAAGTGTATGTTCACTTAATCTAGATCAGTGGTTTCCAACTGGTGGTCCACGAGAGCCTCAGGATCGGTCCGGCACCACATATAAAAAAGTTGCCTAAAAAAATGGGGATTTTGAAAGAAATATTCATTGAACAAGATGGGTGGAATATAGCCAATGACTATCAAGTGTTGAATAAAAATTTCTCAAAAGTTTAACATAATTATTTTATTATTAAAATATGATCCCTCCCCTCAAGTTGGTTGGGGAAGGGGGGGGGGGGTTTGCACATGGTTCAATTTCTAGCTTAGTGCAGACTTCTACGGGTTGGGAACCACTGATCTAGATACTGTAATAGTTCATGGCCAATAATGCAATTTCTTTCTTGGGATTGAAAGCATTCTTTATAGCTCTCAAAGTCTTGTGATAAATTTGGCAGTTTGAGCTGAAGATTAGATAAATTTTAATTTGATACTAAAATCTGATAGTATCTGTTGTATTATAAATTTAAGAAGGAAAATTAAAATTACTTGCCTGAGACATTTAGACTTTTTTTTTTTTAATTTAAAACCTTCTAAACTGATTTTATTAAAATGTTATTATATATGGTTAATATGTGTTTACTTAAACTGACAGTAATAAAGTAAATTGATTAAATATGAAGGAATTTGAGGAACTAAAGTTTTGGACTAGTTCTGGAATTATTTTTCAGGTAAAAAGGCATTTGCCCCCCCCCCCCCAGAATATTTAAATTGACTCCTGTTGGACACATGCCTGAATCACTTATAAAACATAGGGGGAAAAAATAATGTAAGGAATTTTCAGCATTGATGTGATGTAGCTTTCTGGGTAGTACATTAAAAATTTCATTCGTATCACACAAAAGCATTTTATTGAATTTTTTTTCTAGTGACCTTTTAGAGGCATGTGACAAACAGATGGAGCAATCCATAATAATGTACTTTTTTTTTAAAAAAACTAACTTTTTTTTAAAGTGAACTAACCATTTCAAACAATTTTCTAAATTATATGCAGTCTAAATTTTAAAATTTAAAACTGTGTCATGCAGCTTATATATATATATATATATATACCTTAGTAAATTCAAATCAGATAGATTTTAGGAAATAGAAATTTTTTATCTATCATAGGTCCCTGCTGTTAATTTTAATCCCTTTAATGTTATATTTTCAAGGAAAATATACATGCTTTTGTCATTTAAAAAAAATTTAATATATTAAAAAATCATATGATATTTATGTTATGTAATAAAGTTTATTATATACAGCATGTGTTTGATGTAATTTCTCTTGTAACAGCATATATGTTATTGTGATGTACAAGCTTTTCTTTTCTTTTTCTTTCAGTACGGTCTAATGGCAGGCCATAGCAGTGTCATAGTCACGCAAATTAAAACAGAAGATCCAAGTGATGTCAGCAGTGGTTCTCTGTGTCCATCATCTCCACATATTTACTCACCATCTAACTCAGGACTTTCAAATGGTCAGACAGATTTCAGTCATAGAATAATGGGTCCAGTTGTTGGTAGCACAAAGCCCCATCAATCTCCGGAACAAATGGCTTTGGTATAATTCTTTTTTTATTTCAAATATCTATTTCTTGATTTTGAAATAATTCATGGTTTCAGACTCTCTCTTTTTTTTTTTTATTTTTTTTTTTATTTTTTTTTTTTTTTTTTAAACACAAAGTACCATAAATTTTAGATAAAAATTTCAGTGAGTCTCCAAAGTAATGTTGTTAAATTTTACCATCTTCAGAATTTATAATTCATCTAACATCTTTAGAAGTGATCAAATTAGATTTAGATGTTAATTTCATAAAGAGAAGCATTGCATGTTTATTAATTGCAGATATTAATTCCTAGTTTTAGAGGAGGAGAAAAACTTCAAGTATTTTTTTAGTTGCACCTTTGTCTAGTTGAAATTTAATAGAAAAGTCCTATTTTCAATATAAATATATTTGACCTAGAACTAATATCAATTATCACTAACAAAATAATTTTTTCTCTCATGTTATTTTTAAAAAAAATGTATCTTGTTCTCGTTAAAAAGGTGTCTCATCTAGTAGAAGTATGACAGTAGCACTCTTGAAACAGCAAATTAAACCAAATCTTTTAAAAAGATTTCTGATCCAAGCTCATTTTATCCATTTAAAATTATAATACTACAGTGTAACCATTCACAAAACTTTGTTTCTTTGTCATTATGACAAATGCAGTTTGCTCTTATTGCACAGGAAATTAATATTTAAAAAAAAATTTTAATACTGTAATAAAATTTTATCTTATTACTGTATGTTAATAAGAGTATTATGACCTATTTCTTATATACTTCATTCCCATAGTCCTCATTTACAGGTATAAGAAAATTTAATTATTTTATGCAAGAATACACCTAATAACGTGCTTATCTTTAAACTAAAAAAGAAGGAAATTTGATAAAAGGCTTTATATTTTCTTTTTGTATTTCTTTGTTAAAGATTATTAAAATTATGTGCCTTTTAATTGAAACTGAAGTTGTGGGATATATCCTGTAATTATGTATTTGTGGAAAAATGAAATCATTGATCATTTATAATTCATGGAGAGAAAACAAATTTTCACTACTGAATTATTCTTGAATTCACTTGAATGTTTTATTGATGATTAAAACACCTTATTAATTTAATATATATGTTCTCTCCAGGAATTGTATACGGGTGAAATGGCTGATCAGTCCCCATCCTCACCAGGAAGTCCTGAAAGCCACCACCAAGATATGTTTTGTTCAAGTACAATGTCTGGTGATGGTATTGGTGCAGTGGTTGTTTCAAACTCTGAAGGCAAATCAGGAGATTCTCCAAAGCGTTTGTGTCTTGTGTGTGGAGATGTTGCCTCTGGATACCATTATGGTGTTGCTTCTTGTGAAGCTTGTAAGGCATTTTTCAAAAGGACAATTCAAGGTAACACTTTACTTTCTGTTTAGTATTTCTTTATTCATTAACCTGGTTATAGTATGCTAGTTTAGTAATTTTGGAAACACAGTTCAATGCCAATATATCTAGTATCTTCAATTTGAATAATATTCTTGATAAGCAGCTCAGCAATTAGCCAAAATCTTGTTTTGTTCTATCTGTGACCGCTTGGGAGGCTTTTTGACTGTTTAATTTACTGTGTTTATAATTTGAATCAAGCATGGTTATTCACAAGTAGGAATTAATCCCGATACTTTATAAGGAATATACTTGATGCATAGCAAAGCTTAATGATCTGATTGCTAGCAAAAGTAAATGTGCTTCTTTAAAGTATCCCCACACTCACACACATACATTAAGTACTTTCCTGATCTGTATTCATTCACATCACAAGAAAAATATTTGAGACATTTTATTTTATTTTTTTAAATGAAAAATTGTCTATCAGTAAAAGATCACAAATTTTACTTACTGAGAAAAATTACCTCTATTTTATCCTTCTTCAGTTTTATAAGTATTAGTAGGTTGTATCTTCCTGTGTACAGGTGATGATACAAAATATAGAAATTCCCTTGTGCAGATGAGACATGACAGGTGGATATGTGTAAAGGGAGGAAGCCATGGTATTATGTCAGAAGCAGTTAATAGCAAGAGGGTATAAAGTAAGAAATTTGAATGTTTTGATGTTGCTGGCTTGAAGCCATTAAAATGTCAGACTTTGCAGGAGAGTACCGTTATTTGAACTTATCTAGTAAGAGCTGGGGTTAGTAGATCTGCAATTATAATTTGACAAGAGGATTAATACTAAAAATCAAGATCTGGTGTGTTAAAGCATTTTCCCCCCTTTCAGATGTGTAAGTAGTTATAATAAAAGGTGATTAAGGGGTCTTAACAAGCAGCAGACAATTTTTAATGAAAAGTTAATTTTTATGTGTTGTCATGATTATTAATTGGATTTCTAAATCTAAAACTTTTATCTAAAACTTTCAATCTCTAATTGGATGATTGAAAGTTTTTAAAAATTTTGTCAATATGATCATGTAACAAATTTTATAAAACTGCAACTGATTTGTTTAATTCAATATTAATTTTCTAATGATAGCCTAAATAATTTTTGGCAATAAAGTTTTCTGTGTAAAGGAAGTAAGTAAGTAAGAGAGAGAGAGAGAGAGAGAAGTAAAATCCAAATTAGGCAGTATGTAATTACTGATTTAAAAAACAGTAGGGTGCTGCACTCTACCTGAAAATGCCTTGAAGTAACATCTGTCCAAACCTGTACCAGGGTGATACTAATTATCTAGTAAACATATTTTTTTCCCAGTGTTTGTTTTTATTTTGTATCAGTTGATACTTTAGTCAAAGCTATGAAAATTATATTTTACGTGGTTTCCTAAACAGGACAAACGGGTCTGGGATCTTGACTATAGATTGGTATATTCCTTCTTCATTACTCTTATAATTGAAATCTATTTGGACTTACAAAGGGATCAAAATACCTCATGTACAAAATCTGGGTTCATCCACACTCCAAGGAATCTTAACAACTTTAGTGTCAGACTCATGTCTGACATTCTTAATTGGGACTGAATTAAGGTGAGTGATAGGACCATCAATAAGCCCCAAAAGAATGCAAACAGATGACGAAGTGGAATGCACCTTTGGAAATGGTCAACAATAGGTGAGGTGGACACGTCATTTAGAATAATTAGTGAAAACCATTAGCGGCGTGCTACCGAGGAGAAAGCCATCGGCAATGAAATTCACCATAGGTGGTCTGCGTAGCACGGAACCGGAAGGTCGGGTGTTCAAAGGTGGAAAGACGGAGATTGTTCCAAGAAAGAGAGAAGAAAGGGATAAATAGAGGTGACAGCAATAAAAAGAGATAGATTAGATTTGGACTTTTGAAAAGTCCCCACGCGCAGCAGAGAGACGGGGGTCTCGTTTGGACTTTGATAATGAACCCCGCTCTCATAAATGTATCAACGTTCTTCGGAACAAACTTTTGTAACTTATTATTAGCCAAGATTTTGATGTTTTAATAAATTAGATAGAAATAAGAGCTATTTCTCCAATTATGATTAACTCTACGAGACACTGGTTTAACGGATCACGACGATCCAGGTTTACATTGGCGCAGTCGGATTAAAGAACGTGGGAGGACCCTAACGATATGGGAGGCATCAGAAAAGATGAAAGTTCAATACCCAATGAAGTAAAGGCGGTCACGAGAGAGGTTGAATTCAAGAGATCGGATTGGTGTGTACGACATCAACGATAAGTAATTCAAGAAATCGGAGTGGTGTGTATGACATCAACGATAAAGAATTGAGAGATCGGAGTGGTATTTACGACATCAACGATAAAGAAACAAGAGATTGGGATGGTGTGTACGACATCAACGATAAGCAGTTCAAGGGATCGGAGTGGTGTGTACGACATCAATGATAAAGAATCGAGAGATTGGAGTGGTGTGTACGACATCAACGATAAAGAATTGAGAGATCAGAGCGGTGTGCACCGATATATTAATGATAAAGAACTCTTGTAAACTGTCTTCAAAAGTGCTTCAAGGAAACAAGCAGAGAAAGATTTAAGCGACGGCTATTCATCGAGGAGGAAAAGAGGTAAGTGATTCCATTTTTTTCTCCCTGTGTATGAGGTAGCGGTATTAATTAGTTGAAGGAATTGAGTTATTTTTTTTAAAGTATTGAATTATGATTATAATGATGGAAGTAATTTTTTTGAGTTATTTAATTATTGGTAATTGGATTATTATTTTAAAGGTGAAAGTGTGTTATTTTGTATAACAGGAAAAGTGTATAAGTGCTCGTAATATTTTATTTGTGGAAGTGATGTATAAATTATAGTAGTTAAATGCTCGTAGAATTATCATAATTGCTGAGGCAATTAGATCAAGATAGGTGTTGTTGTGTTATATTTGTTATAGTGGTAAAAGTGAATTTGTACTCGTTTGCTGCATTTGTGGTTAAGTGATATAGAAGCTAAAAATGGCATTTATAGGCAAGGGGCAGAAAGCTGATTTAATTTTGTTAGCTACAGAGTTAACAGGGGTTTGTCCATCTTCTGAGAACAGGACATACGCTGATCTTAGGGAAATAATATTAGGAAGTGAGAAATATGAGGAAGAGTCCGCTAAGGAACGGTTATTTGCTATAATTAATGAGAGAGTGGAAAGAGAATGAATAGATAAACAAAGAAAAATAGAAAAACAGGAGAGGGATGGACAACAGGAAATTGAAAAAGAGGAGAGTGATCGACAGGAAAGAGATAAACAAAGAGAAATAAAGTTAAAATTGATAGAATTAGAAATTGAAGAATTGAGGATTAGGGCAGCTAAAAGACTCCCAAATTTAAGATCCAGAGAAAGCATTGGAGGTGTTAATAATAATTTTGAAGGATTTTTAGGGAATAAAAAAAGGGTTATTCTTGAACCACTAGTTAAAACAGATAAGAGATGTGCTAAAATTGACCTAAAAAAGGAGGATAAAAGATGTTTTGTCTGTAATAGTAAAGACCATTTGAAATATCAGTGTCCCAAAAGAGTTCAAAATCTCAGAATTAGAGGAGATCAGATGGGAAATAAATTTGAGAAGGAATTTAATAGAGGGAAAATTATTCAACCTGAGAATAAAATTAAAACCCAACAGGAAAGGGAAGTGAGGTATGCAATTACTCAAGGAAAGGGAGTTCTCGAAAGGGTAGCGTGTACTCAAAGGTATTTGAGTAAGAGTTTAAATCGGGTATTAGATGAGGAGATGATTATTCCTCCTAATATGTTTGAAATGGGAAGTGAGACGAAGGATGAGGAGATGTACGATAAGGGAGGAGATAGTAAATCAAGTCCCAGAGAAATCAAAACTAAGACTGATGAAGTTTCGGGAAAGGTGGGAAATAGTGAATTGAGCTCCAATAACAATATATATGTGCTGCTGGAAGTGATGGGCAGGGAGATAAATTGAGTAGAAATAAAGAATCCAGGGGAAAGGATACTAGCAACGACAAATCTCAGGATAAAATTTTGGATGGGGAATTAAGTCCCAATCAGAATTTAGATGAGGGGCGAGACATAGGATTTTCAACGGAAGAAGAAGAGAGGAAAGATCAAATTGATAGTAAAGGGCAGGGGTGGCCAACTTTTTTAAGTCAACGATCGACTTTTTCATGAATTGTTTATTTGGCGATTGACTAGTTGCTATTTTCATAAAAATGAGCATCTCTATATAACTATTATAATCTATATTTTTTCAAAAAATTGTGGCTCGCAATCGACCAAAATCATGTCGAAGATCGACTGGTCGATCGCGATCCACTTGTTGGCCACCCCTGGTATAGGGGATGAAAGGTTAGAGGAAACTAACAATGCAGAAAAGGGTAAATCTGAACTGACACTAGGTCATAACTTCACAAATGAGTCAATGAGAGATTGTGAAATAATAAAACCAAAAACCCATTCGTATTTATTTAGGGTCATGTAAAATTGCAGAGAGGATCAAAAATTTAAGTAATTCCCAAAGAATTCTGAGAAACTCAAGTAATTGTGTATTTTGTAAATGTTTTAGAAATGATTTAAGTAGCTCTCCAAGAATTCAGGGAAAATTTAATTAAATGTGTATTTTGTTAATTGTATTGATAACTAATATTTTTGAATCCTAAGAAAAATGGATTAAATTGGTAAATATAATGGTATTAAGAATTAAGGTGTATAAGATATGTGTATTTTTTTTAATTTTTTTTTTTTTCCCCTTGTGTGAACACTTTGATTTGTGTTCTATTTTAAGTGAAGAGCTAAGTCATAGCTTTGGTTTGTGTTGTGTTACTTAAAGTGAAGGGTTAAATAATAACCTTATCTTGATGATATTATGTGAGAAAGTATTAGAAATAATTTAAAATGATTCCTAAGGAATCCGGGAAAAATTCATCAATGATGTAGTGTAACTAATTGAGGTTAATGTTAAGTAATCCCTAAAGATTTGGGGAAAATTCATTAAAATGGGTATGGGTAACTGATGATGATTAAGTCAAGTAATTTCTAAAGATTTTTTTTTTTTTTTAAAAAAGGGAATCAAAAGTGTAATTATCTTAGAAATTCTTGCATTGAAGATATGTGATTTGTGGACGAATAATTTGTGTTTTGTTTAAAGTGAAGGACTAGGGTAACTTTGTCTTAGTGTCAGTTAAAGTAAAGAAATAAGAAAGAAGTATAATATAATTTTGTGTTAAGGATAATTGTGTAAAAGTAATTTTTGTTACATGTAAATGAATTTTGCTATCTCATACTCAGATGAAAACATGGGATCATTTACTTGTAAAAATGTGTATTATTGTTGTGGCTACAAAGCGCCCCTTGTCACAAGCATAAAGTACAGTTATTATTCGAGTGGGGTGCTTTGCTATTCTCTGATCGACAGGGACTGTTATTCAAGTGTGAAAACGTCTCAAAAATACTTTTTTCACTCCAAAAGGAAGGGGTGTAATGTCAGACTCACGTCCGACATTCTTAATTGGGACTGAATTAAGGTGAGTGATAGGACCATCAATAAGCCCCAAAGGAACGCAAACAGGTGACGAAGTGGAATACACCTTTGGAAATGACCAACAATAGGTGAGGTGGACACATCATTTAGAATGATTAGTGAAAACTGTTAGCAGCGTGCTACCAAGGGGAAAGCCGTCGGTGATGAAATTCACCATAGGTGGTCTGCGTAGCATGGAACCGGAAGGTCGGGTGTTCAACGGTGGAAAGACGGAGATTGTTCGAGAAAGAGAGAAGAAAGGGACTTTGATAATGAACCCCACTCTCATGAATGTATCAACGTTCTTTGGAACAAACTTTTGTAACTTATTATTAGCCAAGATTTTGATGTTTTAATAAACTAGATTGAAATAAGAGCTATTTCTCCAATTATGATTAACTCTACGAGACACTGGTTTAACAGATCACGACGATCCAGGTGTACATTTAGTTTCTGAGGATATTTTGTTGTTCATTAAACTATTCATTCATCAACATGCTTCTGCTATTGTTATTTATATTTCTTCCATACCTTTGCTTGTCAAACCCTATGAATACTTAAGTTCTTAAGAGGGGAAGGTGTCTGTGTGTTGTTAGTATATAATTTATTTGCATATATTAATGTTATTTTTTTTTCTCCTAGGTAATATTGAATATACATGTCCAGCTTCCAATGACTGTGAAATTAACAAAAGACGGAGGAAAGCTTGTCAAGCATGTAGATTTCAGAAATGTTTGAAAATGGGCATGTTAAAAGAAGGTATTATTTCAATCATGTTGTCTTTGATTTTTTTAAAATAAATTTTTTTATGAATTTAATATAACAATGCTCTATGAACCCTTTTATGCATTTTTTTCTATACACATACTTTTATTGTTCTGTAATTCTATATATTGTGGAAGAATTATTAAGTTAAAATTATTTTTGTGTTAATATATACCTATGATATGGAGTTTTCAAATTTATAGCTGTCATATCAAACATATAGCATGCGGAAACATTTTTAATTTAATTTTTTAATTTAAAATGTACTTTGGCACTGCATTTTTTAATGTAATTTTTTTAAAAATTATTATTGGTATTGAAATTACATGTGCTTCATCAATATCTCAAACTGCACTTGTTGTCTCTAATTTTTATTTGTAGGTTTCTTAGTTATTGAGAATTAACATACATTTTTGTTTAATATTTCTTAAATTAATAATTATGTTGAGGTATTTTGTATTCAAGTCTTTATATGTGGAGCTGGCTTAATCTATATATCTATGTTTGCAATGTAAAGAGTGTCAAGTCCAAAATCATAGTTTTGAAAAAAATGGCTTTTGTAAAGTCAGTTTTTTTTTTTTAAAGTTTAATTATTAATTTTTTAAAGTAAATTTTTCTAATTTTATTTTGTTGAGTAGAGTGTTAAGTCCTTGATTGGGACATAACCCCTTTAACACAAGCATGTTTTGTTTTGTTTCACATATCCCAAATTTTCCCTGATGAATAAAAATATTTACGAGTGGAATTGGACTTAGCTTTCTGTACCCTGCAGTAGCCCTTGATTTTTCAAACATGCCTAGTTTGATATCTCATTTTAGCCCATTTTGGACTTAAACCCCTTTGCACAGCAAACTCGGATACATAAAAATAGATGTATGTGTGTATGTTCTAGTATCACTCTGGAATGCCTAGAGCAATTTCTACCAAACTTAGTACACATATGACTTACAATCTGGGGAGAAGCACTAGGGGGGGGACATTCCCTAGCACCTGTAGGGTAGGACATGTAAAAATAATCAAAAACGACTGATATTAGTTTCAAATCCACAGTTTTCAGATCGCTGAGATGAATAGTGACACTCCCAATGACATTTAAGTACAAGTTCAGCCCCCCCCCCAATCAGCATTGGGGGAAGAAGGAGGGAATTAAATGGCTTAGAGTAGTGTTGAATCTATAGTTTTGGGGGTTGCTGAGATTAATAGTGGTACTCTCGATTCTGTTTAAGTGCAAGTTCAGCCCCTCCCTCCATCCAGCGCATTGGGGGAGGAGAGGGGAAGAAAGGGTGAAAGACAAAATGTCAAAATTGACCGAGAGTAGTGTCGAATCCACAGTTTTTGAGGTCGCTGAGACAAAATGTGATGCTCCCAATGCCGTTTAGGTGCAAGTTCAGCTCCCATCCACATTGGGGGGAGAGGAGAGGGGAGAAAATAAAATGTCCAAAATGATAGAGAGTAGTATCGTGTTCATAGTTTTCGGAGTCACTGAGATGAATAGGGGAATCTAAAAATGTTGTTTATAATCAAGTTTTGATTTAAATTATTATTATAGTGAATTCGTAATTTTACTTTCTAATTTGTATGCTGTACATATTTTTTTAAATACCTGTAAATAAAATTACTTTAATTTTACACTATAGGTAGAATTGATTCCTTTTCCTGTCTAATAAAAAATTGGGATAAATAAATACCCAGGCAACACCGGGTAAACTGCTAGTGTATTTATAAATTATGGTTGTGAACACCTCAAGTATGTTAAATTTTGTGCTAGTCTCATTTAAAATAGTCATAATTTGCTACTATGTGTAATGTTAATTTACCTGGCCTGAGGAGAGGAGAAGAGGGAAAGATTTTTATGGCCTTCAAGCATCAGTTTGTGATGCTTTTGTATAAAATGTTGCTTATTTTGTTAGTAGTATCTCTTGAATTCAAGCTGCTTCTAAATTGAGTGGGAATTTATAAATCTTTGTTCTCTCTTTAGGCGTTAGACTTGACCGAGTACGAGGTGGCAGACAGAAATACAGACGATGCCAAGAAAGTCCTTACCAAGTTCATCCAATTGCTTGTAAAAAGCCATCATTAGAAGGTAATTATAATTTAAATTCTGTATTAAAATTTTACTGGTGCAGTTACTGCAAATGTAAGAATAATTGGATATTCGTCACAGAGTTTATTATTGAATCAGTACATCTCAATTTGTGATATATCTATACAGTAAACTTCTCAGTTTATTATTTTCTATCAGGACTATGGAACATACATGAGTTCATGACTGATTGCACTTTAAGATATCACTTATTTACTACACTAAGGTTTGAAAAGTGAAAGCTTTCATATCTTAAACTGGATAACTGGATATTATATCATATCATACATAAATCCTTAATCAGTATCCTTAGTCATACTCTTATATATTAAGATTTTTATAGCATGGTACCATAACTGATACCTGCGGTCAACTTTGCCACACCAGATAAATGGTCCTTGAACTATGCCATTACAAGTCTGTAAACTATGTATCTTCCTTATATTGATGTTGTAATAGCTTACTGTCATGCCCAGGTAATTGAGCAATTGCTTAGTATCCTACTTTTTTGTACCTGTGACTTTTAAACCACTAAGTGGGTGAATTATCTGTTCTTTTCCTAGCCTTTAAAGGAAATTAGATAAAAATCCTTGGTCCTAACTGTACAATAACTAGAACTCCAATAAAAGCTTAAAACTCCTATTAAATAGTATTTACTAGATTCTAAAAACAAATTGACAATTTTTCTTTCTTCCTTTGTTATTTTTCATTACTTTTGTGTCATATTACAAGTGTGTGATCTTACAACAGTATATAATTGAGCTTATTTCTGTTCTTTTCTCCCTCTCTATCTATCCCTGCCCCCTCACACATAGAACAACTTTTCTATAAACTAAAAGTTGGATTGATTGTAACTCTAATAATTAATGATCAGGGTTATACTATACATATATTAAATAAACTAACCTTGAAAATCAACTTCTTAAAATGTAAAATATCATAACCTGAAAGTGATATGAATTCCAGTTATGACTGCCCCAACCTTCAGTGTTTAATGTGCCCAGATCTTAACTGAGATAGACTACCCCAAAAGACTACTCTTAAAATTGTCTGGCCCTGCGAGCACATTCACGAAAGGGGAGCGAATTGTAGGGGGAAACAGTGATTTATGGGTCCATTTGCCGTTCACCCGAGCTTTCGCCTCGCCGCTCGGGAGCTCTCTTCCCAAGGCGGTTTTCTTCGAATGATCAAAGGAACGAGGCACGTGTTGGGGGCGGGGAAATGGTAGACCGGAAGACAGTTCATTCACACATCGCTTTTTTGAATTAGCAGCACGTGGTTTTCTATATTGTAAAGATGGAGTGGAATAATGCTGGTGTTTTGAAAATTTTAGAGCTCTACCAGAATGAGCCTATTATTTCCGACCCTAAGCATCCATTGCATAAACACAAACTGAAAGTGCACGATTCATGGATTAAAATATCGGCCACTCTAAACATGCCTATTCATGAATTGAAGGCCAAAAAAAATTCCTTAATGGCTACCTTTTGCAGCCATTGTCGGAGGAAACAAGCCTCTATTCAATCGGGTGCTGGACAAGATGATATTTACCAAATCTATTGATTGTGTTATTGTAAAAAATATATATATTTCTGTAGGTTAATAGTACCAAAATAGTTTTTTTCAAGTAAAAAAACATTTATGAAGCTTCTACGGAGTAATTTATAAAGGGTAATTAATAAACTGAAAGTCGGGTAAGTAATAATTTATAAGTGTAGTAATAAACTTTAAATCGTTTTTTTTTTAAAAACAGATTTTTCAAGGTTTTTTAGATTTTTTAAATGCTCCATGCGATTTAATTTTTGATCAAAATTCATGAAATTGATGAGGAAGAATCCTGATACTGTTTGCAAAGAAATTGGGTATGCATTTTGCAATTCGACTTCATTCAGGTAATTAAATTTGATTTATAGCTTATTAAAAGGTTAAATTTTGATGAAAATCGGGATGGAATTCAGAAAAAAAATTCTCAAATTAAATAATCAATAACCAGATTTGTTTGCTATACAGTTTAAAGTGATTAAAATGCAAAATCGAGGACTATCTCAAAATTTAAGTCACAATATTTTAAATCGCTTGTGTGTAGATGTGCCTTGAGGTATCAACTCTCCAGAAGTGCACTATAATCCTGCAATTTACTCATTCTTGGAAAACTATTCTTTCAATCTTAAAGAGACTAAGTTGCATATAGTTGCTTACTAGGGTGTCTTATATGAAGTCAAAAAACAATATATTAAGATGTTAATACATGTGTTGGAAACATGGAAAACTGATAGGCCACCAAAAAAGAGAGTCAAAAGAATACAACACACATTTAAGATGTTAAAAATTTATAACTTATGGTTCTTTATTTAAAATGTTGATACTGCAATCAAAGTGTATAATATTATATGTTTAGCAAGTTCCAGGAAAAATAAACTATAAGAAAAGATTAAGAGCCTGACATAGGTTTACAAGAAGCTGTATGTCTTGCTGGTAAACAGGCAGATCTATTCTTGCATGTAATATATTTTGTGAACTTTATATGTAATATAAACATTTTATTTCTGCCTTTAAATTATTTCTGGAAATTAAATAGATCTTAATTTTACAATTATTTCCCTTATTTCAAATCAAATATTATATTACTGGGAATTAAAAATTGATGATAAAATAACTAGTAATATTATAATTTAGTGGGTTTTTTAATTATAGAAAATAAAATAATTAAAGCCCTCATCAATTGTGAACCAGAACCTCTCCTAGCACAAGCAAATCCTGCTCTTCCAGAGTCTCATTTTAAAACTGTAAGTACACTCAGTGACTTAGTTGACAGAGAGCTTGTAGCAACCATTGGCTGGGCTAAACAAATACCCGGTAAGCATATTTTTAAAATTCTTAATTGTTTGATATAGAACTTATAAAAGTATAACATAGTATGTTTAAGATGTACCTAAGATTCTTAAGATAACAGAATTAGTAATTTACTGTAGTCAGTGTTATTCTTTAGTGAAATTTAAAAAAAAATTTAAATAAAGCAATGTGGCATCCGTGTAATTGTTCAGGTTTTTCATGAGTATATCAAGAGAATTTTCAAAGGGAATCTTTTGTATGTTATTAGAAGATCTCAGCTTGAGTAAAATTCTTGTAATCAATTACTATCACATCATTGAAAAGGAATTACATCTAAGTTTAGAGCTGTCCTTTACTCTATTTTTTTAATTAATTATTTTTATGAATTTTAATTAATTATTTTTATTTTTATGAGTCACAATTTAATATTTATTTTAAATGCCTTCCTTATTTTCCCTTAACTATTATTTTAATTTCTTTAAATGTTTTCTTAAAAAAATTGTATTTAAGAAACCTGCATTCAAATTGTCTTTATAACAGCAAAATGTGTATAAAAATTTTTTTTTCTTCGAATATACACTATCCACCAATAAGTATTTGGACACCCATGCAAATGATATCTGCAGTCCTGATATACATCACACCCTCTGCCATTAAATATGTAGGAAACAACATTGGCATTAGTCACATGCAAGATGCCACAAAGTGCAGAGTTATATGATTTCGAGAAAGGTGTGATCCGTGGGTATCTCAGAAATGGCTGATCCTCAAGGGACATATCTAGCGAGCTTAATTCCCCGAGATCGACAGTGTCCTATGTGATTCAGAAGTGGAATGTTAGCAGTGATTGTCGGAATGGACCCCAAGTCGGCAGATCCACAAAACTGAGAGATGGAGACTGATGGGTGCTGTCCAGAGAAATTCGGAAGAACCACTCCCAACTGATAGCCCTTATACTCCAGGAGTTTCAACAGGCATCTGGGAGTGTTGTTTCGATGATTACCATCCGTAAGGAAGCACATCTGCTTGATTTTCATGGTCATGCTGTCTCCCATAAGCCTTTGATCGCAAAGTCCAACCGCGCTGCTCGGTTAATGTGGTGCGAAGCACATTGAAAGTGGACCATAGATCAGTGGAAGCTGGTTCTCTGGATCGCCGAATCAAAGTTCACCCTTTGCCGTTCAGATGACTGGGTCTGGTGTCTGCCTGGATAACGCCTCCTGTGCAGAATGGATTTTGCCCAAAGTAAAGTTCGGAGGAGGTGGAGTTATGGTCTGGAGGTGTATCTCCTGGTATGAACCGGGACCCTTGGTCCCAATTCACGGTAAGCTCAATGCTGATGCCTACTGCACTATTTTGGATGACAGTATGCTTCCTATATTGTGGCAGTTTTATGGGTTGGACTCATGTTACTTCCAGAATGACAACGCCAGCTGTCATGTTGTGAGGCCCACATGGATTAGTATGGTGACATTGGGGTTAACCGAATGGACTAGCCTGCCCAGAGCCCAGACCTGAAGCCTATTGAGAACTTTTGGGACGACTTTAATTGCTGAATTAAGGGATGCAACAACCATCCAAAATCGGTGAAGGAACTTCTCCAAGCCGAGTGGAAGAAAATACCTCTAGCCATCGTATAAGGACTTGTGAAAAGCATGCCCCGGAGAGTTGAGGATGTAATTGCCTCCCATGGAAGCTGTACGTATTGAATATGAATACATTTTGTTTTTCTTTTCTGTCACAGGTGTCGAAATACTTATTGGTAGATAGTGTATAGCCGTTTACTCTACAGAGTTTCATTTAAAAAACCTTCCTTTATCATACTGAAGATTATTTATAGTATAACTTTCAATACTTGCAACTTAAATATATACTTAGTTGCTATATATTTAAGTTACTAAGCCGATTCTTTGGGCAGTCCATGAGATAAAACTACTGCATCAATTTACTTCATTTTAAGATGAAGTAAATTGATGCAGTGAATTGTCTTAAACAAACAATTTTAATCTTTAGATGTGTCAAAGTTGGTTTTTGTACCTGCAATTTCTATTAATTAGTGATAATTTATAGTTAAAAATTGCTTTCTGCACATGCTCAGTGATATGTTTAAATTTGGCTTTAGGTACTTACTATGGATGATGCCACATAAAACATGTTAATTTGTTTATTCCGAGGAATCTCTCTAGCTCTCTCTCTTTCTGCCAATTTTTTTAATTATGTTTGTGAGATATAGAATTAAACCTGATGGAATTTGTTTATTTCGTGCTGTTGGGTAACCGTATTTCTTTTTATTGGGTTCAATAGTAATTTTTTAAAGTGTATTTCTCTATTTTTAATCTTTTGATTTTCAACATTTGGCAATGATATGTTGAGTATAATTTGTGTATTAGTACATTTATTTACTACTTAGCTGTCATGTTTTGACAGGTACCAACTAATAGAATTTTTAATTTTAATAACTATTTAATGTTATTCTCAGGTTTTACAGACCTTACATTGAATGACCAAATGAAGCTGTTACAGACAACATGGGCAGAGATACTCTCCTTATCACTTGCTTACAGGTATGTTGCATATGATTCAGTTACTGTCTGTCATTATTTAAATATTTATATATACTGAAGAGCTAAAACACTGGTACAGGCGTGCGTAAGCAAGTAACGGAGATATGCAACCAATCGGTATAATGTGATGCAGTCGGCAGTGCCTATATAAGACAACAGGTGCCTGGCAAAGCTGTTAGATTGGTTCCTGCTGCTATAATGGCAGGTTGTCACAATTTATGTGACTTTGAAAGGGGTGTTATAGTTGGCACGTGAGTGATTGGCTTTAGCATCTCCGAGGTAGTGATGCAATTAGGATTTTTGTGCACACGACCATTTCATGAGTCTACCGTGAATATCAGATATCTGGTAAAACATCAAATCTCCGACAGTGGAGCGGCCGGAATAAGACCTTGAAAGAATGGGACCGTCAAGGACTGACGAGAATACTTAAACCAGATAGACATGCAACACTTCCTTAAATTGCTGTGGATTTCAGTGCTGGGGCATCAATAAGTGTCAGCATGCGAACTGTTCAATTGACCGTCATTGATATGGGCTTTCAGAGCTTCAGGCCCATTCATGTACTGTTGTTGACTGCCTAGCACAAAGGTTTACACCTTGCCTGGGCCCACCAACACCTCCATTGGACTTTTGATGACTGGAAACACGTTACCTGGCATCATTTTTCCAATTGTGTATTGGATGGATGGACATTTACGGGTATGGAGACAACCTCATGAATCCATGGACCGTACATTGGCAATTAAGGCATATGAAGATATATATTACATTATCAATTAAGGTATATAAAGATGGTATATTCAGAGAGTCCACCTTGGTAACAATGTAAAATTTGCCAATTGACAATTAACACACACAGACTGTCTCTTATCCTATCTAAACATCAACCCTCTAGTAAAATTCTTTAGTTGTTCTGTATAAATGTAGGGATACCATTTGTGAGATGTATGCAGTACAATACATCTCACAAATGGTATGCCTATTATAAATTATGAAATGATTACTGATGTTTTTAAGAATATTAATGGCTAAAATGCATCATTTGCTAAATAGTATCACCAGAAAAAATTTTGAATTCCCCCCCCCCCCCCCCCCCCCTAAAATAACTTGAATTGTTGATATCTTCAGTATAATATTTTGAATAAAACAACACTTTTAACAGTTGTAGTTGGCAGTTTTTAGATCTTTCATTTTGATTTGAATAAACAAAAATTATGAGTTGCAGCAGAAATCTGTATTAGGTTTTTTTTTTTTATTTAGATTTCATCTGTTGTAGTTTTATCCCTATTAATGTATTAATGCATTGTTTCTAAATTTCTAGATCTTGTCAGATAGCAAGTTTACCGCCAAAGTTAATGTTTACCCAAGATTTTACAATGGATGAACAGCAAGCTGCTGAGTGCCAAGCTGTAGAACTATTTTCTCGTTGCATACGGCTAGTCAAAAGGCTGGATGGTCTAAATATTGCAAAAGAAGAATATCTTGCTCTAAAAGCTCTTCTTTTAACAAATGCTGGTAAGTTTATTTAACAGAGTTATTGTGTTATTTTTAAACATTCAAGCATTGGAAACTCCCCCCCCACACACACACACACAGCTATGGAAATTGTTTTGATGAATTATCTGATCCACACATTTTCTGTGCAATAGTGTCAAAATTGCACTAGCTAAGGCACTTTTGAACACCAAATTAAAGATAGAGTATTCTGTCACAAACACTTTTCAAGTTTAAAGTATGTGACAGGAAAATACATCTGAAACAATTGGAGGGTTAAACTTAATGTATAATTATTTATTTTATTTATTTAAAAAATTTATTTTATTAAATTTTTTTGTGTGTGATATGTCAGGCTTAGAGTATGTTAAATATGCAGTTTTTGGCTGGTGAAGTAGATCAAAGTTTAAGGAGGGATTAAAACAAATATACCTCATTTTGTGGTAACAAATATGCTTCACAGAATATTATGTTGCAACAAACATACTTCATAATCTAGAATATATTTGTTACAACAATTGTAAAAGGTCTAGCCCTCCTTTTTTTTACATTTATAAAAAATGTTTTGCTTTGAACACTGCTTGACTCTTTCTTGTGTCATTCTGAAAGCATAATTTTTCTCTGAGCAGAAAAGTATAGGTTTATTATATTCTTAGAATTGTGAAGCAACTTATATTATTTTGTTTTCATATTCTATGTAATTACTATTTTTCCAAAACAGGCATTTTAAAAATAATATGTTGAGTATTAATGAAGTTTGATCTAAACTGTGTTAAAAACTTCGTACCATCAAAAACATTTTCGGGTTCTGATTAAATTAACAGAAAATATGACTGGATTTTAGTTTCTTTGAAGTATTTCTGTTGCATGTCATGTTATCAAGATGTCAAACATATATTCAATATTTCACTAAATTTACTAAATAATTTAAGTTTTATTTATTTATTTATTTGACAGACATCCTCCATATTAAATTGATATTTTATGCACAATATTTGCATTTCCTAGTTCTGTTGAAAATTATGTGTGTGTGTTTGTTTTTTATCCGATCCAGATATTCAGCTAGAAGATGCAACATCTGTGTACAAACTCCGTGATAGCATTCTTGCTGGACTACAGGACTGTGTAACAATATTTCGAACCACAAGTTATGTCCAACACCTCAACCAGTTGTTATTGTGCTTACCCTTGCTTCGGCAACTAGATGCTGAGGTGCGCCTTTTTTGGAACAACGTTCGTAAAGAAGGCAAAGTTCCCATGAACAAATTGTTTGTGGAGATGTTAGAATCGAATGTACCCTTGTGGTAGACAGCTCACTATGCCATATTAATCCAAGATTTATCAACAGGGAGGTCTGATGCATGTTGAGTTGCAAAGTCTTGGAATGTGATCAAATATTAAAACAATCAAAGCACATTTCCCCCCTTATTTTCAATTTAAAAATGGTGGAATGGGTTTTAGCTGATCCAAGAGATGAAACAATCTGTAGTTTATACTTATGTATCATTTTGTTAATGTTTCTTTCTTTTCTTATGTGTGCTTAGGAACATTTCATAATATATTTGTATCGATTTGCAATTTTTTCCCTTGGTTATTCTGTTATCGATGTGATGTTAAAATTTTATACCTTCATATTATAAGAAGAAAAAATATCTCTATTAGCCTTAATTTCCCACCTTTTCATGGGCATGCATTCTTTCAAGCAATTTTTTTTTCTAAAATGTTAACATTATACATAAAGCATTACAGTAAACTTCCTCTAATCCAGAACGGTCAGGACTTGAGGCATGCCCGATTATGAAATATTCCGGATTGCAGGATGAATATTCGTAAGAATATGAATTAAATAAAAAAATGACAGTAAAACATGTTTTTTACTATTTTAACGACTTAAGTAGAATAAAAAAATTACATAATGTAAAATAACTGACTATGAAACAAAAAAGTGCACTGTAGGCTTACAAAAAATTTAATTTGAAGTTGAGCAAGACGGTTGATCTAAGGCCATAGGATTGTTCTTCCTAGTAGAGGCCACCTTTACCAAATCTCTAATATTGATTTGTTTTTTAGCCATATTCGACAACTAACCTCCACAGTGTTTTTTCCTTGCACCTTCTGATCGCAAACAAACCTTAGCAAGGTTGATTGATGTTTTGTGAACAATATAATTTTTGTTTTTTTCGAAAGTCATGCCGGATTGTAGAATGCCAGATTAGAGGGGAAGTTTACTATACTTTGAAAGTGGTTTATTATGTTTTGTTCTCACTCTACAAATTCTTCTCATTACTTAAGACTTTATTGAAAATCCAAATTTTGTTTTAGAAAAAAAATTAACTAAACATAAAAACTTTGATTTGTAACATCTTTGTTTAGGTTTAAAAAAGTTTATCATTTGGTCATTTCTTACAGCTAATTCTGATGGGCTTAGTATTATTTATGGATAAATTTGCTGTCAACTTTTTTTTCCCCCTTTTCTTTTCTGCCTACAAAGTGAAAACTTGTGAATAGGTTCATTTTAAAGTTGCTAAATGCAATTTTACACAATTGTTTCTTTTTTTTTCTCACCCTAATTTGACCCCCCCCCCCCCCTCTCTCTCTCTCTTAAACTGTGGGGGGTGTACTTTTTAAGATTTGTATCACCTGTGCCGTATTGGCGTGGTAGATAGCCCTGAGTATATCCTGTGTTCTTCAGGTGCTCTTATGGATTTTACTCATTTGACAAGTTGTCCTGCACTTTCTTATTTGAACTGTCCTCCTGACAACTTTCATAACAAGGCTAGTTTTTATTGGGCTGCCAGAGGGCTTATGGCTGATGTGGTCACTGCCCCGACGTAGAGAAGAAAAAAAAAAAAAATTTTAAGATTCTCTAAGTTATTGTGTTAGCAAATTCTGAAATTTTATGTGTGGGTACTGACCCACTAAAAACATTTGTCAGTGTTGCTTGTAAATCAGTGTCCTTCAAAGATATTTAATTTTATGGACAGAATTCAGTACTTTTGTCATTTTAGATTTTATCCATGAAAAGTTGATACCTATGTACTGTGATGTATTTATGTAAAGTGTTATTACCTTTTATTGATCATATGGTGTCAAAGCAGTTGTAAACTGCTTATTCAGTTGATTTTATTTCTATTTTACATCGCATTTATATTAAGTACAAATATGTGTCAAAATTGTATTATATAGTGGTCATAATATATATATATAGGATATGTTTAGTTGCATTAATATATGCCATTTAATATTTTGAATGAAATTTATGTTAAAATATCTTGAGTCATTTCCATTTTCAAGGCTTTACTTTGAGTTACTCTCTGGTTTGTGTCCAATACAAGTATGTTTTTCCCAGAAATGTGAATTTTTAAAGTGAATATTATTTTTATAGTCTATTTTCTGATTGTGACATCTCTTTAACCAGCTTATTTCTATTCCATTATTGTGTAATTAAACTATCCAAACTCATTTAGCATTTGTTGTTGTGTATGCTTTATTGCTGTCTCTCGATAATTGAATCAAATATGTTAATTTATGAATTCTGTGTTCACCCATTTGTTTTAATGTTCAAGCATTTGTGATTCTGTTGCAGTCTTGGGTCAGTGATGCAATTCATGAAATTGATTTTGCACAGACCTCACAAAAAGGAAACTGTCAACTTTGATATGATGCATTATTTCATTGTTAAAATATTCACATATGTCCTGCCATTAACCATTCAGTGTTTCAACATGGTCTCATTGTAACTGCCACCTCTTTAGCAACAGCAGTTATTTCAAACTGCCTCCATTTATGCTGTCACCATTATTGGAAAGTACATAATAATTTTTAAACAAAATCTTTGTTTATATTTTATATCTGTAACAACTGTATGTGTACATATAATTTTTAAACTGTGGGGAAATGAAATTTCTGTGCAAGTTTTGTTAAATGTAAAAGAGGCTGTGAATATTTTTTTCTCTCTTCTGGGGAAAATGTATTTTTTTAAAAGCTGCATTTTATCTGTGCTCTCATTTATTGAAGTGGTATTGAAATGACATAATTTCAGTTCAACTACATATATTTTAACTGAGAGCTTTTTTGACATACGTTGCTTGGAAAACATCTTAAAAATTTCTGCAGCAATGCCTTATTAAAGCAATAAATTTGCAATTATTCCTAAAATATTCGATCAAGATTGACTTTGTTTTTAGTGTTCAGTAAATATTTATATTTATTTGACTTTCATTTTATAAGTTGCATTGTTTTTCCTATAAATAAGCGTAAGTAAGACTCCATCTTCTTTAGATCTTCCATCAATCTTTAAAAGTACTTTTAGAATTTTTATTTTTGGTTAACTGACATTAGAACTTCGATAATTACCATAATTTTGTATGGTTCAGAAATAAATTGACTGAAAATAAAAATCAAAGATTAGCAAATTTTTCTTAAACTTTTATCCCTCTTCTAAAGTAATTTATCCTCTTGAATTTCTTGTATTAATTATGTATTTGTTGGCTTTTCGATTCTTTCAAAATGTGATTTAATTCAAGTTTTTTAGGTTTCAATTTTCGTTTCATATAATATTGAATTAATGTGAATATAAAATTATGTAAAATTTTAGTTCATTTTTAAAACATAAACATGTTTGATATAACTAAGTTTTATTGTGTTTTATTATTCCTATTTTTCTTTAGTTTTATTGAAAGATCTTAAATTATAGTTATCTATAAAAGTTAACATTTTTATGCTTATAAGATTGTTACTGATTATTGTTCTGTCTTTCTACCTTACTTTTATTAATACTAGTAACAAAGTTCTACTGTCTCAATTTATTGAATTTGCAATGTAGAGTAACATAAATTTCTTACATCTAATTTAGTTTATAAAATTAACATTCATTTTATAATAGGTTGTTTAAAATATTAGTTCATTTTTGCTTGATGAGTGTTTTGAAATTTAAAAGATTTCATAGATTATGATTAGTTTTGAATCATAGCAAGATAGTAAAAGACTTAAGGTATAAAATGCTTGATACATTTATTTTTACCTTTTCTTACATTTTAAGTATATAAAATTCGTTGCTGCACTTGTTCAATAAGGCACATTTTTCTGGATACTTTAATAGTTAATAAATTCACACAAGTTCAAACAGATCAATTTAATTTAAATTACGACAAAATACAGTAGCTAGTAAATGTAAAGTAGTAGTTTCATTCTAACTTTCATTTATAATCTGACACAATAGGTGGTATACTTTCAACTATTTAGTACTAAATAATTATTTGATGTTCTCTCCTTTGTCACTTTTTAAAATGCACAAATTGAATGGGGCCTTGAAAGAAAAATTTACTAATTGTTGTGTGTTTTGAATTAAATTTTGTATATGAACTTGGAATTAATTTATATTTTTATGTACTTGATAAGAGAACAGACATGATATGATTTAATAAGAAAACTTTCATCAAAACTTGCAGACTGTGTAACTATATGGGCATTTATAATTTTGAAAATCCATTGGTCACAAATTGTTCTAAAATAATTGAAAAGAGAATCATGCCTCCATAAAGCAATTAGATAGTAAAGACAACACTGCTTTAAAAGTATGATTTTTTTTTTAAAAATAGTATCACTGGTCTGTAATTAAATGAGAATAGTTTAGTTATAGCATTGTAGAGGGTAACCAGTGAAAGAATGAGTTTTCATCATAAATATGTTGCAATTGAATTGCTCTTGTCTTTTAATTATAAGCTTTCATTATTTGTTAGAAAATGCTTTTTTCACCCTTGTTGTTTTGTTTTTAATTTTAGTGAATTATGCTTTCAAATATGAAATTAAAAAGATTAATTCAATTAATACTTGATTAAAGATTGTTTTATTCAGTGCAGTATAAACTATAATGTACTCTAATAATTTTTTAATAGTGAATAATATTAATAATTCCTCTTTAATTATTCATTGCAAAATCATGAATAATCAAAATTGCTAATGTTAAACCAATAAAGGTTGAATTCTGACTGTTTTAATGACTTAAAGTTCACATAAATGGTAGATTTGTTATTTTTTTTCTGCTTGTTTAATTAAATTTTCACAATTTTTTTTGTATAATATGAAAACTTAAAATATGACAGTTAATAGAAAATTTTCTTGGGTAAAATTATGTTAAAATATGTGCCAAGAAGATTTACTGAGTTATATAATCATTCAGTTGTAACTTCAAACATATTTACTTATTTCAATTTTGTCATGTTAAATTTAATTTCAAATTAAATTAAATTTAAATTTGTAATACTAGCAGCATATAAATCAGTACTTGTTCAGTACTGAGAACTTATACTTCCTATTGAATTTAAAAAATTTCAAACCATTAGTTATTGAAAGCCTGATAAATGTTTGTTATTGAATTAAATTATAAAATTTAAGAGATTCAGATATGAACCAAAAGTTTTGTATTATGAAACTGTCAGTACTCCTCAAAGAATAATTAAATCAGAAAATATATCTTTCAAAGTGATAATTTGTTATTGCAACATGTATATGATGGAATTTTTAAAAAAAATATTTTGGTTTAATTTTAGTTATTGTGTACTGTTTTACAAACTAAGTGTATTATTTAGTATTTTTAATCATTTTCAATACTCTTAGAGATTAAAACTTGAACGAAATAAAAAGTTTAAAATAATTTCATTCCTGAATAAAAGGAAGTACATTGTACAAAGCGTTCTGTAGAGAACCATTCCACTTCCCTTGTCCATCCAGAGTTAATGTATACTATATATTGCAGATTTCTTTGTGTCTGTCAGTTTGCTCTTTAACTTTTTTTTTCCTTCCAAAGTGTTTATTATATTTCATTGGTTAGCCAGTATAATTTAGTAACTAATTTTTGCATTTCATGTTGGTTAGAAGTTGAAAGGTGCCTTTTACTATTCCTTACTACATTAAAGTATAAAAAAAATTTTGTATATTAACAAAAGAATTGTATGGTAGGATTTTTCTATTTGTATTTGTTTAATAAAGTTACTGAAAGTTGATATAAATAAACATAGGCATCTTCTTTAATTCCAAAAATTAAGCTTGCTTGACTGTACTAAACTGGCTGTTGAAGGTTTGCTTTCTTTTTTTCTTTTTCTTTGTAAGCAAATTACTGGAATCAAGGGCTTTTCTGAAAGTATTTTAAATACAACTTAGTTTCATATTTGAAATTTGACATTTAAAATTACTTGTTTTTGGAATGTCACCTAAATCAATCGCATCTGATAAGTGAAGGTATTTTAAAATGTTAACTGTTGGGTCTCTAAAACTATGAATAATCTGCAGTGTATAGTTATGCATTAAATTAATAGAAATATAAGTATTGTTTGTATTTCTAAAAATAATAATAATAATAATCCTCACTGATAATTACAAATTTTTTTTACTGTGGGTTAAATTGTTTATATATATGCATTGTTAGCATTGTGTTTTGCAGGTTTGTGTGTTTACATGTAAGAACAAATGAAACTAAATTTTAATAATTCCTTATCATTCTATGTGCTGACAGAAAAGGTATTTACGAAAAAGTACTGGTGTTATATGTTTATCTTAAGAAAAGAAAATGATATATTTTGATTTGTTGTTAAGAATTGTATGTTATATTAATGGAGAAATATATATCTGTGAAACAAATTAATATGCTGAAATTGTGTAGTCTCTATTCTTCAATAATGGTGCCCCTATCATGTGCCTTCTATTATTATTTAGCTTGTTATGTAAATATTTTTTGACATTTTCCTTGAAAGGGATATATGTGTTTTTAAATCTACCTTAGTTCATCCATGTCTTGTGTATTTCAATTACATATGCACTTGAGTATATTATACTCATTTTAAACTAAAATCAAAAATTGTGCTGCATGTTTGTTTGTTATAAATAATTGTTTATTGTAAACTAATAGTTGTTTATGATAAACTACTTCATACTTTAGTAATTAAGAAGGCTTATATTTTTGTTACAGTAAAATTGTGTCTTTTGAATACTTTGCTTCACCAATTTCCTAAATAAGTCTCAAAAATTAAAATTGCATGTGTTTTTAAAATGTTAGTTCAAAATATTTTGATTTTTAATTCATATTTTATGTGTTCTTGCATATTTTTTTCATTTTTGTAAATGGCATTCTCTGGATTACATATTCTGAAATTTCACATATTTATTTTATACCTTATAAATCTGTTTATGAAAAAAAAATTACTTTAACAGTTAGAATAACCAGATAGGTATCAAAACTTTTGTTTCTGAAAAATGGATAATATGCTTTTCTAAGGAAAACCAATAATTAGTATTTAGGTGATTGTGATTTTGTTTCAAGATTATATTTCTTAATTATAGAAACATTAGTCTCCCATTTCTTATACGTTGAAAGCATTCTCTACTATCACTTTCTTGTTCCCAAAAGAAAATGATTATTTTTACATTTTCTAAGAACAAAGTATAATGACCAAGATTATTCAAAGCAAAATCTAACAATAAAGAAATTAATAAAATTCTCTTTGAGGACAATGGTAACTTGTTTACTGATGTAAGCAGAGTTCATTCTTGTTTTCCTTTTTTTATTTGAACTTTTAACATTTAAGAAATTTTTCTCGGTAAAAAATATTTCAAAAAACTTTATTATAAATAATATGAATTCATTCTGCCAAATCACCAGATATACGCGGTAGTCTCCAGCCTTCCTGAAAAAATATTTTAATTTCCCAAATTTGAAGAAAACATTAATCATCAACTAATTTATAAAGAAGTGAAGCCACTCTTGCAATTTGTGAAGAATTCCTTTATAACAATAAAATATTTTATTTTGTCACAATAAGTGCTGGGTGAAAGAAAAGTGAATTTTTTTCCATTTCGGGCCCTTAAAATAGTTTTTATTACCAACTCTTACTTAAAAAATTACCATGTGATGTTTGCTTTAAAAGATATTCCCCTTTGTTTTTACATGTGTACCTTAATTAATATTTTTCTTTTCTACAGATTACTTAATATAATTTATACTATCATTATAGTAAACATTTTACTGATATAAAAGAAGAAAAAACTATTAGTCTGCAAACTGTCATCTAGATGATCAAGTTCTACCTAGTTCGTTATGTAGTAACTTATTGTTGTTGAGAGAAATTTCATCGTCGTGCTGATGCTTCTTGGAATGTTAGAAAATTCAGGCATCTTCCTAAATCTCATTTATTTTTCATGTCAGATCTCCCAAATTTTCAATACCTAATGTTGACAGTTTTATTAATATTTTTTCAAAATGTTATGGTTTATTGATTTTTATTTATTTCAAATTTATAAATCGTTCATATCTAAATTCATGATTCTTAGATCAAACCAGTGAGTGCTTATGCTTATTATTACTTTCATTTTCATTATGAAGCTGATTTAAGCAATTTGAATGTTACCTTCACGTAATTTGATTTAAATTAGCAATATGGGCAAATTAAAATTATCTGCTTCATTTTATGATCTATGAGACCTTTAGGGCATAAATTTTAAACTTTTAAGAAAAAGGCCATAAAATATAGCAAACATAAGCTTTAGTTACACATATTTTTTATTAATTTAGAATAAACTATTAGTTTTAGATGGTTTCCCTTTTTAAAATTTTTTTCAAAATATTTTCAGAATCTGTGATCTAGATTTCATTTGTTTTGTGCATAGTACCGTATGCTAAATTTATAAAATGCAAGAAAAATTGTAATGCATTTTTATTTCATTAGTCATTTAAAGTGAAATACATATTCCAAGGTTTTAGTGACCATTTTTGTGTGTAGATTTACTTTCTTCTCCCTGACAAGACCTTTGAATTAGTACCTGAAATTTTCGAAGTTGTCTTTCGCATAGGCAGTGCTTTCATCGAATTGTAATCATGATTATTTTTTATTACTAGAGCGATGTTGTCCCGTCCGTTTGGCACTTTAGGAAACATGCTGTTGTTGTATAGTTGCTGTGATATATCACTTCATTACCAGTGTATAATTTGTGTTGTCTAATGTGTAAATTTTAGAATTCCTGCAATAATCTAATGTATTGTTCTGTAATATTTTGGTGTAGTCATTTGAAAATGAAAAACAGTGTTGTAGTACTTGGTATTAATGTTATTTACTTTATAAGTTAATACCTTCTCCAACTATGATGTAAATATTGCACTTTCATAAGAGTTGTCCCTTTAACTATGTTCTTACAGCAAACCAAAATGCTTTAAGTTAAAAAAGTGTTCTTCAGATTGTATATATTAACTCATACAAAGTATGCTTTGTGAGAAAAAGTATGCAGTTTTTGTTTACAAACAGCATGAAAATGAATCAGTGTATTTTGAAAGGAATTAATAATTTAAAATGCGATATCTACAGTATAATGAATTATTGTATACCTTCAAAAATATTCCTATCAATACGACATTCACTAATTCAAATTTATTGTTTACCCACCGATTATCATCTTAGATTTTCAGCTTTAATACATATATATTTATGATAAATATGTGCCATCTTTACAACATACAGTAAAACTTTGATCTGCAAAAAATATTAAAAGCTGTTTTTACTTCTCATTAACTAAAAGTGAGTGCAAACATCATAGATTTTCTTTTAGGAATGCAAGTGATCTTGTAAATATCATTTGATGAATTAAAAAATTAATCACAATTAATTCTCAGCACACTGTCAATTTTTTAAATTTTAAAATTGCCAAAGATGGTTGGTTTATGAAGGTAAATTGTTATTCAAGCTGTCTGATAATTCATTTATGTGTAATATCACACTGTTACCACTATACTTCAGTATAGTGGCAACCAAAATTGTTTATATTTTCTGTAGGGGAATGAGTAAGAGAAGCTTTTTCCGCTTTCATAATTTTGGCCTACAGCCCATTACAAACTTTTCTTTCTTGGTTTCTTCTGTTGTATTAGACACAACATATTTTAAAAAGTAAAAATTCAGTGGTAATTGTTAAGTTTGTTTTATTTCTAATAAATCTATGGAAAGGGACATTAATATGGGAAATATATGTAAAGCATTTGCTGGAAATATTGACTGAAATATTATCTAATATGATTTTGTTTTAAAGCTATATATTACTTATTAAACTGATTGCATTTCTGAATATCATGTTTCTCTTACCTTACTCCCTGATATCCTTCTCGAAAAAAATTATATAATAGTGCTAATTAAGTTTGAAAAGTGTACAACTGTGCAAGCTATGAGATAGTTGATATTTATGGTGTATTATTATCCTTATTTCATTTATGAATTGCAGATGCTCACTTATTGTTATGAATCAAAGTTTTACTGTCTATTGATAAAGAGACAATGCTAGTAGATTTCTTTTTTTTATTTTATTTTCTTGTATCTGTTGTTATTGTGTTAGGTATAACAAACAGTGAGAGGTACTAGCATTTTCAGTCCAAACTGTAATACTCGGTTAAAAATATGAATTACAAAAAGATTTGTGTTATGTTTCATAATTACCTTCACACACTAAAGTTGTGAATCTAACAATACAAAGACAATCCATGATTCACGTTTTTTAATCAATTATTTTACCAAGCATGATTTTGTTCATGCTTGCAATTATCTTTTCATGAAAGTAAATTACTTGTAAGGTTAAATGTGTTCGAGACTCCTAGATATCTCTTTGTAATAAGTAGTCTGTAGATGTGTAATATTGGTGTCAAAATATTTATATATAAATATGCATATATATATGTATATATATACATATAATTGCATCACAATTTATAGAAGATATTCAAATTATTTGTAAATTATAACTATTTTCAGTAAAAATGAACAGTTATATAAACTATTGATGTTTTATGCTGTTTCAGCAAAATATTTTAATTTAAGGTTTGAACAAATGGATGACTGTAATAAAATGGAATACTTAAATTTAAAAGGAGGGGCTGGCCCTAATGCTATTCTAAGTATTTGAAGAAATTTCTAAGAATTTTGATATTTAATGAAAAAGGCAAACCTAACTAATTGTTCTTAGGTCAATAATTTCAGGTCCAGCTCAATCTATATTTTAATACTACAGGTTTAACAAGAAATGGGGAAAAATGAGTTTGTAATATGGTGCTTATAAAATACTTAGTGATTTGTGAGTACATGTGGTGATGTATGTTTACAAGTGTTTGCTTTCATTTGTGAATTCCTTAAATTCAGTTAAGCGAAACATAAGTGATTAGTTTTTATGTTTAAATAATTTATTTGATCATTAAATTGACTTCAAGCCTAATTACAACTTTACATTAATAATTAAAGTAATTGTAGTTATAGACATTGTGTTCTAAATGTTTAGAAATTCTTTATTTAAATTTAGATTAATTAATGTTTAACATAGTTTTGAAATGGCAGGTATTCCTAGCATTGTTATCAAGTAGTTCAAACAAAAAAAGAAATGTTCTAATTAGGTATGAGCAACAATCTAGCAAAATCTTGTGTGACCAATACATAACTTATTGATCTTGGCTTGAATTTAGATTTTAATAAGAATAGTATATGTTAGTATAAGTTATAAATAAAAAAAATACAAATTCTGTGCGAATATTAATTTAGAAAATTAGTTTTAAGTCCCAGTATAGAGTCTTTGTTCAATGAACTGTCCATGTTTCTAGATTCCACATTTTACTAGGTCTATGTAGGCCCTCTGCCTGAGATTGTGTAGAAGAGAATTAAGAATTAGTTGAAACTAGCTTGTTGTTGTATAGTAATGTTTAAATTTGTTACAAGTCATGTTGCTGATTATAGAGTAAAATATCTATCATCTGAAGTCTATAGATGGCATGTTGAAGCAATCAACACAAAAGTTTCTTATGTTTCCTTTAAACTAGAATAGAAAAGAAAAATTGTGATTGCTTTAAAATTTATTTGCAAAACAGTTCATTACAAATCATTTATTTAAATATATTGAATGATAGCCTAGAAAAAAATCAGTCTAATTTTTTCAAGAATTAGATTAAGTTATTTTGTATAGAAAAACCATTTTTTAATAGTATTTATGTGGGAGTTATATATTTCATTCAACTTTGAAATATTCTCCTGGCTGTTTTATTTGTATATGTGTGTGTATGAATTATATGAATACACATGCTAGGAAGTATAATTATTACTAAGCATTATAGATGCATTCTTAATGGAATTAAATAAAATTTTGTTTATCAGATATTTGAGCTTAGTCATTCTGCTGATGATAATCAATTTCCTACATCTGGAATGCAGCCATAGGGAGATTACTAAAACATTTCAATCCCTTTAAGATGGATTTAAAAAAACAATCTACTTTGTTAGCAATACTTTTGTCTTGCTTGCTAGGCTAATATTTCAAAATTTTATTTTAGAATGAACTTTTTATATTTTACTAATACTACAAAATTTATTAAAAAACTTACAGATTTGACAGCTACTGTTAAACATCTGTGCATAATTTAAAAAGAATAAAAAAAAACTTTCTTTAGCAGTATTTAAATATATATATATTACAAGTAATAATAATTTTTTCTTTTTAGTAAATTAAATTTTTAGTAATTTAGTTATAATTGATAACCTGAACAATAGAAATACCAAAAACAGCGTGGATTGCTTTTTTAAATTATTAAACACTGCCCACATACATTATATTTGCTTATTAAGTTATTGTTTGATGTACAGACATGCCATCCAAAAGTTATTTATATTGAGATGTTGATATGCTTTTTTTTTAAATAATAAAATAAAAAAAGTTCAGTTTGATTTAACAACTGTGTTTAAAAAAATCATTTGTCCATTAAACTGTGATAGTGGCAAGGTTTAATGGACAGTATATTGATACTGTATTTTCTAATGTCAAATGAATAGATTCTATGCAACCATTCAAGTGACTGTTAACGTTTCTAAAACAGTATTTTGTTAAAATATATATTGATATTTTTAACATGGATATATTGTGGAACTGAATATTTTTCTTTCCTCTGAAAAATTGTGTTACATGTGCAGAGTTTGATGTATTTTTCTGCATTTGATGATTTACTAGCTGTAAGTATAAATAAGTTATTAGCTGTAATCTAATTTGTCATTGCATGTCAAATTTGCTTTACCATTCTGCATTAAAAACATGTATATATCATAACTATTAACTATGAATATTCTCAGTTCTGTTTATTAATTAATCTGCATGAAATTATTACAGCTGTTGAAGACCAAACGGAAGTGTTTATGATTTAATAAATTCAGGGGCAGAAATGGGAATGTATCTAAAGACATTATTTAAGAAATACTTAAAATAAGTTCAATTTCCTTTTTTTTCTTCTTAAATTTAAAACTTTAGCACCAAATTTCATTTGGTTTTTTGAATTTAAAGTCATTACTTAATTTTGTGTATATAGTAGTATTATCATTCTCTTTCTGGCTCTGAATAGTTGTAGAAATTTATTTCACTGCAGTGATTTTTCTTTTGTTTAGATTACAGCCCTAATGAGTGATATAGAAACTTTTAATCCTTGATTTTTAATCTGTAGCAATTGATAGAAACTGCTTTTAACAACCCAGGATATATTATTGACATATGTAATGTTAGGGGCTGTATTATTATTTGCTGCATCTTTTAATGAAAAAGCAGCAATATATTATTTGCTGTAGCTGGTAGAGGTTGCTAGCATTGTAAATAGTTTAGCCATGTTCCCATCTGAGGGATATTGTATTGTGTGCCACTGAGCTCAAGACTCATGCCAGCCAATAAAATGTTCAGTGGGTTTGATTATGTCTTGTTTTTTTCCTGTTTGTCTTATACTGCAGAGTATTGAAGTACTAGCAGTTACATGTACATTTTGCTTTAAGGGTGGATTTTATATCCAGAATGGTCTGTTTAGTTCTCATGAAGCAACAGATAACTGTTGCATTCGAAACCAGCCTCTGATTTTAAGAATACTCTGTATTTAAATAACAAATTTATTCATTTATATTCCACAACTCACACTATAGAGTATAATATTTTACCTATGAATTGTGCCTAAGAATATAAATGTGAATGCCAGCAAAATATTGAAAAAAATGAACTTATACATAGGGTTTAAGTGATTCCAGAAATGACCAAACAGATCATGGCTGCAATTAACAAATGTTTGTTACGGTTGAAATAAATTACTGATATAATTATTCTTTTATAAATAATTGTTCAGCATTTAAAAATGGTAGCTGTAAATGTTTGTTGTATAGGCACTATGCACAATAATTTTAGCTGTAATTGACATCTTTTTTTCTTGTTAAAAGATATAACCAACTTATTTTTTTAAAGACTAGTATGTTTTAATGTTTCATACATACAGCTATGGGGAGTCTAAAATCCTTCTTACCAAACCAAATTGGTCTGTTGATTAAAATTAACTTTTCTGAAAGTCCCCAATGAGTTGAAAAAAGGTTATAAAATTGGCATTAGGAGATTCAGTAAACACCTAAATTATTAGTTAATATTTTGTTGCTTTTTTCTTACACTGATACATCCTACATTTAGAGCACTTCTATGAAAAAGTCATAAACAGAAGGCAGTGATTTCTCTCAAGAGATTCTCAAGATTTCTGTCTTCATAAAATAATATCCTGTTCTATTCAATACTTCAGTTTTTTTAAAAAACTAATTTAAATTGATATTTTTCTACCAAACATAAATGCATAATATGTGAAATTAAAGAAAAAATTTAGAGAAAACACTAAATTAGAACACATTTTTTTCAAAAAGGATACATATAATTAAAATCTTCTCCTGTAATAAATTCAATACAGTTTAAAGTGATTATTATTCTGGAAGATATCTAGACCATTTTCATGTCACGGAGGGATAGAAATCGCAATTTATAACAATTATTTTTCACGATTTTTACCCAATCTTTATTTCATAATTATTTTTTTTTAACCTCGCACAAAACCAAAAAATTTACAAAGCAAAATATCTCTAAAACCATGCTATTTTTAGTCTCAGAAATTAGATGAGATTCTTCAATTTTCATTTCCTACATAAACTGCAGATGAATTTTATTTTACAGAAATTTTTCTGGTTAAGTTTTTAATGGTGATTAAAAATTCCATAAAATACTGAAACTGACTTTATAGTAGACATAAATTTTATTGAAAAATTTTCAAATCTTTTACACATAGTTAATAACACAAAAATTAAGAAGGCCATGTTGAATGGGATTAGTATACATTTGTATATCTTATGTATTAGTTTAAGGATACTATGTATGCCACTCCAAATACCAGTATACATCTAAGGAAGACAAATGCAAATTTCAATGAAGCACCATAAGTTATCAAACAAACGAGATGTAAATAATGAAAAGAGATTAAGATTATACATTCATATAGCAATTTTATGTATTCTAGGTACTGACTGTGGGTTGGTAGTGAGAATTCTTTTAATTGACTATAGAATATGCCAATAAAACATCAGAGCTGATTTACACATGCAAATTATTTATATATATATAAGCTGAAAAAAAGTACTGCCATAGAAATATTTTAGTTTTATAAAGAGCTGGCCCTTCTGAAAAAGTAAAAGGGCCACACAGCAATTCATTAAAGTAGTGGTTGATGACACATCAGGATGATTTAAATTTGCTGAAAAACAATATACAAACAATAGTATCTTAAAATAATAGTTTTCTTATGAAATTTTACATGTATAAGGTTAAATAAATAAAAATGTAAATCTCTTCAGCCACATTCATAAAATCTAATGAAACTTTTTTTTTGTATATAATACAACTATATTATAATAAATATTAGCTGGAATTTTAATATATAAAAGGAAAAGAGAATAAATATGTAGTAATTTAAAGTACAATATATTTTATAATTACAGACATGAAGCATAAAGTTAATCATTTTCTATATTAAACAGGATAATCTGCATTAATATCTGTGTATTACATTATTTCAAATTAATGGTCAAATTTAAGAAATTTGATAAATTTTTTATTTAAAAAATCATCTACATTTCTTAGAAGTTGTCTTTAAGATAAAAGACCGAACAAGTATGCTGAGTGGTGAAAGTTGTACAGTGGAAACCAACTTATTCAGGAATGTTTCAGTTATTACTGTACTCATATTGATATATTTTACTCTAAAAAATTAAATAAAAACAAACAAACTGGCAATGTGGAAGTAACTGATAGTGGTAATAAAATTAATGAAGACTATGGATTCAGTAAATGCTTTTGATACTTCTGAAGTATTTATTAGTGACACTAGCTTAATATTTCAGCCAAGAATAAAACTCGCATACAATATTCAAGTAAAGAAGAAAGAAAATGTTCACAGTTTTGATTGACTCCATTAAGGCTTAAAATGATGACACTGAACATTTACTTACAATTATGTTCACAAATTTTTGGAAATGCTTAGAATCTTTGTGAAATATCTTTAAAAAACAAACAAACAAACTAACTGACAAAGCAACAGGTTGCAGAAGGCACTAATGCCTGATATGGGCTACACAAAACACTTACCTCCCCCAACCCCCACCCCAAAAAATATGTGCGTGTATTATTATATATAAATAAATGCATCAGGCTTTAAAACATAAAAAAATAGTGTGTATTCAATCTAAAATCATTATAAAATATAATGAAGTGAATATGCAACAGTGGAGGAAAGAACTAATTCAACCACTATTAAAAAATTGTAATGGGAAAACATTTTATTTTACTGTCTTACAGATTATCAATGGAATTTAAGAGAATAAAAGCTACAATACCTGTGGATTTTACTAAAATATTCAAAAATGTAAAAATTAAGACATTAAAACAGTTATTTTCCATTTACAACAAATGTTTTAAAAATGCATACGTGTTTTTCACATAGTATCTTACTACATCAGTAAAGGAAAAGTTATTCAAATAACTACTAATTCCTGTAATTAAATATTACTGGTTAAGAATTCAAAGCTCTTATGTATGCCTAGAATTCTCAGCTCAATAATAAATTTAAGAGAAAGAATTAAGCAATATATTTAATATTATTTGGTATTTTAAAATTAAGTTCTATAGCTTTAGCTTTATATTCTTTAAAAGGAATGCAAAGTTAGTTGTGAAAAGTAACAAACATAAGAGCTATATTCATTATGCAGTACTTTTGTATAAATATAATTGTTATGGTATAAATTAAAAATGAAACAGTTATAAATAACAGAACTAAAAAATTTACAAAAGAGTAAAAATGCAAGAAATCATAAAGCTTTAAAAGGAAAAGAAACATACAAAGCAGAAAAAAAAATTTCATAGATATTGGAAAGAATGTAATCAATACAAGAATGCACTATGGTCCATAACTGACACTTGAATGTATTAATTTAGGGAAAATATCACAATTATTTCCTACAACTTACCCTAATATATAATACAATAAGTACGTTAAATGCACATATATATATATATATATATATATATAAAGGAACAGTATGAAATTTGAATACAAGTAAATGCAATGAACATGATTAATTAAATGAGCTAAAGTAATCAAAACATTTAAAAAATGCTCATTTCATAACCTGCCAGCTTATCAACTCATTACACCAAAATTAGAACAAAGGTATAGAAATTTTCAATTTTTGTTTTAAAGCTTTAAATGTGAAATGATAATTTCCAAGTACACAAAAAGTGTTTAATTACATACTTTCAAATTGATCAAAATTGTACAAGTATTTTTTCTATTAAACTCATGTACTTGTTAAGGTTAGCCATAGACAATTTTTTTTCTTTCTAAATCATGTGGAAGAAACTAACTTTTGGGACAGGAGAAGGTATAAGAAACAAATAAAGCAAGCAAAAATTCACCAATCATCCAATTCCAAGATATAGAATAAAAGTTTATATAAATTGTCCCTCAAACAATGAATAAAGAATTACATTTGGTAGCCAATGAGCCAGAATTTTCATCATAAGTGTAAGGATATGCTGAAATGATTATCCAAATAAACATTGTTAGTTTATTCAGTTTTAATACCAAACATGTTTTTTCAAATGTATATAATTCAAATTAAAAAGCATGTTTTGTTTTTATAGTACATATATTTCCCATTCTTCTTTCTACAAATCATTTTTGCAGTCTAAAAAATATCATAACTGAATCTTATAAACATTTACAATGGATGTAATAATGTTTGCAATTCATGGCCCATGAAGCCCAAGTGAAAGATACATGAAGATAGCACAAAACTCAACATGTTAAATCATAACAAGCAGAATATTTTTAAAATTTTAATTATTTTTCGGCTAATGCAGAGGTATTCAGACAGAACCACAGAAATTGTTGACTATTTTTAATCTGGGTGCACCATACAGGTGAGTGAACATTGCCTCCTTGGTGCCACCTTTATTTTGATTCAGCACCCCCAATGGTGGCATCTCGAGGGCTTGCACCTTCCCTACCCACTGACCTCGTGAAAGGACATTCCGGTCTATGGACTTAACATGCCCATATCTGACCTAGACATGAAGGTATTTAATGGCATTCATCCGGGTTCGAACTGAGCAACCCCAGCCTAAAGCTCAGCTCACTACCAATAGGTTACTTCATGCCCCATAGACAGAATATAAGGTGCAAGAATTAATGCAAAAATAAACTTTACACATATCTTCAGTTAATAATACAGTAATTGTAATATTAATAATCATTAATTGCTGACAAGGTAAGAAACCTGCAGTTTTCTTTCCAGTTGGTGGTTTTTCTTCCGGTATGTTTATATATATAATTTTTATCCAAAATTTGCAAAAAAAATCTGCCCAACTCTATGTATTGTCCGAAACTCATTCTTTAGTATCTTCTGTGAGCACTAAACTGTGCTTCTTTTTTTCCCCTACCCATCAACTCTGGGGAAGTTTAAGGTGATAATGAGAAATTTAGAATACTCTAAAATATATATAAGAAACATTAATAATATATGTATAATACATTACACATTTAAATATATAATGTATATACATTATATATTTAAGAAACATTAAAAACACTTCCAAAGAATTGCTATTTTAATGTTAAGAAATACAAAAATAATGTTCTTAAGCATCAACAGAAATACTAAAAATCAGCTGCTGAAGAAAGAGATGACATTTTTAAAAACTTTCTTTGATACTTCATAAATGCTTTGTATAGAACTTTTTTAGAATAAAAAACATGCATTGGTGAATAAGCATAAAATAAAAGTTATACCTCAAACCTAAAACAACAAGTAATTGCATAAGATTTTTTATAACTTTTTTTCAGCATGTTTACCTCAATATTTTTTCTAATTATAAAATTTTAACAGTTCATGAATAATTAAATAATATATACAATGAATCTAACAATGAATTTCAAATTCCAGGTAAAATTATGGTCACAATAGCACTTGTTTTGCAAGCAAAGGGCATAGTGCTCCAAATCAAACAACTAATGAAAATTAAAACCTTTTAAGCTATTAAGAAATATATAGAAAACATAAAATTCTTAAGGTAAGATCGGGTTAATTATAATTAATCAATGTTAAATTCAGACTTTTAAAAAACTCTATTGCTAAAAAATATAATTTAAAGCAATATTTTAACGTTCACATTTAAAATATTTTAAACATTTTAACTATAAATGCAATATAATTTAAACAAATTGATACAGCACAATAACCAACATATCAATCTTAAGACTGTGCTCCCCCCCCCCCCCCCAAAAAAAAGCCATACATTAAAATAAAAATTATGATACAGATGTAAAATCTCCACTCGTGAAAGAAATAATTTTCTTTATTTAAAGGATTTGCAGTTATATTTTTTCATGTACATTAAAGCCAGAAACAGAATAAAAACTATAAAAAATTTTGTTTTACCCACTATTTAAAAATAAACTTACCATACAGAGTACTCAAAACTTTATAAATCTTTGAAATGTTCATTATTAAATTAAAAATCCAAATGATACAATGGAAATTTTAGTACATGAATTATATATCTTTCATCCCTGAGACCCAATGCTATCTATGGCTGAGGTTAAGCATATTTTTCAGGTTTCTTGATGAGTGAAGAACAAAGCTTGGACATCTTTATCAGAAATTTCAACAATGCACCCTTTCCAGCAAACAAAGACAAGCTAGAAGCAGGTGAAGGACCATCTCATGAATCTAGATGGGACAGCTATTCCAAAATTGAAATAGTATCATCACCTCTATATTAACTTACTATATATTTTTAAAGCATACTGTATTTGCTACTGTCCTTAATTCCAAACACTTACACATGTGCATAGTGTTTAAGTTTTTAGCAATTTTCATTTTATCCCACAAATTGTCTGTTTACCAAAAAGGAAAATAAAGGGCATACAAATGTATTTTTTATAATGTATAAATGAATAACTAAATATTTTATTCACTTTAACAAATTAACCTGTTAGCCATTCCGATAATAATGAGTACAAGCTTGTTATTAAAAGACAAGGAAAAAATTCATACAATCAATAGGTTTTTTTTTAAAATTGAGCTGGCTTTTTACACAAATCTACATATTATACATACATTATCCAATTTACAGTTTTATATACACTCAAATTAATCATGACTCATTTTTAAAAATGTTTCATATTTTACACATTTATCTATATATGTGGCGGTGAAAGGCAAAGTGGTGTAAGTCACATTTTCAACTTTTTTATTTGAGGGCAAAAATGTAATCTCCATGTTCAATTTATAGTGGAATAGCAAATAATTATTATTTGCAATATTATAACAATTATTATGAATTATAATTTGTTCAATTTATCGTGGAATTTTTTGTAGTTTTTGCAGTAAAACGCTTTGGACTTACACCACTTTGCCTTTCACCGCCTCATATATAAAACAGTTCCGTAACTGACTGACTGACTGACATACAACGCACAGACCTGACCGCTGGACCTAAAGGGCTGAAATTTTGCATGATGATTCTTCTTATAGTGTAGGGGTGCACTAAGAAAGATTTTTGAAAAATTCTTCTTAGATTTTTTAAATTAAATTTTTAAGCTGTTTTTGAAAGAGACTTTAAAGTTTGCATTTAAAATAATAACCTGAAGGTTATAAAATTTATATCCCGAGATAGATCCTAAAAATTCCTTTAAAATGACGTTTTTTTCGAATCTTTACCTCCATTTTCTGAGTTTTCTTGAAATTAAAGATTAATTTTTAGAATTTAATTTATTAAATGCTGATTACGTGGTTTATTTTTTTTTTGTGATGCTTTAAATGAATTTATCGTCACGTCCATAACAACAAAATAAATTGACAAAAAAAAAAATAGTTTTTTTATCTTCCTAATGCGGCAGACGATTGGACATTATCGAAAAAAATATTAAAATACAGTAAAAGAAATGTTCCTCAAACTGTAATATATTAACTGTACTATATTCTTTAGTATGTTATATTAGATTTAATTTCAGTATTTTCTTCTACATTATTTTGTCTATAAAAATATCCGTTACGATTTTTTTATAAATTTTTTTTGGCATTAATTGCATACATTGACTGTTGTATTTATTTTGAATGTACTCCGTAGCGAAGAGTGGGTTTTCAACTAGTTTTTCATAATTAGAATGAATGCTTGAAAAAATAAGTAAAGTTGGGAGGGGGGGGGGAAGTACATTTGCATACAAAACCAAAGTAATTGTATTAATATGTGGATTCTAATATAATTCTCACATAACAGAGTTGAAATATTGGAACTATATTTCAAAATTTTTTCATCCATGAAATATCAAAGTATAATTAATATGATGTATTATGTCCTGATATTAAATTGTGTACTTTAAAATACTAATATACAATTTATTCCACTTAATATCAAATATATCAAAATTACAAAAAAATAGTTCAGAGGACTAAATCACACATTCAATTTCAAAAGAATAGGAATGCAGAAACACGATACTGAAGGAAAATGTTAATATTATCTCTTTTTAACTTACATGACTCGGGCATAAATTTTTTTTTTTTTTTTAAATCAAAAGGTGAGATTGAAAAATTAAGAGAGTATGGTGTAATGTTATCATTATAGTTCCTTGGTGATGAGCTGGCAAGAACAATAAAGGATAAAATACACTTTACTTATAGTATCACTTATATATGTACATATAATTCCGTTACAATGTCTATTTATAAACCAAAATAATTACAAGTTGAAAAATGAGGTCAAACAGTTTTTTTGAAATATTTCTTTAACAGACAGTTTAAACTGAGAAAAACATATTCCAAGTGAAGGGTTTTTTTATTTTTTTTATTTCAATTTCTAAAAAAATTTTTCTGCCACCTCTAATATGAAGATTAAGTTTTATCCCTTTATTTAGCAGCAATATATATAGCATGGTGAAAAGAAAAATTGAATTAAAATAATATTAAATATGTTTACAGAAACAGATTTTTGAACAACTTGTTAAAGTGTTATCATAAAGTGAAAGAAAATTTGTTTTTTTTATCAAAATTACTTTCTCCATATTTTGAATACATAATATGTGAAACTGAGTTTATACACATAATGAGCTAACTTTACAAATGTATAAAATGTGTCTATCAATCAGAACTTTAGAAACTAATTTCAAGACTACAGATCTAAAAGCTTAAAAACTAAATGTGCTACAATCCATTGCAGACACATTACTGCAGAGATTCATTTAAATTTCTATAATATGAAATAAGCAGGTAAAAGCACCTGATAGAATATAAAAAAATATCAATTACAGATAAGGCAAGGTTTAAAAATTAGTTACTTGATCAAAAGGGCTACACATATGTAATTTTAAAGCTTAAAAATTCACCTTTGCTCATGTTACATTAAAAGAAAAGAAAAAGTTTATTAAGGATTCAGAAAGACAACTGTGTTGAAACATGACCAAACTTATTCTTTATTTCATATATTAATGTTGGAATAATTATCACAATTGTGGAACTTTAGTAGGTAATATTAGTCATTTTCATAATAATTCTAATGCCTTTTGTTTTCTTCAGTCAATTTTAATTTCAAATCATAAATTTAATTATATGATTTTGTACTGGTAAAAATTTTAAGAAATGCCCTTGTATAATTAATATTTTCTAAACTAAATTTCAAAATAGAAAAAAAAACCTAGCATAAAATCCAATTAAAATACGTAACATATCGATCAATGTTGCAAAGTCATTTACTTAAAAATTTGGCTTTTAAATAGAACAACTCTCTACTAACTTCACTTTCTTAGAATTATTTAGTAATTTTCATCTCTTAATATTCATTTAATCACACCTAGATGAAAATACCTCCTTTTTTCTGATAGTCATAAATAAAAGTATTAGTCAATACATGAATTCAAAAGTATAGTCAGAAAATTTTCTATTACTCGATACTCTATCACAGGAAATAATAATAAATTTCTACACATCTACCAGATTCAATAATTGTCATTTCTGGACTTTGGTAGAACCTTTTGATAACCTCAACAATCCTTTTTCACAAAAGTCAAAAAAATTATAGCCTTCAACAGATTATAACAAAAATATTACTTTTATGTACTTTTATTCAGCTGACTATAATAAGGGAATTTAAGACTTCAATTACCACTTTGGTAGAGAGAAGAAAATTTACAATTGATTCAAAATTTAGTAACTAAAGAACTGATTCCTCACATAAATATGAAAAGAATTTTAAAATCATAATTAATACATTGTGGAATTCAAATTCTAAAGTAAGACACTGCATATTCAGAGGATGAAATAAAAAGTAGATTGAAACTGGGTATTATACTTTAGGGCAGGGGTTCTCAACCTTTCAGGCTCTGTGCCCCCTTTGAACACTGATGGGAGGTCATGCCTCCCCCCCCCCCCCCACACACACACACCACCACCACCATATGTGGTCAATACAAGTAGTACAGTCGGAATTTGAAACTGAAACTGGTTATTAAATGAAAATATAGAATAGATAATTTCATACACAAAATTTAATATTACTACACATATCTTAATTTGAAACATATTATTATTAGAAGATATGAAATCAAAGAATTAAATACAGATCAAATATGTTTGAGGTAATCAAGGATCTAGGTGAAGTTGGCATGTAATACCAGTCACTTTCACAACATTAATGAGAGGGCTGGCACTGTTTGTCCTTGACAAGTTTTTGAATATTAGGTTGTAACTGTGACAAAGCACACCTAAGACCACTTTCAACGTCCAGCTTTGCTCGATATTTTGATGTATGATAATGCTGAAAATCCAGATTCACGGAGATATGTGGATAAAAACTGCCCTAACAAGCTCAAAGCTTCCAAAGCAACTTCTGGGTAAACAGGAAAATAGCATAACCAAAAATTTTCAACATCCATGTTTTCGAATTCTGCATTTGCTTGAGAATCATATTGTAGGTCGATTGCCTATTCCTGAATATGATCAGGAAGTACATCAACGTTGATTTTAAAAGTATCTCTTGTCAACTTAAACTCCCAGTTCTCTGAACTAATATCTGGAAAATAGTCAGCAATTTCATTTTGCAATGCTACCAAATGCCTTGATATTAGGTCCTTCAATTCTTTTATCTGTTGCAATGGGAGATTTTTTTTATCACCAAGGAGGTCATTCAATCTTGGAAAAAAAACTCACGCCTCCCTTGAAATTCTTCTATGCCCCCCCCCCCCCCCCCCAGGTTGAGAATCGCTGCTTTAGAGTATCTTTTTCCCATTTTGTGGCTTTAGAAGAACTTCTGATGCTAGGTAGGTACTCTGTTATAGATCTATTTAAAATAACACAGTAAAATAAACTATTCCAATTTAAAGAAACAATTTTTCGAAGTATTTATCTATGTTGACATAGTTTATATTTTATTTTTCTATAAATAAGAAATATGACAAAAACATCTAGGATAGTAAAATTAATTCTTCCCATAGAGGAGGATAAGATTAGATTCTAACATATTATAAAATTGAAAACCTGTACAAACATTTATATGCAATTCATTGCAGAAAGCTTCCATTTTCATTAAATTCACTACTAAATGAATAATTTACCATAAACACTGAGGAAAATGCCAGATAATAAATTTTCAAAGAAGGGAGAAGATATTTAAATCCTTACAAATCTTAAGTATATGAAAAAAAAAATTTAAGAGATTTTTTTTTTAAATAAAGAAGAGAGATCTTATATGAACTGTAGCATAAAATTCATCAGCGAGAGTTTGCCTTGTTATTGAATTCAGTACTATCATGAAACATATAGATCTTTATCTTGTGACAAAAATAACGAAGTTTAGGTTACTAAAGGTAGTTTGTTAGCACATTTGATACATGCCACTTTATTTTAGAAAATTCTAAAACAAAAGAGTTTTAAAATGCTATACACAATGTTTTGGCATAAATAGATATTAAAAAAATTCCCAACATGCTGAAAAATTTAACTAGACCCATCCAGTACTACAGTGGCAGCATTTGCAAGACGGGAATGCAAACGTCTCATAGTTCTGTGGTACGGCTCTTTCTTTTCATCACAGGAATCTGAAGTTTCAATTCCTGAATCATCCTGGGCAAAATATTCAGAATGAAACTGGAAAAAATCTTTAGAAGCTGCAGCTACATGTGATGTTCCTGAATTCTTTTTCTCTGTCTGCATTCCATGTAGACAAACGCTAGATATTGGGCAACAAATACACTGAGGCACGTTGGGAATGACTGCTTTCGACAGTCCTTCTACTTTACTAACTGAATCAAAATTGAATTTCTGGTTTCCCTTAGGTGTCATTACAAAGTCTAATAAAGTTGGCTTGCATTCAATTTCATCTTTGCCAACAACCCTCAAAGACATTTTTCTAACAATCAAGTCACACAATAATTGAAAAAAACTGTCAACTTCATCATAGCCTGAAAGAGAAAAAGATAATTTAATGCTAATATTAATTTAAAATTAAAGTAAAATTTTCAAATACTGACTGTTACACACATAAAACAGAAATTGTAATAAAACTTATTTGTTCAACTTTTAACAAAACTTTATCTCTTTCAATTTCATACAAATAGAACTCTATAGTATCAGTTACCTGTTTAATACACTTCATTTCTTAACACTAAGTTTCCCAAACAAATTATAAGTCAAAATTTTGCAAAAATGAGGTCTTTTCTACAGTCTCTTGAGAAGTATTAAAAGCCCCATACTTAATATTTTAATGTTTGACAATGTTCGATGTTATGACTTAATTATGGTTGGTTAGTTTATTTTGGAGTGCTATGGCCACCTTTTGCACGATTTAGGCTGGGACTAACATTTTAAGGCCAATTTTAAATAGTAAAAACCACCCATGTCTATTGCATGATTAAAACTCTAAGACTGGCACCAAAGACCAATGCCTAGCAAGTCACTTATGTAGATGTCACAACTGGTTCACCAGGGTAAAATAATTGTACAGAAATGGAAAAATATAAGGAATACTGCAGCTTCATTAACTGTGTGACCTTGGAAGGAAAAGATGTTATATTTTTAGTATACAAATCACAATTTGATCTTGCATAAAGACAGAAGGTTATTGAACTCTGTATTAAACCTTGAACTATTAAAGAATGTTGTTTTCAAATACATAATATGTTTAAACCAATATAGATATGCCATCTCTGATCATCTTATAATAGAAAGTGTAAGCAGAAAATAAACTTACCAGGAAAAATATTTATATCTACAATTCCATAGTGCCCTGTTTTATTATCTATGATGACATCTATCCCCAGAAGGTGCACTCCTAAGCATTTAAATAAGGCTTCAACAATGTAATCCATTTTCTCTTTTTCTGGTAAGAGATATGGTGTTAATTGTTCATCATTATCGTCCAACTGTAAAGTAAGAAACCTTTAAAAATTCTCATTTATTTACAGAAAAAATTTGTTTTAATTTTTAATCAAATACAGCAACACTGTAACTTACAGATATTCACATACTAGGGTCATTCCGTATCAAATCAACACAATTTTCAACAAAAATTTACCTTACCCTCACAGATTTTGATGAAATTTGACACACAGTTAACTTTCATATAGATTAAGAAAAATACCAACCCGTTTTAAAAATGTATCCCTGTGAATGTTCAAAAAATCAGTCAAAACACCTTGACAGACCAATTTTCAAAATGATCTAAAAGCTTTCCTAATTAAGCTATAGAGCTTAGATTGGAGTCATTTTAAAGCAATTTTCAAGGCCTTTTCAATGATATATAACACAATTAGGGCTTAGAAAAATTTATTTCAATAAAATTTAAATTTTTCAAAATGTGCCACTTCAAAAATTTTTCAAAATTTTTTGAATACTTTATATAGTACTGAAATGATTGTATAAGTTTGAAAGTGGGATCTGTATGGGTTCATGTTAAAATATTGCATTGAATACAGTATTCCTCATTTAAAAACACGAAATTACTTAATACAATATGTTTTAAAGCCTAGAAAATAAGAAAAAAAATGATTTAAGATGTGAAAGTAATCATATTTGTTTTGCATAATATCAAATACATTAGTGCATGTATTTATTGCTTGAAGTCCTTGTGTATTTCATTTATTTTTAAAACTTCATTTTGTACCTACTATATTGCTAAAATGATTGTAAAGATCATGATTATTTATATTTTAAATATATTATCTATTGAATTAGATTATAAAATTAATTACTTTAACTTGGAAATGCTTACTGTATTACAAAATCTCTCCACTTCAGAATTCAACAGAGCTTCACATGCTTTACAAACCAAAACAGGCTTCTACATCTGGTCAAAGTGGAACTCATACAGTTTATGTATGCACTACCCATCAAAATATAAAATTGATGATTGAAATTACTAAACTTGATGCACTGACTGATGGTAAATGAAAAACATATAAACATTGCCCTGCTAAAATATTATGTAATCCTGCTTCAATAGCTTGCTACTTGGGAGAATGTTCGTCTTGTCCTGGAAGTGGAGAAATTAAGAGATGTTAGAAAATGTATCTGATGAGAACATGGTTGAAAAAGTAACTTTTCGACAATGGATTTCTGTTGATCAGTGTAATTTAGAAACTCTAGAGAAATCCACAACAGAATTCATTGATCTGTTTTGTGAAAAGCTTCCTGTTCTTGCTCGGCATGATTTTATTGCCAAGCAGCAATCTCCATTTATTAATGAAATCAAGAACAATTTGACAAATGTGGAATATATTTCAACGTGTGACTTTTCTGAGAACTACACGTTTATTTTACAAGATGAGGTCCAAAGCTATCACTGGACCAGTGAACAAGCCATTGTCCACCCTTTTGTCATTTATTACAAAGGTGAAGGAAAGATTTAACATGTGAGTTTAGTTGTAATATCTGAATGCTTAGAACATAACACAGTAGCAGTGTATTGCTTCGAGTAAAAAATTATTGATTTTTTGAAAATGAAGTCTGAATGGATTAAAAAGATCTTTTAGTATTCTGATAGTTTAGCTGCCCAATATAAAAACAAGAAGAATTTTACCAACTTGTGTTTCCATAAAAACGATTTTAATGTAGCAGCTGAGCGGCACTTTTCCGCCACTGCACATGGTAAAGGACAGTGTGATGGTGTTGTAGGCACAGTAAAGAGGTTAGCAGCTAGGGAAAGCTTACAGCGCCCATATGAAAATCAAATTATGACACCAATACAGTTGTACCAGTGGGCTGTAGAAAATATTCCATCAGTCAATGTTTTATACATCAATCAAGACAAATACATCCATACAGAAAATTTTCTAGTAAATCGTCACAGTAAATCCATTACTATTAAAGGTACTCAGAAATTACATGATTTATCCCTGTAGCTTCAAGTACATCAAAAGTTAAAGTCAAGACATTTTCTCATGCATCTGAATCAGTTATTGAAAAAGTATGCCTATCAGAAGACAGACTTCAACTTTCAGAAGTAAAAGGTTATGATGTGCTTTATATGAACATAACTGGTGGCTTGCATATGTGTTGGCAAAAAATTAAACAATGATGAAAAAAAGGTGCCTTTTCTACATCCAGCAAGACCTTCACCTTCTTTTTCTTACTCAGGTAGGCCCGATATACTGTGGGTTTCTATCATTCAAATCTTATATTTAATAAACCCTATAACTCTAACAGGGAGAATATACAGATTGTCAGAAAATGAAGTTTTACAAAAAAATTAAATGTACAAGAACTTCACGCAATAAATATATGATCTGGTAATTATTTATTTGATATTTATACAAAACCAATGTAATTAATTGTAAAATTAAGTAATTTCGTGTTTTCTAATCAGGAATGCTGTATTCAATGCAATATTTTAACATTAACCCATACAGATCCTCCTTTCAAACTTATACAATCATTTCAGTACTATATAAAGTATTATTACAAAAATTTTGAAATTTTTTGAAGCGGCACAATCTGAAAAATTCAAATTTAAAATTTAAATTTTATTAAAATAAATTTTTCTAAGCCCTAATTGTGTTATACATCATTGAAAAGGTCTTGACAATTGCTTTAAAATGGTGTCAATCTTAGCTCTCTAGCTTAATTAGGAAAGCTTCTAGGTCATTTTGAAAATTGGTCCGTCAAGTTATTTTGACTGATTTTTTGAACATTCACAGGGTACATTTTCAAAAAAATTTGGTATTTTTCTTAATCTATATAAAAAGTAACTGTGTGCCAAATTTCATTCAAATCTGAAATGTTGAAGTAAAATCAGTGTGTTGATTTGACACGGAATGACCCACTATTAAAATTAGAGCCCCTTCCAAAACAGATGAAAAAGACGAAGAAATACATAAAAGATTAGAAATTTAGAACCAGCAATAATTTTGACAAAAACAAACATTAGAAAATGACATTTAATGTTACTACAAAAGATGCAACAATGATGACTTTACTTGTTAAGCAAAGTAATTTCATTCTAGTACAGTTTTTACAAAAAAATTGACAAAGTTGATTTGAAGAGCACAAATAACTTCATTATATTAAGTTCAAAATATTCATATTGTGATTCATATTGTGATATTCATATTTATACACTATAAAGTGATTGTCATAATAACTTGAAAGCCTTTATATAATTTCAGTAGAAATATTGATAGAAATCCAGAAGTAACTGCACCCCCTGTAAATAAGTCTGTTAGATGTCGGTATAATCAATTTCAACACATGATGATTGAATACAACATTATGGAATAATAAATCTCATATATCAATTATGGGCAGGTTAGGGGGGGGGGGCATTTTGTAGTAAGTATAAGATTTAAATCTGTATCACTACAGGACAAATGGTAAGAAATTCTATCCCTGAGTCCTTTGCGCAGTATATTATTAATAATTTCACCTTCAACAGCAAAGGTATGAGTAAAATTACCAGGCTGTGCCTTATTTATTGTATTGTACAACTGACATAAAAATTCATAATAGGTTTCAAACTTCAGTTATTAATGTTGATTTTTCTAATGGATTAATACTGCAAATAATAAAACACAAATTAAATATGAGAATCTAATGAATAATTTTAATATGAAGTTCTCAATTAAAGCTGGGATGACAAACAAACAAAATACAAAAAAAAACTTTTCAATGACAGTCTGAGTAATTAAAAAAATACATTTCAAAACCACTAACATATCTATTCAACAAAATAAATAAATAAATAAATGAGAAAATGTACTGTTATAAAATCCAAAATTGAAAGAATATAATAATATGCACTTCCCATTAAAAATATTTACCTCAGTTAGAGCAGATGCTGAATGAGGTTTCGAAATTTCATGACTGTTAAAAAAGATGGTCTTCTGGTCTGTAAATGAAATATCACAATTAAAATATACAACTACCATGAAAATAAAATAACCCTCATTATGCAAACAATACAGAAAAATTTCTTACCTCCTGCACTAAAGTTCTTCAGAGAGGGTCTTTCAATCATAAAATATTTATCCCCAATTGTAAATAACTTATAGAGAACAGCATTGTGATTAATAAACTTCTGAGCAACACAAGGAGGAACAATATCTTTCAGACCATCTTCGTTAAATATGATACTCATCTATAAATATTAAAATAGCACTGAAAATTACATAATTTTTCATCTTTTTTTTTTAGAAACATGAATTGCACTGAAAGTTGATCATAACTATCACAACATGGATGTCTAGCCTCAAAAATTTTAAGAATCAGTCATGAAATGCAAAGTATCAACTACAATTTCATTAAATAACAAAACTTCTAAAAGTGAGAAATAATACTGAAGTCACACAAACTGCTAACCAGTAACTATACTATTTTCTAGAGACAGAGAGAGAAAAAAATTAGAATTATATACACATGTTATGAGTACTGCTTAGGAATTAGATCGGCAATATTGAAGAACTGGAAAACTTTGAATATTATAAATTGGAGACATCACCTGTTTAAAAAAAAATAAGAGTGCTCAGTATCTCAGTGTTCAACTCGGAAACTCTGGGTCTTGAGGCTTTAAAGGAAAATAACCAATGCATGCTACCTACCAACACTTCACTGAATATTTCCAGGTATAACAACATGATTACAAACTCATAGGACAGTTAAACTCTGGGAACTGAACCATAACTAAAGAAGTACATATTCTTTGAGTGGATGGGCTGGAGCTAAATACCCAAAAGCTATTTAACTAATTGCTGTTAAAAGTGTAGTCAGAACAAGAGCTGCAATACAAAAGTAGAAAATTTAGGAACCAAAACTAGGCAACTACAATTAAAGATTATGAAGGACTTCAATGTCAAACACTGAATGAGGCAGAACACAACTGATTATAAAGTGACTCTACGAGAGTTTTTAGAATTCTAAACACTTGTAATCCTAAAATTTTACAATAGCCTGAAGACTTTCAGATGAGTAGTTTGTGGAATGTATTTAATGAAGGTAAACCACAATGAACGTGACACGAAATGACTTTCTTCAACTACATAACAGATCAAATAAAAACTGACTCGTACAAAAATATATCAACAAATGCATTACATTTTACAGATAAAATTAATAGTGTGATAATGAAAGGTTATTAGAAAGTAATTTATTGTGTACCTCATGGTAACTTGCAAGAAAGATTTAAAGTGTGATTATGATACCAAACATAGAATATGCAGAGCACAAATGGTGAAATTTCACAAGAAAAAATTAACTTCACTTAATTTGTTGACAATAAAAGAAGCGAAGGAACTTGTAACCAAAATCAAATACAAAAGAGCAAAAAGACTCTAGTAGTTTGTTTAACCAATAATAATAAATAAAACAGAAAATAATTAAATATTCCCTAACAAGACACATTTAGATAAATAGGTTTATCATTCTTACTATTTATAAAAAATAATATTTTTATATTATGGAAATATGGACCAAAATATTATCAACAGCATAATAACATATAACAGAATATATATGAGAAGTGTAGTAAAGTGGCAAATGATAATATTTACAGTTTTAAATGATATTTTTCAGTCACATAAATTCAAAACTGTATATCTCTAAATTAAAGCACTTTTTAATCCTGAAAGTTATAAAACTACAAAAGTTGAACTGTACATGGTAAACAATGATACAAAATATAATTATGAAAAAAAAAATGATACTTTCTATAAGGAACAGTGACTCATGGTTGGCTAATTTAAGTCATGATTTAAATGACATGCTTTTATTCAACCATTCGATTTAAGTTACTTGTTATTATTAAAAACTATCTCTATTAACAAATTAAGGACCGGGGACATGAATTAATTTTTCTGTATAGACAACACCTGTAGACTCGAGACATAAATTAATGTCCAATTGCAACATTAAAATACATGCTCTTGTTTAGTCAATGCATGCTAACTTTTTCTCGCAATTAAAACTTTTATTGTGACAGGTTACTTGATCCAAATAATTTTTTAAATGAATATTTTGGCAAAACAAGTATTTTCAGCAAAGCATTGGGGTATCTATTTTCCTTAAAAAATAAAAACATTTCATTACAATATATGTTAGGTATTTTTATCATTTTCAAAACATCATAGCATAGTATAATTTTTAATTATAATAAAATAAAATAAAAAAACAGTAAATGATTGATGAAAATTTAAAAAGCTCTAGAAAATCTGAAATATTCTTATGTTAAAACACATATTTTATGACATTAAAAGTCAGCTCACACTAATATTCTTTCATTTATTTTTTTGCTGAGCATTTTAAATAGTATCATTGAGAAATAGCATGTGATTCATAGCACTTTCAAAGTAATTTAATGCTACTTAAATATTTGTATAAGTATCAGCATAAAACAAACAAAAATCTGAATAAAAAATTTAACTCTTTGAATTCTTACTTATAATATAATGATTGTTGACAATTATAATATAATGATTAATATATGTTTCTACGTTTTTTTTTTAAATAAAAGAAATGTTAAAACCAAAAAGGTTAAGGTCCCAAACCTTAAAAAATATATACTTAAAATCCTGAACAATGAGTACTGATATTTATAACCAACATAACAAACTGAACATCATTGATTAACAACTGAAAACAAATGGACATGTTTTTTGTTAAATAATGATATACATATTTAAAACAAAATATGCTCCTATTCCTCGATTAAGCTGCTTTTAAATAGGTACAAACCTGTCCACTTTTTCTAATCCTAATCAATTTGTCAGCTTGGAATGAACAAATCAAAGGGATAAAAAGACTAGATCAGTTGATGGGTGAGCAGCTGTCCCAGATTGTTTGGAAATATTCAAAATAGCTGCTCTTCACATTCCTACATTATCTATTTGTGATCACTCATTGAATGTGTTACTTCAACAATATTTCATACTTAAAAAAAAAAAAAAAAAAAAAAAAGAAGGAAGGAACAACGTATTTGATTGGGGTTTGTCGAAAGAACAAAAAGGGCACAGGAGATGAGCTAGCCAATATTGATCTCCAAATTATTATTATTATTTTTTTTTAGGTACCATTTTTACAAGACTTATGCAGGCAGCATTTTATAATGGAGTGCTTAAATGTGTAGCACTTAAACTGTCACTACGCAACTAGCAACAGCAAAGACAAGTTACTGCTGCATGCAGAAAGGCAAATAAAATTCTACAGCAAAAATGGCAGCACACATTAAAACTAAAATAAAAAGATTATCTCTTTGAAAGAACAAAGGCAGGATATTTTGCACGAGAAACTTATTATGGTTAAAGCTAAGAAAGGAAAATATAACTGCAAAGAGTAATTAATATTAAGGCAGATAAAATATAACAGTAAAAACGGAAGTTTTAAATTTTTATCCTGCTACATATAGTCAAAAATGTATTCTACAACAGTAGTAAAATTCTATTTAATTCAAAACTAATAAAATTAAACTGTACAAAATGAATATTGGAGATAAAAGATACAGTAAAAATATTGAACAAAAATAACATCGACCTTTATATCATCAATATACAGATAATTGAATATCTTTTGCTAATCCAAATATAAAACTATTCTTAATCAAACGCACTACATGTTTGTAATCAAATGAAGTGTTTGTGCATGAACTACAAAGTTAGCTTTAAAAAACACTTAACATGCAGTTGAAAAGATAATTATTTTGAAGAATAATTATAAAATTATTGCAGCATGATTACAAAATATAACAAAAATAGCCATGTAATAGTCAGGCAGGAGAAAAGAACAAATACAAAATTTCCTTATTAACTAATTGTTTTTTGACTAATTTTTGTTATTAACTAATTTTGTGAATTAGATTTTCAATCAACAGGTGTCTAAATAATTTTGGAACGATCATTTTAAGTATTTGTATTTTTTTAAAATATATATTCAAACATATTCAAATACTCTAAAAAACTAATTTATAAAAAAACTATCCCCCACAGCTCAAAATATTTACCATTATAATAAGAATTAAATTCATAAACAGAGCAAGAAAATTTTTTAAATTATCGCAAAAAATATATACCACACCTGATGAGCTATTGTTGAACCATGAGCCAAGGTAGGTTTGCAAACTACAATTAAAGAGCAAAACAAATTTAGCAATTTCAAATTTATTCATTTGAACTCACAATATTCGACAATAAAACTCTGCATTTATAAATTCACTATTTATTCAAGCACAAAACGTTTAAACATGCTTAATAATTAAAAAAGCTAAAATTACCAATTGGGAAGTTGACTCCAGCTGCTTTCATTTTTGCTAAATTTTCAGCAACACTAGTGGTGGTTAATTCAACAAAAGAAGGAATGAATACATCAGCTACAAAATAGAGCATAATTTTAGGACTGATATAAGAAAATTTTATTCGCACAATGTGTGTGAACCATTCATACTTGTTATGCTCTACGAATCCTTTGCAAATATAGTACAACATGTTTTTCTATTTTTACCTAACATATTTATGCAAGAACGACAAATGCATTGGATAATAAAAGAAATAACATAAAACTTAAATAGGAATTTAGTTCTACATTATTTGCTTAATAGATTTATGTATTTTGAAAAAGCAAAGAAACAAAATAATGTTTAATCAATAAAATTAGACAAGATAATGCTAATATATATTAGAAGGTCTGACAATAAAGTTCTGTGAATAGTCCTATAATATTAACGCAGATGAAATATTAACGAAAGTTACCTTACTGTCCTTCGAAATAGTCACCTCCCATAATTATGCACCCCTGACATCTGCTATACCTGTTCTGGAAACTTTGCAAGAAGTCTTCTTTTGGGATAGAGTTCAAAAGTCTTGTCATGTTTCGTTGGATGTCAGGAATATCATCAAATCTCTTTCCTTTCAAAGCGAGTTTGAGTTGTGGGAATAGGAAGAAGTCTGGAGGATTGAGATCTGGTGAGTATGGTGGATGTTCAATTTGCACCACCCCCTTTTTTGCCAGGAACTGTTTGACGATATTAGCTGCGTGAGGGCAAGCATTGTCGTGAACAAAAAACCATGAACCTTGCTGTGCGTACTGAGGTCGTACCCTGCGTAGACGTTTCATGAAACGGGTCAAAATTTCAATGTACCCTTCAGCATTCATCATCGTGCCCTCAGGTAGAAATTCCTTGTGGATAATGCCTTGACTATCAAAAAAGGCGATGAGCATCGTTTTGATGCGTGATTTTTCTGCTCTGACCTTTTTCCGACGAGGTGATGCAGGAGAACGCCATTCCAAGCTTTGCCATTTCGTTTCAGGGTCGTACCTGAGACACCAGGACTCATCCTCAGTGACAATACAGTTCAAGAAGTTTGGTGTCGCATCCGCCGTTTCGACAAAATCCTGTGAAGCTTCTAAACGTGCCTGCTTCTGATCGTCATCCAAGTGATGTGGCTCAAGACGACAACACGTTTTTCTCATCCCTAAATTCTGGGTAACGATTTGTCGCACGGAACAAACGCACTAAACAAGCACTTTGTAAAACAAGTCTTACACAGAACACAAACGACGCTCAACTGAACAACGGTGGGGGCAGATGGTCAACACCTACCGCTATGCAGGTGCAGCGTTTTGTTTCGCCAGTGTTGCCAGATCGGCCGTTCTGACTTCATTCACCGAACTTTATTGTCAGAGGTTGTAATATTCAAAATCTTTTCCTCTTTTACTTACTAAACATCTAATATTTCTTTCATATGAAAATATTAATAGCTTTTTTAAAATATACTGAACAAAAATATTTCTTGATTTCTACATCCAATTCTTAAGAGTGTTGCATAAATAATTCTCACAATTAATGAATTCCTTTATCACTAATAACATCAATATCTTCAGCAAGAAAAGGCATATAAATATTTATATAACATATTCAAACAATACTTTAAGGTTAAAACTTAAATATATTTTCCAATAAAGAAGTGTTTAATATGGGGAATTATTAAATACTTCTTAATGTGTAAGTAAAACTAGATCCTCTTTTAGATTTGGTAACAAAAGTCAAGAGCACGTCTAATCAAGAAATTTCATCAAGATTATGAAAAATTTAGTAACTACACTAACAGAATAATTATTAATATATTTACCTTTTCTACTTAAGTAACTAGCAACTCGTTTATATTGCACACGACGATTTGCAAGTATTTTAATACATGGCAAAGGATCTATTACAATCGTATTAGGATGATCAACAATGTATTCCTGTGAAACAGAAAATATAACAAATTAAATATCAAATACTTAGAAATAGCAACTAATTACTTTTTAATATAATTTTAAATTATTTAAAAAATTAAAAAATAACTTTTACAATAAATTAATACAAGAACTAAAATTTAAAAAGTTGATACCTACAATACTTACAAGCCTTTCAGTCCTATTAAATATTTTTTGGATGTTATTCTAACTGCAGTTATCAGTAAAATATTACTGATTCATGTATGCATGTGTACCATTTCACTGAATGACATACCTTGATAGTATTGCAAATATAAGATTGCTTGATTATAGTTAGAAATAACAATTCTTATATATAAAATCTTTTATTATTATAAATGATGATCCTTTATATATACTTATCTACTGCCCTGAGTCAATATCAAAGTGTAAAAATAAGCCATCTGTGAAATGACTGATGCATCAAATCATGTGTATGATTTCTAATGTAATTATTATAATTTTAATTTTGCAAGCTAATGATGTATTGCACTTATATATATATATATATATATATAACCACAAAGGCAAATCTAAAAAATAACTGTTCTATTAAGCATAGAATTTTTCGGTTACTTAATCAAGTAATCAGTGTTAACTCGGTTAAAAGGCTAACTAGAATTCACTATACTATCTTATGAGCTAACTGAAGTGATAACTTTCACAGTAACTGCTAAACTAGAAAGGAAGGCATTATCTTATAAATCTAGATGTTATTTTGAGTAATAGTACAAATGAACTCATACTAACAATGAGGTAGATGGAGACATGGAGAAGTGGGTTCGGATATGTTCAGTTACCAGAAAGATAGAGAGAGTAGTTTGGATAATTAGATTGGAAATCTGGTATTTAGCTTTAGAGATTATAAATTCTGTACTAATTTTAATACTTAAAAAATGCACAATCACCATATTCCACGGTTTCAGTTTGACAGTTAATTATAATAAGAAATCTGTGCACCAGTTAAGTTCCAAAGAGGCTACATTGATGCTGCACTTGAATGACAACAGTATAAAGTAAAAAAAATTCAATTCTACCTATTAGATTCCAAATACTTGGATCAAAGTTTCTTTGGCTGTGAATTGATTTGATCAGAATCAAGTTTCCTATATTCAATTTGATCATAGTATATTTGAAACTAATAGGTTTATTACAGAGCAAAACATTCATTTGGCAGTAGCACCTAAGAAGATTAATTTCATGTTCACTTATTTTACGATTATCCTTCATATCTTAGTATATGAATGTAATTTTTTCCTTTTTTTTTTTTGCATTTTTTATATATATATTACAGTTGATAGCAGTGTTACTATAAGGTTCTAAAATAAATAAATAAAAACCTAAACTACATGAATTTCTGCTTGAGAAGAAAAAAAATTCATTTGGCAGTAGCACATGAGAACGTTAAATCCATGTTCACTCGTTTTACAATTATCCTTCATATCGTAGTACAGGTAGCCCTCCTACAGCACGGCATCTTACAACACGGTTTCACTCTAACACGATAAGATAAATTGTGGGAACCCTCGTATAACACTGCAACCTGTAACACTTTTTCACTCTAACACGATAAAAAAATTGCGAAAACCTTTGTACAACACTGTACTTCTATAGCACTAGATAACATGATTTTTGTTTAACACATTTAAAAACTAAATTACCTTAAAATAATGACGGGAAGGAATAATGAACTATAGTGGCTTTACATGAAAAATGTATAAACAAATTATAATTTATTCATTTATAACTCCATAAAATTAGAAGAAGGCCTCAGCTTAGCTGAAAATCTTGAATCATTTTTCCCGAATGCAGACCCTTCCGCTGAAAGAAGTCAAAAATTCAAAAGGGAGCTGCAAAATTTTCTATCTCCATACCGTAAATCTACAATGACCTTGTAAGAACCAGCAAATAAACCAAAATTACAGATTTTTTAAAGAAGATAAAATATGCAAAAAATCTAAATGAAGAAAAAGGTTCTGAAAGTGAAGGTGATATCGTTCAATCGATTCAATTCGTTCAATTGTACTGAGCAGTGGTGAGGAAGAAATTTATTAAATTAAGGTCGCATTAAATGAAAATAATTTTTTTTTATACATACATTTATATTTTTAACAAAAATTAAGTTTCTTATATGGAATTTTTAAAAAAAGTTTGTTTTTAATGTTTTCAGAATGTAACCCCCTTTTTTGAACTGTCTCTGGGTCTCATATAACACGGCATTTTCTAGGAACCTATCTACCGTGTTAAAGGAGGGTTACCTGTATATAAATGTAATTTTTTCCTTTTTTTTTTTTGCATTTTTTATATATATTTCAGTTGATAGCAGTGTTACTATAAGGTTCTAAAATAAATAAATAAAAACCTAAACTACATGAATTTCTGCTTGAGAAGAAAAAATTTTCATAGAAATGAATCTTATACAAAAATATTTTTTAGGGGCTGTTCAAAAATTGTTATTGTTATTTGTTTCCTCAATATTAAAAATTTGAAATTTTGTCATTGTTTTGCTTAAAAAATTATCTCTTGAAAGTACAGTGAAACTTCTCTAGCCAGCTACCTCTATTTGACAGCCACCTCTCTAAATGACCATATTTTGTTCAGAACCAAATAAAAATCCATAGATCCAATGTCATGGAAGAAATTTCTTTTCGACAGCCACTTTTTATCAGATCCATTACTAGCAGCCATAGAGAAGTTTCACTATATATAACAATATTTTACAACTTTGTTCGTAACAAAATACTTTTTAATTCCTTGTTGGGAAATCATAACATTACATAGACAACTTAGGAGGTTTTTGAATTGCTTTTAAAAAAGCAAGCAAAAATTATGGGTTCTTTCCCATTATACTGACCTGTTGCCAACTATAGTACAAGAGTCACAAATTAAAGAAATAAAAGGAATACAAACTATATTCAAACTATCGCCAACTCCATTTCTACTTTTGGTTTAATAAATAGTGTTATTCCTTTCATGCAAGAACCCTTAAGAAGGTTCAACCCTTACACCTGGGAATTCAATTTAATAAATCTATGAATAATATTTAAATTTTGTTTTCATGTAATTTCTATCCACTTCTTACATACTCTCAAGTAGAGTTATTTTGTTGGTAATGCCGTAGTATGGTACCTGCATCTGCAATTTGTAAGTAGATATTCCAGAGATCCAACCCCAGGTTCTGCAAGCATATGAGAATGGTTTTTCTTCACCAAAAGTCATAGTTTGCAGAGGTGTCAGTATAATGGAAAGTACCAAATTATCCAAGCCAGATCATAACCAAAATTTTCATGTAATGCAGCTATCATTTCCAGAACAGAAATAGCAACTTTTTCTAGATAAAGCATTGGCAGAAATTATTCCATAAAAAGGAAGTTTTGTAAATTCAGGATCAGTATACTATTTACAGAAATCAGGTGAAAAATAGTTTTATTTTTATCACACTTGATTTGGAACAATCCTTAAAAAACAAGTAATGATTGTGACCATGGAACCTGAATATGGTACTGAATTTACAGTTCACTTAATCTCTGCTAAAGTGTCATTTCAATAAGAAAACACCTAGATAGGAAAACTTCTATCACATTTTCCTTTTTTTTTTTTTCATTGAAAATAACACATTATGAAAAGTATAGAAAAAAAGAGTACATTTTCATTATGCTAACCTATCAGCAAACTGTGACTCTTGGCAAAGATCAACCATTCTCATATGCTTGCAAAAACTAGGGTTTAATTTCTGGAACATCTACTTACAAATCTTAGGCAGCATTACTAACAAAACAACTCTAAGTGTATGTAAGTGGACAGAAATGTACATGAAAATGAAAGATGTAGCTCTATCCTTTTCTTACATACACTTAAACAGAGTTGTTTTGTCGACTTCTTACATACATTTCATTAAAACAAAAGTCCTGAATGAAAAGAATAACAATATATACATATGCCACTGACAGTATAAATGTAATTTATAAAAGGTATGAAGTTTACAAAATGATGTGAAAAGTCAGCACTATCTTTTTTTCTTTTATTCCTATAGGTTTTTTTTTTTTTTTACTTTAAACTGTAGTTCCTAAAAATGCAAATGTGGTATGAAAATTATGAATTTCCTTGTATTTGTTTTATTTAATTGATGACTTTTTGAAATGTTGGCAACAGGTCAGTATACTGAGAAAGTACAGAAAAATGTATAAAAGAAAACCAGGAATCCAGTCTATCAAAAATGAGGTAAGTATAAATGTATGTGTGTTTTGCATATTATATACAGACATGCAATTAGCTAGTCTTAAGTGTCAGGCAGTTTAAAACACAGGGTAAAAATAATCATACCACTATCACAAAGAATTTCCTCAGAGAGTACAGGAACAGTATAACAGACGGCAAATTTTTATTTGATTTATTTTAAACTAAACATTTTACCTGGAATGCTTCACACATAACTTTTGATTGTAAATCTCCTGTATCTGCTTTTAGAATTATATCAGTCAGTTTATGGACAATTGCAACAAATGGTCCTTGTTCTTCAAGAGGATGACTTAAATCGATCTAAAATAGAAATAGATAATTCGAGAAACCCCTAAATGTATATTATAACACACTTTTGAACCATGAGCACGTTACTTAATAGACTTTAAAATTAGCCACAAACTACTCACTTCCATCATGAATATTAAACAATCATAAAACTTATTTTTTTAAATAATTTTAAAATTAATCAATTAAACAATTTTTAGTGAAGTTATAAATAAAATCTTATTAATAACACAAAATTCCACTTTATAATTACTTCCTGTTATTTCTTCTGTATTGTCTCTACTTTATTAATTTATGTAGTCACATAATTTTCCTCCTTCTATAAATCCAAAAATTAAGTACATTATAAGGCCTTTTAAAGTTTTGTATATCCTTTTCTTCGTAATTTCAATAATCTATTTATTGCAAAGTTCACTTTTAGATTTTCTCTCCAAAGAGAAATCAATGTTAATTAATCTAAAAATAAATAAACTTTCATTTAATGTTTTTCTATAGCTGAAAATATCAGATACCTGTACAAATAAAATGATATTTATTTTATATAAAATATTGTGATTACATTTCATACAAATGCTGCTACATAAAAAAACAGTACATTTCAGCAAAACATGTGAAGAATGACAATAAGATTTCACTCTTTAAAAAAAGGGAGGAGGCAAACTACTGAATTTCAACTGTATAATGTTGTTTAATTAAAACTAAATAATCTCTAACAAACATTACAATTTTTTCTCCTGTGAAATAGCATACTCTAAGTTCGCTATATTATTAATGTGTATTATAATTTTTTTTTTGCATTATTCAAATTGTTCAATTTCTAAGAGCAGTCAAAATAAAAAAAATTAAAAATATCTAGTCAAAATTCAAAATTTGAAGAAACTTGTTATAGATGAAGCATAGTACTCAAAATGAAAATACAATCTTACAACTGACCAAGTACCTGCTACCACTGACCTGTTTAAAAATCACTAGTCTCTCCAACTGTAAAGCATATCATGATTTAATAAATTCATAAAAAGTATAAAATCTTAATAGGTTACAAAACAGACCTTAGACAGATAATTTATCTAAAGGCTGCTAAGCTATTACCATACCAATTTACTAAACAAAGCTTCATCATGATGCTGATCTATAGCTAGATTTTTTAAAATTTTTAATGGCAACTTTTCTAAAACATTAATGCTTCTGATTGGGTAAAGAAGTTTATGCCTCAGTAAAACCAATAATTTAAACTTTTTAAAAAACTGTAATATTGCACACTTGATCAATTCTCAAATTTTTTGAATGATTGAGAAAACTCATTACCAAATTTTTATGCAGAGAAGTTTAAATTTAAAAGCATTACAGTGTAGATTTAAATGAGTTATTAATTTTAAATTTTAAGACTCAAAAAAATTTCCATTACCAGATAATTTGGAGCAATATTTTTCAAACGTAACATTTCTAAAACTTTGAAATTTATAAAAAAAAAATTTATTTGGTAAACCCTCAAATTGAAAAATACATGATTTTCCTAGACTAAAACTTTAATAAACCATAACAGTAAAAATTGAAAATATAGTAAAGTGATTACTTACAACTTGTTAAAGACATTGAATTCAGCAGATTAACAGTTAAAACCACAAAGTGCCACTTGATTGTCACATTTACTTAAAAACAGAAGGTAAAAGAGACTACAAAGCATAAAATTTAAAACTTGTCAAAAACAGCTTTTATCCTCATTATGGAACTTTCCCCTAAAACTCATACAGAATTACACACGGTATTTCACATTATTCACTATGCATATAATAGATGTAATATATAAAATATTAGCAAACATTAACCAACATAATTTTAATAATTAACAGAGCACAAGAGCTACATAAATAAACTTTTTAAATTATACAGATACTTTACCTTGACAAGTTCAAATCCATAGGTTCTAGAAGAAGAAAAAAAAAATACTTTTTCTAGATTAAATTAAATGATTATATCAACAGACAATGGATGCAAAAATTTAAAGAACATAACAACACTACAAAACTATTATACATTATCACCTACTGATATTTAAATATTTCACCACTGACATTAATTTAATTTCAAATATTGTAGTTGCAATCAAAATTTCACCCTCAGAAGGAAAAGTAATGAAACAAAAGAAATCAATTACAGAAAGTTTTCATTCATCAAGACACATTAAAAAATTAAGATCTAAATGGTTATAAAAACGAATCTTAACAATTTTACTCACATAGAAATAAAACATTTAATTCACATACATTGGCAATCACATTATAAATTCTTAAAAATGTACGTGATTTATACAATCTATTAAACTTACCGGCAAACATCAGAAAATTCTTGAACGTTGAATTTTCGACTTTTCTTTTCACTCCACCAACAACCAATACGGCCCAAAGGATAGGAACTCATCTTAATAATAGTAATCAACGCCCAAAACAATTGTTAAGTGATAATAATTTTAGAAAAATATTGAATTAAAATGGTAAAAGGAATCGTAACCTAAGAAAGCCATACAGAAGTAATAAATCCAACACCCTACGAGGCAGAGGTAGAACACATTAATGATCGTATCCGGCTTCAGAATGTTTACGCAATAAATTCTGAATTAATAGGTAAAGAAACAGCTGTCAGTATATTATGATAAGTAAAAGAAAGGAAGAAATACAAAAGCAATCTAAATGAACGCTAAACAAACTTTCACAGTGAAACAAGAAAATAATTTTTTTAAGCAATATCTACACGAAGAATAATTTCAAAAACAAACGCAAATACAAGCAAAATTACTGTTGCCAGTATTGCTGTAACAATATGAAGTCATAGTTTATTATTAGATTCCAGATTTCCAAGTATCGTCAATCGGTCATCTGGTCATGTTACTTCATGCATTGCTATGATGTCAGAGAAAGGATATAATGAATCATTGCGAAATTGTCTTGTTAGAGACAAGCAGTGTGTTAAACATCAGCTGTCTACTTCTTGTGACACCATTTCGTGAGATGGAGGATTTTTTTTTTTTTTTCCTTCATCAATTTTCGAGTTGCGAAAGAGACTGATTTTTTTTTTTTTTTTTTTAGGTTGGTGATTGTTTTACATTATTAATTAACTAATTTTTATAAATATTATGTATATAGAAGTATAAACTTGAGGGAGAGTGTACAATTGTAGCAAAAATGTACATAAGAGTATTTTAAAGAAAAACAGCTATTAAAAAGGGCTTCTAGCTATAAATTCAGGTATGATATGAGACCAAATATTAAGCTATCATGCAAGATTGTACAGAAAACACTCTTACAATTAGATAACTCTTCTAAGGTGGTTTCCCGTGGCAGGTATTGTGAAACAACACTGGGAACACTATCTTTTTAACGGACTATGTTATGTCTGTGGGGGAAGGGAGGGGGCCTACATCTTCCCAGTGCTTGAATTATTGCTTAAAAATCCCATTAATGAACATTAATTTAGGGTCTCCACCACCCAACCCCTAATGAGACTAAAATTCGTATTAAAAAGAGTAATTGAAGTATCATTTTTCATCCTCCAGAAATAAAAATGCCTCCCATATGAACGGAACATTTTCCCTCAAGGAAAGGATTTTGATTACGCCCCTGATTAAAAAGTATAAATTGAATGGGACTTTTTAAAAGGAATAAAGTTATCTTTATCTAACATGTAAATTACAACCACTATCTAAAAGCTTTCAAGCTACCTCTACCAAGATCTAAGTTAATAAATACATCAGTAGAGTAATATGCACTCAACTCGATGATGGCCTCAGCATATGATTCCGAATCTTCTGCTAGAGAAGGTGATGTTTCTAAACAGAGTGTTTCATTTAACTATTTCCTTCTTGTTATATAAGCGATCTGTATTGCAGTATTTTCCACTGTCCATAAATGATAATCAAAAAATTATTTTAGTGCTATGTTGTTTGAACATTATATCATATTTTTAAACTTTCTATGATATTTGTTAATCACAGTTTAACATCTGCTCTTCTGAAATACGTAAAAATTGTAACTGTTTATGTATTTTCAAAATGTCCTATACATTATGCTTCATGTTTGTCGATTGTTGTGTTTTAAAAAATTATTTAGGTCATCGAATTGTATTGTTTGTGAATGACGTAAGATTGTCAATGTTAAAAGACAGTGCCATTGGTTTAGACCAAATGACATGTTTATCAAGTGCTTCAAAGCTGTTTTACTGGGAATCATGTGAGATTTGATCGAAAAAAATTATTTTACCCAAGAGTTGAAGGACATAAATTTATTAAGATCAACAATAAATTCTTATAAGAAAACATCAATATCTGTCTGTTCCCCTAAAGTGTATGATGGAGAAATATTTTCATAAGTTTTTCTTCATGAGTGAATAAATGTTCTAACACCTAAGGTGAACAGGGGTAAGTGCAGACCAAAACTTACAAAGTTTGAAAGACCGTATAAAACTGGTTTTAGCAGCTAGAAATGTGAAAGTGTATGCAGATTAGACTCGCAAATCTTCACTTTCAAAAGTTCCACATAGAACCTTTTGATTCACCAATTTCGTATTTTTAGAATTGAAAATATTTGTAAGATCTAAGACATGCACTTACTATTCAAAAGCAGGGTAAGTGCATATCCATTCATTATATATTGCCTGTTTTACTCTACAATGGTGTTAGGGTAAGTGCAAATAACTTGTTTCTTGATGATACTTTTGCTCTTTGAAATTCTTGAATTAAACAAAAATTTGTTGAATTAGGAATTTTTCCCCTTTTTGGGTCCTGAAAAATGAAGCAAGGGAAAAATACAGAATAGTGGAGAAACTTTTTATACCTCTTTATTCATTCAAGTTTATTTTAAAGGTAAAAGTAGCAAAGAACAGTCAAATATGTTTAGAAATCAGGAAAAAGGAAATTATTCTCATTAACATTTGCACTTACCCTAACAATGGAATTTTAGTAGGGTAAGTGCAGACCAGGACTCTGTTTAAAAATTGAGAAGTAGAAGAAACAACTGATAATGCAATTAAACAATAATATTAAAGATGTTAACTTACCACAAAAATGCCTTGAAACAGTATCAACTAAGGCGGAGGATCATTGATAACGATTCCCACATACATCTCATTTATGCAAGTAAAATAAATGTGACACAAAAGCAACAATCACCATCATTTCAATATGAAAATTATTGGGCAAATATAAATTTAAGAAACCTTGTTTTAGCTCAATAGTCTCTTCATCAAAAATTTAAAGCAATGAAAGATTTATTTTTTATATGTTTAACTCTTACTATATAGACCCTTTGAAATGATGATTTATGCTTCATATTTTTCTCTTTACATTCGGGGAATTATATTTTTTAATATTTGTATTAATGATAAAAAGAATTTAATAGTAGAACAGTAACTTTAATAATAATCTTTTTAATTCATAATTATGAGATTAGGTTAAAAAAACAAATATTGAATGATTATTTTCTTGGTGGTGAGGTTTAGTATTTAAGACGTATTCACCCTCTATTTTTATTCTATTTCACTGACTGTCAATCATTATTTTATTGCCTTTAAAATGTATGTAATGAATATTACATGTTTTGAGTTTAAAAAAATCAAGTAAAAGAAAAGCTTGCTAAGAAATAGAAGTGTTTTTGGCATAGGGTGAAGTGGGGTAAGTGAGAATGCAAAATCATATAGTTCCACTTTGAATCTAAATAAGTTTTTAACAAGTTGTATTTGTATGAAAATTTGCATACATACTTTTGGTTGTGTTCTACATTTATAGTTTTATTTTTTTTTTTAATATGCACAACACAACTTTTTTTGCCGTAAATATTTAAAGTTTTTGTGTTTTCACTTCCCCTAAGTATGGGGGTAAGTGAGAACGTGGGTCCTGATAAATCATAGTTGCTTATAGCAAAATAAGTAGAGCAAGGGAAAAATAGATATTTCATGCTGAACAAAAGGCTATTTTTTATTTATTTATTTATATTTTTACATTCTTTTGTTGTGGAGGTATTCAAGTTGTTCAAGTTAGCAGTGTGAGCAACGTCCGAATATTAACAAAATAAGTATATTTGTATTATTTGTTTTAATATAACAAATGTATGTTAAAAGTTCAAAAAAAGGTTTTTTTTCCTTTGCCTAGGCCCTTTTGAATATTTTAGGACCAAAAAGACACATAAAAAATTAGTTCACCATGCCTTCCAGGCCTCGGCTCTTCCAGGAACACTAATAAGTCATCATCTGGTACAAAAGGCAACTCAGAAAAAAAGACAACAGAATTAGAAATTTAATTTATTCACACACAGTTTGTAATATCCACTCTACTCACATTCACTAACAGTTAGTCTAAACAAGTTAGTGTATTACAATTCACTTCTTCAAACCTACAACAAAAAAACTAGATTCAGTTACATAATTTACTATTTTTGAATGTTAAGGAATTATAAACAATCATCAGCTGTGAAAGAAACATGGCAAAAGGTGGTTGGTTATGAAGTTTCCTCAGCTAGAAAACGTATGTTGGGAAGAAAAAACTATTTATGGCTGTTATAACACAAAGGTTGGTTTTTTCAGTATATGGGGCAAATGAGAACTGCTGTTCTCACTTGCCCTAACCTTTGTGTTCTCATTTGCCTCAACACAAAATTTTTATGGGGCAAGTGAAAACCTTGCAGTACTGAAGTAATATTGCAAAAAAATAGTTTTTATATATTTTATTTGTATACTTTGTTTCTTAATGAATAAGTGGGTATTTTCAAAATAACTCTATGTGTTGTGGTTAATTAGTTACAATTTTTTTTGGCTGGTACTCGAACTTAAATAAATAAAATATAAACATAAATTATAAACATAACTGTAAATAAAATATAAACATAACAATAGAGCAAAAATTTTCCTATAAAGTACACTTGAAATTTTTTATATAAAGTTAAATTTTTTAGGGTTTTAAGCCCGCATTCTCACTTGTCTTCTTCACCCTATCTAATTTTTTTATAGGAAATTCATAAAAATCTATCTGTAAGAAACTAGGTAATAGATCTTTTAGATTGCTTTCCTAGTTATTTTTCAGGTTATATTTTAACTGTTTGAAGTTAGTTAATGATAATTGTTCTACTCTGTTGCCAGGGGATGAAATGCATGCTAAGGTTAACATTTCCTGTACAAAAATTAAATTTAACCTTTTACACGCCAATGTTCCCAAAAGGGAACATCAACTTCAAAATTCTGTGAAAAATACAATTTTATTCATATTGCTCTATAAAAATTATTACTTAGAACGAAGATATGGATTGATTTTTTGACATCGAGGTTACGTTAATAAAATAAATAATGTCTAGGGGAAAAAAATCGTAACTTTGGCTTTTTTCTAACTTTTCGTCGAACAAAATTCAAAAATTCGTATAAAATTCAAAATTCAACAAATGATTTTAAAATTAAGAGGGAGTAATTAAAAATGATCATTTTCTTGGTAGAAAATAAGTTATATCAATAAAGATTAAATTTTGTTGTTACTATTGAATGAAAAATTTGCATGTTCCCAAAAGGGAACATTGGCGTGTAAAGGGTAGTTTTTCAACATAATTAAGTTATTTTGATTACAGTGCATAGGAGTATTGATAAAATGTTTTTGAACACGAGAGCTATTAGTACATATCAAGGAAAGATGTTTATGACTTTGATCTACTTTCATTACGCCTGTTCACCCCTCCCCCCACCCCTCTCCCCCATGTGTGTGACGGAGAGGGGGGAGGGGGACTCCGATGGGTCTGAAGTGGATTACTCATAGCTTGCGCTGAAAAACGTGTGTTTGTTGATAGTTAGACGTTGTTTATGACTCTATTGGAGGGGCACATAATATATAGGAAAACACGTGATTATGAGTTCTCAGTATTTTCCTTTACTCTGCGATTTTCTTCAGTTGAGAGAGGATATGTCACTTCCATTCCAAATTGAGTATAGATGAATCCATAGTGCCCTGTTACGATCATCAATCGGGTAAATTGTGTATACTGGGTAAACCAATATAGTTTGGTTTTAAAATATGGATGTTGTGTTCCACCAGTGGCTATGAGAATCTATAGTGGAAAAATTTCAGAAATAGAAAACTCTCCTCTTGGATCTAGAGTTGTGTGGGAGCTTCTATCCAGTGTTGAAAATCCAGAGATGCATGAAATTTTCATTGACAACTTTTTCTCATCACACAAGCTGTTTACTGAGTTTTCTGAAAAAGGGTTTCAAAGCAACTTGCACAATTCGGGAATTTCGGACAGGAAGATGCTTTCTCAAATCACCAAAGGAAGCCTCAAAATGGCAAAGAGGAAATTTTGAGTATTGAAGTGATGGTCAAGCTTATATTTGTCGCTGGACAGTGCTGTAGTAACTATAGCATCCAATTATTCGACCCATGAGCCTATCGTAAAACCAAGCGATTTTGTCAAGCACCAAAAAAAAGAAGAATTGATGTTTCTCAGCCACATCTGATAAAAATGTATAATGAGGGGATGGGAGGTGTCGATTTACTAGACACACTTCTTGGATCATATCGACCTATGTTTAGAAACAAAAAATGGTATTGGAATCTGTTTAGCAATGCGCTAAACATGGCTGTCGCTGCTGGATGGATTTTGCATTTACATTTGCACAAAGGTACAACAGCAGAACTATCGCATCTCAGGAGAGAAGCAACTGTGTGTTTGCTTCGCATGAAATTGAAAATCCACTCTGTTCCTGGACCTCACGCACATTGCTATGAATCTTTGAGACAATCAGATGTACATTTTATTGTGCCATCAGCACAAGGATGTTGTGTTGTATTCCAAAAGAATACTAGAAAAAAATATTTTGTGTGAGAAAAGACTGCATGAGAAATACTTTCCTACCTACGATGGACAGTAGAAAACACGTAGAGCAAAAAAGCTAAGAACAAAAATCATTTTTCGTTTTCTTTTTCTTATTTTAAAGAATTTTGGTAGTTTTTTTCTTTCTCCTTGTATTTTTTAGATTTTCATTCATATTATTATTGTCCTGTGAATTTTTACACAGAGATTATCTGTTACTTCCTTTTTTCTAATGGTTTTTCAATTGTTTGATTAACATGCTAATAAATAATTGTAAAACTGTTTAAATATAGTAATTTTTGCTCATCAACTGTAAAATTAATTTTTTTTAAATTTAGTGGGAAAACTTTTCCTTTTGAAAGCTTCATTGCACCTCTTGACTAGTTAAGGTGGTATAGCTCTTGAGCACCACCACGGCTTGACCCCGACCGCGGGGGGTGGGGGGGTGAACCCCGGCTATTTTTCTGCTTAACCTGTGCTATTACTCTATAACTTTTAGAAATTTACTTATAACTATTAAAAAATTGGGTACAGAAATCGAAATTTGAATGTAAGCGTCGTTAATCATATTTTATAAAAACATGTGGAAAAACTAAGTGTTTCCCGCCAATGTTCCCTTTTGGGAACATGTTATAAATCATATACAAAATTTTTTTTTTGAAAAAAAAAGTACTCATAGTTCTTATGTTTGAGTTTTAATGTGATTTTTATCAATAAATAGTTTGTGTTACCTTTCGATCATAGTGCGGCGTGTAAAAGGTTAAACAATCAAAAAGTGATTTTAATACAATCAAATGTATTTGTCCCCATGCTAGTAGAAGAAAATAAGTCATAAGACAAGCTACTTGTGTTTTTTAAAATGAGATTAATTGCATGAATAAAAGTTCATTCTGATAGTTTTTTATCTAACTGTTCAATGAAAGTTTAACAAGCGCTTGTTAAATTTTCATTGAATTATAAGGGATAAGAAAAGGATTTCTATTTTTTATAGCTCTTAATGTTATTATTATGAATATTTTTAACATTTTGTTTGTTGTCTTTTGAAGAATACTTCCTTAAAGTTAATCCAATCAATTTTGAACTCTTAATTTAACTTTTTTGTCTCTTCTGTATTAGTGTAAATAAACAGTAAGATATGAGTTGGCACAACATTGTTTTACAAAGTCATTTATGCTTATTAAGTTCTAACTGGGTAATCTTGATTTTGTAATGAAGCAAATAATTAACACTGTTCATAAATATATTTTGTGTAAAGGAATCTTTGTTGTTTTTGATTTGTAGGATGCTTTAGAGTGACTATTCTTTTAAATATTTTTTTTAATTATAAGTATACTGTTCATAATTGTTATTTTTTTAAATTTTGATCTTCTTGTATGATTGTTTTTCTGTATTGAAGGTCATTGTCATATATGTTCACTGTAATAGTCTTTTAATTTGTTCAATGATGTTTACAGGTAAATCTCAGCGCTTGTTAAAACCTTTAAGATCAATTGTTAGTGATGCAGGTATTTATACCTATTGTGCTATTTGTGCAATATCTCTTCATGATCTCTTCAAAGAAGAATGGAACAAGTAAGTTTGTGATCTTATGTTATTTCTAGCATTATATAAATAATATTCGCATTTGTTTAGGGAAAGACAGCAGATTATTAAGTAGTAGCTGAGTCAAGAGTAATTTTGTATAAGCACCTATTGCTGTTAGAACTGTAAACAGGGGATAGAAAACAGGAGATCTATGCAGATTATGATATTTATTCATTGATTTTATAGAAATTTAAGTAAACTATGCAATTTCTCTGTGTATTATATTTTTTTAATTATTTTTTTTCTCCAGTAGGTTAACCACGTAATGTTGTGAGGAATTTTTCACATGTTTAATTAACATTTGATTATTTGGTTACTTGATTAATGCAGCATGTATTCAGGCTGTTATATACAGATAAATGTATTTTAAATTTACAATCATATTTATAAGTATGTAAGGTTTTCTGTTTGATTGATAGTATGCTATAAGGCATAGGTGGCAGAAATCGAGAGCATGAAGGGATGTTAGCCTCTAATCCAAATTTTTGTATAGATACAAATTACTTTTTTTACACTTGGTATTTTCTGCTCAGAAATATTTTTCATACCCCTAAAAATTATCACCTGTGTTTCATTGTCTATATATTATCAAATAACATTGTGTTTTGCATGCATGTAAATTTTATAACAATTTTTATAATACTGTCTCATATACTGAGAGTTTGAAAGCATGTGGCTGTTGGGTTGTTATTATTTGTTAATGGCCTGCTAGCATCTATTGTGACATTATGCAGAAAAACTTCATTAATTCATACTAGTAAAGGAGACTAGCTGTCTAAATAAACTCTAAAATAAACCAGAAAATATTTTTAGTCAAATGATGACTAAATGGCTCCAGCATTCAGAATCTGCAAATCCAAATCCTTTGTAAACATGTGTGTTTATAGCCAGTTAGAATTTGCTTTAAGTTGTAGGTCCTAGTCAGTTTAAACCTTATGTTACAAAATATGATTGCTGAGCTCCTAATCAATCAATCTGAAAATATTTTAAATAGGATCTTAAAACTATTAATTTGGGAAATTAAACATGACTTTCTTAATTTTGAAGTACTTAAAACAAATTTGAAGGCTTACTTCATAGAAATATGATGCATAAAATTAAAAATATGTACTCTGAGTTGTTGAATCTTGTAATACTGAGAAAATTACACTTCTTTATAACCCTAGTTTTGTTACACTTGCATCCTATGTCATATCTAGCAATAAAATACCAGTCAATCTCTACTGTCCCAGCCCCATTTTTTTGTTTTATTTCTTTAATTACAAACTTGGGGGTATCTCATCATTATTGATTCTCCTTCTCTGAAAGTAATTTATCCTCAAAACGTACTGCAGCTGTCACATCATCTCTAATTTCTTTCTCCATCAAAATGGTTCCACTTCATCTTCTTGTCAGTATAACCATCAAACTTCCTATAAGTTTAACCATTGAACTTCTAATCATACTTGACCATTCTCCATTACAACTGCCTGTTCACCTGCTGACAGTGTATGAAGACAATTTTTCTCTATTTTTGCATGAAGCACGAGTTAACCAAATTAATTATAATTAAATACATTTTGTTTTCAAAATTAACTGAGAAAATTTTAAAATTTATTCAAAGATTAAGGAGTAAACATAAGCCATAGCTTGTAAAATAATTGTAAATAAATTTGAATAAAAATCTATTTGAAGTAATGGTCACTAGTGATTTACAACTGTGATAATCATGATTCTATATGTAGTTTAATTCTATGTTCTAATTACTTCATTTTAATGAATATTTTTGAGTTGCTTGTGTAATTTACTTTAACCATGATTTTTTTTTAAAATTGTTATATGTGTGTTACTGGAATATAAATGTTGTATTACAGGAGAGCTTTGTAGATTTTGAATATTTAACAGAGTGCAAATAACAGATTCCTTTGAATTAGTTTATTTAAGTTTAAAGTATTAATAAATACCTGAAGTATGATTTTGGTTAAAATATAGTCAGTAAAATATATGTTATTTAATCTTAAAATTGGTTAAAATGTAGGACCTTCAGAGAGCAGTGTGTATCCAGGCATATATCACATGTTGGATTACCGAAACAGGTATGTAATCTAATTTTCTGCTTAATTTAGTCCCTCTTTTTTAGAAAAAAAAAGTAATTACTTTTCATGTATGGCTTTCTAAGATTTTTATGTTACAAAATTCTTTATTAAAACTAAATTTATTTTGTATTTAAATTTATTCAATAGTTTTCGTATTCAGATAAAGCTTCAGTTCATTTAAAAGTACTGAAATTATTAGCATAATGTATTGAAGATTGTAGAACCATAAAATTCAATTTTAATGTATGACAAATTTGCAAATTCAGCTGCATAATTTTTTTTAATCATTTTATTTTTCTGTTTTATGCCAATATATAAGTCTATAGCAGTAATTTATTTTATATTTTAACCACATACTTGTTATAAGTTTTAGAAAATTGACATATTTTAATCTTATATTGATTCTTTTATGCTTTACTTTTTAATACTATTTAAGATTATTCATAAAAGGTAAACCTGGGATCCACTGTGTAAGTATAATTTGTATATTCTAGCATTGCTGAATAATAATGAACATGCACTAATAATGAATGGCTAAAAAAAGATTGTCTTTAATTTTTTATCACTACATTTTTAAAATAATTACAAGACAAAAATAACTTTTTATATGCCATGTTTTTAAATTTTTTGTTGAATCATATAAACTTGACAATTCTATGTATTAATAAATACTTAAAAAATTTTTTTTTGATGAATTATCCCATCAACTTGAAAGAAAATGAAGTTAATTCGAAGTTAACTTGCCTTAACTTTTCATTCCCGTCCTGGCCGATAGATGGCTGCACCAGTCTACAAAACAAAATTAACTGAAAATGAATTCAAATCTGCTTAAAGATGGCTAAAAGTATTAAAATAATGCATTGTCATTGTGTTCTCAGCTATTCTAAAAGTTTCAAATGTCTAGCTAGTCAGGAAGTTAGTTAAAAATCGATTGCAAGATTTGTACAGGACAAACACACAAATAAACAAGAAAGTGAGTTAATAAAATCATGGAAAAAATAGTATAATTGAAAAAAGCACTCACAATTCACCCAAATTATACTAATTGACAACCTCAATAATTCTGTGGGAAGTTTAAAATTAGATACAAGGATCAGACATCCAACTTTCCAGTCCATTTATTGATCTTAAAATTATTTAAATATTGTTATTAAATTGAGAAAAAGGTTAACTTATCCATATTTTAAAACATTTAGAAGATATGGCTGAGTATTTAATTTCTTGAGTCAAAATTTATATACCCATCTTTAAATGGAAAGGAAAGGGGGGAAAAATTAACCTTATTTATCATTAGCTATTTTTACACTGCAGTAATATATATATATATATATATATATATATATATATATATATATATATATATATATATATATATATATATATATGTGTGTGTGTGTGGGGGGGGGGGGGTAATATTGTATCTTAATATAAAAGTTGTATATTAATTTGATGTTTTAGTATGTGCATTTTAACATGTGTTAAGGTATTGTGAAGTGTTTAAATGTAATCATATATCTGAAGGTTAAAAGAAGTTTTGCATGTAATGTTGGAATTAAAATGTAATATTCTTGATATAAGTTGTTGTTTAACATAAAAGTTTAGCATTTGATTTTCCTCTACTGAATAAAAGCGTTGAAATATTCATCTGTGTAAAATCTGGGTTCATCTTAGATTTATTTTCATTACAAAAACTGCAGCACAGTTGTTACGATGGTTTACTGTGATCGCCAGAGGGAGCTCTTTTATGAGATCTCGTTGTTGTCCTGGTTACGTGTTTTAAGAGTTACGTGTTTTATGAGTTAGTCATTCTAACAATATTTGTAATAAAATGTGGTTGTCGCTTACTGAGCTCTCGTAACTTCTTTTCTGTGGAGTTTTTATTTAAATCTAGTGATGGTCATCGTGAACAACAGTAATTAATACACATTTTCTTTGTATTTTTGATAGCCTATTAAAGATATTAAAATTTAAGTTAATTTAAAGTATATTTTAGACCTCTTAATTTACAGGGAAATATAGTTGAAATGGAGATAAATTAAAATTATTTTACAGATGCCCTTGAATAGGAATATTAAGTTTGTTGGTTTATGTAAAAATTATCAGATAAAGTCTTCATGCATGTTGAAATTTTCATTATTTGATGTGAAATACACACTTGTGCAGATTTAGAACAAACTTAATTATAACTGTGATTTTATATTTAATATTCACTGGACTGTTATTGATAATATACACACATTCATACCTCCTCACCTGCTTACTGTAAAAGCCAGTCTTACCTAGTTAAATTTGAAATTATATATTATGTATTTTCCTTTCTGTTTTATATAAATTTGAATAGTTTTCTTTTATTTTGTATGTTTTCTCAACATCTGATTCATTAATAATAACTGAAAAATTTAGTAAATCCATTCAAGGCAATATGACTGAGTTATAGTTCATTGTTTATTGCATTGCTTTTTGACTGGTGTGTCCGGCACGTGGGCTGCATGCAGCCCTGGATATTTAGTAATGTGGCCTCACAGATCTTATGAGTAAAGTTTAGTAAACCTATCTTTCCACAGAAATATGTCCTCACTTCACAATCATTCCCTATTCATGTCATCACTTTTTGGCACTATGTGTGTTTGTGAATAACTTTTTAAAGAAATGAAGTACGCAAAGAATAATATTAGATCAAAAATTTCTCATGAGCTCCTTAAGAACTCACTAAGAATTGAAACCACTTTCATTGAATGAGACATTGATGTACCAGTTTCTCCTAAACAAGGTAAAATATTCTGCTAGTTTTATCTTTATATTGCCCTCTTTTTTATAGTTATAAAAAATAAAGGAGGTTTTGTTATTTTACATTATTATGTTATGTATTTTATATGCAGCCCAAAACTATTCCTCTTCATTCAATACGGCCCTAGCAAGCCAAAAGGCTGGACACCCATGTTAAATATATTTTGTCATATGTAAATAATGAAGGAATATATTATCTAGTTTATCATATAATTTTAAATATTACCTGGATGAAATATGTTGCTTTATTTTTAATGCAGTCAGCTCATGCTCTGTTTAAAAATCATATTCTGTGAATACCTGACCATTTTATAAGATGTAAATACTACAGACTCTGATTCATAAAATATATATTTCAGGTAAAACCTGCAATGTTTGCTTTTTTAAATGGAGAAAAATGTGAATTAGATCCATTAATAAAAGTCCTTAAAAAGGAGCCTGGATTAAATGGAAACTGCTTGAGGATTATTGAAGATTTAATCTTATTTGCCGTTGAAGATGGTGAGTAAATATTCTCACAAGCTTATCATCAATGACAGTATTTATTATTTTAGTCAATGATCAATCTTTTATGTTCTTATAATTTCTTAGCTTTTATATATAGAAAAGCCGAAATTGCATGGCTGCTAGCTCAAACCAATAGTGTGTATTAAAGTCATATTAGTGTAAACTTGCTCAAAAAATACTCATTGTCAAGAGACTAAATACATATTATATGAACTGAGATTTTTTAAAAAAAACCTGTGCTACATAATCAGGGGTCAAATCATTGTGGATAAATAACTGAGTCAGACCAGTATGAAAAGTGAGATGCTCATGTCAGCTTTAATGATTACCTGCCAAAAGTGGTTTATGGGGAAAAGGAACTATGATTTTACCAGCAGGGAGACCTTGTCAGTTTGGTAGGTCATTGAAGGCTATCTGAGGGTTGTGCATTTTTATAAAAAAATTTTAGTGTTCTTAATGGAATACATAAAATGCAAAAATATGTATATCTTGCTTTCAATAAGAAATTGCTTACTATATTTTTTTTTTTAGTTAGTTAGTGCTGCAAAATTTTTTCTGAGGGTATGGGGTCGAGAGCAATACCAATGGATGCAGAAAAATGGGGGGACTAAAGTAAGACATGTCTCATCTTCGTCGGACATTAAGTTTTTTTTAATTTTATGTTTTGTGGGAAAATATTGACTTTTTCATCTTCAGATTACGATAACTCGCCAAAAAATGATCATAGAATTTTAATCTTTTTACAATCTAAAACTAAACTACAGCCACTTCTCTTTCAAAATAGACCTCATTTGTTTAAAAATATTTTAAAACAGACTAATATTTTCATCAAAAAAGTGAAACACAGTTTTTCAAGAAATATTGACCTTTTTCATCTTCAGATTGCAATAACTCACCAAAAAGGATCGTAGAATTTTGATCTTTTTACAGTCTAAGACTACAGACATTTCTCTTTCAAACTAGACCTCATTTGTTTAAGAATATTTTAAAAAAGACTAATATTTTTGCCAAAAAATGAAACAGAGTTTTTTAAGAAATATCATCCCCTATGTGGATGTAATATTGATGCTCCTTGAGTTTATATCTTAGAAAGAAAATATTTACATCATCTGGAAGCTGAAAGCTTTCTTATTCATATAAACCTCATTTCAAGTCTATATCTTAAATTTTCGATTTTTTAATTGAATTTTAAAGCTGATAATTCAACAGTGATGAAACACCCTTCGCATTAAGGGTGACAACAGTAAATGGATGGAAGCAATTACATTGCCTGAGAATTACCCCTATGTACCTCGCTATTAGCCATAATAGAGGAGCGAGCCTTGGGGCGAAGCCCCTAGTGCTTTAAATAGAGATATGATTTATGTAACATGCCTATCAGATATGTTTTAAGAGAAGATGTTCATTCAGGTTAGTTTAATGGGAAAATTTATATTTCTAAGGTATTATCAAGCATTTCAGTAGAAGAGATAATACATGAATGATAAGTATATTCTGAATACCTCAACTGTTGTATTTTGAATACATTTATATTATTGATATTTTATTGCATTTGACAAGCAATTAAATAATAAACAGGTATATTCATACTATTTGATAATAAATTATGAATATCATGACTCTTGAATTTTGAATATATTTATAATATTGTTGATGTTTAATTGTTTATAATGAACAATATAAAATTAATAATGCTTTTGGGAATTGTTCATTGCGACAATCACACCAATGCTTCTGGGCCTGATGTTTAACTGTTGATTAGTCCGAAACATGTAGCCAGTGCTTTTTAATTTTATTGTGGTATGGAAGATGTGTTCTTTATGTAATTATTTTCTATAAGTTTCTGTAAGTCATAATTACTTGAGTTCATTTGTTGCTGTTTTGATAGAAATGATGATATAGAATACGGATTAATATTTTATCAAATCATTTGTATTCCTCATTCAGTTGTTGATTTCCACTAATGTAAATCTGTAGCCTTTATTACTAAATAAAAAGTTACTGTATATTTTCACTTTACAATATTTTTCATTAAATTTTTATTGGAATTTTTTTTATTTAATATATAATAAAATATATTATATTTTCCTTGCATGCCAGGCCTTTTGACTGGTGAGTCACATTTCTATTTTCCATTTAATTTTTTATAAAGTATTTATTGTCTTTTATGTCTAGTAAAGAGGTAAAATTAATTATCAATGTTGAAATTATAGGTTATTTCTTTAAATTTGTATTTTGAATTGCAGCAAAATGTATGCTAACATTTTTTCTTGTGTTTGTGCAAGAGTCTGTGACATATGTCATTTTAGTGCTTACCATAAAAGATAGAACCAAAGTTACATATCAAGCATAATATGAACTATAATATTTTGAGAAATATTACTATGAAGTGATGATTAACATTCAGCAACACCCAAAAATAAGAAAATGATATGAATAAGAATTTTTTATATTGATACATACTTCAACTAATCAAATTTCTTTATTTTTCTGCAGTCTTTTGTTACTGTCACTTTTAAAAAACTTAAGTTCAAAGTCGAAATTTTCTACTAGCCTAGATGGAATCAAATGCATGTACCATCTCCTTGTGTATTAATCGATTAAAGAATGGAATAGACCAGAGTTTCCCAAAGTGGGCGGTAGTAACCTTGGGTGACAATTGGGGGGCGGTGGATGCATAATGAAAGGATAAGACAATTCTGAAGCATTTAGAGGACAATAGACACAGAGTGTACGGGAAAGAACTAGGCAGGAAACAATTATATATTGTGATGCTTGTTAAGTATCTAATGATTTAGTTTTCTATTTTTGGTCTTATTCATAGCCCTGAGCATCTTAGGCATTACTCCTTATTCTGTATTTTTTACCAAATTTACTTATATTTTCTCCCTGCTGTTGTATTCAACATCAATCATCGACAGATAGAGATACCTGTTCCATCACTGAGAGATTTTTTTGGGGGGCAAGTGTTGATATTTGGCGAAGAGTAAGTGATGATTACTGATGATCCTTGACATTGGCCAGAGGATGGGTTTGAAATCCCATTGACCTTCACTTCTAGATTTAGTTGAACTTGAAATTGTAACAGCAAAAGGTATTTTTAATTTCCTTTTCAAATGTCTTGAGACACAAGGAATACCACAAAATTTCTTAAATGATAATTTAGTAGGTATTACATGTGACGGTGCAGCAGTTTTAATGGATCGGAAGAATGGAGCAACCAAATTAATGAAAGATTGATTCCCATCCTTGATAGTTTGGCACTGCATTAATCACAGACTCAAACTATCAGATACTGTTAAATGATACAGTTAAATCTGTTTCCAGTACTGTTAGATTCAAATCATTTATTGATAAGCTTGTAATGTACAAAGCATCTGGGAAAATGCTAAATAACTAAAAAGTGTGCAAGATTGCTGGATTGAACTAGAACTGGTTGAATTTTAAACGCATGGTGGGTTGCATATTTTTGAACAGTTTCTGCAGTTTGGAATCACTGAGACTTTGGTGAAATATTTTCAATATGCGGAAACTGATTGTACAAGAGACGCTAAAGAAAGATGTACATATGAAGGGTTAGAAAAAGACTACAACAACAGAATTTTTCCTAGATTTTGGATTCATATGTGATGCACTTCAAGAATTGAGTGACTTAAGCTTGGATTTACAAGACCTTGATCTTGACTTGTATAAGGCAAATAAAAAAAAAAATAAAACCTCTAATACAGGTTTTTGAAGAAAGTCCAATGACTCCTGGATCATACTTCAGATATTCTGTCAGAGTGGTCAAAATTTTCATTTTCATGGAGTTGAACTTCATGAAAAACGTTGTAAAAATGACCTTCCCAACCATCTAGAAGAATTTTACAAAACTTTGAAAAATTCATTGGAGTATAGATTGCTTGATAGTGAAAATGCTGATTTAGTACGAGCAGCTAAAATGCTTGTTATGAAATTATGCTCAGATGATACTGCTTTGCAATTAACATTTAAAGAGAGTGAAATGCAAGAACTGTCTACTAAATTTTAATTGAATGAGAGTGAAATTATTTGTTGATTTTGTGATTATTTTTGAGAAAAAGTGTCAGAAAAGCCATAACCTTTAAAAATTATTATGTCAACTATTCCAGTATCTTCAAGAGAATGGAATTTTTTCAAATGTATTAGATTGTTAACCCAAATAAAGCTTCTTTGTTGACGAAAACTATTTCAGTACTGTTATTTAGAGTTGTGGGACCACTTCTTATGTGTTTTGACCCACCAAAATAGGTTGAATCACAGTTGCTCCGAAAACATCATTCAACAGTAGATACCAACAGCAAGGAGCGAAATCAAAATAGTGTTGTGGACAAGAATTTTGAGAAAGTTTCGGATTTATTATAAATAAATTATTTGTAAAGAAAAACTAATAAATTAATTATTGCATGATAAATGTAGTTTGATATTTGACAATTCAATATGAAATACATTAGATATATAATGCTTAGATAATGCTAGCATTAGATATATAATGCCTAGCAAAGGAAAAACACCAGTTTATTAGTTTCATTAGTATTTAAGAGTGTTTGTATTTTGCCTTTTTACAGATAATATCATAGCTGAACCTAAAAGAAAAGGTAGACAATATAGTATCAAATATTTGAACTATGGCTTTATTCAGTTGCCTACAAACAACAGATTACTGGTGTGCCTGATTTACCAAAAAGTTTTATCAAATGAAGTTGTGAAGCCTTCAAGATTTCTAGAACATTTGACAAATGTACATGCTGATAAGAAAGATAAAACCTTATCTTATTTTCAAGTAATCAAAGAAAATTTTTGAGAAAGCCAACATTTGCATATCTCTTCCTCAGTAGAATCCAAGGAACGTGACAATGTGTTGGATGCTTCATATAATATTTTGTTAATGACTGCTAAATTGGGAAAACCGCATACTATTGGGGAAGAACTAATTCTACCAGCTATAACTGAAATAATACGCCGTGGACTACGCAAGCCAGCATCTGAAATTACAAAGAAAATTCCTTTGAGCAATAATACAGTGCAAAAAAGAATTGATGAAATGGCTCAAGATGTTGAAGACTCATTATGCGAGTATTTAAAAACATCCCTGTTCTCTATTCAGCTTGATGAATCAACTTTGCCAGTAAATGAGGCCTTACTTTTAAAATACTTTTGATTTATACAAGAACAAAACATATACCAAGAATTATTTATCACAAAAAATTTGCAAACTGATACCAAGGAAGAATCAATATTTCATGCATTGGAAGAGTTTTTTGAGGAAAAAGAAATCCCCCTCAGAAATATCTTCTCAGTTGCTACTGATGGTGCTCCAGTGATGATAGGACGCTACAGGAACCTGCTTGCATAATTAAAAAAAGTTGTTCTGAATGTATTCACCGTGCTCTGCGTCATTCGTCGGCAACATTTAATTGCCAAAAATCTAAGTGACCACCTACATAGGTCATTGCAGCATGCCGTTCAAGTAGTCAACACAATCAGATACAACGCATTGAATGATAGATTGTTTGGACAACTCTGCATTGAAAATGATGAAGAATTCAGTCGCCTGCTTCTTCATTCAGAAGTTGACCGTTAAAAGGTGCCTGTTTGGATCAATTTTATAAACTCTTTGATTCTGTGCTAGAACTCTTAGAAAACAAAGATGATAATTTCCGAGTCAACTTAATCAATTCCGAAAATTGGCATAGCCTATTTAACAGACTTGTTTCTAGTAAATTCAGTGACACAAATCAAACACTCAAAGGTGATGAGCTGAAATTAATAAAAGCAAAATATGTGATTTCCAAGTTTGTTGCAAAGCTTCTACTGTACAAAAAAAGGGGGGGAGGAAGAGGGGAAATCAACCAATTTCCACATTTATCAACAGTAGAAAAACCTGAAGAAGACTTCTTATCTATATTGTTAGCACTTGGAGGCTTTCGTTTCTGACTTCAACCAACGATTTGAAGACATTCTTAAAATGAACATACCCGATTGGGTTTTGGACCCTATTTCAAGATCAAACCCAAAAGAAGCTATAAAATTATAAGAACTAATAGAAGTAACAGCAATGAATATTTCAAGATCAAACCCAAAAGAAGCTATAAAATTATAAGAACTAATAGAAGTAACAGCAATGAAGAATTAAATTTTAAATTCAAACACAGCTATCAACAGTTCTGGCTCCAAAAAAAGATACTGACACTTTACCCTGTATGACTGGCTATAGTACAAATATTTTTAATAGGGTTTCCTTTACCCTATTTAGTGGAACGTGGGTTCAATGCGGTCACAAATCTGTTAACTAAAAACAGAAACCGACTGCAAATTGCCAATAGCGGTGATTTAAGAATGCTGCTGACTAAAATAGAGCTGAATATAAATAAACTGATTGCTGTGCACCAAGTTCATCCTTCTCATTAGTTTTACTGGTATTTGTAATTTTTACTAAATTGAACATTATCCTTCATTATCTTTATTTTCTGTGCATAATGTGAATGTAACTATCGTTGATTTTAATAAATTATTTCATGATTTCAAGCTTCAAAGTGTCTTATATAACAACAACATATTCCTATACTATGTTCTATGACAGGTAGAAATATAGATACATAAAAGAACTAAAATTTGTAATTGTATCTCTTTTGCTCACATAGGAAGGTTAATTTCCAGGGGGCCAGTGAGTCATTTTTTCTCTGAAAAGGGGGTGGTAGATCAAATAAGTTTGGGAACCCCTGGAATAGACTGTCAAATGCCTTATATCTGAGCATTGTGTATTCCTTTTACAGGTAATTTTTCTCATTTGCAACAGTTTAGTTTGTATTTAGCATGCCATTCACTAGAATAAACCAACGAATAATATAAGTTTATCTGTAAAGAAACGTATTAATGAAAAAGCTAATTTTGCAATGGTTTGATCTTATATGGTCTAATTAGATTAAAAATATGTTGAGCCCTAAAAAAAAAGTTGTTTATTTTGTGTACTTCATTATAAACTGTTTACAATAAATGTTACCATTATGATGAATTATTTGAGAATTGTGTGTTAAGATAAACATTTAGGTCAACATTCCTTAGATTAGTAACATATTTTGTCTTATCATATTTGTATTTAAACTCTTAAGTTATCTCAAATTGGTTCTCATCAATATATACCAGAAATTTTTTAAATTGTAATCTGAAGTAGTTATCAATGCGACTACCATGTCCATGCGTCAATATCTACTTAAAGTGGGAAATGTATTTTTCATGCTATTGCTCCATCAATTATATATTTAGTCCTGTATTATTTTTCTGCAGGTGTTTATGATGCTCGAATGAGAGTTTTAATATTGCATGTTGCCTGGCTGTTAAAAGTTGCCCTTCCTCTTGTTGAGATATATGAGGAATCAGTTGTTGATATGCTATCAAATGAAGTTCAAGTAATATCAGAGTAAGATAAAAAATATATATATAAATTAATTTTTCTTTCACATATGCGACAGAGTTCATGAAAAAAAACTGGAAAAATTTGCAATATGTTTAAATTTTGAAATTTCTGCTGATATTAATAAAAGTGAGTGATTTAAGTAATTATATCTCTTCGTACTCTATTCCTACTTACTTATTCTCTTCTTACTCTATGTAAATATTTTCCCTTCAATTTGTCTCAAGAAGAAATTAGACATCTGAAATTCTGCAGTTCTCTTTTTTGTGTGTCACCAATACTTTTATTTATAATTTATCTGTTACATCTGTTTCTATTACATTCTGTAAGAATTTGTGATGTTATGCAAAAAATAATTAAAATTTTACGTCATTCCACTAATTTAAAATTAGTATGTAAATATTAGTGATTATCTTGAAAGGGTACTTTTGTAATAGAAGTTTATGAATTAGTTGGATAGTTTTCCTACTATAGACATACTTCTGATTGATTCTTAATTTTGTTCTATTGCAGAGATGAGAAAAAAGCAATTGCTCGTCAACAGCGGAACAAGAAAATTAAGCGCTATTTAATGGTTGGCTTTGCAACTTTAGGAGGTGGAGCTGTGCTTGGTATGCTTCTTTTATTTTATTTATAGAAATAAAGTTGATAAATGTCCTTATGCCACTAAAATTATGTTAAAATAAAGATACTATAACAGGCTTTATAGTTACAATGATCAGCATAGAACTTCTGTCTACCTTTATGCTTGGACTGACAACCAATGGGAAGGCATAGCACCTTTTACTTTGCTAAAATACTGGGTCTGTGTTCTGCTAATGTGGAGCCCCACTCTTTAAATCATCTGGGCATCGGTTTGGAACTTGATTGGATTTATTTCTATGAAGATCTCTTGACTAGTGTGATAAAAAAACTGAGATTCCGGCTCTCATCAGACAATTAGCTCTGGAGACTATCCATAGAATCCCTCAATCTTCTTTGAAGATATATACCGATGATAGCAGGAGTAATGGGGGAATTTCTGGTAGTGGAGTGCACATACCAACTCCTACCAGTGCCGTGGAATTTAAGATTAAAAATCTGGATTTCTGTTCAGTTTTTAGATCAGAGCTTATTGCTATCAAGAGGAGCTTGCAATATGCGTATCAAGTTGAGGATCAATTTCATGATGTCTGGATTTTAATTGATAGTCATGCTTCAATTCCACACCTCTCTAATTGGACTATTATTGGGGACCAGACTAGCCTGGAAATCGATCTTCTTGACTGGCTTTCTTCTGGACACAATATCCAGTTTCAGTGGATCCCTTCCCATGTTGGGGTTGATGGTAATGAAAGGGCCGTATTTTTAGCCAGAACTGCTGTTGAGGAGTGCGTGAGCCCTTGTGGGGCTCTTACTTTTAGCAAGATTTACTCCCTTGATTTACTCCCTTAAGAATATAGAACTAAACCATCTTGGAAGAACTCCTCCCTACCACCCATGGTACTTTGGAAGAAGTCCGAGTGGGTCTTTCCAGCTCAAGCCTAGAAAATATCAAACAGCCTTCTTGCGCTTCATGAGTGTCCATAAGACCATAGGAAAATGGGTCTCAACTGCAATTCCTGGGTCACGCCCTCTATTGCAGACTTTCCGATGATAAGCAGAGGGGAACCAATAGACATAGAGTAGAGAAAAGGAGAAAAGTGATAGGTGTGCTGATAATCCATGAGTTCATAGTAGTTAAAAAGTGAGTAAGCATCTTGCAGGGACAGTAGATTGGAAGGTCTACGAACAATGCCAAGAAGTACAATGCAAGAGAAGAAAATTTAGGGATAGTAGAACATTTCTATTTGATTTTAAGACAAATTTTATAATGTTTTTTACCTTGGCAAGCCAAGTATCAGGTTTTTTTTTTCCAGAAGAAAATTGTGAAAACAAAAAATTAAGAGAGAGACAGGATGGCCCTGTGCCTTTTCCTGTTTGAAGGGTGGTCAGCATGATCATAGTCTGCTAAATCTTTAAGTAATTCATTTTCAATATTATTGTGGAAGTTAATGCCTAGTTTTTGGAGATAATTTTGAAGAGTGGGCAGACCAATTTCACGGTAAATATCAACATTACAGAAATAGCAGGGAGCATTAATGATTTGCTTGATTGTGCTACTTTGTTGCAAAGCTAGTTTTTTAATGTGCATTTTAGCACAGTATGACCATGCTGGCCCACCATCAGTTAATATTGGACGAAGAAATGATTTATACATGAGCAATTTATTATGGATGCTTAATTTGCTGTTCCGAGCAATTAAGAGTAAATTAATCTGCAAGCTGCTCGGAACTTGTCCCTAACATGTGTGATGTGATGTTTAAAAGTGATATTTTTATCAAGAATAATGCCAAGGTATATAACTGTGTCAGACCAAGGGAGCTTGGTGTTTCCGATTTTTATTTCATGATTAATATAGGATTTTTTACGTTTTGCTGTGAACATTACTGCAATACACTTTTCGTTATTAATTTTGATTCTCCATTTGTCGAGCCAGTGCTGGATGGTAGTCATGTATTTATTGATATTTATAACCACGTATTTAGAGTTTTTACATGAGGAGTAGATGGCTGTATCGTCCACAAAAATAGCTAAATTAACATTTGAATAGATTGGAAAATCATTTATGAATAGGTTAAACAAAATTGGCCCGAGAATGCTACCTTGTGGCAATCCACTGTATAAAATTTACCTGATATTTGACCATTAATTTTAACCTGGAAAGTTCTATTTTTTAGATAGGAAATGAGAATTTTGATGATTTGGGGGGGGGGGGGGGGGAATTATTATTAATTAATTTGTGGATGAGACCGTCTATCCAGACCTTGTCAAAAGCTAAGGAAACATCAAGGAACAGAGCAGCAGTAGAATACTTGTTTTTCCTAGCATGTGTGAGATGCTCACTTAGCCGATAAACTTGGTGGGGGGCAGAGAGGGATTTTCTAAATCCAAATTGATATGGAATGAGAATGTTATTATCTTCGAGATGTTCATTGATATATTTCGCTATGAATTTTTCAGCTAATTTACTAATAGAATTTAAAAAACTAATGGGCCGGTAGCTACTCGGGGAAGTGCTGAGTTTCTTAGGTTTTTGAATAGGGACAATAATAGAATTTTTCCAACTATGGGAGAAATGTTCAAATTTAAATATGGAGATAATTACTATAGTTATTTATAAAATGTATTTATAGGGGAGATTTTTGAGCATGGTGTTATTAATATTATCTGTTAGGGAAAATCCCGATTGGCTTTCCTCTTCTTCCCCTAACCTTCCAGCCACGTAGCAAGAGCGATGTATTTACATCATTTCCCACCTCCACAGCAATGTGTAAGCATCGTCAGACGCCAGTTGCGTCATGACCAGCGATATGCCAGCCTAACGACGTCATTCATCCAACGATGACGCCATACCATCAGTTAAGAATGACGTCAACGCACATCACGTAAAATTAGCATAATTAACTTTGCTATTCTCCTGCCACGAGGGAGCGCGGCGGTCGACGCCGGTATAAATACCCAGCCCGTTCACTTAGACGGGGTATTCGACGTCGGGGTATTCGATGTAGTATTCGCTGTGGTATTAGACGGTGTGGTTGAGTGATAGTCGCTGAGAAGCGATTTTACCGAGCCAGGCTCTACCGAGGACCCGTATTAGGAAGCGGCGACCAACTTGCCAGCAGTGCACTGATGCTCTAGTCGTCTCGACCTTGCATGCCCGCAGGTAGCCACGGGATAGTTTTTGTGCCAGGAAGGCGCTATCTACCTTAAGTGTTTTCTTACCACGATGGCAAAGCTTTGCCTCGACCACCTGTGAGTTATTTTTCTTTTATTTTTCTACACCTCGGTAAGAACACGACAAAGCCAACTTTTTAGGATAACACTACGAGCTGTGTAGTGCGTCTGTAAACAAGACACTTTAATGTCGTTTTACTAAATAAATATATTTGTTATTTTACCTAAACCTTCGTACGTCTTTTTAACATCTTGCATATCACACAACAAAGCTAGCTAGCGTTGCTCTGACTATATCTAAAGATTAAGAGTCCAACCTTCCCTGCTAGCCAGTACGACTCTGCACTATTAGCTATCAGTAAAGTTTGGGGCATTCCTGCCCCCAAATCTTAACTAACTTTGGTTGGAAGAGCCGCCAGGTTCTAGCGGCTCAATTCCGTAACATTTTGGTTATGGGCTCCAGGCCCTAAAGTTAAGTTGTAAACAACTACTTTTTACTTAAGGGTGACTTTGATCTAAAATAGCAGAGCACAACGCGAAAGCTTTGTGATATGTGAGAAGATAAGCGTCGAAGGGATAAACAAAAGGTAAAGGCCCTGAATTTATGAAATTCTATATTTGGGGGGGGCCTATTTGTATATATATATAATATTTAGTGTTTTAAATACTGTCTTGCATTTTTTTTATATGCTTATATATATATATATAGATTTACATACTGTACTTGTAACTTAAAACATGGCCTCTTTACAACCCCATATGGCTATAGATAAATTGACCGAGGAAAATTTCCATACCTGGGTAGCAGATATTAAATTTGTACTAATATCCCTTAATGCGTGGGACATTGTGAATAACCGCGAAACTAAACCGATAGCAAGTGCGGAAAATTTAGCTGAGGTAAGGGACTTTGAAAGAAGAACCCGACTCGCTTTATCTACAATCTTTTTAAACCTATCCCCTGCGTTTAAGTCGGTCGTGGAACATTGTACCACCCCCCAGGACACATGGTCAACCCTAAACAGGCATTTTCAGCCTGATAGTCGTAGCCGGCACATGCAATTATTTACCGAACTGGTTAATTGTAAGCCCTACGCTAGCGAGAAAATTAACATGTTTGCGGCACGAATCCGCAAGTTAAACGAAAGCCTAAAGGGAATAAATCAAGCAATAAATGAGACTTACCTCTGTTTCCAGCTAATCCGGTACTTACCATCGGAGTTTGATCACTTAGTGCAAACTATACTTCGTTGGAAAGATGCGGAATTTAAATTTGAAGCCATTCTAACTGAACTAGTCGCCGAAGAAACCCGAATTAGCGTGCAGAGACAGGATAAGCGTGAAAACGCTACTTGCGAAACGCAGAACACCTTTTCGGGTCGGCATAATTCTCAAAGTTGGAATAAAGACAATTTCCGACCGAAAACTCCATCGAGAAGCCCTTCTCCCAACAAACAAGTCCATTTTGGGAAATACCCAAGTGGGAAATCACCGGGGCGTAGAAAATCTAAACGCTCGTTCCGGCGAAACTCACCAAATAATGAAAAACCCCAGAGCCATTATACTGTAGAAGCCCTATTTACATCTCACAGTAATCCAGGTGACTGGGTCGTCGACTCAGCGGCAACCCATCATTTTTGTAAGGATAAATTCCTATTTGATGGACCCCTTGAGGATGTAAATGACAGGAGCCTAGCAGTTGCTACTAGGGGAAAGCCTATCCCTATCAAGCAAAGAGGGCCAGTCGACCTACTCTGTAAGGGCGAGAAACGCGCCATTACGCTTATGCGTGCATTGTATGTACCATCTCTAAGGCGCAACATAGTTTCATTACCTTTACTTGACGAAGATGGATTTACTTTTGAAGGGGGAAATGGACAACTCCACGTTTACGATAAAGATGGAAAAGGTTATTTCACAGCTCGCAAACAGGGGGGAATTTTTTATGCAAAACAGCAGCTAACCCCAGAACAAGCTGCGAGAAAGAAAGCTTACCAACACGAGAAAGAAACTCGATCGAAGAAAGGTAAGGCTTATGAAACTACAGCTAGAAAGAAACGAAATACCCTAAGCAAAAGTAATCAAAAACCTGCCAGTGCATTGAGCAGATGGCACCGCAGAATGGGCCATATGAACCCTGAACTAATCAGCCAGTCTTTTACAAATAAAAGTGTCAGGGGTGCTCAGGAGGTAAAATCATCCAAACTTTTTTACGAGGATTGCAGGTTAAATAAAGCTAAACGGGTGACATTTAAACCAATCGGCCAAACTAGGTCAACAAAACCACTAGAACTTTTACATCTAGATTTGTGGGGACCTGCTTCAACGACGGGATATGCAGGAGAGAGGTATTTTTTGAGTATCACCGATGATCACTCAAGGAAAATCGCCCTGTATCCGATTAAAGACAAGACAGCTACTTTTCCCACCTTTTTAAATCATGTGAAACGCGCCGAAAGATTCCTTTCAACTAAGCTCAAAGCTATCAGAACTGACAATGGTAAGGAGTTTGACAACTCACAATTCCAAGAGTATTGCCGTACGAATGGTGTGGCCCACGAATTTACCGATATTTATTCGCCTGAAATGAATGGAGTAGCAGAGAGGTTGAACCAGACAATAGGGAATACCCTCCGCACGATCCTAAATTCAAGTAAGGTTCCAGTAAAATTTTGGCCAGAAGCCGTCCGCTATGCGGCCTACAATTGGAATAGAGTGTGCCGTAGAAACCAGACGAAAACACCGTTTGAGAAATACGGAAAGTTCAAACCCTCCATTAGTCACCTTAAACCATTCGGGTCAGTTTGTTTTGTGGGTGTGCCGAAGCAACACCGAACCAAATTTGATCCCAGAGCTAATAAGGGAGTTCTTGTAGGCTACGCATGTAGGATTAAAGGGTACAGAGTGTTGTTCCCAGAAACTGGGCGAATAGTCGAAACCCGGAATGTTAGCTTTGCTGAAGATGAACTAAATTTTTATCAATTGAAAGCTAAGCAGACTAACAATGGAGCAGTGCTGGGCGACCATCCAGAAACTACCATATACTCACTTCACAACCCGGAGCTTGAGACGGTGGTAATCCCACATATGGATTCGCGCCGAGTACATACCCGGAGTTACCAGCAGGATCCCAGACCAGGCCCTAGTTATGCAGTTCAAACTGATGAAGCAAGTGAAGACGAATCAGACAGAGAACTATACGTCCAAACACCTAGACTCCGAGTCGCTAAGTGGACAAGGGAAGCCGTTCCGAGACCAGATGGAAAGCGGACCGATATATATTATCGAGAAGTTAAAAGGCAAGGGGGCAAGAGCCACATATTGCGAAGCCTCAAAGAACTCAAGCAATACTGTAAAAAGCATAAAATTGAGTACCAGCCTGAATACTTCAACTTTAGCGGTAAGAATGGTAGGACGGGCCCTGTTCCAACCCCTCAGCGACAGGTGATTGACGATGATAGCGATCTGGAATCTGAAAGTCAGACGGAAAATGAAGAAATCAACTACTTTTCCGCCTATGACACTTCCGAAAGTGAGATTGACACAGCATGACTAGAAACTGTGGTCATCCCGAAAACCTTTAAACAAGCGTTCAAAAGTAAAGAATCTAAGCTATGGAAGAAAGCGATGGAAGAAGAATTAAAAGTGTTAAGTGAAAGAGGTGCATGGAGCCTAGTACCGCCACATTCAAGGTACAAGCCTCTCGGTTGTCGATGGGTTTTTACAACCAAAACCGATGAGCATGGAAATGTGGTAAGATACAAAGCGAGGCTCGTAGCACAAGGCTACAAACAGGTAAAGGGAGAATCCTATGATGAAACTTTTTCACCTGTAGTCAATTTCACCCTTATACGCCTATTTTTCTCCATGCTAGTTTCCAACCTAAAGTGGTATCACCTCCAGTTAGACATCAAATGCGCGTATTTATACGCACCCTTATCTGAAACCATTACGATTACCCAACCACCCGGTTTCGTAGAAAAAGGAAAGGAAAGCTACCTCTGTCTACTAAAGAAAGCCCTTTATGGCTTACACCAGAGCGGAAGGGTATGGTTTTATGAAATTGAGAATATATTACTTGAAAATAGTTTTAAGAAAATTAACTGGGCTAACTGTGTTTACCATTTATCTAATAATCTAATTTTACTTTTATACGTAGACGATATAGTTCTTTTTGGAAAAACTAAAACCCATATTGAAGCAGCAGTTAAAATTCTGCAGAAGTGTTTCGACATTAAAATACTTGGCCAAACTTCTAAGTTATTGGGGGTTGAATTTGAATTCAATCGAAAACAAGTTTTCATTCATCAAACCCAATACATAGATCAAGTTGCTAAACGCTTCAAAACCTTCAATATCCCAATTGTATCCTTACCCATAGCTAAAGGAACAATATATACCAAATTACAAAGCCCTACATCTGAACCTGAATTAACGGAAATATCAAAACTACCGTATCGAAATATCCTAGGGTGTTTAGCATTTATCGCAAGTCGAACTAGACCCGACATTGCGTATGCTGTAAATATCTTCAGTCAGTTTCAGTCTAACCCAGGATTTGCTCACTGGTACGGTCTATTGAAGCTATTAGGGTATGTAATAGGTACAAAAGATTTAAAGCTAAATATTTCCTCTACCTCTAATGAATTAACAGCTTACAGTGATAGCGATTTTGCCGCCAATCGAGACGACCGAGTTTCAATTTCCGGTCAACTCATTTTACTAGATAAATCGCCTATATTCTGGCGAACTGGCAAGCAAAAGGCCATAGCGCTGTCAACTATGGAAGCTGAATTCATGGCTATAACAGAAACCTGCAAGGAAATACTGTGGATCAACCGTATAATGCACGAATGCGAAAAATTGAAGATAATCAAGCTAACTAGATCCAAACCCCTTATCAGAACGGATAACTTATCTGCAATAGACTTCTTAAAATCGCCGATTGAAAATAGTCGCACTAAGCATATTCATATAAAGCTTCTATTTGTGCGTGATCTCCTTCTAAAAGAAGTTTTCGAGATAAAATTCGTGCCTAGCAAAAAGAATCTAGCAGATCCGTTCACAAAACCAAAAACAAAAACAGACTTTTCAGCCTTTAAACAAATAATTTTTAAATCAGAAACTTGAAAGCTATAAACTTAAAGTAAATTCCTAACTCTAATAAACCGAATTTCCTTAAAATAAACCTTATCCTTGAGACTAGGACGGTTATTAATTTATGAGTTATATTACTTTCCATTATTTTCTGTTTACGGAACTAACGGCCATTGTTTCGGGTTAGTTCTATGAGAACCTTCTTTCTCCCACATAATTTGGGAGGGGTTCGCTTAAAGTGTTTGAAGGCCACCTTGGGTCAGTTTGTTTTACCACACACGAGTGGTGTGTTTTGTCCCTTTTCGTCGTTTCGCTTGGGAGAGACCAATTTAATTGTCCCCTGGAATCCGGTAAGTACCCTCAGGAAAGGGATCCTGAGAGCGAGCGGCCCCCTGTTACGTCTCGTTGGGGGTGAAAATGTAATCTGCCAGAGCTCTTGGGGGAAATTTTCTGGGGGAGTACTACTGGAGGGAGGCCTTTTTCGTGTGCATTAATTCTTTTTGTTTGTGAGTCCCTCATTTTTAATATAAGAATGCCACTAAGTCCCGGACTCACCCGAGCGGAACGAATTTATTTAAACTTAAGTGATATACAGTGGTAATGTGTTTATACATTCTGCATTTTTGTCGCATGTGTATTTAATACTAACGTTACCATTGCATATATTCTGTACTGTGTTTATATATGCACGTTTATGTCTCTATCTAGCATTGTGTTTATATCTACATACTAGCAATAACTGTTTCTATTTTTTCCGTACTGTGTCTATACTTTAATATATTTACTAGTACGTTGTTTGTGACAAGCAAATTGTAATCAATTTTAATATATTCTTAAAGTTTTATGCTATTTAAACATCGGAGGGTATGTTATACGCAAATGTTTTTTTTTCGCATGATTGTGTGTATGAAAGTGGGCCCACGAATGTTTTGAATTTTTGTCTGAAAAAAATACTGCGTGTGTATACTTTGCCCTACCTGTTGATGAATTGTATTGCATATTATTTGCCTATTGAATATTGCATTTTGAATTGTATTGCATAATTGTTCAGGATTATAAGCTATTTTTATAGAAACATGTCAACAGAATATTTATTGTATGTTTATACAAGCGACTTACCCTTATTGTTTTGCAAAAACATGTAACTTAACCACGTGCATGTGTTGGTGCTCATTTCTGTAAAGGGGGGGCAGTTGTTAGGGAAAATCCCGATTGGCTTTCCTCTTCTTCCCCTAACCTTCCAGCCACGTAGCAAGAGCGATGTATTTACATCATTTCCCACCTCCACAGCAATGTGTAAGCATCGTCAGACGCCAGTTGCGTCATGACCAGCGATATGCCAGCCTAACGACGTCATTCATCCAACGATGACGCCATACCATCAGTTAAGAATGACGTCAACGCACATCACGTAAAATTAGCATAATTAACTTTGCTATTCTCCTGCCACGAGGGAGCGCGGCGGTCGACGCCGGTATAAATACCCAGCCCGTTCACTTAGACGGGGTATTCGACGTCGGGGTATTCGATGTAGTATTCGCTGTGGTATTAGACGGTGTGGTTGAGTGATAGTCGCTGAGAAACGATTTTACCGAGCCAGGCTCTACCGAGGACCCGTATTAGGAAGCGGCGACCAACTTGCCAGCAGTGCACTGATGCTCTAGTCGTCTCGACCTTGCATGCCCGCAGGTAGCCACGGGATAGTTTTTGTGCCAGGAAGGCGCTATCTACCTTAAGTGTTTTCTTACCACGATGGCAAAGCTTTGCCTCGACCACCTGTGAGTTATTTTTCTTTTATTTTTCTACACCTCGGTAAGAACACGACAAAGCCAACTTTTTAGGATAACACTACGAGCTGTGTAGTGCGTCTGTAAACAAGACACTTTAATGTCGTTTTACTAAATAAATGTATTTGTTATTTTACCTAAACCTTCGTACGTCTTTTTAACATCTTGCATATCACACAACAAAGCTAGCTAGCGTTGCTCTGACTATATCTAAAGATTAAGAGTCCAACCTTCCCTGCTAGCCAGTACGACTCTGCACTATTAGCTATCAGTAAAGTTTGGGGCATTCCTGCCCCCAAATCTTAACTAACTTTGGTTGGAAGAGCCGCCAGGTTCTAGCGGCTCAATTCCGTAACATTATCTTCACCTGGAGCTTTTTTATTTGGGAGTTTTTAAATAATTTTAATAACGTCAATGGGGACAATGTAGGGAGTTGGACTATCATGAGGAGTGTTGAGGAAGAGATTTAAGTTAGTTTTAACAGTGTTTTCGGTACTGTTATTTAGTATGGGGTTAGGAGTGAAGTTTTTGGCAAAGTTTTTAACCTATCAGTTCACATTTTCCTTCTTCAGTCTGAGCATAGGAGTTATTTCCGGGGTCTTTTAAGGGGGGAATGGTACGATATTGGTTTTTAAATCTTTTAGTGGCTCGCCAAATGGAGTTTTCAGTGGTGTCTAAAGATTCTATGTAGTTTTCCCAGTTTTTGTTTGAGATATTGCGAAGGTAATATTTAAAATCTTCCTGAGCTTGGTTCATTCTGGTTTTATTTTCAGGAGTTCTATTGAGTTGCCAGTTCTTACGTGCCCTGTTTTGAGTGTCCATATTAGAGCACTCACTTTTTGGCAGGGCCGAAAGATCTTCCTGGAGTGTCACTGGTGCTCCGCCGACATGGCCTCCTCCTGCCTATCTTTTGACGTGTTTGGGTTTTACAAAGGACAAGGTCCTTTGAGACCCTCTACTGTGTTTAGACTTTTTAGAAATTTTTGGTTTCATGGAGATTGTCTAGTCTTGCTAGACAATCTGGTATTAGTAACAACAACAACATAAAAGGAAGGTAGACCATATGTCATGTATATAAGCAAAAACTTACTTACAAAAGTATGTTCATCCATTTTGTACATTGAATATAAATTCCTTTAATAAATAAAAATAAAATAAGCCAAGGTATGTTAAAACAGATCCGATGGCAAAATCAAAATAGAAATAATATTTGAACTTCTGAAGTTTAATCCATAGCAGCTTTTTCATGGTTGATGTGAGTTCCTTCCTTAGAATTCTTAATGAATCTTTTCTGCTAATTTTAAAGGGAGTGAGATGCCCTGTTTTGGCATTAATAGTTCTTGTTATTTGTTGATTAATTTGTTGCTTTATCAATTCATTATTTCAGTAAAAGTACTTCAAATTAGATTTGATCTCTTTTGAACCATAATTTTGCTGTGTAACATTCAGCCTCTTTCTTAGCTCAAGAAATCATGTTTTACACAATGAGCTTTTTTAACTAAAAATTAAATTAATGAACAACAGAATTGATAATTTTTCTAAGAACTGTTCTTAGTCTTTTCTTAGTATGCATATACCCATAAAACATGTTTATTTTTTTTTAAACTTGTGGGGAAGATAAATAAAGTGGTTGTGAAAATCTATATTTTAAATATCAAGAATTGAGTCAGGGTTGATAAAATTTGATTCTCACTGATCATTTAAGGGATATATATCGATATAGATTTTCTTAGTATATTTTAATGTTTCTGTATACTAGATTTTGTATAAATTCACCAACTGAACAGAATACTCAGATTTAATTAATATTTTTGTAATGTTTTATGGCAGTGTTTTCAAACTTTTTTTATCATGAAACCCTCAGAACTTTTGGTCATGGAACCCTCTTCATTTTTTTAATTAATAGACTTCATCCTCCCCTAAATTTAATGTGATATTGAATGAAACAAATATTGTTTTAATACTTAGATTTTATTGAATTAAATGAAAAATCATTGAAATAGTCTTCATAAAAACAAGTAACAATTATAATAAAAATATGAGGGTAAATAAAGAATAAGTAAAAATACTTTAATGAGAAGAATGCTGCTGCTTCTTTAATTCCCTGATCCTCTTAAAATTTGGCATTATGTTTGATAATGGAACTCTCATATCTGGTACTGTGTCAATTCTGTTTCTATATTTCGATTTTGTAGCAGCATATCTTGAAAATCCAGTTTCACACAAATAAGTAGTTGCAAAGGGCAATAGAATACAAATAGCCTGTTTTTCTAAATTTGGATATTTATTGAATACATCTGCCCAGAATGTTAACAAAACTGTTTTAAATTTTGCTTCTAATTGATTATTTGAACTCATTTCAATTCAATTTTCATTTAATTGAAATGAGTTCATCATGAGTTTTGTTTAAATTGAAATGATTTAATTGAGATGATGCCATCAAGTGCGAAAGCACATCTTGATGGCAAATAAGATAACTAATGGCTTGGCCATCAATGTGTCATGGAACGCCTACATTTTTTGGCAGAACACACTTTGGGAAACTGTTTCATGGTGTATTAGAATTCTGTAGTTAAGAAAAAATTGTTTATATACATCTAATGGAAGGATCTTTAATGTATATTTTTTTTCCGTTGTAGGACTGACTGGTGGCTTAGCTGCTCCATTCATGGCTGCTGGTGCTGGTGCAATCATAGGTGGAGCAGGAGCAGCTGCTTTAGGTTCGGCAACAGGCATTGCACTCATTGGTTCTTTATTTGGTGTTGCAGGGGCTGGTTTAACAGGTATAATTAATTCTTAGAACTTTTCTCTTAATTTATTACTAGTTGAATACCCATGCTTCACTACGGTGTACATTCAAATTAATACAATGGTCAATGTATGCAGTTAATGCCAAATATATATATAATAAATACAATGGTCAATGTATGCAGTCAGTGCCAAAATATATATTTATTTATAATAAATACAATGGTCAATGTATGCAATTAATTCCATAAAAAATATATATATATATATTTATAAAAAAATCATAATGGATATTTTTATAGACAAAATAATGTAGAAGGAAATATTGAAATTAAATCTAATAGAACATACTAAAGAATATAGTACAGCTAATACAGTATAGTTTGAGAAGCATTTCTTTTACTATATTTTAATATTTTTACCATATTTTTATTAACTCGCTTTCTTGTTTGTTTCTGTGTGAGTGTGTTTGTCCAGTCGAAATCTTGCAATTGATTTTTAACTAACTTCTCGATTAGTTAGACATTTGAAACTTTTAGAATAGCTCAGAACACAATGACAATGGATTATTTTAATACTTTTAGCCATCTTTAAGCAGATTTGAATTCAATTTCAGTTAATTTTGTTTTGTAGACTGGTGAAGCCATCTATCGGCCGGGACGGGGACGAAAAGTTAAACGCAAGTTAACTTCCAATTAATTTCATTTTCCTCAAGTTGATGGGATAATACATCAAAAAAACTTTTAAAAAGTATTTATTAATAAATAGAATTGTAAAGTTTATATGATTCAACAGAAAATTTAAAAACATGGTATATAAAAAGTTCTTTTTATCTTGTAATTATTTTGGATAATGTCCAATAGAGTGGAACGAAAAAAACTTTTTGAATTTCAATATGCTCTAGTTTTCAAAATTTGCCTTTTAACAAAATAAAGATGGGAATTAAATATTAGCGTAATTGGTGCATGTTTTCAGTTGGCGCAAGAAGGGCAAACTTTTGGTTTTTATTAAATTTTTGACAAATTTCGCAATTATTTTGAAATTGAATACACTTGTAGTACAAAAAAAGTAGCAAAATATGTAATTTAAACATTCCTTTTAGTCAGGAGACCTGCTAAACTGATTATATAATACGTTTTACTTCATAAAAATAGTACACATAAAGGCACTTAAGGACGAGGCACTTAAAAGACACTCAGACATCACGGTGTAACGAAATTTTTTTTTTTTTCAGAATTTCAATATGCTCTAGTTTTCAAAAGTTGTCTTTTAAAATTAAAATTAAGAATATAAAATCTTTTTGCTCTACTAAAATATTTTCAAGTGCCACAAAGGGCTTCAAAATGGATATTTTTATGAAAAAGTGATTATATTTGTATTTTTTGTTAATTTCTTTTATAGTATATTAAAATAATGTATATTTTCTGTAAAAAAAAATATTCAAAATATGATATTTTGACAGAGAACTTGCATATTTTAAGTATTTCTAATTTTTAGATGCCATAACAGAACAACTGATTTTGTGGAATTTCGCGATTTTTATCATATTAATTTTAGAGTAGCATATTCTTATAATACACATTGGAATGAAAAAAAAACAATTTTTAATTGACAGACCTTAGTTAAAATAAACAAATCACACTTGTTTAGAAAAATATTAATGTAATGTCTATTAAGGCAAAACGTTATTTTGAAAAAAATATTCATGTTTTTCAAAAGTCCATAGTAATCACACATGGTTTCCATTACTTATTTCACTGACACATTGAATTGTTTTTTTGTTTCAAATTTCGGCATTATCTTTTGAGAATGTATTTTTATTTTTATCAATGCATCTCTTGTAGAAGTACCACGAACGAACAAGGATGACCAGGTAACTAATTAACAATCCTTTCTACTACTTGTGTGTGACATGGAATGTTGTTGAAGTCAATAATTTAAATGAACTGCCCCTACATCACCTATTTTGTTTCCTAGAGGGAAAAACTAAAGGTCCAAATGAATTTGGAGGAGAAATAGGTAAACAACTAGAAAACTGCTATGAACTTCCAGTGACTGAATTTTCACCTATTGAAAATAACATTCCATTACTAGAAATTTAGGATGATTTAAGTGTGGACCCAAAATATTTGTTAGAAATGTATAATGCAATATCTGTTGTAAAGTGCTCTTCTGATTTGTCCATGAGAAAACCAGGAAAATTTTGTCATTCACGATGGCTTACATTAGCAAACCGAATACTTTGCTTGTATGTGGGAACTGAATGTCCTGCAAAAAATCTCCAAATACTGACTGAGTACATTTTGAAAGTTTATGCACCAATTTGGTTTAACATAAAGCTGAAACCATCTTGTATCCGTGGATCGAAGCACTTGTGGAAACTTGTAAGCTATTCACGTTACCTCAATCAGACTCTTAAAAATGTAATTGACCCTGTCATTCAAAGAAATGCATACTTTGCCACTTCTGAAAATCTCCTCCTTTGTATGATATTAGACGATTGCAGTCATGTAAGAGAGCTTGGATTACGCCGGATTCTAAAAGCAAGGGCGGAAAATGAAGGAGGCATCAGAAAGAATTTAGTTCTATGTATAAACTTTGATGTCAAGGATTATATTGATATTATTGAATGGAATGATGTTAAAGTAACAGAACCTCCTATGACGAGGCATGTTTCTGATGACAAACTAAAACAGTTTATAAAAGAAGCAAAAGAATCTGATCACAAGAAACAAATTATTGACTTAACAACATTCCATGTCATACACAAGTAGTAGAAAGGATTGCTAAATTTGTTACCAGGGTATCTTTGTCCATTCGTGGTACTTCTGCAAGAGATGCATTGATAAAAGCAAAAATACATTCTCAAAAGATAATGCCAAAATTTGAAACAATAAAACAATTCAATGTGTCAGTGAAATAAGTAATGGAAACCATGTGTGATTACTATGGACTTTTGAAAAGCATGAATATTTTTTTCAAAATAAAGTTTTGCCTTAATAGACATTACATAAATATTTTTCTAAATAAGTGTGATTTGTTTATTTTAACTAAGGTCCGTCAATTAAAAATTGGTTTTTTTTTTTCATTCCAATGTGTATTATAAGAATGTGCTACTGTAAAATTAATATGATGAAAATCGCGAAATTCCACAAAATCAGTTGTTCTGTTATGGCATCTAAAAATTAGAAATACTTAGAATATGCAAGTTTTTTGTCAAAATATCATATTTTGAATATTTTATTTACAGAAAATATACATTATTTTAATATACTATAAAAGAAATTAACAAAAAATACAAATATAATCACTTTTTCATAAAAATATCCATTTTGAAGCCCTTTGCAGCACTTGAAAATATTTTAGTTGAGCAAAAAGATTTTATAATCTTAATTTTAATTTTAAAAGACAACTTTTGAAAACTAGAGCATATTGAAATTCCGAAAAAAATAGTTTTTCGTACCACCGTGATGTCCGAGTGTCTTTAAGTGCCTTTATGTGTACTATTTTTATGAAGTAAAACATATTATATAATCAGTTTAGCAGGTTTCCTGACTAAAAGGAATGGTGAAATTACATATTTTGCTACTTTTTTGTACTACAACTGTATTCAATTTCAAAATAATTGCGAAATTTGTCAAAAATTTAGTAAAAAACAAAAGTTTGCCCTTCTTGTGCCAACTGAAAACATGCACCAATTATGCTAATATTTAATTTCCATCTTTATTTTGTTAAAAGGCAACTTTTGAAAACTAGAGCATATTGAAATTTAAAAAAAAGTTTTTTTCGTTCCACCCTAATGTCCAATTGTCTGCCGCATTAGAAAAAAGAAAAAAAATTGTCAATTTGTTTCATTGTTATGCACCTGATGCAAAATTAATTTAAAGTATTAGAAAAAGAAAAGAAACCATGTGATCGGCATTTAATAAATTAATTTCTAAAAATTAATCGTTTAAAATTAACCAAAAATCAGAAAATGGAGGTAAAGATTCGCAAAAGATTTCATTGTAAAGGAATTTTTATGATCTTTCTCATGATGTGAATTTTATAACCCTCAGATTATTATTTTAAATGCAAATTTCAAAGAATGTTACAAAAACAGCTTAAAAATTTAGTTTAAAAAAACCTAAGAAGAATTTTTAAAAAATCTTAGTGCACCCCTACACTATAAGAAGAATTGCCATGCAAAATTTCAATCCTTTAGGTCCAGTGGTTTGGTCTGTCAGTCAGTCAGCCAGTCAGTTATGGAACTGTTTTATATACTGTTTTATATAACTGTTTGACAGTACACATACATATGATGATCGTAGCACTGTCAATCAATCAATCATAAACCAATGGATTGTAATTCTTTGGTGGTAAGATTCAGATGTTTCTTTTCATGTCCTTTTGACTATGATTCTTTATTAAAATTTTTCCATTTAGTAATATATTCTGTGTATTTCATTCCGTGAATATTTTAAATAAAAAGGAAGTTGAATATGATTGAAAAATGTTATTAGAAATCAGTTGAATAGGAAAGCTGTATAATAGTTGTTATAATCATTTCAGAGTGATATGCTAATACCAAATAAGTAAAATAGTAATCTGTAACTTCTTCATTTAGCAGTAATACTTTTACATTTTTCTTCATATTGTTGCTTATTAATCATGAACTCAAATACTTTTTGGTATCAGAGAGTTTAAAACCTCAAAATTTTTTGCTGTGTTTTTATGAATGATAAGGGAATTGTTAAAAAATCATGAGTTGTACAGCCTTGAAAAGTTTAAAGCACATAAAAAAGCTTTTTTTTTTCATTTCAAGGTATGGATATGTGAAATAAAAGTAAAACTATTATTTTCCCGTTTAAGTTCTTATGATAACAGTTTGTTTAATGCCTCTTTTGTGGGGAAAAGACTTATCACGCTTATTACTCTTTTTGCCAGGTCATCTTCAGCCTTTATTAAAATCATTGAGTCAAAAGTACTTTATTGACCTAATTTCTTTGAGATACGTCCAATGATCTTGGGAAAATGTAAATTAAATTACCATTTATTTTCATTTTTATTCTCAATTAAGTTAGAAAAATTAGTTTTTAGTTTAACGAAATTGTATTAATTTTAAAGGTTACAAAATGCAAAAGAGAGTTGGTGATATTGAAGAATTTGCCTTTGATGTATTGACTGATGGTCAGCAACTGCATATTACTCTAGCTATATCTGGATGGTTATCTGATGATGAAAGAGGTAAAGTGAATATCACACCTGTAAAAATTTGTCTTTTAAAGAACAAAGCCAATTCTTTGGAATTCTCTTTTTATTTATTATAGGTCAATAGGTTATGAAATACTCCCTTTACAAATCTTAATAAATATATTTAAATAAACATATCTAAATAATTGTGTAGCATTTATGTTCTAAATAATTGTATAATTTTCCATTCTGCCACATCTTTAGTTTGTTAAATGTATACCTTTTGTAAATGTCACAATTATTTGTAGAACATTCATCTGAAGTTGAATTAACATCCATCCATAAAACCATATCACTGTTTTATCTTTTTAACTGCAAGTTCTGTTGATAAAGCTTTTAGGTAAAACTTAACTAAGTTGCTTTTGTTGAAGATCCTCAATGAAACTTTGTTGTTTTATTTTGCATCTTAAAGCATCTATCTGGTTTATTATCTTCATGCATGAGATCATAAAAATAACTTGTTTGCAAATATCAAAGATATTGGTGTAATAAGTAGTCATAAGAAAATGTGTAGTTTTAGAAGTTATTTTTTGGATCAATTGTTTTCTATGAAAAAGATCTAACTTGATTTCACAACTGTCTTCAATACTTAGTGTGTAACTAAATAGATTTTAAACTATAAGTGTGGATCAAATGAAAATGGAACAGGAGCCACAGAATTAAATGGCATAGTTTATTTCAAAGGTAATCTCCAAAGCTACACAAGAACATATCCTACTGTTTTATCAAGCGGAGATTACCCTGCTCATAGAAGTCATTTGGTTGAAATCAGAACCAGTTTCGATTATTGTAAATGACGTCATTGTCTGAATAAAAATGGCAATCCTTCAATGCCTTTTTCAGCAGACCAAAGATGTGAAAGTCACATGGCAATAGATCTGGGCTATAAGGTAGGTGTTGTAACATTGTCCACCGGAACTTCACCAATGTGCTCTGTGTAAGAGCAGCCATATGTGGTGGTGCATTGTCATGCAGCAAAATCACTCGAGGAATTCAAGCAGGAGCAATCCTTCCTGACTGAAAAAACATGTCAGCATGACTTGCCACTACTCTGCACCATCTTGGACTTCTTGGGCAGATGTTTTGACTGTTGGGTTTGTTGTTTGCTTTCTGGTTGGTAGTGATGGCACCAAGATTCATCACCTGCCACAATTCAGTCCAGGAAATTGTCCTCTGCATGATAGCTGAGAAGATGTTGACATACTATTGCCAGATGATACTGTTGGCCGACTAGAGCATATCATGTGCTTCTGCACAACTAGCTAGAGCAAGTCCATTTCCACAATAGGGGTTTCCTTCTTTACCTCCCGCTCTACCTCTACACAAGTTTGCTCCACATTCATACAAAAATAAATGAAATTATAACCACCATTCCATTTTCATTTTATTTACCCTTATAATTGAAAAAATAGCAAAAAACTCTGAAAGACATGGCCTGTTGCATCAGTTTGATGTCAGCTCTATCCTAGAACAGAGAACAGTTTTATACAATTGTTGTTGATTGTGCTGTGTTTCACCACCACACATTAGTAGCTCTGCTTGAGATTGGAGAGACAATATATTTGCTGGCTTGGCTGCTTTATGTTCTGTGGTGACTGATCCACAAAACGTAAAACTACAATTTTGTGAATGCATCTTTTCCCATAATATAGTTTTAAGTTTTTATTACATTTTAAAATCTTTCATTCACAATATTGCTGTTTTTATGTTATAGATGCATTTGAAGAGCCATGGTTGACCCTTGTGAATTCTAGAGAACAGTACTGTCTGCGATATGAATCTACATATTTGCTCCAGTTAGGACGGGCCATGGATTATTTGTTTAGTTTTGCTGTTACAATGGCAGCACAAGAAGCTTTAAAATACACAATTTTATCTGGTAATTATTTATGAATTGAAAAAAAATGCTCTTGGAAATTAAGATGTTTTTCTCATGAAATTTTCTGATATATTAATTACACAGGCCTGCAAAATTTGAGTCATAAAAAAGTGTTTGCAATGTAATGACTAAATTTTATATTATTTGGTGTGCTGATTTCAAATATGACATCCATTTTTCTCAATCACATAAGGGTTTTTCACAAAATGGCATTGAATATATGAACGAGAGAGCCTACTGTACATATTCTGGGGCGAAGAAGATATTTTCAAAATATTTTTAAGTGTTTTATTTACAAATGAATTAATACATCAAACAATTGGAAATGATTTGCTAAATATATATTAATTAGAAATTATATTAATTAGAATATTTAATGGTTACCATTGTTTAATACATCCTGGATTCATATATCCTTAATGCTTTCTTTTCCTTTTTCCCTGAAAGCTCGTTTTGGCACTTTGTTGTAGTCAGTTCGTGGGACTTCTCTGTGTAGCATCCAATAGTAGTCCCCATCATATTGACTTTCCATCTACCTTGGTATCTAAGCTCCATCTCTTTCATATCTTGGTGAAATCTTTAACCTTGTTCTTCACTAATTGCACCAAGATCATTAACTGCACCAAAAAAAGGAAAGTAGTCCAAATGTGGATTTAAAAAATGCACTTTCAAACTCATTGAACAACCCAAGTTTTTGAATTTCATTATCATGTTTTCCACAAAAGATTTATAGTTGGGGTCCTTAACGTTCCCGAGGAATTTTGTGACAACTTCCTTGAAAGCTCTCCAGGCCTCTTTTTTCCTCAAAATCATTTTACATTTAAACACTTCATCTTTAAAAAGTTTCCGAATATCTGGACCTACAAAAACACCTTCCTTTATTTTTGCTTCCGACAGTCCTGAAAAATTGTTGCCTAGATATTTAAAGCACTCTCCTTCTTTTGATAGAGCTTTAACAAATCATTTCATTAAGCCAAGCTTGATGTGAAGTGGAGACAACATGACTTTTCTGGGATCAACCAAACTTCCCTTTACTACATTTTTGTTTTCAGGTGTTAACGCTTCCTTTGCGGCCACTCCTTTTTGAACCAATGATTCTTTTTATCCTGACTGTCCCATTCACACACGAAGCAAGGGTACTTGGTGTTTCCTGCTTGTTGTCAAAGAAGCATGGAAAGCACTTTTAGATCAACGCATATCATCCAGCCATGTTCTTTATATTTCAAATGGGTGAGAATCAAAGCTAAATTCTCATACGATTCTTTCAGGTACACAGAATGTCTAATGGCACTGAAGCATACTTGCTGCCATTAGGCAGAAGCACTGCTTTGAGGCTTCTTTTTGAGGAGTCAATAAAGAGCCTCCATTCGTTCACGTCATACTGTATACTAAAATCCTCCATCAATCCAGGGACATTTCTGCAGTAAACCAAACCACTATCTTGAGAAAAGTATGGAACGAAATCTATTTCTCTTTTTCTGAAGCATGAGAAAGAGGTACCAGGAGCCAATAAATTCTTTTGCTTTAGCCTAGAGCCAAGGGTTCGGCAGATTCTTTAGATTGTTTCTTTTTTCCGTTTTTTTTTGCACCAGACACAGAAAAATCTCCAGTTTTCTCCAGTAACGACGACTTATGACACTATATACTCATCCCCTTTCTTAATTAACACAATCGATTGGTGGCTACGAAAATCAATTTTAAATTTTTGAAATGTTCAATTTTTCAATTTTCAATTTTTGAAAAAATGGTACGTCATAGAATTTTTTTACTATTTTTCCCGAAATCAGCATCCAAAAATCTATCAGTATCAGCTATTGGTTTCCAAACACTTTTTTGGTTGCAGGCCTGTGTTGTTGTGAGGTATGAAGAATTTTTTATTTTAATTTATATGCACATTTAGGTTTGTATTATATTTTTCTGTTTTCCAAAATGTGCATACCTAAATTATTTAGGTTTATTGAAGTTATGATTATTTATCTAAAATTTTGTATTTAATAATCTATTTGCCATTTCTTTTTTTATGCCTTCAATTCTCAAATATGTGTTTAGTTTTAAAGAATAATAGATTCATTTTTTAAAAAATTCAGGTTTATTATCAGCTATAACTTGGCCTGCTGCATTGATTACTGTAGCTGGTGTAATTGACAATCCGTGGAGTGTTTGTATCCGACGCTCTGCTGAAGTTGGACGCCATCTTGCAAGTGTACTCTTAGAAAGGCAACAGGTTCTTGAAATTTCTCAGTTCCTTTTAAAACTTTTCATTCTTTAAATTTTATTTCATATGTTCATAAGTGAAAGAATTAAAAACTAGTAAACATTATTTCAAGCTTATTTTTTAGTTTAGCTGTGAAATTATTATTAAGGGTATTTTGCTGTAATATTTTAAAGGAAAGGAAATCTTGGCATTATAGCTCTATAGCTGGTAGAATATTAAACTTGCCAAATTTAATCATATAATGAAGTATAATGGTAATGTTTTTATAGAGTTGTATTCAAATAACTCTACACTTTTGAAGGAAATTTATGTAAATATATTTTTTACTCAAAAATGTCACTTGTTTAGTTTGTCTTCTTGTGAAACCAAGCAGTGTTTCTTTATTAAAATTACAAGAACTGCTATTTAAGTAGTTGCCTACATTTCAAGAATTTAGAAAAACTGTATTAAATTAAAAAAAAAATATGATTATATAAAATTTTCTTATTATATCTATCTGTCTATATAGAGATATATACATACACATATTTTCTAGGCATGTACTCCCCCTACTCTCTCCATTAGTAGATCACTCCCCTTACTTTCTATTCATTTTTTGTGTACATGAAAGAAATGTTGAAAGATTAACAAGAAAACTAAACATGGCAGAAGAAGTAACAGATTTGAGCTAGTTATTTAAGTTTCTATATAGTATTGATAATTCAAAATCTATGCTATTAGAAATTAACAGACTTATATTGCTATCAGTATTTTATTAGATTAAAATATTTAATTTCCAATTTATTTGTATAAAGTATATTTTTCTTTTATTTTAGGGTAAAAGACCAGTCACTCTTATTGGTTTTAGCCTTGGTGCTAGAGTTATATATTACTGTTTACAAGAAATGGCTAAAAGAAAAGGTATATATAATACAGTGATTGAAATTCTTTATGAAATCTGGCATCAATGTTAAAATAATGACAGAAAAGAGTAATAATCATTTTGTTTGTTGCTAAAATATTTTTAGCTATTTTATGTTAAATCATGGTAGACTTTTATCAGTGCTGAATGAGAAGATATTATTTCTTGTCAGTTATAGTAAAAAATACAATTAATTAAATAGATATTTCAACATTCACAAAATGTATGTAATGTACCTTTATGTAAGTATATGTTTATAAACCCTTAATATGTATATTATTATATATTATATACATATGTGTGTTAATATATATATATATATATATATATATATATATGTGTGTGTGTGTGTGTATATATATGTGCTTTTGTATATACACTATCTGGCCAAAAGTATCCAGATGCCCAGTGGTACGGACTTAGAGAGTCCAGAGGCATATATTAATATGATGTTGTCCTACTTTTGCATCGATGACAGCCTGCACACGTCTGAGGAGACTTTCCACCAGTTTTTGATAGGTGTCCATAGGAATTGACTTCCAGGCATCCATCACAGCTGAAGTGAGTGCTGGTAGTGAGGATGGTCGATTTAGCTGGCTATGTAATCTGTGTTCTAATTTGTCCCAAAGGTGTTCAATGGGATTTAGATCGGGGTTCTGAGAAGGCCAGTCCAGTCTTTGAACACCCATTTCTTCAAACCATGCCTGCGTAAGTCTCGATGTGTGAATGGAACAGTTATCCTGCTGGAAGAGAAATGGGCCTTCTCTTAAATATTGCCATAGAGTTGGGAGAGCAGCATTGTCCAGAATGTCCACATACATCTCAGAGTTCATGTTTCCAGCCACAGGAACTAAAGAACCCAGACCAAACCATGAAAAACAACCCTACACCATGATGCTGCCATCACCCAACTTAACAGTCTTCACAATGCAGTCACATAAGAAGCACTCGCCGGGCATCCGCCAAACCAAGATGTATCCAATGGACTGCCAGATTGTAAAGCGAGATTCATCACTCCAAAGAACATTTTTCCACATGTCCACAGCCCAATGATAGTGAGCTTTGCACCATTGCAATCGATGCTTCGCATTCTGGAGAGTGATGTTCAGCTTGTGAGCAGCTGAACAACCATGGAATCCCAGGTTTTTTAACTCTCGATGAACAGTCCTGCTGCTAGCACTAATGCCTGATGAACTTTGGATCTCCTGAGTGATTTCAATCATTGAGGATTTGCGATTTTGTTTCCCTACCCTTTTCAGAGTTCTATGGCTGCGTTCATTAATTTTTTTCTGTCTGCCACTTTGTTTTTCTGCAGTTTCACTGCCTTGACATTTCCACTTCACAATTACATTACTCACAGTAGATTTTAGCTTCTATAGAATGTCCGAAATTTCACGAACTGATTTCCCATAAAGGTGGCATCCCACTATAATGTCATGATCCCACTATAAGTCACTAAGCTCTTTTGACTTACTCATTGTCTCACAAACACATAAATATGACCTGACAAACCACTACGAACACTTTTACAGCTTTCGGTTACACATCAAATTATGCCACTTGCCAGATCCACTTCTTTAGGGGGGTGTCCGGATACTTTTGGCCAGATAGTGTATATACACTAATGTGTATACTTTTGAATATATAATCATGCATTCATATTGGCTAATCTCAATCATTCATAAAATTGGACAAAAAGAACACCAACAGTATTCTTGTGAACAGTTTATTTATAAAGATAGCTATTTATTTTGTCAGCTAACTTATATATCTTTAAAAAAATTCTCAATTTAAAAATGAGTACCGTAATTTTCAATGAGAGAGATAAAAAGTGATGGTGCATAAAATTACTATACATCTCAAATGCAGTTAACGATGCGATATATATGTATAAAAATTTCATAATCGCAGCACTAAAACTTTTTTTTTTGAAAATGCTACTAAGTTTTTAATTTTTTTTAGTTTTTTTACTTAAGAGAAAGTATATAAAAACTTATATTGAACCAAATTTGTACTAATTACCTGATGATTAAAACATACTGCGTTACTTAATGTAGTTATTATTTTTGCTGTTTTAGTCTCTATATTTTTTTTTCTCAGTAATTTATGAAATTATATTTTGTAATAATATGAAGTGACTTATTTTTAAATTTTTTTTTTTAAACTTTTAATATGAGAAAGCTTTTTAGTGTAAAACAGTATTTGTACTTTACTGTTGATACCATGATGTCATAAGCTTATCAATTTCAGTGCATTACTTTTTCTAGATTGTGAAGGAATTATTGAGGATGCTATATTATTGGGGGCTCCAGTTCCTGCTTCTGTCAATTCTTGGCAAGATTTTGCTAAAGTTGTTAATGGAAGAATTGTTAATGGATATTGCAGGTAATAGTGCCACTTTTAGTTACTGTTGTGTAAATTTCCACTCATGTTTGTATTATTGATTTCCTTATGGAAAATTTGTTGAGTATTTTTCCTTCGTTAGTAAAACAGTAAAGTTAACATCTATCTTCCTTAAAATATTTTGCTCATTTCTAGTATGCTTTCTTTTTTTTTATCTTCATTTTCCTTTGCTAAGATAAATTCAGAGAATCATAAATTTTTTTTTTAAATTTTGTCTATTCCGAAGTTATGTCCTTTCAAAGTTCTTTATTGTGTTCTAATAAAGTATAAGATGCCTTTAATGAACATGATATTTAGGTTTACAGCATAGAGTACTTTAATTGTATCTTTTGTAAAAGCTAAGTTAAATAAGGATATATTCCTTTAATCAAACCTTAATTTTTATGCAATAAATTTACTCTTTATTTATAAATGTTCATATACCATAGTGAAATTGATTATAGTTATCAGAAATAAAATTATTATATTGTACACCAATGTCCAAGTTGAGTGAACTGACAAAACAGGGTTTCAGTAGAAACAGTTCACAACAGAAATCAAAATGCAGTGTTTGTCATAGTCTCATGTAGTTGTCTTTTCTCCTTTTCTAATTAACTTTTACTAAAACTTTTCATTGGGAGCCAAAAGACAAGAATGTACTACTGTAGGAAACCTTAGAGTACACAGAGTATACATCCTTTTTCCACTACAGAAAAAAGGTAAAAGAAAAAGAAAAATTCCTAGGATATGATATACTTTAATATAATTTACTCTAATCTTAAACTACCACACTGTGCCACCTTAAGTTGTTTAAATTGTCTGTGTGAAACATCTATATATTTAAGTTGCTAAGCCGACTTTTTGGGCAGTCCATGAGAAAAAACTACTGCATCAATTTACTTCATTTTGGTCTTAAACAAAAGATTGTAATCTGTAGATTTGTCAAATTTGGTTTTTGTAACAGCAATTTCTATTGATTAGCAATAATTTACAATAAAAATTCATTTCTGTGCATGTTCAGTGACATGGTTTAATGATAAACACGTTTATTCCGAGGAGTCTCTCTCTCTCTCTCTCTCTGCAATTTTTATTTTTATGATAATTATGTTTGTGAAATTTAAGATTTAACCGGGTGGAAATTGTTTATTTCGCGCTGTTTAATTAGCGATAATTTACAATTTAAAAAATGCTTTCTGTGCATGCTCAGTGACATTTTAAAATCTGGCTTTAGATACTCACTAAGCACGAGGCCACTTAAACACATTAGTTTCTGTGCATTATTATGATTTTCAACCTTTGGCAATGATGTGTTGAGTGTAATTTGTGTATTAGTACATTTATCTAGTCGTCATGTTTTGACGGGTACCAACAAGTTTAATGTTTAAATTCTAGGAAAAAATAAAAAGTAACTGTCATTAATTTTATTGATCTTTAAATTATGAATATATAATAAAATGTCATGATGTTTTTATAATGTAGAGGAGACTGGCTGCTGAAGTTTTTATACAGGACATCATCTGCAACCATGAAGATAGCAGGTCTTCAGCCAATTCAATGGATTAACAGAAGAATGTGTAATGTGGATTTAAGTAGTGTGGTATGTAATATTAAAATTTTATGAACTTTCTTACTGCTGTCATTGAAAATCAACTATTGCAAGGGGTGAAAACAATAGAATGTAGATTGGAAAAAAGAAAAATTAATCTTTCACAAGGGATATAAAATGCAAATGTGCTTTCTCTTAAAAATCATCCAGGTTGTTGGAATATAACCTTGCCTAAATAATTAAACTCCTTATACATCAAGAAAGAAAGAAATGTGTTAAAATCTCAACACTATTAACAAAACTGAATATTATTGAGACTACTAGTACTTCTTTGTATAAAATTTTTTCCAGATTTGGATAAAATGTAATTCTTTGTTTTTCTTTTTATAGCATCAGGAATATCTTTAAAATTTTTCATCTGAACAAAAAGATCTAAGCTTTTTTTCCCTTATTTTTATGACTAACTGAAATATTTTTATTTGTTCGTGTATGTTTTGACCAAACTGCATTCTGATAATTTTATAATAAAAAGAACTGATTACTCTTCATTTTATAATGAAGAGTAAAATTATTAGGAGGTTAACAATAGGGGCTCAAAGAAAAATTAGATTTTGTTTACAACAACTAGAACTTTGCAATTTATTTATAGATGAAAAGAAATGCTTTTGTACTAAACATCTTTTTGTAACAAGAAAATTACTGGCTGTATTCAATGAGATTTTTCCAAATAAGACTGAAAGCTTAAATCTTGCACCTTAGACTTGCTTGTATGGTTAACATGAACTCTTGTTATGCCTGTACAATGAACTTGTCTTGTAGCATATTTGTTGAACAGAACTTCGAGCAAACATTTTCATCAATCAATTTTTTTTCTGCCCAGCAAAGAAAACATTTGGTTTATGAAAGTGTTTACAGTTTGAGCTTTCTTACACTAGGCAATGCCTTTAAATGACAAGATCACTGAATATACTGTATACTAAAATTTTGTTAAAAAATTCTGTGTAGTACATATTTGCAACAGTCATATCCTGATTTAACCTTTGCTATGGATTTCAATATGATGTAGCAAGAAACACTGTAGAAGTATGAATTGGTATATCCAGTATTTTGTAATTTTCTTACTTGTAGTATAGTGTAATCTATAAAATTCTACCTATGTAATTATTTGCTGCCTAGTATGTCATTGGTTACAAGTTAAATCTGTATGATTTTGATGTTGGTTGAAATGAGCAGTTAGGAGCTAAACTCTGTGCCATGTTTAAATATTTTTAATAAGGTGGTTGTCATTGACTGCTAAATTTCAAATATTGTAGTGGTGTGTTAGCTTCTTTAAAAAAAAAAAAAAAAACTGTGTTAAGATTAAATGTAAGAAATTTTATGATATTTATATAATTTTGATATATATATATATGATACGCATCAAATCACGCTTGCTATTCTAATATGGTTTTGCAGTCTTTCATACTCATACAAGTCTGTGGTGTCATGGTAAGGCACTCCAACACATTAAATACATACAACAATGTCCATTTTCTTACATTTATTCTTCCATTTCAGAATTAAACCACTCTCTAATCTCATATTAAAAACCTGGCCTTCCGGCCATCTCAAAATTATGGAGCGCTCTCCTATGCATCTTCCATACTTGGCTTCCTTTCCCACTCTAACTAAAAATACTTCTTACCGTTACCTCAAACAATGTGCTGTGCTCTAGATTGTTTGAGAACTTTTTAAGCTGATCCATCACTCTACAACAAAGTACTTTCCCACCAGTTTCTTCAAGGCTGCTCAGTTCTATTAATAGCTCCCATGGCGTTCACTGTCCGCACACACACGCTTGCTGCATTATGTGAATAATCCCGGCATTTAACTTTTTGGTCTGATTTTCTGTAGAAAACCTCCTTTTTGCCCCTTAAATTCTAACCTGTCTTAAAAAAATCCTCACATATATATATATATATATATGTAGTGTGTGTAAGTAAAATGTGTATATGTAACTGAAAATAACCTCTTGTAAGAAAACTATTTCTCTTAATGAATGTATTCTACTTGGTATAAAGCTGTATGACTAGCAAACCCAGTATTATATAATGCATATCATTTCTTTAGGTTTCAGGTCATATGGATTATGCTAATAAAATGGATGTAATTCTAAAAGCAGTAGGTATTAGGACATTGGATGAGGTTACTGATGTGGATTCACAGCTACGCAAATCTCGATCAGATATTCCACCTGGACGACAAGTTTCAGCATCCCGAAAAAGGATGCCTCAGAAATCAAAATCAGATGGAGATTTAAGATTGGTCCATAATATGCTTCCTATTACTACTCTACCAAGAGATAGATCACAATCTCTTGATAATGCACTAAGTCGTTCAAGTACAGGTTCTACCTCTGCATTAAATGCTTCAGGTTTCAAAACACCAGAACATAGATTATCACCTTTGTTTTTTACAAAACAGAATGATTCTTTTGATTCAAAACTTGATGAATTAAATACAGAACGAAATGAATTTGACAGTACAGAGCTGATTGTACCAAATAAATGGGAATGGAATGCATGGGAAGATGTGGAAAAATATAAGTAATTAAGCATTTGAATTTTTCATCTTTATTCTTGATCTTTCCTGCTTTGTGGAAATTTTTAAAAATTCAATTTTTTGTAATAACTTTGTAATTTTTGTGAAAGATGTGCTGTATCATATAATATACTTTGTTTTTTAACTGTTCACTATTCCTTTGTAATTTTTGTGATGTTTATAAATATAAAGAATTAAGAAGTAAATTATATTTTGTTTGAATTGAATATTTAAGATTGATTAAAAATATATATATATTGAATTTTGCTTTAAACATGGGAATGCATTGAATATAGTGAATGATTTTTCAGCCTAAAAATATGTTAAGCTACTTTAGTAACATCCATGAAATGGGAAAAAGTAAATTTCATGTAATAATAATTAACTTATTGCTTCATTCATATTATGAGCTATAGATATGTTGATGTTAGTGACCAAAAATGCAAGCAAAATAACAGAAACATTTTTAATATCTATTTATTTAGATTTTAATCACTCTAATTCTTAAAATAAAGCTCATTTTTTAATCTAATTATAAGGTAGGAAGAAATAAAAATTTAATAACAAAAATTAGATTTTTACTAAAAATTGTAACTGAAAATTAATTTGAAGTTTTGCCTTTTTTATTGTAAGTTGAAATCATTTTATTTTTTAAGATGTATGGATATATGTGCCTCTATATGTATGACTACAATAATTTTATTTGTATTTTTGATAAATCTAGATCAAATAATACATAAAATTACATTTGTGAAACAATTGTAATTTTATGTATTACAATACTCTTTGTGAAACAAGTTTATTAATACCAGAGTATATAGAGCCAGACGATGGCTGAATGACAAGGGCACTGGCTTTCAGTACCAGACTTTGTGGGTTTGAATCCCACACTTGGCATGTGGGATACATTACTACAAACATTTGTAGCCGTTCAAAATCATCTTTAATCAGTAGCTCCCGGTCTATTTAGCCCTTGTGTAGCAAATAATGACTGTAGCACTCTAAACCAAACCAGAGTATATGTTTTAAAGGAATATTCTTTACAAAGGTTGAACCTAGGCATTTCTGTGTGTATTTTTCTGAGCAATTTTATCACATTTAAATCGAGATACGAGAAAAAATATTGGTTTTAAAGAACTGAAAAAATGTTTTGTAACTATATCTTTATTATTTATATGTATATCTGTGGAGTTATAGCAGATGTCGATATGTCTGAAAAATTCAATTTTATGTTTTAAGTAGATATGGGACACTAAAAATTGGCTGTTTTATATGGCAAAAGCTGATAGTGGAATTATGAAAAAATACTAAGTTATACGTAATTTGGCAAAAGTTTTCCTTTTTTTCTCTACCCACCCCAAAATTGTAGTCCCTAATTGAAAAAAATATTTTCATTGAAGACCAGCCATATGCTTGAGGTTGAATATGAATATTAACTAAAAAATATTTGGATTGAAAAACTTAATTGAGCAATTTTATATTTCACAACAAAAGTATCTTTTTTAATTTGCTGAAAACGTGAAAAAATGACATATCAACATCTGCCATAATGCCACAGATATATAAAAAGATAAATTCTTTTCTTTTAAACCTAGCACCAAAGTTTAAAAAAAATTCAATAAAATTATTAATTTTTATGACTCATAAGATACATTATTTTTCTACTCAATGTTCTAGAAGGACAATCAGTAATGTTTTACCTGTATGATAATTGCTATGAAATGGTTGGTTGCGAATTAAAGGTCGCTTGTTCAGAGTGTGGTAAACATCTCTGGATAAAATTCGATACTCTGTAAATGACTTTAAACATGGCTTACTTTGATGATACTCTCATGAACTGTATGGTTTATAAGTATTTCTCTAAATTTTTAAAACTAGTTTTTAAAAAAGTGAGGCAAAGCCTCGATAAGTTTAAATATCACTTTTAGTTCGAACTTGTATATTCTGTAAACTTAATTACACTCTGAAATGCATGTAAAAAATTATATATATACAGTGATTTCCGCTTATAAGAATCACGTTTGTTATTACTGTTTTTGATTCTTATAAGCGGTTGATTCTTATAGCCGAAATTTAGGTTTTTGGACAGGAACACACACACACCTATATATACATATATTAGATAATTTACCATAAAATACTTTTTAATTTACATTATCTTTTATTAAAATTATTTTTTATAGTTTTAAAAATACAACTTAATTTTTAGACCTATAAGTAGATACACATGATTATAGTAAGAGAAGAAAAATATACAATATTTGTTACAAGTTACAACATACCTGCTTAACAGTTTTAACATTTCAACTACAGGAAGGGAGCAAGAAAAAGTTTTCTACGGTAGTTTGACGTAATGAAGTTTTCAGGAGGCTGTTTATACCTCTTTCAATACTTATAGTCTCAGACAAAGATTCACCTTCTAGCTTACGTTTCTCGATTTGATAACCTGCTGAATCTGCTAATGTCACGTTTGCCTGAATGATAGTGGACACTTCGCCGAAGATTTATGTGTTTTAGGGTCCAGGAAGCCGCAACCAGGATGTAGGAGGTGGGAAAAAACAGTCCCTATTTTTGTTTGTCAGTGGAGAAAAGTGAAATCAGACTCGGACGGGTAAAGATGCCCCCGGGTCAAGCTAATAGGTCAGTGCTGTGGTAAAGCGTTTAAGGGGAAACTATTATGTTATGTCTAATAAAGAAAGGGGTGAATTTTACGACTATATTCCATCCCATCTTATCAATCTTTCTTTTAAAAAAAAGGAAAGAACTTCGTGCCTTTTGAGGGTTTAAGTAGCTTTTTTTGAAAAATGAAAGGAAAGCGAAGAGTGTAAACTGATTCTTAAAACCGGTGGATTGATTCTTTAAAGTGAAAATTTTAACATGGAAATAATACATTTGTTTTTGTTTTCGCGATATTGATTCTTATAAATGGTTGATTCTTATAACCAGTGATCATGTATAATTTTAGTAAAATGTATAATTTTACTAAAAATATTTTATTAAAGTTGTATCTGAGATACATTCCAAAGAGTATAAATGTTTTATGAGAGGAAACTGTATGAATGTAACTGATTGTTACTATAAGCGGTGGTTACTGTATATATATATATTGTTTTTCCCTGTATATCATAAAAAAAATTTTTGATCTGAATTTTTATTCACTAATTTCATATAAGTTTATTTGACTTTGCATATCTGTGTGTGTGTGGACACACACATTATATATATATATATATATATATATATATATATATATATATATATATATATAATGAGTATTATATGTATTTATTATAAATGCCTGAAGAATATAGTTCAAACTCTTGTAAATCTTTATAAAACTTATTCTGATAAGAGTTGCTTTTTTAAACCTCAAACTTATGATTTAAATCAATAATGATCTGTTCATGTAACTAAAGTGATATTTTCAATGCAAAACATATATTTATGGCAAAAAAAGGAGTGTGTGATGTCTAAAAAATGTATAATTTTACTAAAAATATTTTATTAAAGTTGTATCTGAGATACATTCCAAAGAGTATAAATGTTTTATGAGAGGAAACTGTATGAATGTAACTGATTGTTAGTTTGCATGGATTATATTATATTTTAGCTTATATAGTGTTATTTTAATGTATGCATATGTATAAATTAATAAGCAGTATTGTATAATTATATTTATTTTTTACTTTATGTTTATCTGAATTTTTTTAATCAAAGGCAATATCCTAAAATGAATTTTTGAAGATAATGTGTTTTTTTTTAATTTAATTTTTTTTAAATGTATCAGAGTCAAGATTTTATATGTTTAAGACATATTTATGTAATAATATGTATAAATTATGTATGCTCATAATTTACACATATATTTTTACATAAATAATAAATAAAATGCCAAACAAAATGTAATATGTTATTTCATAGATGAATGACAATCAGAAAAGATTTGTTGACTGCTTTATATGTTATACCATAAAGTTTATGAAAAAAAATTGTGTAATGAAATATTTATAATTAGTAATCTTTGACTATTTTATTTCATAAAGAACATAATTTATACTTGAACACTATTTGAGATTTTTGTATGTTTTCCAAACTAATAACTAAATATGATTGTAGGTATTAGTAAAAATATTAAATTTTAAATGTATTCTAATCTATCATAGATGTACAGTACTTTTATCGCTATACAAATTTTTATTGTTGTATTGCCTTATTAGACAATATGCCTTAAATAAGTTATTTGAATTGTAAAGATAAAAACTGAGAAACAACCCCTGGAGAATGAGGAGGATTGTTTCTATGACTTTTAAATATCTGTCAAATTTTTGATATAGGATATCAGTTTGGTAAAATAACAACAGTATTTTAGATAGGAGTATAGTGTACCCAGAAAATTGTATTTTAGATAGGAGTATAGTGTACCCAGAAAATTGTATTTTAGATAGGATTATAGTGTACCCAGAAAATTGTTTTCCATTCTGAAAAGCATTTTTATAAAGGGAAATTTTTCTTATCTGTCTGTAAATCATAAGAAGGATTTATAGGTTTAATACTCTATTATTCCCACTAAGACAGTGTGTACTGATATTTTGCTGAAGGAAATTCATACATATTTATTAATATAGAGTAAAATGTAAAGTCCAAATTTTGCATTTACATGCACTCATGCAGAGCCAGACCGATCCATTTTGGTGATTGAGGGAAGTTTTAAAAACAGCCCCTTTTCAAATTTTTGGAGAAACTCAAAGCAATGAATGTATCTCTATTAGCAATAGTCTACTTAATAGAATAATAGACATTTTAGGACAAATATGTATTTATTTATAAAGTTTTATTTATTTAAAAAACATTACATTTTTTTAAAACATTGCATTTTATTTTTAAAAACATTAAATTTTTTTAAAATGACAGAACAGGAAAAAAGCAGAAAAAGTAAATAAATTTGAATATAATTTGTTATGTAATAAAAATAATTTCTAAATTATTCTTCGAGCCTTTATGGCAGAAAATTTCTTGATTGCATCTCTGTAATTTATTTTTTTCATTCGTCTTTTCAATAGAAATGATTGCTAGATCAATCAATCATCCTCGAGTTGTTTTTGTTTATAGATAATACTTTAAAATTTTCAGTTTAGAATAACCGTGCTCAGCTACTGCTACAGTTACAGGTAGTGTTAGATGAATTCTTAAAAATACAAACACGCTTTGAAAAATTTATTTCTTCTAATCTTAAATGCTTCTTTGGGCTGAGAAGACAATTGAGATCTAATCTTATCAGTCACAAAACTAAATTAAGAATTTATAAGACACTAATACTACCTGTCTTACTTTATGCAAGTGAAACATGGACCTTGAGCATAGACATGCAGCGCTCACTGGACATATTTGAGAGAAAAATCCTCAGGGCTATCTTTGGCCCAGTGCAGGAAGAGGGACGTTGGAGAACCAGGTATAATTTTGAACTGTTTAGGCTTTATGGGCAATTACATATAACACAAGTCATCCATAGTAATAAGTTAAGATGGCTTGGCCATGTTTGGAGAAGCTCTGAAGATAATCCCACGAAGATCTTAACATTTAAAACACCTGAAGGATCCTGACCTAGAGGTAGACCACCGACTAGATGGTTTAAATGACATTGAAAAAGACTTTTAAAGTTAAAAATTAGAAAGGAGTTGTCACAGATAGAAGATGCTGGAGGGAGTGCATGGTTGAAGCAGCCAGGGCCTTTAGGAGGCTCTTGTTCTTGTGAAGAAGAATTTTAAATTCTCAGTTTATAAAAAAATAGCTTAAATATTCACTTATTTTGTATATTTTTAGGAATTTCATCATGCACTAGATTAAACTATTAATATTGTTTTTTTTATATGTTAAAATTTTCATATTTTTACTTTGTCTTATTTTTGTGCCTATTTCAATTCAGCACCTTAGTCAGGTGCCCCACTGCATCACCTATGGGACCGGCTCTGCACTGATGTAAATCACTAAAAGATTGTCTTCTTTTGACAGTCATTATTATTTCTTCCATTCAGTTGTTAAAATTAATAATTTACTTTTTATATTTACTAGCTCGGTATATTCTTGTGCAATTCCTTTGGTGGATCTTTGTACACACATTGTGCTGCTACTTATTTCGTCTTGATAACTATTCACTGCCTTGCTTCTATTGTGTTATTTGCTTAGTTCCTCTTTTTTTGCCAAAGGAAACTTGCCAAATTCAGTATTCCAATATGTTTTACATATATCATTTATCTTCATAAGACAGTAGAATAGGATATGCAGATTTATGTTAGATTGCATTGTCTGTGGATGAAAATTTCATGAATTATAATTTATCGCTGTAGACCAGTGGTTCTCAGCCGGTGGTCCGCAGACCACAGGTGGTATATAAGAGCCTTGGGAGTGGTCTAGCACCACATATAAAAAAGTTGCCAAATAAATGGGGATTTTGTAGCAATGTTCACTGAACCAGATGGGCTGAACATATCCAATGACTATCAGGTGTTGAATTAAAATTTCTTAAAACTTAAACATAATTATTTTATTATTAGAATATGATACATAGAATGTGAATACATTAATCATATATCCCTTTTGCCTGAGGGATATTTAATACCCCCATACCCCCTGGGAGGTTCCTCCCTCAAGTCGGTGGGGAATGGTGGTGGTCCGCACATGGTTCAATTTCTGGCTTAGTGTTTTGCAGACTTCTACACGTTGGGAACCACTGCTGTAGACAAATGGAAATTATTTCAGTTTTCGAAAATAAATAATGAACTATATTTTGCTACAGTAAGTGATAGTATATCAATTGAATTAAGTGTATATATATATATATATATATATATATATATATATATATATATATAATATAATTCAATTGACATAAAAAAAAATTAAAATGATTTAGAAAGAAACTTTTAGAGGAGAGACTGTTTGAAATCTCTCCTTTCTCTTTTTATTTATGGTCTCTGGTAGTTTAGATAAATGTTTCAAAACTCAAAGTAGCTGGAGGTAATAATATGTATATTCAGTGTTTTCTAGTGAGAATGAGAGTTAGGTGGCGATTTTGAAAACATTTAAAGAACTGAATTTCAATATTACGTAATTTCTTCTCTGTGTATATTTTACCTGTAAACATTTTAATATTAAACATTATAGATAATAATCTTTTTTCATTTTACGATTTATTGCAAAAAATATTCTCACAGAACTTAAATGTTTTAACTTAAAATGTTTATTTTCAAAAATAAGTTGACTGTCATGGCCTAAAATTTAAAGCTATTTATAATTTGAAACTGTTTTTTTTATAATATAATTTATTTTAATATTTCTAAAAATTACACTATTTAACTGACACACAATCTTTGATAGATACAGATGATTTTTTGAAGTCTGTGTGTGTGTTGTTGGGACTATGTTGTCTAGTACAGCTCATATTTTTTATGTACATTTTAAAGCTCTTTTTATTTTTATGTAGTTTTTATTGTGGAAAATTGTATGTTTTCTCTATAATTTTATTTTCTATTATATTTTGTAGTATTAGTTGTGATATTTTTCTCTGTTTGAACCAGCTGGCATTACACCAATGTATGATTTTGTTAGATGTGTTTTTATCAATTTGTTGCTATCTCTACAACAGTATATTTTTTTAATTTATAGAAAAACATAAAAATACTATTTTTACCATGTCTTTTTTTTATATTTGATCAGAATGGTAAGCTAACTTGTTTTATAAACTTATGTGACTAAAATAACTGTTTTTTCCTAAAAAGGTTTTCTAAACTATTACCTGTATAAATTGTTTGTTTACTAAAATCATGTATTGGGCCCTTTATAGTCTTATAAGTGACTTCTAATTTATAAATTAGAAGTCTTTTATAAATGAATATGTCTGTATTTTTCTAATTTTACAATTTTTTTTTCTCTGTAAACATCCACTAATCTAATGTTTAATTAATTCATATTTTGTAAGATGCTAAATATTTCTATTTTGAAATTCTTTGAAGATGCTGTTAATATTTTAAAAAAAAATAATTTGCTAAGAAACTTATCTCTGTTAATATTTTTCCAGTTGAATAACTCCATCCTATTTTACTATATCTTCAGTATTGTGCTTCAATATTGTTATATAAATGTGCAAGTTGATTCAATCTGCAATGCTAAAAAACTGTATAGATTCTACAGAATATTTTTATTACAATTAATAAGAGATTATTGAGAAGTACTTAGCTCTAATATAAGCTATATCCTTTATTTTATTTAATATTTTAGAATACATTGAGAGTAGTGTAATGTACTTCTAGATTGTAGTATGCTTCTGTGTAAAAGCTCTTAGAATACAGTTGTTTTCTTGAGCTTATTTATATATAATGCATGAAGTTAAATTTTGTTCAATTATATCTGTAAAATCTTAATTACAATTTGAACCTTGTATCATACTACCTTTTATTTTAAATTTCTGAATTAACAAATAGCTTAGCCCTATTGTTATTAGACTAAAAATATACTTGTTCAAGTTATTTTATTTAGTTTTCTAGTTCTACTTTAATCAAAGTAAATAAGTAGAGTTCAAAGCTATCAAAGTGTAGAATGTGTTAATATTTTAACCGTCCTTGGTGTTGAGAAGCTTTTGAATCACAAAATAGAAATAACCTAAATATATTTTTCCTTTCACTTCCATTCTAAAGGGACCATGTGTAGATATTCTTATGTTGTTTGTAAGCAGTGTTTTGAAAAAGCTTGTGATGAGAATAATCTGTGTTTTTAAAAATTTTGTGATGAGAGTAATCTATGTTTTTAAAATTCTTGTGGGAACTGCAAAATTCTTAATTTTTTCAAAACTAATGCTGACATTCTTTTGACAAATTATCTTTATTTTACTGATATTTCCTATTAGATGTATTGCATATTAGTGATACAGCCGGATTCTACCTCTAGGGGAGGGATATCTCTTTCTGATGATGTGGTTTGTATTTCTGTGTGAGAGGTTAATAAAAAGAATGCTACAATTAAATTTCCTGTATTATATATATTTTAAGTTCATGTTCGGTAATATAGGCTCTAGTTTAGAATGGACTTTGAGCTTCGGCCATTCAGGAAGTTACTGTCCCTTAGAAATGAGGCTGTAAGAAAAATAAAATATGACAGACTTGTGTTCTGAAATTTGTTATATGTACTAACAAATCATCCAGTGAAAAATAACCGGTGAAATTATATTTCTTTGTCGAGTCAAAAACTCTTTGCTTTTATTACACAAACTGCAAGAGATTAAGCTTTGAAAGCTCTAACTGAAAATCATTTTGGCTTATACATATTCACTTTAAGTATTTAAGAGCTAAAACCTTTAGAACACAGCTCAAAGTCACCGCTAGGTCCTGGGCAGAGAAATATACCTGTTTGTCTGTGATTTGGAAGGGGTTTGGTGAGAGAAGGCATTTCCCCTTGTGTGGCAGATGTGTTGTGAGGGCCTGTTAAGAATCATTTCCTCCGGCATTCGCCCTCCATGCCCTTGCTGTCTTGGGATACAGTTGAATCCAAATCAAACTGCAAAAGAGTTGGGTTATCTGTTGAAAATTAATTGTAAGGTAATTTCTATGTGTTTTATAAGTGTTTTTGTTGTGTAGCCTTTGGTAGAAGTCAAGCCATTAGGTAAACTTGGAAATGTTTGCAGCTTTCTTACATAGTTAAGAACCTAATTTAAAAATTTAGTTGTTCTAGTACTTAGTAGTTGCTGCAGAAACAGTTAAAAATTATTTGCGTTTATTGTCCATGCTTTAAATATCCACTCTAAGGAATAACAAAACAAAAAAAGAATTATCGGTCACTTATTAATTTAGAGTGAATATTTTATTTTGTCAACCTGCTACAAAGTAACTCTAGAATTTTCAAGAAAATAATTAATGCTATTATTGTTAGTTTGATAGACATTGAATATTTTTCAATGTTAATGTTGATGTGCCATTTATATGTGTTTATAAAAATGTGGAAACTCATAGGTTGTTTTCCAAATGTAACAATCACATATCAATATGTGCTTCCAATATAATTGCATCCTGTTCTAAAGGGTTATTTTTAAGAAACTATGAAATAAAAATTGATTGAAAGCCATAACATCTGTCTTATATTTTTCTTAAATTGTATATAAAAGTGTATGATTCTTTTATTTCTAAGAGCTTAACTAGTTATATTTTCTTGTAGAGAATGATCGATTAAAATGTAATGAGAATGAAAACCCATTTTTCCAGGTGGAAAGATCTTTTGGCTAAAAGGTTTAAATTACATAATGTAGACGTTATACTGTTAGATGGCTGTAGATTCGAGTATGCACTACTAAGAGGCAGAGATATAAATATAAGGGACATCAAATAGAATATTTAAAAAGAGAAATATGTACAAGGTTTTATGTTTCAACATCAGTTATGCAGCAGTGCTGTTTATGCTGTTACCTATAATGGTTTACTTTATTTCAGTATTTAGAAGATTTACGCAATGGCGGATGAAGCATTTGGAGGGCCTCCAGCGCGATCTAGTTTTGAGGCCTCCTTGTTCTAAATACTATTAATAAATATTATTTATTACTTAAGATATTTTCTCACGGTCGAAAAGGAAAATTTTATGGGTCATTAGGTACATTTTGTACATTGGGTCATTTTGTACTTAACACTTGTATTACGCCATTTGTCGTTCGACGAACGGCAAATTGTCTAGATAAAGATGGTATTTAGTGCTAGCCGGGTCTATAAGCGCACGAAAAGACCCTGAAGCAGCCTCTACCCTTAACGAGAAACCCAGTAGACGAGACGATTGCTTGGTTCTAAGCCGATGACAAAGTCAGCGACCAGTCGATTGATACTGTAGGGAACCACTAAGTACCTCCCGTTTACCTGAAGTGGGGGCCAAAGCAGTGTATTGGGATACCAAAACTGTCCCTCTACTGCCTTTCCCAGGGACACGGGTCTCCACACACGGCCAACACTAGGGTGATATACACCCCATTAGAAGCTAGAAGCAACAGAGCGGCATCAGCATCTAATGGGGAGCCCTCCGCAGAGGAACCACAACGAGGGAGAAAAGAAAGAAAAAGTAGAAGGAAGAGATGAGAGGAGAAAGGAAAGGAGAGATAGTTCACTGGGGTACCTCGGGATTGCGACACCCGTGTTTACCTAAAGAAGGTACACCCCCTGAGGGACTATCGCAATAGGAAGACACGTCATAAAGAATTTAAAGAAGGAGACAATGTTATTGTCCTAATCTCAGACAGTGACAACAAAGTCTATGCTCGACGGACCGGACCGGCTACGATTATAAAAAGGAAAACCACGTACAGTTATTTAGTGCAACTACCCGATGACGGCAGATATATCCATGCTAATAAGATAAAAGAGTTCAAAGCATCATCAAACAATGTAGGAGTTATTTATGATGCCGATATTGACTTTGGAGAAATCGGAAACACCCCCAGGATCACTCATTTAGATCCTGATCCAGAAGTTGACCTGATGCATTTATAACCTAGTAAGAGAATGGACGTTATAAAAATCCTTCGGAAACATTCCAACCTAAGGTCAGGTGTTCCACGAATTGCTCACTTTGGAGAGCATAACATCAAATTGAAACCAGGAAGTGTGCCGAAGAAACAAAAGCCATTTTGATTCCCAGAAGCTTTGAAGGAAGAAGTTGATTGTCAGATTGAAGAATTGTTACAACTTGGACTGATCTTACCTTCTGAAAGTGAATATGCACATCCAGTTGTGTGTGTCTCGAAGAAAGACGGATCTGTTCGGTTATTTGTAGATTACAGATACCTGAATTCCCAGACTAAAATAAACTCATTTCCGATGAAAAATGCAACGGACTTAATTTATCAAGTGTCTAAGGCAAAGTACATCCCTCACATCGATTTACTGAAAGGTTACTGGCAAGTAAAGCATAACCCTGATTGCCGTGACTTAACATCTTTTGTCACGCGCAGAAGACAGTATGCTTTCGTTGTCTTTCCCTTTGGATTGCGTAATGCTGCCGCTACATTTCAAAGAACCACGATTAAGATACTTTCTGAGCACAAAGAGTACGCCGAGTCGTAAATTGATGATGTTACGATTTATTCAGATGATTGGAACATGCTGTAACGTAGTCAATAATAAGCCAAGCCTTTCGCTTCAATTACTTTACTACGATACGTTAAACATACTACAACTACAAAAAGCAAGTATGTACAGCGAGTTAGAATTTACAGTTAGATATGTCAGGACGGCTTTGGGTTCAACGACAGCGCGGCCTATAAGGCCGGTGACCAGGAGAGCTGCCGTGTCTCTCTGGAATTCAAAAACAGATCTCTTCTCCGTGGACTATTTGGGGTCTTCTTTTATACGGTCGGCGAATTCAAAAGCTTTCTCCGGCGTTTGAAGTGCTCGTAAGTGTTCAAAGTTTATGGGATTCCACATGTCACTATAGTGTCAAAATTCTGGAGAGCCCTCGAACCACTCTGGGATTTATGCGTTCTATAACGTCAGAACCGCACATTACCCGAACTTTATGGCCTCTTATCCTAGAGTTTATGAGACCGCTCAGTTCAACATTTCGCCGATAGATGATATGTTGAGGGGTAGGAACGGGCCTCACATACTTATAGAAATTCTAATTTCGTGTAGTAATCAGACAATGTCACAACTCCTCCCCTCTTTAAAAGAATTTTTCCTCGGAAAAATTCCATCCTAGAGTCACTCCATTTAAATTCAGAGTTATTGCATATAAGTACAAAGCCATAATTTTATCTTAAAATGTCAACAATTTTAACGTTATGACCTGAAAAGTGCTAGAGAGAAATCCAATTCACAGACTATAATAAACACACATTTTTCATAATTTCTCATATTTCTCAACTGACACTTGAGTCAACACTTAAATAACTCTATTTCATGTCTCATACAATTATAACTGAGTATTAACAAGTAAATATAACATATAACATTCTTTAAATCTACTCTTTTATCTAAACATTAAGCATACAACATAAAAAAAACTTCTTATATAGCAAAATATAAAAATTCTCATAGATATTATGCTTTCTAAACCCTAAAATACAAACATTCACGTTGTTATACCTCGACATAACAAGTATTTAGTTATCTACTACAAGAACAAAATAAACGCAAAAGTTACTTTTCCTTACTATGACAGAAAATACACAATTGCCTGATTCACTAAACAAAATAACATAAGAAAACATAAGGTACTATTGCCTTCTTATCTCTTCAAGGCTTACATCATTCGTGAGTATGCCTTCTACAGGAGGGGGGATTCGCGTTTCTCTTTTTCCGTCAGTAGAGGGGTTTGTTGTTGACCCAACTCTTTCGGGTCTTCGATACCTACCCTGCTAAGACTGTCTGCGTTCTTGTGATACTTGCCCGATTTATGTTTTACTTCAAATTCATACGGTTGTAATGCAAGTGCCGAGCGCATTAATCGAGGGTTTGAACTGGCGTTTGTACGTAACCAATGTAAAGGATTGTGGTCGGTTATGATTGTAAATTTTCGACCATCCAAATAATACTGTAATTAGTGTTTTATTGCAAACACTATACTGGCGCATTCTCGCTCAGTGGTACTGTAACGTCTTTCAACGCCTGAAAACTTTTTGCTCAGGTATAGAATAGGGTGTTCTCCGTTTTCTGACTCTTGGCTCAAAATTACTCCTATTCCTGAATTCGAAGCATCGGTTTGCACGATAAATTCACGATTGAAATTTGGGGCATGTAACACGGGCTTATCCGTAAGACTCTTTTTCAATGCGCGGAACGCCTTTTCGCAAGCATGAGTCCACAAAATTTCGCCTTTCCTAGCCCTTCCCTTCAACGCATCTGTCAACGGAGCTGCGAGTACGGAATAATTGTTTATACAGAGGCTGTTCACACATTTTTTAGACGACGTATATTGTATTCACAAAACTAAATTACATAAAATTATTGTGTTTTAAATGTTCTATTTGACATCCCTTATTCTGAACTATCTTTCGACACCGCAATTTCCAGGATAATAATGCCTTTTGAAGTGTCAGAAGAGGTATTCTATCCCATTCCTCCTGAACAGCTTTCCAGAGTCCTGTAAGGGTTTTGGGACGACGTTTGGATACTGCAGATTTTAAAAATCCGAAAGCACAAAAATCCATAGGTGATACATCGGGAGATTTAGTAGGGATATCAGTGAAGGGTATGGCCTTGATACCAGTTTTTTGTTCCATTTCTTTTAAGAAATTTACAGTGGATTTTGATGTGTGACTGCTAGCTTTGTCCTGATGGAGTCTCACAGATTGATGGCACTGTGGGTAAAGCGATGGTATTTCATTCAGAAAAATTGGCGATAAAATATGTTCCTGATAGTATTTGGAGTCAATCTTGACATTTTTTTCCACTCTCTTTATTTTTAACTTGCCATTATAAGAAAAACCAGCAACAATCATGAATCCCTTAGAAAAACTTTCTTTCGATTCTTTGAACCATGTACTTAAATTTTTTTCTCCCCTTTTATGATAATAAATGGCTCTTTTTTTTTGTTGCAATCATTTAAATACACCCATGATTCATCTATTGTGACAATTGTTTTCCATTTTTCTTTGGATAAGTGTTTCTCATATAGAATTCTACAGCGTGTCCTGCGTTCAGCGATATGATTTGGAAGAAGACGATGCACATTGCGTTTTTTTCGCTTTCTTAAGATTTAAATCAACGTTTATCATTTTGTTTACAGTGGACACCGAGTATTTTAATGATTTTGCAACTGTTCTTTGACTAGGAGGATTTTCTTTTAACATTAAACAACGTACCTTTGCAATAGTCGAAGATGTCCGTTTTTTCCTTGGATACATGTTTGGAATTTTTGTCCTACTTGAGGCTCCAATTCGACGTTTTTTTCCTTTCTTGTTGACGATATTACCTATCGACGCTTTAGATATCACAAAACCATGACTCTCACATCGTTTTTGGATAACGGAGTATGCATATTTCTCTTCGGTAAGAGCATAAATGTAGCCTTCGAACCACTGCTTTGTTAAAAATGCCATTTTGAATAAAAACAAAACTTTCAAGCCGCAGACGGTAATTTTGACTTTTAAAAACATAGTACAATTGAAATTATTTCTTTTGCAGCAAACGATTTTTTATTACCGCTTACCAAAATCGTCTAAAAAATGTGCAAACAGCCTCTATATACCTGCTGTAATATCCTGCTAATCCTAAAAACGCACGGATTTGCGTCTTGGTTCGCGGCGTCGGGAAACTTTTTACACTTTCAATTTTTGCTTCCGCTGGGGTACGCGCTCCATTCCCAACGATATGACCCAAATACTTAACGTGGCTTTGTGCGAACTTACACTTAGCGGGTTTGATTTTCAAGTTCGCCCTTTTTATTCGCTCTAGAACTAAGCTTATATGTTTCAAATGGGCTTTCCAAGTGTCGGAAAATATAGCAACGTCATCTAAATAGGGGACGGCAAAATCTTCCATTTCTTTTAATACATCCGACATAAGTTTACTAAAGAAAAATGGTGCATTCTTTAAACCGAAACTCATTTTTAGACATCTGAAAGTTCCGAATGTTGTACAGAACGCAGCATATCGTTGCGCCTTTTCGCTTAAAGGAATCTGCCAGTATCCCTTAGCCAAATCCAATACTGTAATGTATTTAGCCGATGATACCTTTTCCACTTGCTCTTCGATGTTTGGAAGGGGGAAATAATCTGTCCTAATGATTTCATTCAGCCTTCGGTAATCTACGAATGGTCGAGGGTCTTTACCTGGGCCTCTACTAAAATTAACGGTGAGGTGTAATCCGACTCACCTACTTCGATAATCCCTAACCGTAACATTTTTTGGATCTCTGATTTTAATATTTCAGTTTGTCTCTGTGAAGTGCGATAGGGTTTTGATCTTATCGGTTTATCGCTGATTAAAGTAATGTCGTGTTCTACTAAATTTGTGGTACCAGGATCATTTGAAAAACACGAAGCAAACCTATCCAATACTACTTTTAATTGGTCAATTTGACCGGCTGTCAAATTTTTCTCTAGCTCACTAAGTCTAACTAATTCTTGAAAATCAAAATTCGTAGGATTGTTTTCTAAATAAGGGATATCTATATCATGATCTTCCCTCACTTCAAGATCGCCTTCATAACTCAACAAATTTACATGTTCGGGTCTAGTGTGATAGGGTTTTAGCATGCTAATATGGTAAATTTGAGTTCTATCTCAAGACTGCTCTACTGTGCAGTCTTTTTACAGTTCGATGAAAACGTTCTACAGGATTACTTTGCGGATGGTGTACAGAACTATGGTGGACCTTAATACCGAATTTATCAAAAAACCCTGTAGTTAGGGCCGAAGTGAAAGAAGTTCCTAAATCACTTTGCACTTCGAGAGGAAATCCTGTACGGCTAAAAATATTTAATATCGCTTCGGTTATTTTAACTGAGCTAATATCTGCTAGCGGAATCGCTTCCGGGTACTTAGATGTCATACACATATTGCAGTCAATATGTAACGATGTCTCTCAGTGGTCAAAGGTAAGGGTCCGCACGTGTCAATATTAATTCTACTAAAAACCTCCTGAATCACCGGGACCAGTTTCAATGGAGCCTTTTTCTTCTCGTTCGGACGCCCTGCTCTTTGACATTGGTCACAACTACGCACGAACTCGTCCATGTCTTTATAGCAATTTGGCCAATAAAAATATCTAATCAATTTATCTTTTGATTTAGTTCCACCTAAATCCGCTGACGTGCCTTCATGACACAGCGTTTTTACCTGATGTCTCAATGCCTTTGGAATTACTAATAATTTTGTGACATTTCCAAAACAATCTTCGCGATTCCGAACTAAAATTCCATCAATGATCGAATACGTTTTATCTGCTTTTCCTGCACTTGGTTCGCTTATTCGGCTAACTAATTCTTTTATTTCTTCACACTTTTTCTACGCTTCCAAAAAACCTTTCTTATCTACCTTTAAGAGGTCTAATTCTCGAGCTTCTGCCTCCAACGCTGGAATTACTATTGTCTCTTCCGTTTCTATCGGAATGCTATTTTCCGGTTCTTCGCGATTATCTACCCTTAACTCTACTGTGCTTTCCGTATTTCGTTTGACCGTTTCGGCCTCTTTTCGTAAGCGCCTCGTATGAGAGCGCTTTTGGACGGCATTTAGCTGTTCCACCGAAAAAAAAATCATATCCATATTTCTCTCGTATCATCTCGGCCGTTTTATTACCTAATAGATACCGATTTTGGTCCAAATGATTTCCGCATACAGCAACCTTAGTAATAATTTTCCCAAAATCTCCCGATATCTCCACACGAGCTAAAGGTAAGCAAATTAACTCTAAACTCAGCGGTTTTTTATCCAAACTGTCTCACCCGTAAATTCTTGTGGACAAATGCATTTTCTACTAACAATGTCTAGAGTTGCACCGCTGTCCCTAAGAATTTGAATCCTTTGGTCATTCACCGAACCTGGGAACGTATAGGATTCTAACAGATCAGGCTTTTATATTTCTTGTACATTATTTACGGAACCCGACGGGTTTTTTTCTGCAATCGTGGGCAGGATGAGCGAAGGTGCGTTTCCGAGCCACAACCGAAGCACTTTAAATTTACTCTTCGTTCAAACACCTTAGTTCGGTTTACTGTACCATGTGCTGCTGACGCACCAGGGGATAGAACTTTGGCTTATTTTCCCGGGGATTCTCATGTATGATTGGACGCGTTCTCTCTACCCTACTATCCCTCGCATCTTTAAATTTTGGGCCCATTGCTCTTACACTGTCATATCCATATAGTAGTTCAACTATTTCCGATTCAGTTTTTATATCTGACCACTTATCTATGAAGTGCTCGCATACCTCCATCTTTGCCCTTTTCTTTATTTGATCCGCGACCAAAAGATCTTTCAGAGATTCAAAATTATCGACTTCTAAACCATCTAGCCATTCTCGTAAATAGTTCCGCAACTCGAACGCAAAGTCCTTCCAGGTTGACATGGGATTCTTTTGATGGGATACAAATTTCTGGCGAAAAGACTCCGGGTTTAATTTGTAACGGGTTAAGAGGGTCTGTTTTATATGGTCATAATTTTCCGCGAACTCTTCTGATTCTCTGGCTATAACGCTAATTATATCAATCGGTAGGAGTCCTACAAGGTGCGAAACCCAATTTTCCTTAGGTATTTTTGCGCGTTTAACCTGTCGCTCAAAAAGTACTAAATATAAACTAATGTCCGTTTTATCAGGATTAAATTCGGGAATTAATTTTTTCAAATTTAAATCAGTGGGTCTCGAATTTCTACTTTCCGCGGTGGACTGGGAACTGGAAATTCCTTGTGCGATTCTTAATTTTTCTAACTCAAAATTCAAAGGTCAAACACGTGGAGAGGATATAGAAAATGCTGAAATTCAGTGCAATGAAAAAGATCATATTCAACTCTGTAAAATTGTCTCAATTTCAACAGACGGGGCGAAAAGTATGACAGGCGTAAGAAACGGGTTTGTTGCTATTTTGAAAGGAAAAATTAATCACTAGATACTTACTTACCATTGCATCATTCCCCAATAAGTGCTTTGTGCGCAGACATTTCCAGAAGAAATTTGCAAAGTTAAGGAATTGGTGATTAAGATTATCAACTCCCTTATAACTAAAGGTCTTAATCACCGACAATTAAAAGAATATTCAGGTGAAATGAAGAGTGAGTACGCAGATCTTCTGCTGCATAACAAGGTACGTTGGTAATCAGGAGGAAACTTTTTGAAACGTTTCGCTTACTTAAATACAGAAATCAAAGCATTTCTCCTTGAGAAGGGTGTTTCACTATCCAGAACTAACGAACGATTAGTAGATCCAAAAAATTAATTTCATGGTAGACGTTACGTCTCATCTACGAGTCCGTGTATCAGCTTAATCGTAAACTACAGGGGAAAGGAAACACGCTTTTTTTGGTGTTAGAAGAAGTTGTTTCATTCGAAAACAAATTATCTCTTTTTGCTCAAGATTTTGATAAATCAACTTTGATTCACTTTCCAAGCCAATTGAAACATTGCCAAGAAAATAATTCTGATATTGATATTTGCTATTTGAAAACAACGCTTTTAAATATGAGGGAAGCTTTTCTCAACAGGTTTCAGGAAGTCAGAAACAGCAAAGCGACGTTAGCATTTCTAAAAAACCTCTTAATTCTACTGTAACAGAATTAAATTTTTCTCCCTTTAATATTGACATTGGCAACTTTGAAATGCAATTGATTTGAAAAAACAAAGAATTGTGGAGCTCGAAATTTGAACGTTTTTGTGCTGATATAGAAATATGACTATCTATATATTATTTCTTAAAGGTGTTTATTTGTTTTGTCCCTTTTACTCCCTTCATACTGAACCAAAATCGATAAATGAGATACCATTTTAAAGATCAAGTTCTCCTCCTCTGACGAATTGTTGATTCAGAATGACACATTGTATTGTTTGTTAAAAAATCGAAGCGAAAAATTGACTTTTGGCCCTAAAGTTCTTTCCCTGGATGCGTCGAAACGGCACGGTCAAATAGTGTGCACAAAGAGGTTTTGTAACTTAAATATCACATTTTCCACTAGGTTTTGTCGTAATTGACTTTTAATATTGTCTACAAAGGTGTTTTGACGTATACATATCTCATATTCCCCTGTTTTGTCTCATGCTTCACCTCCAATATTGTGGCCAAAGGCGTTTTGTAATTGGTTTTGTATTATCCTTACGCACCACTGTTATTTGACAAATAAACAATTGCTACAAATGAACCGGCTCTTCTTTCATCCTACTACAAACCACCAACCCCGCTATAAAATTTATCGTAATTTAATCGCACGCGAAAAGGTCTCACGGGCCACCCTAGTATTGAAGAAAAACAAATGTGAACTTAGTTCAAAGCACAAGTGGTCTGCTTTGAAAGACCTGGAGAAGGAAGATATGTTGATTTTTAACACCTGGAATAGTATTCCTGACTCATACATATAATCAGATGAAAAAAAAATGCGTTTGCCGTTATTTTCTTATTTGGTTCGATAAATTCATACGAACAATCATTTTCAAGCATGAGTAAAAGTTTTCATCAAGAGTAAATTCAGATGTCTTATTGATGAGAACCTGGAATTGTGCCTAAAATTAGAAACAACAATATACAAACCCGACTTACCCAAACTTTCGAAGGAGATGCAAGGCCATTGTTCCCATTAGTGTTTGTATGTCATTGTCATGATTTAATTTTATGGATACCTTAAAATTTAATTTTATCAATTAATAATATCGTTATTAAGTATGATATCAAGTTTTATTCAACGCACCTATAGTTTTACTATGGCTTAAAACTTTAAGTAAAGATTATGAAGTTAAATTTAGGGAGCGTTATGGAGTGAAAGAAGATCTAGTGTCGAGGATTGAGAAAAGTATGTTGAGAGGATTTGGACATATCGAGAGGATGAACGAAAGGAAATAGACGAAATGAGTATACAAGACGAGTATGTGTGGGAGAGTTGGAAGGGGTCGACCTCAGCGAACGTACCTCAATCAGATTGGGGATGTTTCTAGCAAAAGAAAGCTTTGGAGAATCCTAATTAAGTTAATAACAATGTACCTACATATATAGTTTAAGTTTAAAAAATTTGGCTCTAAAAAGATAATTCAATCGCTGTACTGTTGATATTTGGCTCTGTTGACTAACGAGTTTGCCGACCACTGCATTACCCGAATGAAGTGAAAGATGTCCTATGTACTTAGAATCTGGCTCAGAAATCAAAGAAATATGCTCTTCAGTTTTAATTCTAAGTACATAGGACATCTTTCACTTGATTCGGGTAATTCAATTACGATTAAAAAAATTATAGTTGAGCTTCTAGAAAAAAATTCCGAATTTCATACATCGCTGGTGGCAATTGGATTTGACGGTACTGCTGTAAATACAGGACAGAAAAGCGGTGTCATTATACTATTGGAAAAATATCTTAATAGACCGTTAAAGTGGTTTGTGTGCCTACTACATGCTAATGAATTACCATTCCGTCATCTCTTCGCCAGCCTCGATGGTACCACGACAGGTCCAAATAGTTTTTCAGGAAACATTGGAAAAAGGCTTGAAAAGTGCCTAGAATATAAAGTGGTGACCTTTGAAGCTGTAAGTTCAGAATTGCCGGATGTTAATGCTGAATTATTAAGCACAAATCAAAAATATTTATTGGAAATGTGCTCAGCTATTTCTTGGTGGCACAATCCCCCCTAGCTTAGCTAACAGAGATCCATGAAAACTAGCACATTCCCGATGGATTACTTGTGCAAACAGGATTCTTCGTTTATATGTAGGAACAACGAAACCATCGGTCAACCTGAAAGAACTTGTCGATTTTATTATGAAAGTGTACGCACCAACCTGGTTTGACATCAAGACCAAACCTTCTTGTAAATATGGGCCTATCCGCGTTTTTTATATGGTTAGAAGGTCTTCGTATATGCAAGACAAGCTGAAGAGAATTGTATTTAAAAACTATTCAACGAAATTTATTCTTTGCGCACCGTAAAAATTTGTTGCTAGCTATGTTACAAGACAAGGAGTTACATATAAGAGAACTAGCTCTTCGAAGAATATTAAAAGCAAGAGAACAGACCAAAGGCAGAAAAGTACGTGTGTTTCAGCTTCCTGAACTTCAGATCAGATCATCACATTATTACGATTTGATTAACTGGTGGAAAGAAAATGTTACCGAACCACCAATGACGAAGAAATACAGTGATACGGAAATAAAGACTAGGATTTCTTCAGGAGACAATTTCCTGTATTTTAAAAAGTTTCCGTGTCCCACACAGGCAGTAGAAAGGTGTGTAAAGCTAGTAACGGAGGCTGCATTAACTGTTTGTGGTTCAGAGGCAAGAGACGGTTATATAAGATCGAAGATAAAAGATAGGCAAGACTTGCCACTTTTTGAGACAAAATCTCAATATTTTCACGAAAAATAAAGTCCAAAAAGCTTCTGAAAATGATACTTAAACATTATTAAGGAAGAGTCTATTGCTTAAATGCTTTTTAATATAATATATTTAATTTGCGTAATAAATAAAAACAAATAAAAATGTATAATTGAGATTTATTCCCTCCTTTTTAAATGTCGCCTTTTTATACTAATTTTCAAAACTTCAATTTTAGTGCGCCACCTGAAGATAGTTTCAAAACAGTTTGAAATTTTGCACTTTTGCATCTTGGGCCGTGGATCAACGATTGATGATACAGGAAAGAAAAAAAAAGAAAAAAAAATTTTTTTTCGCTCCACCCTACTGTACAGAATTTAGAAACGCCTAAAACCAAGAAAGGTGTAAAAAGTATCCTAGGACTGTTATCTTATTAATGAGCTTATGTTCCAAACTTTTCAGATATTTCTCGTCCTTTGAATACTTTAACTAAACGGACTTTAACTAAACTCCAGCAGACTTTTTCCTATTTCCGAAACTAAAAATCACCTTGAAAGGACGTCGTTTTCAAAGTGTAGAAGAAATTCAAGAGAAATTGCTGGAGCAGCTACGAGACTTCACACCAAACGAGTTCCAAAGTCAAAAGGGTGGGGGGGGGGGTGAACAGTGAGGCTCTAGGAGTGTTTCCCCAGGTCTCTGTTAGCCTGACCATATCACGAGAGGCTAAGGAGCAGGGATTTTGAACCGCATTCTGCGGGTTCGAGCCTCGCGGTTGATAGGAGCGTTTGTAACATTTTTGAATCAGTTTTAAACAGTAAGTTCCGGTCAGTTTAGCCGACTGTCAGCAAAGTGACCGTAGAGCTGTCTCTTAACCAACCAGCCACGTCTTTGTTGGGCTTCATCTATGATCTGTTGATTTTAAGACCGAAGGACGAAGTTTATCTTGTTACGTTTAATTTAATTTTATTTCTATTAATTTTTTTATTTCTACCGGGTTTGCCTTTGTATTTTTAACGTCGTGTGACTAATTTAAACGCTATTTTTTTCCCAACTAGTAAGGCAGATACTAAAATAAAACATTGTCAGTGTAATCATGACGTGCATGTTTATTTGTTATATTTAAGGGAGAGTTTTTTAAGTGAGCAGTTTTTAAAATTATGTTTTTAATGTGCTTGGTTTCATAGTCTTGGCCAATTTTTTAATATTATTACAAAGTGACACATTGTATTAAAAAAGTCCGATTTGTAATTTTATAACCTCAAAGTAATAATAATAATAATAATAATAAAATATATATATATATATATAAATATAAATATATATAAAATATATAAATATATATATAATATATAAATATATATATAAATATAAATATATATAAATATAAATATATATATATATATAAATAAATATATATATATATAAATATATATATATATAAATATATATATATATAAATATATATATATATATAAATATATATATATAAATATAAATATATATATATATATATATATATATATATATATATATATATATATATATATATATATATATATATATATATATATAAATATAAATATAAATATATATAAATAAAAATATATATAAATATATATATATAAATATATATATATATATATATATATATATATATATATATATATATATATATATATATATATATATATATATATATATATATATATATGTGTAGGACGGCGTCTAGGGGTAAGTAACTTTACGGAAAGAATTATACGAAAGAAATAAACAGATTAATATCTAAACTAACATTTTATTTACTTTTAAACACATAAAGAAAAGACATCACGCTATTTACAATTTACAAATTTACGAGGAAGGTAAATTAAGGTTTTACTACAGAGCATGGTTCACCTGTGAGATGGGGACTCCGAAATATCCCAATTCGTTTAGCGAATTCGATAAAAACGCGACGCGGGAAAGGCACGACTTTACTCGTCCATGTCAGCGGGGGGTCTGCCAGTGAACTCCTAATGCTCTCTCCGAAAAAGGTGACGTCACGCGCGCGCAAAGCTTTCCTATTGGATGCTTAAGCCCAACGGAATAAAATTCGTTCAGGTCGAAGTCTCCATCTCTCACAAATCAATTTTCTACAAGTTCGGCCATCCTGGAATCACTGACCTCAGTGATCTGACTTTACATAAATCTAAAGCACCACAGCCCCCTCCGCTTTCGCGTATCGGCAAAAATTGATGACCAACCGCGCAATAGAAGTCCCTCCGGCCCACCGGGTCCGCAGGATGCGCGAAGACAAACCCCCTTTAAGTCGGAATAAACTAGCAAATTTAGAAACTACTAAAAGTAGTTGACAACGGGTAGTACATATTTTTTTTAACCAAACTTACTAAATTTACTTGAATTAATTTAATTTCATTTTAGGTCCTAGAATAAACTCAATCCATTTAATTCCTAAATTCCAAATCCCAGTATCATTTAGCTTAATGTCACAAGCGGGATCGAACCCGAAACTGAGCCAGCAAGATTCCAGCGACAACGTGTCTAAACCACTAGACCACATTCCACATGCTTATCCAAACCCATTTTCTCAAATCACTCAAATTATAATCCAACTAATAATTTCTAAATATTATTCATGAAACTACTTAATACAATTCACCCCCATAAAGTGGGACAAATCACCAGAATCCCAAATTTAATTTTGTGCTTATTAATTTTATCATTTAAGAGCCAAAATAAGTTAATGAGTTGCTTATAATAGCTTATTTTACCTTTTCCCACAATAGCCAAAACAACGCAGCACCAATAACGGGCAGCTCGATTGGTCCAAAAATTCCACACTATAGCATAACACTGAACACATTGAGCACTAATTTCAGATCAACCCACCGTAGCCAACAGCGAAGTAAGCCGCCGTCCACTTCAAAAGTAAGTACCCTATAAATTAATGTTTATATATTGTACTCCTAATATTGTGCTAATTAGCTGTATAACTACTACAGTCAAGTGAAATTAATTCTATAAAGCCGAAAAGGTTAAATTTTGCAGACCGAGAAGTTAACATACGAGTATTTATTGAATTCGCTTTGCCAAAGCAAATATTTTTCAACATACCAGCACCATTAACACATGTTGTCATTTTTTTAATTAGCCCTAGTCCAGTGTTAATAACCACATAGCCTGATTTCAAATTACACTATACAATAATTCGAGTAAAACTATTCTTAAATTGAATTATAGGTAACCATTACTGATATTATATATGCCTAACCATTAAGCATAACTGAAAATTATCACCTCCCCTAAATACAAGATGGCGAAACCACACTGAAGAAAGTATATACTAGAAGAGTATACAGCTCAATTGATTAAGTTTTATTTTATTTATTTTATTTATTTATTTATTATTATTTTTTTTTCTAAAATTGAAACCATTTCAATTAATGTTTTAGACTTAATGAAGAACAGTGACACCCCTATAATTATTGTAATTAATTAATTATCTATTTAATTAGATAATCATAAGTTTATACACTTAATTGTACTAGCAATAGACTATTTAAATACTTTTAATTACTTGTTTACATAATTTTCCTTCCTACCAACACCATAGAGTGAGTTAATATTTATAATTGAAATACTAGTCCATAGACTCCAAAAGCAGTACTGACTTTAACAATTTTTTTTTATTTTTTTTTTAATTTTTTTTTTATTTTTTTTTTAAATATTATTATTTTATTAAATCACAAGCAAGTAAGTAACTCTCCTTTCTATAGGAAGCCATAATTAGCCACAGGAAGTCATCTTTCAGCATACTCCGGTAGAGACACTGACGGGGCCCGAACTCATGAACTCTCCGACTCCAGTCTTCTGTAGAAGGTCCATATCTCTTCATCACAGTTCTCATGCCACAAGATAGCTTATAAATCCCCATAAAGGTGCGTAATAGGAGAATCGGATATGCCACGATGAAGAATAATTCCAGACAATATAATTTTTCCACATAAGCAAATAAAAACAATAGCAACACTCGAGTTGTATCAATTTCTTTTTGCAAAGCACAGCAGAAGCAACAAAACAAAAAGAAGAACAAGAAGATTAAGCCAGCAGCTAGTCAAGCGGGCAGTGTTGTTCCATTAGATCCGAAACAACATTACAAATAAATTTCCTGCAGTAAAAATCACAAAAGAATTTATCCTTCGGCCAGTTCTCAATACCATGAGGTAAATGTTTTCTATATTTATTAAATTCAGGACAGTCAAAAAGACAATGTTCAACTGTTTGTATGGCTAGATAAGTGCATAAATTAGATTTGTTATGAAATCTTCTCTGATAGGCGCCAAAAGCGCCATGGCCCGTAATTGCTTGATTTAAATAAAAGTTAGCTATTAGCCTGTGTGTGTTAACTTCATTAAATATTTCCTTAATTCTCCTACCCTTAGTGCTTGTATCCCATATTAGCTGCCAATTTCTATTTTCCTCTTTGCCCAACAGCTTTCTGATTTTACTTTTTGACCATTTATAGTAATGTCCTATATTATGTAATTCCGTGGCTTCCTTCGCCGTTCTATCGGCTTCTTCATTTTCAGAGATACCTATGTGGGCTTTAACCCAATGTAAATGAATCTGCAAGTTATTATCTCTGATCCGATGTTTAATATCTTCAATAATCTCTCCTTTATCACTAAGTGTCCTCAACGCCTCTAGTGCGCTACGCGAGTCTGTGTATAAATCACAAGCCTCAATACCCTCTTTAATTATATAATTTATTGCCATTTGTATAGCGTGTAATTCCGCAATATAAGAGTTGCATTTACCTATTCTTTCTCTAAGTTTCTCTTTTAAAAAACCGTTTACATAAATAACAACACCTAATCCTATTTTCTCTTCTTTTTTTGATCCATCCGTGTAAATTTTGTAATTAGTCTTGGGTTCCAAATCATAACTCCAATCCAATGCGATCAAATCATTAATCTTTCTGATGTTCCTCTCTCTGGTTTGGCAATTATCCTTATTATATTTTTCCCCATTAATTACTATTTCTTCGTTATTATCGTATAATCTAAAAAGCTGTTTAACAGTATTAGCTTTTAGATGTAGAGGCACGCAGCCAGCTAGGATGTTTAACCCATCAGTCGAGACTGTTTTATAACACTTCGTCAGGAATAACAAATAAGGCCTTTGCGTTTGATATAACTTCCTTTTAAGAGTTTCTTGCTCCTTAAACCAAACCTCGGAAGCATACAATATTGTTTTTTCCACCACAGTTTTATATATCTCTTTAGTAATTTCGGGCTTAATACCCCACGTTTTTTTAGAGATACTATTTAATTTGTAAAAATACTTAAGAGCCTTTTCATTAACTTTTTCAAGATGGCAATTAAAATTCATTTTGGTATCTATGTAAACCCCCAGATATTTTATTTCACTTCTATATTTGATACTGTTTCCTCCCATTTTTATAGTTGGTCTCCTCGTAATTTGAGCTCTGCTAGGTATGATAGTGTAGCAACACTTATCAATACTTATTTTAAGCTCATTCCTATTCATCCATTCCTGGCAATGATTCAGTACATCAGCAGCATATTTTGTAAATTTATAAACAACCTGAGAATTGATCAAAATAACTACATCATCGGCATACGCCTGAATCTTAACATTTTCATATATGCTGCATTCAATCAAAAGATCATTTATCACAATAAGCCAAAAAATTGGCCCCAAGGAAGAGCCCTGCGGAACACCCACATTATATTCAATAATGCCCTTGTTGATTATAATTTCTCTATCCGAGACATAGCTGTATAAGATACCCAACAGATAATCATCCAAATTTAACAGTTTCAGTTTATTAATAAGCACATTCTTTTTGACTGAGTTAAAAGCATTCTGTATGTCCAATGAGATCATGCAAGTATGCTTACCATTATTTTTATTCTCTGAGATATTCTTAACAATGTTGTTCGAGGCTTGTGCAGTGCTCATGCCTCTCCTAAAACCATATTGATATATGGATAAAAGATTCCTGGTTTCTAGAAAAATAGTGAGCCTGTTAGCGAGAATTTTATCTAATATCTTGCCCAATACTGGCAAAAGGCAAATTGGTCTATAAGAACTCATTTTTTTCATATCTCTTTTTTCCTTAGGAAAAAAAATAACTATGGCCCTTTTCCAGTCCCTGGGAAAATACTGTTCAGTAAGGCATCTATTAAACAAATCCTTAATAAAATATTTGTTACTTTTATATATCTCTAATATGATGCTAAGTGTAAAACCATCATAGCCCGGAGCTTTATCAGCAGCCATGGTGCCAATAATATAGTCAATTTCCCGTACCGAAATTTCGTGAATCTCCTCAGTTGCGGTATTACCCATATTTATACAATCCGAGGCTTGATCATATTTAAAATGATATTTTACCAATGATTCCTCTATCTGATCTAAATCATCCAAAATCACCCCATCCTCTGTTTGTATACCCTCCATAGCATTGATCTTTTTCTCAGTGATTATACCCTTAATTTTCCCAAAGGTATCCTTGATTGTTAATTTTTCAATAAAATTTTTAAAAGAATTCCTTCTTGTTACTCTGATAAGTTTCGTATACATTGCCTTTTCCTTTTTAAATTCTATCTTAAGTTTATTTCTCCTCGTAACATCTTCCTCTTTCTGAGTTCTCTATCGTAAAGCCCTTAGTCTCTTTCTTTTTATTTCTAGATCCATATTCCACCAAGGGGCACTATTGCAATTCCTCCTATTATCCTTTTTCCTATGTTTCTTGCACAACTGGGTGGTAACCATGTTTATCTCTTTGACTATCTCATCAATTGTCATCATATTCACTTTTTCCGCAATTCTCTTAATCTTTCCCTTCAATTCGATCCTGAATTCTATCCAATAAAGTTGACTGATTTTCCATCTATTAAGTCTGTCCCTTTTCCTACAATCACCATTATTTAAAATTTCAAAATTAATAGCATTATGATCCGAGCAAGTATATTCGTCAGTGACCCTCCAATTTCTAACTCTCTCCTCTTCAAGACCGATAGTGATAGTCAAGTCTGGCCATCCTTCACCGAATGGTCCAACATAAGTGGGCAAACTCTCAGGATCATTTCTGATAATGGCATCGTATTGAATTATAAACCTAATGATTTCCTCAGCTCTCTTATCAGTCTTTCTCTTACCCCACAGTGTCGATTTCGCATTGCAATCTCCCATTATAATAATCTTATTATCTCTTTGTTGTTCCGTAATATTATTAAGCAGTGACCATTGCGGATCCATTCGATCCGTAGTACCATCCGCAGGCGGCATGTATATGGTGATAAAAACAAAATCTTCATCATCCACTTTCATCTTAACCGCGATCAGGTGATCCGTCACAAGTAATTTAACAAATTTAATATGTCTCTTAATGAGAAGCGCAACTCTTGGGGATTCATGATAATATATCTTCTGATAGGAGGAATGAAAGCCTGTAATTTCGTGCTTTGCACCTCTATAATAATGCGGTTCATTCAACGAAATAATGTCGAAATCTAAATTCGCGGCAAGTTCATAAGAAGCAATAATAGAATTATTCAAGTTCCAGTGCAAGCACTTAAAAATAGCCACTGTCACCGGAGAAGGCCGGGAAGACCCATCGGCCCCATCAGTCAAGTTCAACAATGCCATAATCCGTTCTGGCCCTAAGCCTATCTATGGCTTTAATATAATTATTACAGTGGATGTCGTAAGGCAAATGGCCTGTCTCAAAGTTCGTATTATAATTGTTGTTAGAAAATTTACAATTGGTGCAGCAAACTTCTCTATCACAATCCCCGTGTTCTTGTTGTCCACAGTTTCTACAGATCTTATCACTTTTGCAATATTTAGCAATATGTCCAACACGATAGCACTTATAACAAATCTTTGGTTTCAAAAACTCTCTCACATTATATTTTTGCCACCCAATCTTAACTTTAGAACTTTTGATTATATTGCTAAATGAGCGACCATCCGTACTGAGAACCCAATTGTATCCGTATTTGGCCTTATATTTAAATATGACTTTCGTAGATTCACTACTTAACTCCTCGTTTTGCAAGGTGATCTTCCTCTCTAACTCTTCTCCACTTATATCCTCTTCCACTCCATAAATTATAATGTGTGGGTTTCTTTTTTTGGGTTTATTAATGATATATTTCTCCTGCAATTTATCCACCTGTTGGATTTCAGCTATGATCTTATCAATGTCTTCTGCTTTATCTACACTCACTATTAGTCCCCCTTTGCTTATCTTCCTTGATGAGTTTATTCCCACATTCATTTCCTCAGGTTTTATATTATCCTGGATTTCCTTCCTTGTAATATCTGAGCTTTGTTCAGCTTTAGGTATAATTGTCACAGAGTGAATCGTATTTGATTTCTTTACTTTTGATGTAGACCTAGCTCTTCTCTCCTGTCTCCCAACCACATCAGCATAAGTACTCTTAACCCTGGCCTCTTCTACTCTGCTTTCACTAAATAGGTTTTTTATTTGCCTCTCGAGGGCTTTAACCTGTCCCTTCAAGTCTATAATAAATGTCCTCTGAAGATCTACCAAATATAAACTCTTATTAATTTCTCCCGTATAATACTTAGCATCACCCTTAGTTCTTATGTTATTGGTAATTCTATCCTTAAGTGCAGCAATTCTTATTTTCAATTCATTCTCAAATCCAATAAGCGTTTCGTCCGTACAAGGGTGATCTACATCGAACACCACATTAGCGATGTCGTCAAGGGTATATACCGTCATTACTACTATAAAGCAAATAGTCGGTCATGCACAGCTCACTGGCTATAATCAGCATCAACCATGTGAGTAAATAAATGTAGAAAAACCATCAAAATCAAACAGCAATAGTCAATAATTCACAAGCCAACAATCCAATATAGTCAGCCCGCCAATAGTACAGCGTTGATTTAAAAGCACTCAAATGCAACAAGTAGCAGACAGCACGACAGCTTGACGTATAGTCTTAGTTCAACTAAATCACACATCAAATAGATGCAGCAAAACACAATCAATTAGTACTCCTACCTTGAATTCAAAGGCGTGACCAGGCCAATACACAGTAGCAAGCTAAGCCAGCAGCAGATGAAGAAAACACAAAATAATCCACGTGTCAGCAGACACGCAAACTTCTATCAAATGATATCCAACGGAAGAAAATCCTCACCACAGTGCTGTACTGTGAAGCCGTAAGGCCCACGACCAGCGCCTGATTAGGCCTCGCCGTCAAATCTACAAGTTCGATTATTCAAAAATAATCAACCTACAGACACAAATCTTATATCTACAAAAAGCCCTAAACTTATATATCACTCTTATTTCATAAATATCCTGACTTTACATATAACGATTGGCCTAAAACATCACTAAATAAATGTACATCAAAATTTCCGAAATGATTTAGATATGAGAAATAACCATACAATTCGCGCAAATGAATTACAATGAGGAAATACAATAAACAAAATAAAATAAAAACACAGTAAACAATTATGAATAAAAAGAAAAAACGTTTAATCCCTCATCCTGGTGAGTAGGATTTCATTAGATCGGCAGACGAGGAGGTCAATCTAGGACCCTCGTGGTTACCTACTTTCTCTAACTCGTATCTATCTCTAGGCTTTACTTCGATAACTCTATATGGTCCTAAAAATTTAGGCCTTAGTTTCAAGCCTGTTCCAAATTGTGTTCTTCGGATGACTACTAGATCTCCCTGCTGATACTCAGGGGCCTTCTTGCATTTCTTATCGTAGGTTCTTTTATTCTCAGCCTGGATCTTCTGAATGTTTCTTTTAGCATCTTGTCGTAATTGGTTTCTTTGCTCTTGAAATTCTTCCACCATCTCTTCCATTAGCAGATTTTTTTAGGTGAAGGTCCTCCTTATTTCTCATGATGACGCCAGTTAATAGTTCAAATGGAGACCATTTAGTACTTCGGTTGGAGGTGCTGTTTAGAATTCTTTGCAATGGGTCTACGAATTTGTACCACTTGGTAGGATCGACGATGGACATCTTGGTCAAAACAGGGATAAGAGTTCGGTGGATTCTCTCCACTTGACCGTTTCCTCGTGGTACGCCAGTGGTGATCTGCAGATGTTTGATGTTCTCTTCGGTACAATAGTCACTAAACACTTTGGAGATGAAAGCAGAACCGCGATCTGTTATTATTCTTTGGGGATTGCCGAAAGTCTTTTGTTGCAATTTCAATTTATCGAGGGCATCTTCTGCGGTGGTAGATCTTACGGGATACAGCCAGGTGAACTTCGTGAAGGCGTCGACTATTGTGAGGATATGTTGGTACCTTTTGTTGGTAGAGGGCATAGGACCAATAAAATCTACGTGATAGGTGCTTAACGGTACATCTTCTTTCGGAATAGGGTATAGGAAACCTTCTTTTTTCCCGCTCTTTCTGTTGGTTAAAATACACGGTACACAGTTAAAGATCACGTTTTGCACTTGTCTGCTTAAATTAGGTATGAAAAATTCTCGTTTAACTATTTATTCTGTTTTTGCAGCTGCGAAGTGTCCTTTCTCATGAGCTAGCTTGATTAGCTCAGTTTGCATATCTCTTGGTACTACTATTAATTCACGGCCATCTACGTATTTGTATAATATTTCGTTTTTAATGAAGAAGTCTGAAGTAGGGTTTGTTTCAATCAATGATTTAAAATTTTGAGTGTTTTCGTCTCCTTGTTGAGCTCTTTTCAATCTGGCGGTGAGAGTATCGCTTGTAATCATGGCGACGGGGTATCGACTTAAAGCGTCTACATGCTGCATTCTCTGGCCGGGTCGATGTACAATTTCGTAATCATAATTTTCCAACAGTAGTGCCCATCTCGCTATACGAGTAACAAAATCTTTTTTGTCCATAGTCTTTTGAAAAGCTGAACAGTCCGTTATGATTTTGAAATGTTGCCCTAGAAGGTAGATTCGAAATTTCTTTAAAGCGGTGACAACAGCAAGAACTTCCAGTTCATAGCTACTGTATTTCTCCTCGGCTGGAGTAGTTTTCTGCGACATGTATTGAACAGGGTGTAATTTTCCGTCATCCGCTTCCTGGAGCAAAACAGCGCCATATCCTTGTTGGCTTGCATCGGTGTGTAGTTCGGTCCTTTTCCCTTGCTGAAAAATGCTTAAAACGGGACTTTCAGTTAATAGTTTCTTGAGATTTTCGAATGCTTCAATTTGGGCTTGTTCGAATACAAATGGATTGTCTTTTCTTGTTAGATCACTCAGAGGTTTCGCTATTTTAGAGTATGCGGGAATAAATTTTCGAAAGTAGCCGGTTAGTCCTAAAAAACTTTGTATCTGCTTGACCGTTGTTGGCACTGGGAACTTCTTGACGGCTATCGTCTTCGCAATTGATGGGCGTATTGTTCCGTTTTCGACGGCGTGACCCAAAAATTCGACTTTCCTACTTAGGAATCGACATTTCTCAAATTTAATTTCTAAGCCATACTTCGAGGCAACTTCAAACACTTTCTTTAGTTTTTCTAAACCTTCTTCTTCATCTTATGCCGGAATTATCAAATCGTCCATGTAAATTAATACAATACCTTTTCGCATTAGTTCTCGAAAAATACTGTACACATATCTTTGGAATACGCTGGGACTAGTGCTTAGGCCGAAAGGTACTTTATTGAACTCGAATTGTCCGTCTGGAACAACGAAAGAGGTGAGATGTTTGCAGTCTTCATTGACATCGACATGGAAAAATCCATTTCTCAAATCTAACGTAGTGTACACCTTGGCTTCTTGGAGTTTATCTAATACGTCTTCTATCAACGGCAATGGAAAACGATCCTTGACTAATTTCTGATTCAACTTTCTGTAGTCCACACACAATCTAGTGGTGCCATCTTTTTTCTTGACTAGCACAATTGGACTCGCATATTCGGATGAGCTTGGTCTTATAATTCCTTGTTCAAACCATTCGTCGACTTGCTTATTGACTGCTTGGTTCTCGGTAAAGGATAAGCGACGTGCAGGCTGGTAAACCGGTATGTCATCTTTCAAAATAATCCTCATGGACACGTTTGTCGTTTCGGTCTTATTTGGCTCATAGTTGGAGATCAATTCAAACAGTTCTTTTCTTATTCGTGGATTGCTAACATGTTTGACTTCAATTTCGTCTTCAGTTTTCGCTTCGTATACTAGCGTGTGCATGAACCAAGTTTTATCTTCATATTTACGGAACTGAACACTTTCTTTGTCGAAGAAGACGGAGGCTTGTTCCAAAATATCTGATCCGATTACTGCCTGAAATTCTAAACACGGCGTAGGTACGATGTGCCACGTGAGGGAATATTCTTTTCCATCCAATTCAATTTTCCGTTGGAACGACCCTTTTGTTTTGACTTCGTACTTCCCTAATCCAGATAACACTACTATGTCTTTCGAGAGTTCCGAGGGTTCGATTATTCCTTCGCACATATCTTCACGAATGAGTGTCGCTGAACTGCCGGTATCGATGAGAGCTTCAAAAGTCTTGTTACCCATGGTTATTTTCTTTGTTTTAACTCTTTCTTGAGAGATTCGTGAGCAGACTTGAACCGGAGAGCTTGCAGATTTATTAATGTTTGGGTTTTTGGGTCGCTTTGTACAATCTACGGCATAATGACCTGGTCCTTTGCAGTAGCTACAGATTAGTTGCTTATTTCTTCCGGCGTAAGGAGTTCCGTTCGATTGAAAGTATTTTTTTTCATGCCTATTGTTCCCAATTTGGAAATGTTCAGGTCTTCGAGAATAAGTATCGTTAGATCCTCTGGCTTCATATTTTCCTTTAGCGAATGAGTTGGATGACTTCGGTTTTAATGTTCTTCGGACATCTTCATATTCTTCAAATTTTTTAGCTAGTTCGGAAGGTGAGTTAATAGTAGACCATTCGTCTAGAAAATGTTGCTGAAACTCGTAAGGTGCTTTCTTCTTAATTTGATCGGCTATAATTAACTCTCGCAGTTGATCGAAGGTTTCTATTTTCAAACCGGAAGTCCATCCGTCGAAATACGTCTGCAGTTCGTAGTGAAAATCTTGCCATGTTCGCTCATCAGATTTTTGGTGAGATACAAATAGTTGACGAAGTTTTTCCGGAGACAACTTAAATCTTTTCAATAGTAAATCCTTGACGTGGTCGTAATCATTACATTTGTCCGCTGGTTCTCTTGCGATCAGATGAGCAACGTCAATGGGTATCAATCCTATCAGTCTCTGTACCCAATCTTTCTTCGGCAAAAATATCAATTCTGCGTGCCGTTCAAATAAGGTGAGGTTCAAGCTGATGTCATCCTTCATATTAAACTTATGGAAAGTTTCGTGAATCAATTTATTCGGCGCTTGGACGTTTTCGGCGTTGTTCGTCATATTGACACTCTGTTGAGCCTGTATTCGTAATTTCTCGAGTTCATGTCCTCGCTGTTCTCGCTTCTGTTCAATTTCTCTATCTTCTGCTTCTCGGCGTAATTTTTCTTCTTTTTCTTCTGCTTTTCGGCGTAATTTCTCTTCTTTTTCTTCTGCTTCTCGGCGTACGCGTTCCTCAGTTATGCTATCGATCAGTATTTTGACATCTTCCTCTACGTAATTTGGACTTTTCACGATCAGTTCTTTTATTCGAAGTTTAGTTGAACCCTCTTGGATACTTAACGACAATTCTGAGGCAAGTTCTATCAGGTCTTCCCTTTTCTTAGAGAGAAGAAATGCCATTTCGTGTAAAAATAAATCGGAGTGGTGACCCAGAGAACAAATTTAATTTAAAACTTAGTTCAATATTTCTTCAAAACTTATTCTCAATGTGAGAAATTTATTTAGTCGCACTTAAAAAAAAAACTCTTGCTCAACCAGGAAGAAAGATAAAACGTGAACAACAAAATGCAATCTCTTACGATATTCGAATAAAACAAACAAATATTAGAAACTTCTGAAATCCGAAAAGGGCACTAAAAACATATGCATAAACAACTTTTCAATTATTCACAATACCCAATTATTCATAAACAACTTTTAAAAAAAGAACAAAATATATTTTTTTTTCGTTGCGATAAAAGAACATTTTTTGAACTTATGGTTTCACACAAAATGCAAAACATCCTTTCTCAGCATTAGACTAAACAGACAGAGAAAGATAAACACCTGTCGCGACAGTTCGCCTAATGTCTGCGAACGAGCGGAAATGATTTTTTCATTTTATTACTCTACTGTTAACATCTGATAGCAAACAAACACTCTGAGGGTAAAACTTTAGCTTTTCAATGTTCTATATCGAACAAGGCTGTATACCATAAAAATGGGTTAATTGATATCAGAAAAAGGTTAAATATTTAAATATAGACTATTCTTAATTTATAAACATGGAAAGATAAATATTCAAATGAAATTTCGACACTTATATATTTCATACAACGTAATAGTAATATCCCTCGAATAATATGACTATGTTAATACCATTTTGTACAATCAATGTATTGGCGATTGTTCTTTGGCGTTGTCTCCTTGGCTTAATAATAAACATCACTGACCTGGCGATGGCGATTTCTCGGCGATTGTTGTGCTGTCCCTCTTTCGCTGGCGGGCTGATTTCTTTGGCGAATCTGTTAGCTGTGGACTTCAAAAAATACATTAGCATAGGACGTTGGTCTGTGAGCGAAAACCGAAAAAGGTGAACCCGAAAGGAAAAAATGCTCTTAGTTAAAAATAAGATTATTTCAAACCGAAAACGGAAGTAAAAGTATAAAATTCTTTAAACCGAAAACGAAAGTAAAAGTAAGGATGTTCCTAGGCAAATGCCTAATGTAAGGAAGCAGGTTTTAATCCGGGCCGGGGCCCCAATTTGTAGGACGGCGTCTAGGGGTAAGTAACTTTACGGAAAGAATTATACGAAAGAAATAAACAGATTAATATCTAAACTAACATTTTATTTACTTTTAAACACATAAAGAAAAGACATCACGCTATTTACAATTTACAAATTTACGAGGAAGGTAAATTAAGGTTTTACTACAGAGCATGGTTCACCTGTGAGATGGGGACTCCGAAATATCCCAATTCGTTTAGCGAATTCGATAAAAACGCGACGCGGAAAAGGCACGACTTTACTCGTCCATGTCAGCGGGGGGTCTGCCAGTGAACTCCTAATGCTCTCTCCGAAAAAGGTGACGTCACGCGCGCGCAAAGCTTTCCTATTGGATGCTTAAGCCCAACGGAATAAAATTCGTTCAGGTCGAAGTCTCCATCTCTCACAAATCAATTTTCTACATATATATATATATATATATATATATATATATATATATATATATATATATATATATATATATATATATATACACTTGTATATATGTGTGTGTGTGTGTGTGTGTGTGTGTGTGAATGTAGGCATGTTTGTGTGTACGAGTATTATTTTAAATCTGATTTTATGTACTGATGCTATAAGTTCTTAATAATGTTAATCTGATGGGGCGATGGAAAGTATTTATCTATTTATTTTTGTGTTTGCCAGTGTATTGGTCGTAAGTTGTCCGTGAGATGTGGTGTCTGCTAGCTATCAGGGGGAAAAAAAGAACGTACCGTCTTCATGTATTGTCGATAAGGAAAGTAAGGCTTTTAAGGAAAAATGGCTCTTCAATAGAGGACAAATGTTGAGGTATTGCTGAGACGTGCATTGCATTATCGTTGCATGAAAGGAGAAAGCAAAATGCATCTCGTTGCAGCGTTTAGAGCAGGCGTACTCAAATAGTGGTCTGCCAAGCTTTTATGTGCGGACCGAAATACTCACACTCGTTATCAAGTGGGTACTTTTGTAAACATCCGGCAATCTAAGTTTTTAAAACCTTGAGATGTGCGAGAACAATCAGTCGGTCGACAAGGCACCCTGCACTTAACTCGGGCACTGTATTCAGAACGTGTTTGTTTGTTTAGTTGCGTATTAACATCGATCGCGTGACAGTTTTGTCTCTTAGCATTTCAAATGTCAGTTACGCGAAGCGGATACAGCATACTTGTGATTGTTTTGTAACGTATTGTTTTAATATAATTTAATCACCCGTCATGGCAGGAGTGTCTTCAAAATACAAGCAAAAAATATCCGACGAAAATAGTGTTTCAAGACATTAGGGATGATGAATATTTTGTTGTGGCAAGTAAATACGGTTCGACAACTTGTTTGATTTGTCGTGAAAGCCTTATATTAAAAAATATATATAACATTGTTCGTTATTATACCACGAAACACAAATAATTTAATGACACCTTTTTCTCGCGGGTCCTTAATAAGATGTGAAAAGTTAACTTTCTGCAAGAAATCATTGTAACAATAAAATGTTATGTCAGTGGCGCTATCACAAGATGCAGCGGTGACAAGAGTATCATATGAAATTTGTTAGATACTTGGTAAACATGTGAAACCATTTATTGACCCAGAGGTTGTAAAGGAACGTTTCATCAGTGCTTCAAATGTATTATTAGATAAATTTATCAATAAAAATCACATAATATCGCAAATAAAAAAAAATACAGCTCTCTGATTCTACCTCTGTTAGACGTATTGAAGCTATAGCAAAACACATTTGTAATCGCATCATGGAAGATTTGAAAAATTGTAAATGTTCTAGTTTAGCTTTTAATTCTAGAACTAATATTTCAGCATATTTCTTGATATTATTAGTACTTTTATGGAGATCAATGTTATAGATATAAAAAAAATTAAAAAAAATTGGTTTGTTTATGCACTTATAGATGTCCTTCGATGAGCGGAACCGAAAAGGGATTTTTTTCCCTATTGACAAAGAAATACGAATCTCTTATCAATTCACTGTATCATACACCAAGAAAACTTAGCAGCACTTATCTCCATTGCCGAAGTAGATGCCATGATAAAAACCGTAATAAATACAGTGAATTATATGAGCAAGAGAACTGAACTAAGGGAAATTTATGTCTTTTGGAAGAAATGATCAGCAATTATACGGACGTTCTTTTACATACCACGATGAGATGGCTAAGCTGAGGACAGGGGCGGCTCCAGTCCAGAGTTTTTATTTATTTATTTTTTTTTTTTGGGGGGGGGGGAAACGTCGGCTTTTAGGGTTATATATATATATATATATATATATATATATATATATATATATATGCTAGCTGAATGCCCGTGCTTCGCTACGGAGTACATTCAAATTAAATACAACGGTCAATGTATGCAATTAATACTAAAAATAAATTATAAAAAAATCGTAACGGATATTTTTATAGACAAAATAATGTAGAAGAAAATATTGAAATTAAATCTAATAGAACATACTAAAGAATATAGTACAGTTTGAGGGACATTTCTTTTACTGTATTTTAATATTTTTTTTGGATAATGTCCAATCGTCTGCCGCATTAGAAAGAAAAAATTTTTTTGTCAATTTATTTCGTTGTTATGCACGTGACGCATAATTAATTAGAACAGGGGTCTCCAACCCTATGCCCGCGGGCACCATGGCGCCCGCCGATCGTTTCACGTGTGCCCGCCGCTGTGCGACCTTGATAAAAATATTACAGTTTTCAATAAAATGCTATGTAAAAGTTTTCTCATTTTTAATGATTAACCTCACAAAAATAGAAATGGCGTCCAAACACAGATAAAAGCACAAAGCGTAATGCGACCGATCTCTTCTCGCCCTCGCGCCAGATCTTCGCCAACCTAATTTCCCATACCTAAAATGAAAGGAACCGATCCGTTTTTATGGTTGCCGTCACAACATAGACATTTGTCTGGAGCTCATCTCGTGAGAGCCAGTAGTGTGGTTTGTGCTGTGAGATAAACGTTTCCTTCGACGTATCTACTTCATTATTTATTCATAAATATATGCTCAGATTTTTTTTGTATACTGTGTTTCCTCCTTCGTTGTTTTTAAATACTTCCTTATTTTTACCCCAAAATGAGTGGGTCAAGTAAACGGACCTATAATTTTAATACTGAATTGGAGGATTCATATTGCTGCGTCAATTTAAAAGACAAATGTATTTGTCTGTTGTGTGGAAATAGCGTCGTGGTGCCAAAAAACATAATGTTGAACGTCATTTCCTGATAATTCATGCTACTTTTAATACGAACTTAAATCCACTTAATCTGAAATAAGAAATAAGAAAATATATCAGCTAAAATCGAATCTGTCGGCTCAACAGTCAGTTTTCACTAGGCCTCTGCTAAGATCTAAAAATGCCGCTATTGCTCCTATAAAAATTTCTCACATACTCGCAAAGAAGAAAAAGCCTTTCCAGGATGGTGAGTTGTTAAAAGAAGCATTTCTTACTGGCACTGATTGCTTATTTGAGGAATTTTCCAACAAACGGGAGATCATGTCAGCTATACAAGACTTATAGTTGTCAGATAACATCGTTACAAGAAGAATACAAGCCATTTCAAAGGACATGAAAATTCAGTTAAAGAGTGACTTGGAAATATGTGAGTGGTTCTCACTACAATTTGACGAGTCTACAGACATATCACACACAGCACAGTTAGCAGTTATAGTGAGAATGGTATTTAGTGACTTTACTGTAAAAGAAGATCTACTAAAAATATTACCCATGAAAGGACGAACAACAGGTGAGGATATCTATAAAATATTTATAACATATGCAAGGTCGATAGATATGCCTCTCCAAAAGATGTCTGCGATAACCACTGATGGGGCAATAGCAATGGTTACTAATGTCAATGGATTTATTGTCAGATGAACACCTTGACGATTGCTTACTCGCGCGCGAGCAGGGATATCATCATACTCTCCTAATTACGAAGCAATGAATGACCGATGAAATGAAATGCCAAAAATCACATTGACTTTGAGATTTATATTTTTTATAAAGAATTTTTATACTTTGTAGAGTTTGTATACATTATTTAGTAATCATTTATTTTACACAAGAATATTAACAATCATTTTTATATGCTAAATTATATTTTTGGAATTAAATATTTTTTTGTACATTATGTGTATGCATTATTAACTATGTCCAACTATAAATTCATCTTGAATAATTACAAGATAAAAAGAACTTTTTATATACCATGTTTTTAAATTTTCTGTTGAATCATATAAACTTGACTATGTATTAATAAATACTTTAAAAAATTTTTTGATGAATTATTCCATCAACTTGAAAGAAAATTAATTTAATTGGAAGTTAACTTGCGTCTAACTTTTCGTTCCTGTCCCGGTCGATAGATGGCTGCACCAGTCTACAAAACAAAATTAACTGAAAAGGAATTGAAATCTGCTTAAAGATGGCTAAAAGTATTAAAATAATGCATTGTCATCGTGGTCTGAGCTATTCTAAAAATTTCAAATGTCTAGCAAGTCGGGAAGAAGGATAGTGGCCTACCGAGATTGTGGATTATCTTTCAGGGAAATCGGTAGTCGTGTTGGACGAAACCAAACAACTGTAATGCGGATATGTGATCGTTGGATGCAGGAGGGTACGACGGACCGGCGTGTTCGATCGCATCCACCTCAGCGCACCACTTCACGTGATGACAGGCAAATTGTGCGCATGGCAGTGACGGATCGCTCAGTCACATCACGAACCATAGCACAGCACATGCAGTCTATAACGCATCATCCAGTGTCTGCGCGTACCATTCGACGCCGTTTACAGCAGAGTGGTCTGTCCGCAAGACGTCCATTGCTTTGTCTACCCTTGACGCAGAACCACAGACGTCTCCGCCGCCAATGGTGCGATGACAGAAGGATGTGGACGGCAGAATGGAATGAAATTGTCTTTACTGACGAGTCACGCTTCTGTCTGCGACACCACGATGGTCGCATTCGAGTCTGGAGACACCGTGAAGAGAGGATGCTGAACAGCTGAGTTAAAAATCGATTGCAAGATTTGTACCGGACAAACACACACACAAACAAACAAACAAGAAAGAGAGTTAATAAAAACACGGTAGAAACTAAATGGTGTCCGCCGTCCGATCGGTATTCTAGAATGTGCTCTTGGGTACAAAAAGGTTGGAGACCGCTGAATTAGAATATCACAAAAAGAAAAGAAACCACGAGATCAGCATTTAATAAATTAAATTCTAAAAATTAATTTTAAAAATCCACGAAAAATCAGAAAATGGAGGTAAAGATTCGAAAAAGATTTCATTTTAAAGGAATTTTTATGATCTTTCTCCTGATATAAATTGTATAGCCCTCAGATTATTATTATTTTAAATGCAAACTTTAAAGAATGCTACAAAAACAGCTTAATTTAATTTATAAAAATCTAAGAATTTTTCAAAAATCTTTCTTAGTGCACCGCTACACTATAAGAAGAATAGCCATGCAAAATTTCAGCCCTTTAGGTCCAGCGGTTTTGTCTGTGCGTTATATGTCAGTCAGTCAATCAGTTAGTCAGTGAGTTACGGAACTGTTTTATATACACTCATGGACAAAAAAATTAGCGCACCAAGAAATAATTGAGGGATCGTAACGAAACTTGCAATGAAGGTACATGTCGGGGAGATATGCAAATGATTAGAAATGCAGCGTGATTGCGCATTACGTATAGCCGGTAGAGGGCGTTGAACATCGTACTCTGTGGAGTATAAAACAGGTAACCAAAGCTTGCTTGAGTGTGCTGAATCATTTACAAAGGAAGAGCTGAGATAGACATGCCATTACGCCGTGTTCGAAGACAATATAAGCAGTTGTCGCAGTTTGAGAGGGGGAGAATCGTCGGGATGATGGAAGCTGGGTGGTCAGCTAGGCGAGTAGCTCGTCAATTTGGCCGCTCTGATTGTGTTGTGAGGAGGTGTTGGGACCAATGGACCCGAGAGATGTCATGTACACGAAGACCAGGCTCAGGACGCCCTCGACAGACCAGTCGTCGAGAAGACCGCCACATCGTAAGAAATGCACGCGTACAGCCAATTGCTTCATCGGCCGCCATCCAGGCACAGGTAGCACCTTCACTAGGGGCCTCTGTGTCTTCTCGAACCATACGAAGGCGCCTAGCTGAAGGACAGTTGGTATCGCGGCGCCCATTACGTGTGCTGCCCTTGACGCCCACCCATGGACGCCTCCGTTTGGAGTTTTGCCGCGCACGAGGAAACTGGACTGCAGCGGAATGGAACCAGGTCGTCTTTAGCGACGAATCCAGATTCAATCTCGGCAGTGATGACAATCGTGTTCGTGTGTGGAGAGGCCGTGGTGAACGCTTCAATCCTGCCTTTGCTATACAGCGACACATCGCTCCCACAGCTGGTGTGATGGTATGGGGTGCCATTGCCTACAATACACGGTCACCCCTAGTATTGTTCCGTGGCACCATGACAGCCCAGCGGTATGTTCATGAAATCCTGCAACCACATGTGTTGCCACTCATGCATCGGCTCCCAGGAGCCATTTTTCAACAAGACAATGCTCGGCCTCATACAGCAAGGGTGTCACAAGACTGTCTCCGCACTGTTACTACCCTTCCTTGGCCTGCCCGATCCCCAGATTTGTCTCCAATCGAGCATATCTGGGATCATTTGGGACGACGAGTTGGGCATCCCACGAGTTTGAACGAACTAGAGGCAAGGTTACAGAATATGGAACGAAATGTCTCAAGACATCATACAGAACTTGTATGACTCAATGCCCGATCGTATCACATCGTGCATTCGCGCTAGAGGGGGTCCAACGGAGTATTAACTCCTCCGTTCTTTTGCCTTTTTCTCTGAAATAAATTATCCTTTTTCTTTGATTTTCTTATCATTTACTTATATCAAAGTAGTCATTACGTATGTAAAATTTCGTTTCATTTTGACGACTCCTTCTTTGTGCGCTAATTTTTTTGTCCATGAGTGTATATAATGTATATATATATGTATAACTAAGAAGTACTTATATGTTTTATACTAAGAAAGATTTTTGAAAAATTCTTCTTAGATGTTTTAAAATTAAATTTTTAAGCAGTTTTAATAACTTTTTTAAAGTTTGCATTTAAAATAATAATTTGAGGGTTATAAAATTTATATCACGAGAAAGATCGTAAAAATTCCTTTAAAATGAAATCTTTTTCGAATCTTTAGGATTAAAAAGGGAGATACCCCTTTAGAATGACCTCCATTTTCTGATTTTTGGGGAATTATTAAAGAATTTAGAATTTAGAAGTTTTTAGAATTTAATTTATTAAATGCTGATCACGTGATTTCTTTTTCTGGTACATTAAATTGATTTATCGTCACGTGCATAACAACGAAATAGACATGCGGCAGACGATTGAACATTATCATAAAAAACATTAAAATACAGTAAAAGATATGTTCCTCAAACTGTACTATATTAACTGTACTATATTCTTTAGTATGTTCTATTAGATTTAATTTGAATATTTTCTTCTACATTATTTTGTCTATAAAAATATCCCTTACGATTTTTTTATAAATATATTTTTTGTTTTTCTTACATCATTTGCATACATTGATCGTTGTATTTATTATAAATAAATGTATATATTTATTTATTTTTGGCTTTAATTGCATACATTGACCGTTGTATTTAATTTGAATGTACTACGTAGCGAAGTACGGGTTTTCAGCGAGTATATATATATATATATATATATATATATATATATATATATATATATATATATATATATATATAAGAAATAAACATTGTGTCATTTTAAATTTAAACTCATTTAGTATTAGGTCTACGATTATATAATTTTAGGCTATAAAAAAAAAAAAAATACGCCGGGCTTTTTTTGTTTGGGGAGGGAGGCAATTGCTCCTAATACACCCCCTCCCCCCCTTGGAACCGCCAATGGCTGAGGAAAAGTTCAAGATCGTTTTTTTTTTCTGTACGGCAAGAAATTATTCTGTTTTTACAACAAAACATTAAAATTTATTGCGAACTTGAAAATGATGGATGGTCGTATCTTTTAGCTTTTCTGTGAGCCATTACAGAAAAATTTAGCTTAATCGTGGTTTTCAAGGTGAAAATAAAATTATTTCGCAGCTGGAGAATAAAGTATTTCTTTTGAAGAGAAATTAAACATCTATTACAAGGAAATACAGAACCAAATACTGCGTAATTTTCCAACCGTAACAAAAGCAAAGCAAAATGGTAGTGACATTTCTTAAGAAAACTGCACTATAATTTTAAATTATTCAGCTACCTTATCCGTAGACGTAGCCACGGGGGGCCCGTGCCACCTCCAACTTAACTTGAAATAAATTAAAACGTTAATAGAAGTTCAGTTAAAACCATAAAATTGTAGAAAACTTTTAAGAAAATGGGTTTTTTTCCGTCTATTAAAACTGTGAAACTGAAGATTCCGATTATGTCTTTAGCCTTAACATAGTTTTTAACAGTGATATGATCCATAACAGAAATCCGATGTTATTTTCTTTCTCATTTTGTTTATATTATATTTATTTTTCTCATTGCATTACTTTTTAATACTACTCAAAGATCAATTCTATTGTTAATCAATTTCAAAAAATCATAATATTTCATATTTTAAGGACTGTCCGGTAGTCAATGCGCTGAGGATGGCCTTACTGAATTTAATACGTGCCCCCCCCCCCCCTAAAAAAAAAAAAAAAAAAAAAAAAAAAAGCTACGCCTATGACCTTATCCCACGACTAGAGCAGATTTCAGGATTTACAAAGTACAGTAAAACCTCATTTATCCGGATTAACTGGGACCGTAGGCAATCCGCATAATCCGGGTAATATGGGTAATATTCAAAACAAAATCCTTAGCTAAGCAGCTTTACCGTTTATTAGGATAAAAAAGTATGTTTTGAAACAAAATTATGTAGTATTGTTTACAAGACAGTAAAAAATATAAAAATGACTTTTCACATCATTTCTTAACACAGAATTGGTCCACTGTCTTCTGTTTCAAACACGTGTGGCGTTTAAATGAAGCACGGTCATTTAAACTGTGAAACGAAAATGACTGTTAACGCAAACGCTTTATTATTAATAGTTCAGCTGGAGTGGTGTCGGGCTGACGCTCCAAATACACCATGATGTTTGTCAGCTGGTATACGCAGCATCTACATGTGTCGTTCGCTGCTGCGGTGTGATAGCTCTCTCCTCGTCCACGTCATCCTCCTCACTGTCAGCAGTAGATGTGCATGCCGCTACAATTTCTTCTTCCGTCATAGTGCCGTAGCCACCGTCATTGTTATTTATCGGCCACTCACTGACGTCTTCCATATCAACATCTGAGCACCCACTCATTGTTCCTAACATTTGCAGAAAGTCGTCTGCAGCCACATGCACCAGTTGGAAAACTGAGGATTAGAGCCAGTTGTCAAAGTTGCAACCAGTTGGAAAACTGAGGAGATTGAGGGATGGGAAGTGATGGGTAGGGATCAAGGTCAACGCTCTCTCCCGGTGCTATTTTGATAACTGGTGAGTCAATCCACGTCAACGCCCTGTGCTTAAATTCAACAAAAGGCATTATATTACCATAATTTATTGTACAATCTATGCAAGAACTGTACATTGAATTACACTGCAAAGCGAATATTTGACGTACTTATAGTTACGCTCTTGCTATCATAGTTAAAAATTGTTAGCTAAAGTGAACATTAAATAATAAAAAAGTCTACAAATCCTAATAAACGAGGTTTTACTGTATTAAGATTTGTCTGTTGCTTGTAGACCATCCCTGGCATCATAGGCGTAGCGTGCTTCAATTTTTTTTTTTTTTTTTTTTTTTTTTTTGGGGGGGGGGGGCACGAATTGAATTCCATTAGGTCCCTGCTCAGCGCGTGGACTGCCGGGCGGTCCTTAAAATAGGAAATATTATAATTATTTTTTTTCGTCTTTAAATTGAATAACAATAGAATTGATGCTTGAGTAGTATTCAAAAGTTATACAATGAGAAAAATAAATATAATATCAATAAAATGGGAAAAAATATAGCATGGAATATTTGTTATGGATTATATCATTGTTAAAAATTATGTTAAGGCTAAAAACATAATCGGAATCTTCAGTTTCACAGTTTGAAAAAGCAGGAAAAAAACAACTTTTTAAAAAGTTTTCTACTATTTTCCGATTTTAACTGAACTTCTATTAACGTTCTAATTTATTTTAAGTTAAGTTGGGGGGGGGGGGCACGTGCCCCCTGTCCGTCCAAAATGAAACATGCGAAAATCTTGTATATAAATCGATTTACGGATTATCGGTTTCTCACCTTGATGACACACGGATAGTAGAATGTAGCAATTATAAACTGATTTGTCTAAAACAGTCAAAAGTTTGTATAAAAACACACACACAAATTTTTATATAAACGCTTGGATGCATTTTGGTTTTGAGTTGTGTCTTTTTTTCAAACATAATTATTTTAGGATGTATAGTGTATTATGTTGTGGCCCGCATAACGTAGCAAACTTACGTATGTGGCCCGAGAAAAAAAAAAGGGCGGGTTGGGGGATTGAATATGGCTTGTCTAGAGCGAACTCAGACGGTCAAAGTCAAAGGATGTTCGTTAGACGGGTAAGATGATATGGTTGAGATGAGCTGCTATTTCAAGAAAACAGTCAAAGCTGGAATATCTTGCGAGATTGTCATTTTGTTTCGAGGCCGAAACTCTCTTTTTTTTTCTTTTCCCTTATACTACAGGCACTTTTCTACATTCGCCCATTCCACATCCGGAATTTGTTTGCTAATAACGCAGGCGAATTCTGGGACCAAGTATTCACAGCATCTGCCAGTGAATAAGTTGTAGAATTCATCGATTAAAAAATAAAATATTTTAAATTATCAACAATACGTCAGATTCTTGCATACACCAGAAGGCGAAAATGTACGATTTTAGGTTAAAAAACATACATATAATTTCGTAGTTACATTTGTGATTTCCTTAGAATCATAACTAATTTGATGTCTGTTGCCCCCCCCCCAAAAAAAAAAAAAAAAAAAAGTTATTTCTTGCCTCTAAAATGTCAATATATTTATTTAACCGACTACTTGCATTGACGTTATTTTACATTTGCGAACCCCTCATCCAACCTTAAATGAAGTGTAAGGGAAAGTAGGTTGATTACGCTCAGGCGAGTATATAGTAGGGTTATTAACCGGGGTTTCCCCGAACCCGAAAACCCGGGTTTTTCAAAGATTTTACGAACCCGAAACCCGGGGTATTTTTAATGTAGATCCGGGGAATTAGTTATTTATCTAATACAGTAGAATACCAATTATATTCCTTAATTTGGAACCAAGACCGAATTTAACAAGTCGGACTCAAACAAATGAATAAAAAATACGAGACGAAGTGAGATGGATATATTGGCGGCGTCGTACTCCATAGCTATATTTAACTAATGTTTAAGAGTTGGGAAATCCCAGCAGCACGTACGTTAGCGCAATGCTTCAGCTACACGACCACGCCAGCTTTCCGTGGTTTGTGTTTGGGTGTGTTTAGTCTATAAACTTTTCAGGTCTTTAACAACAATTCGACCAACTTCGGTGGAAGCAGAACGAGCATTTTCTGTAATGGGTCTCTTTGCTAATAAACTCTGAAGCCGACTCAATGATGATACGTCAAGTGCAATGATGGTTGTAAGGCAGTCTTATAAAAAGTGAGATATTTGAACCATTTTTATTTATGTTCTACATATATGTATATGTTTATTAACATTAAATTTATTTACTGTTATTTTTTACATTTGAAATTCTGAAATAAATTAAATGCTTCTAATAAACTATTTATTATTTTAGTTCTTTGCTATTGACCCCCAGGAACCACCCAAGTAATCCCGGGAAAACCCGGGTTTAAAATTTAAAAAAAACCCGTCAAACCCGAAACCCGGGTTTTAAAAAAATTGCTCAAAATCGAAAACCCTCGTATAAAGCTACTCACTCAAAATCTCTTAACAGAATATACTATTTGAGTGGTGCGGCCATGTAGCTGACATGCGGCCCGCGACGAACATTTTTGTGGCCCGGCCAATATATTGGCACACAATAATATATGATAAAATAACCGACGCAGAATTATAATTAGATAGGAAGAATTCGCTAAATGTTTTTAATTATACTCTTTTTTTTCTATTATTAAACAAAATGAGTATATTTATGTTGAATATACTGTAATTAGGTAATATACTGTAATAAACCTACTTTTCTATTAATATTGTTTTATTTGCGGCCCATCTATAGTTAAACCTTGTTTGTTTGGCCCAAGTTAGCCTTTGAGTTTGACACCCCAGCTGGTAACGAATGGCTGCCTTCCTAAGGAGTGTGTTTTTATTCCACCCTATTGTTATTTTTACTTTGATTTATTGAAAAATTTCTGCGCGCATAAAATGAAAGTAAATAACTCAATCATTTTAAATTGTTAGTTTATTCCTTAGGCCTTGAATCTGCATGCTTTTAGCTTCACATTTTTTAAAATTTTATTTGATTCTTTAGTATGTGTTTCGCTAACAACAGCACATTAGAAAACCAATATGGCGACGAAGGGTAATGACGTTCATGCGAGCGGGATTACTCGCCTGTGCATGGTATTACGAGAAACCCAGTTTTTAAATGATAATAACAGCGTTTTTAATAATAATGTTCACTGTTTCTAAAAAAGAGAAGAAAGACAAGCTAGAAAAAACTGGCTGTTTGGATTTCTTAGAAGGCATCCCAACCTTAGTCTACATCAGTGGTTCCCAACCCGTAGAAGTCTGCGGACCACTAATATAAGACAGAAATTGAACCATGTGCGGGCCACCACCATCCCCCACCGACTTGAGAGGGGAGAACCTTCCGGGGAGTATGGGAGGTTTAGAATATCCCTCAGGCAAAAGGGACACAGGATTAACGTATTCACATTGTAGCGTATCATATTCTAATAATAAAATAATTATGTTAAACTTTTAAGAAATTTTGATTCAGCACCTGATAGTCATCGGATATATCCGGCCCATCTAGTTCAGCGAACATTGCTTCCAAAATCCCCATTTATTTGGCAACATTTTTATATGTGGTACCAGACCACTCCTGAGGCTCTCGCGGACCCCCGGTTGGGAACCACTGGTCTACGCAAACCAGTATCAAAAAGCTTGAATAGTATGTTGGCCTTCAGTAAAGATGAAGTGCATCTCTTCTTTTCAAATTTAAAACACTAATGTCCAAGTTCAAATTCCTATCCACAAGAATTTATAATCTGAGCAAAGCGGGCAACTTAACGGTACAAACACCTTCTCGAATAATTGCACAAAAAGGAATGACGCAGGTTGGAGCCCTAACAAGGAAAAGGGCAATAATTACAAGATAAAAAGAACTTTTTATATACCATGTTTTTAAATTTTCTGTTGAATCATTTAAACTTGACAATTCTATACATTAATGAATGCTATTTTAAAATTTTTTTGATGAATTATCCCATCAACTTGAAAGAAAAGGAAGTTAATTGGAAGTTAACTTGTGTTTAACTTTTCGATCCCGTTCCGGTCGATAGATGGCTGCACCAGTCTACAAAACAAAATTGACTGAAAATGAATTCAATCTGCTTAAATATGGCTAAAAGTATTACAATAATGCATTGTCATCGTGTTCTGAGCTATTCTAAAAGTTTCAAATGTCTAGCTAGTCGGGAAGTTAGTTAAAAATCAATTGCAAGATTTGTACTGGACAAACACACACACACAAGCAAACAAATAAGCGAGTTAATAAAAACATGGTAAAAATATCACGGTTTGCGGTGGTTTTGGTGCTTCCGGCCATTATACCCCCTTTCCTATGTTGAAATCGCTAAAATGTTCAACAAAGCATACTGTTGGGTGTCTTAACTAAAGAGTTCAAAATAAGCGGGATTTGGCCATTTAATCTCAACGTGTACTCCGATGAAAATTCCATTGCTGCTAACAATTTGATTTCTATAAATACTGAAGAAACTATTAACGATGAGATCCCATAATTGGGATGTTAAGAATATTGGAGGATGAATTTAAGGAAAAAACATTGAAGAAATGCCCGGCCCTACAAATTAAGCAACCAGTCTCAGTAGCTGATATTTCACCAGTTCCAGGTCTGTCAAGCAATCCGAGGCCACAAAAGTTGAGCAGTAGACAATACTCAAAAATTTTAACAGCAACTCCATTGAATGAAAAAAAATGAGGCATTAGAAAAACGAAAACCAGAGAAGACCAAAAAATAAGATGAAAAATGGCATTCGTGCGTTGGAAAAATCAAAAACCGAACTTAAGAAGAAGAGGATGGTCTCCAAGAAATTAGTTTATAGCAGTTCATAAGAAGAAACAGATGAGTCTCAGTTGTATGGTGATGATGATCTACATCGTCTGCATCCATTAGACGAAGAAATTTGTTGCATTTTATGAGAATTCGGGAGGAATAACGAACTCTGATTCTGCTGCACAACAAGTGGAAATTGATCACGTAAAGACTGCAGTGGTCAGTGTGATGAAACGCTTTCGATTTTAAAGAAAAATTAATTTTTTTAGAGAGATAAAGTGATCGAAGGCTGTTTTCATCACATTTTGGTTAGAAAGTTAGGAAGCCGCCTTTGATTAGAGGACGGAACAGTCGTCTTTATGCCGTAGCCAATTTAAAACCGGCGGTGCGCGGTGGGGGTAGGTTGATTGCAGACGCAGATAAGGAGATGGCACCAGAGTTTGACGTTAAAGTAAAATACCCTATTGTAAACAAATTTATTGGGTCTGTTTGGGAGGTACACCGCGAAACACGTGGGCTGGACTTTGGGTGGTCTGTTTTGTGTCGCAAGGAAGGCGTGCATGGGTTATGGGATTATCCAATCAAAGAAATGAAAATTGATGCTAAGTGGTGGATTTTTGAAAGCTTTCCTGAATGGTTTAGGAGTCATGAGAAGGCGGGGACATTGTTGTAAAAAAAAAAAATAGAAGACTTAACACGTAATAGAAGAGTTTTTTCGGGGATTCTCCTCTGCGGGCGGGCCCGGTTGACTTTTCCCGGTGCTTTAGCATTGCAGGGGGATGAAGAGATTGGTATTTCAAAATGTCGGAGACCAGTTGAGCATTCCCGGGAGTTGGCCGACAGAACGAGAAAGAGGTTGCGGTTTCCGGAGACCGATTGATCTTTCCTGGTGCCTTAGCATCGAAAGTGATGAAAAGATTGGCATTTTTAAATATATTGGAGACCCGGTCGAGTCTTCCCGGAACTAAGAGTTATTTTTGATCAAGAGAATACAGACGAGGTGACAAAGAGGATGCGCCGTAATATTGGATATCCGGACGAGTCTTCCCGGAGCTGAGAATGATTTGGAGCAAGAGAATACAGACGGAGTTGTAGAGGGGATGCGCCTTAATATTGGAGATCTGGTCGAGTCTTCCCGGCATTGAGCATGACTTTGGATCAAGAGAAGTTGATGTCATCATTTTCCTGATGAGTGCCCCATCATTTTGAAAAGAGTAGAAGGATACCCACGACAGCCTAGAGACGCAGCGCACCCACTACCTAGAAGGAAAGAGCGATACCCCAAGCATAAGCAGAACTTCGACACCCGATCCAATCGAGTGAGTGTCAAATCATTTTTGTCTTGTTCAGACCCAACCTCGAAAATTTGAATGATTTTAGTGCGGGATCAATGTTTGTTTTTTAAAATATAGATTTTGAGAGAGAGTAGTTCTTTGCCTTAGGTAAAATAAATAAATTTATGCTCCCTGAATCCAAAAGGTGTAGGTTTAATTAAATACATGTCATTCGATATGAATTGAGGAGAAAATGCTAAAAGATTAGTAAAATGTGTAAACTGTGTACTAAGATTTGGTGATTCGGTTTTTCAGTTAAATTGTAAATAGATAAGGTTGTAAATAAATCTTTTTTATTTTGTTACATTGGAGTCAGTCATCTCTGTTTTGTGTAGTTGATCTAAAGGAAGGTTTAGAAGCAAAGTTTGTTTGACCTGTTCGGTTGCCAATTTGTCTTGAGCTTTGGGTTGTATTTAACCAAATAAATCTTAAAAACACAACGCACCCAAATACCTATTACTTATAAATAATTTGTACTAACCCAAATAATTTACGAATCACGCCCAAAAATAAATATTTAAGACAGGCAACACGACAGTCAGTGCAAAAAACTACAAATGTGATTATTGTATTCCCTAAATCTTGAGTAAAGTATGAGCTCAATAATTGCTCTACTAGGACAGGCAATACCACCCAGTGCATAAAATTATTCATTAAATAATAAAAAAAAGGATTTCTTACTCTTTTGCTTAAATTAAACTACTACAAATTATACTCAAATCATTGGTATTACGTTTCATTATTTAAGTTTTGATTTCTGTGTAAATTTGAGTACATGATTTCAGTTTTCTCTTAAGGGAACATTATTACCCTTAATTCCCCTAAAGGACTTTCTTATTGCCTATTTTTCTAAATTAATTCGCTCATACCTTTTCCTTGTCCATTTAATTAACCTTATAATAAAATTTCAAAAGAAATTAATTTTTCAATTTTAAATTAAATATATTTGTAAAAATATGAACTTTTTAAAATTAAAATAGCTTTTAATTTATGTAAATATTTAATGTCCCTCAGTAGATGGGTATGCTCTGAACTTTTGAACTTAAATTATTTAGTTGATAACTAGACAGCCCAAACAAAAGTCTTTAGAAAAGTAGATCTCTATTAAGTATGAAGGAACGCGAGACAAACAATCAAAAATAAACCGAGAAAGTGCTATAAAATGTAACATTTGAAATATAGAAAAAACAATTTCGTATTTAAACAAAAAAAAACGTTATTCAGGAGGAAAATGCCAATTCGATTTTCTAAAGTTTTAGTTTTTAAAATCTGAATTTTTCTTATATCTTCCTTTCTCTCTCCTCAGGATGCAAAACTGGTAGCCAGCTGTTTTTCTTTCTTTTTTCAACGTATGGCAGAGTTTTTCAACTTTTTTTTCTCTAATTATCACTGATTGTATCACGGGAAAGCCCTGGAGATTATGCAAATCAAAGTGTGTGTTTAAGTCATTTTAATTAAGTCATATGAGAGAAAAATAACTGAAAAAACGTTATAGGTTTTTTTTAAAGCAACAAATAAAACTGTTAATGTCATGTGCCTGACGCCGGAAAACTGAAGTTGGCGAATCAATTTTTTTTTTTTTTTACGGGCACTTTGGGGAGCCGAGGGTAAGTGCCGTAGAATCAAGTCAGAAACTTTGCGCAGTTCTAAATTTATCTTGTTTCATTTACAGAGCGCTCTTATGTGACATTTCGTGATAATTCCAGAAAAAAATTCAGGATTTTTTTCAATTTTTAAATAACAAGCTTCTTTTTCCGCTTACCCCTGAACAGTGCTGCACGTACTCCAAGCGGTACGCACACCACAGGTTCAGAACCGCTGTTGTATAGATACATAAAGTGTCGTAAATTTAAGAAGTTAAATGAAAGGAATTGTATTAGATTGGAATGCATTAAAGTAATTTTCATTTTCTTTATGAATTTATTGAATTGACAGTTTTGAGGAAATTCATGTTAAAACATAATTCTGATGCATAATTTTTATTAAAAGTTGTGTCATTAATGTAATTACTGGTGTTAAACCAAAAGTAATCAAGAAAATCTCTGGGTAAAGTTTAGGGTATGTTTAATTACTCTAGAAATCACAGTTACAAGGGATGGATTACATTACTCTGTACAAAACAATTGAAAAACATTTAGAGAAAAAAAGTAAGTTAACCTAACAACCAAAATTGAGCATCAGACCGGGAGGTCTCCACTCTCGAAGAAATCGAAACTCTCTCTGCTTAAAAAAAAAATGACAGCACGATGGAAGTTTTCACGCAAAATCTATCCGTGTGGTGGCAACATCTACATTTGAGGCTTTGAAGTATTATAGCGTGCGTTACAAAGTCAAAAATTTGGAAGTAAAATATATTTTGCACCATTTTAAAGGTCCTTAAAAATGTTACCTCCGGTCCTTAAAAAGTCTCATAGGAATTATTTGTCTTGGTAAATGGGCGTGACAAATAGATAAAAATTTGTTTTTTAATAAAGTTTAAGTATACATAAAAATAACAAAATTCTTAAAAATTTGTATGCTGTTTACTCAAGGCCGTTCCTAGGGTAGCTGCCGCCCGTGTCCGAGAATAATTTTGCCCCCACTCCTCATACCATATGGATTAATTGAAATTTCTCTGAAATATTTTTACCTTAAATGAAACAACGAATTACAGATTATATTATAAATTCAGTTTATTTTTTAATTTTACAACCTAACATAATAATTATTAATGTATTGATATAATAACTCTCTGGCACTTGATGGCGCCTCGTGCAATCTTGCTGGGATTAAAAATGTTTTTAGTGAACCACAAGCCTTCTTTACAAATTCTTCTTTTTCAAGTTTTCTTTTTCTGTATTGGGCCCCAGAAAGCTTTTTCGATTATCAGACATGTGTAAAAAAAATGATGTTCTTTTCGTAATGTATACAAATATGAACAAAACAACACAGACAAAAAAATTAAAAATCGGGCATAGACTGCCAAACAAATTAACTTAAAACCTACCCTAGCATTGAAAACTTATATAACTTTTCAATAAAAGATTGCGCAGTTGCTTCATATCCTCATATTGAAAAAGGGCAAATATAACTAAAAATAAATAACAGAGCTAGATAATTATAAGAAGAATGTAGACAAAAAACAAACAGAAATCAAGCACTCGGGGCTCCAAGCACCAGAGGCAAGATTCTGTAGTAGTGCCGGAACTAAACCAGAAATCGAGGTAACCGACTGGTCTCGTCATCAGGGAGCCTAACCAAATCAGTTACCTCAAGGGGAACTTTCTGAATAGGATGAAGGTATAACCAAAAACATCCTAAGGCCCCGAGATCCTCATCGAAACAGATAGTCAAGAGCAAATGAAAAGACGTGGATAACTTGCAGTAAGGGCTCAACGCACCATATATGCAAGTACACATATAATCCTAATGAAAAGACAAAGATGCATACATACCCTAACTCAGTGAGTGACGGTATAGCGAAATAGCAGCCAATTTTTACCCTAGCAGTTACATCACTGTAACAACACCACAGCGCCACACCCCAATGAAGTTTAAAAAAATACGAAAACAGAAACCCTATCCAAAACGTCTTTAAAATATACCTGAGTCTAAATGCCATTTTTTAAAAACTTTTAAATTGCCGAAATTATTAGGGACCAGGATGTTCTACAATTTTTAAAGAGTAAGAATATAGATAGCATACACTCGTTTGATTTTGAAAACCTTTTTACTAGTATTCCCCATGATAACTTAATGAATATCTGCTCAGAAATTTATGATGCCTATCTGGATAGTACTTTAATCTTAAAATGTGACTGAATTGATTTATGTAAATTTAATATTTTTGAAAACTACCTCTTTAATGGCATGAGTTTCTTTAAACAGATAAAGGGTATCCCAATGGGTAATAGCTTTTCTAGTGCCTTTGCAAACATTTTCTTGCATTCTTACGAAACTAAATTTCTTAACTCAAATAATGTTACCGGATTTAGGTATATTGATGACCTTATAAATTTTAACTGTAATGATTTGGAATTTCTTAATCAAATCTACCCAAAGGAACTAACTTTAAACAGGACTAATAAAAATAATCATTTTGCGACTTATCTGAATATAAAAATTAAAATTCAAAATAGCGAATTAAAAATTGGGATTTATGATAAAAGGTTAGATTTTAACTTTGAGGCTATCACGTTTACCAATTTCCATAGCAACTTGAACTGTAAAATTTATTATAATATCTTTTACTCACAACTATGCAGAAAAAATAACATTTGTAATGACGCTGAATTTTTTTTAGAGGCATGTGGCATTTTCGAGGAAAACCTACGTAAGAACAATTTATAAAAAAAGTTCCAAAATGTATCAATAGATGGCGCTGTAAAATTTTGGAACTTTTTTTTTTATTATGCCAAATCGTTTTCCCCTTCTTCCAGTATATTCAGTTCAAATTTGAAGTCATTCTGACCAGTGGTTCTTTTTTTGCAGCCTTTTGAAAGTGGGACTTTAATTATGGACACCCTGTATATATAATTTGGCATTAATTGAATACATTGACTGTTGTTTTTAACTTGAATGTACTCCGTAGCGAAGCACGGGTATTCAGCTAGTTGCTATAATATACCTGTATTCATATTTCCATTGTCTCATATAATCAAGCCAAGTTTCGATACACGGTACCGCTGTGCTATGTTTTATCAGATGACCAATCTCTTCTTTACTCTCTTCATCTTCAACTTCTTCCCGAGGTTGAATCGTAGCAGCATTTATGATATCAGGGTCACTCGTAAGTTTAAACTCTGGTTCACGTAAATCACTTTCTAACCGCTCTAGAAGATTTTCTTCATGAACCCCCGCAAATCTTTTTTTCAATTTGCCATTAAATTAATTAAATCGGTCATTTTACATCGGTCTTTTCCAGGGTAATGCTTCCGATTAAAGAAGTTTATTCTAGTACAGGTAACCCCCCCCCCCCGTATAACACGGGAGTTATGTTCCAAAAAATTGCCGTCTTACGCGAAACAAAGAACTAGTACAAAAGGGGGGTTTAGATTAAAAAAAAAAAAAAAAAAAAAAAATGCTGTTATATTTTCATAATTAAGATGAATATCTTTATTAAAATTTTCTTAAGAAGTACAGTAACCACCGCTTATAGTGATCAGTGGTTATAAGAATCAACCGTTTATAAGAATCAATATCGCAAAAACAAAAACAAATGTATTATTTCCATGTTAAAAATTTCGCTTTAAAGAATCAATCCTCCGGTTTTAAGAATCAGCTTACACTCTTCGCTTTCCTTTCATATTTCCAAAAAAGCCACTTAAACACTCAAAATGCATGAAGTTCTTTCTTTATTTTTTTTTAAGAAAGAGTGATAAGATGCGATGGAATACAGTCGTAAAATGCATCCCTTTCTTTGTTAGACATAACATAATAGTTTCCCCTTAAACGCTTTAGCTAAACACTGTCCTATTAGCTTGACCCAGGGGCATCCTACCCGTGCGGATCCGATTTCACTTTTCTCCACTGACAAAGACAGGGACTCTTTTTTACCACCTCCCAAATCCTGGTTGCGGCTTCCTGAACCCTGAAACCATAAATCTTCGATGAAGTGTCCACTATCACTTAGGAAAATGTGACATTATTAGATTCAGCACGTTATCAAACCGTGAAACGTAAACTAGAAGGTGAATCTTGGCCTGAGGCTATTGGTATTGAAAGAGGTATAAACAGCCTCCTGTAAACTTCATTACGGCAAACTACCGTAGAAAACTTATTCTTGCACCCTTCCTGTAGTAAAAATGTTAAACTGTTAAGCAGGTATGTTGTACCAAATATTGGATTTTTTCTTCTCTTATTATAATCATGTGTTAAGGTCAAGAAATTATAGGTCAAGAAATTAAGTTGTATTTTTAAAATTATAAACAATAATTTCAATAAAAGATAATTAACGTAAATTAAAGCGTATCTTATGGTAAATTATCTAATATATGTGTATATAGATGTGTGTGTGCCTGACCAAAAACCTAAATTTCGGCTATAAGAATCAACCGCTTATAAGAATCAAAAACAGTAATAACAAACGTGATTCTTATAAGCGGAAATCACTGTAATACATATTAATACGAATTAAACAATGTTTTTCTTCCTCCTCTCTAAGCATCTCTAATCGAGGCGTTTTTTTTTTTTTTTTTGGCAAGATATCCTTATCCTCTGAGCATTTTTCTGTATTATTTTGAGATACATGCTTTATCTTTTGCAAAAAATCTGTCTATTTTAGATCGCTTGCTTTTAGGTAAAAGATCTTTACAAATTTCCTTATATGGTGCTAAGCACTTATGAAGTTCGCTTTTAAACTTTGTTCTCCTTTCATTTGAAGGATCTTCATTTAAGAAATATGACTCTAACTGTTCGGCTAAGCGTAGGCCTTTCTTTATGCTTTGTAGAGTAAACTTTTTAACTTCTTTGTCTTCACCTATGCTATCATCATCTGAGTTATCATGGAATCCAGATATCATTTCTACCAAACCTGCTTCATCAATTTCTTCTTCCACCAGTAATCCTTGGATATCTTGTGCAGTGATATCGTCAAAACCTTCCCCTCCTAGGGACTTAGCAATTTCTACTACTTCATCCATTCTGTTTTCTGCTGTCTCGATCAAATTTTCAATTTCAATTGACTTCGGAGATATTTTTTTCCAACAACCACTCAGTGTCGTCAGTTTTATTTCTCTCATGGAGGAGTTTATTAGATTAATGCAGTCCAATATTGTGAAGAGTGTCCACACCTCCTTGACGTCTATAGATTTATCATCGATTTTGTTCAAAACCCATTGAAATGATCTCCTTATGTAATTGGTTTTAAATGTAGCTATAATTCTCTGATCTAACGGTTGAAGTAAAGCAGTTGTATTTGGAGTAAAAAAAATATATTTTGATATTTGGGTTATTTAAATCTTGCGGATGGCTGGGTGCATTATCCAATGTAAGTAGAACTTTAAAATCTAGATCTTTAAATGTCTTTTAAGAGACAATTTTTTTATTTTCGCCACACATAGCTTAGGGCTACAGACTAATTCATAAAACTAAAAACATTAATTATTATTTCTTTAAAAAAGGTCGAGTATACTTACCGAAAATTTTTTAATCTACGTAGCCAAAAAAGCGACACAATTAAAGTCTTAAAGTGTACTTAAGTATTAATAGTTCACGAAAAATATGCAGGAAATTTTGGTAGTACATACGCGCTTGAATGAAAAATGTCAAATGAGGTATCTTTCGCACTTAAAAGTTTTATCATGTTTATTGAGCTGTTGAACGGGGATTTCCCTAATTTAACGGGGATTTCCCTTTTTTTTCCCTAATTTTTTTTCCCTCGGTAGTTTTTATTACATTTCATGTTGTACGAGGGTTTTATCCAATCCTCGAACCGTGTTAGAATGAATTCGTGCTACAGAAGTGCCGTGTTATACGGTGATGTTCCCAATTCTCGAACCGTGTTAGAGTGAATCCGTGCTACAGAAGTGCCGTGTTATACGGGTGTGCTCCCAATTCTCGAACCGTGTTAGAGTGAATCCGTGCTATAGAAGTGTCGTGTTATACGGGGTTTACCTGTACATTATCGCATCTTTTATCAAATAAAAATCTTCTCAACGAATAGAAAACTGTTATTTTAAAAATATTGTTTTTCATATATGTTTATCGGAAGAAATTTGCAAGCAATTTTTAATAAATTACGTGAGTATTATTTTGGTTCAAGATTTCAGATTTTTTTCTGTTCGAATAATCAGCAAACCGGATATTCCGCTCACGGATAATCGAGAGCACATTGTATTTCTTTTTTTTTTATGGTTGAGCCAAAATGCACCTGTTGTATATATATATCTCCTTCAATTAGAGAAGATACGTCGCAAAAGTGTAATCCATAAGGAGAGCAAGATTTCTTTCTAATTATCATTTTCAAAATTTATTTATGCCTGTATTTAAATGGGATGTAAAATTTTCTTATTTTTAAAATCTCTTGAGACTTTTGACTTTAGATTAATCTTTATAACCATAATCGGTCTCATAGGTGAGGCGAGGCAACCGCCTTAAGCGCCGAATAGGGACCAAAATGAGACACAGTAAAAATACGAAATTCTTACGGTACCTTAAACAATAAATTATAGAGGCAATTTGCTGCTGTAAAGGCTCTAAGAATGATTTAGTAATAACTTTTTTATGACATAACAAATTATATTAAAATTTATTTACTTTTTCTGCTTTTCTTAAGTTCTTTAATTGATTAAATTCATAACATTAAAAAAAAAATAATACAACTTTTCAATTTATTTAATACAATTTCATTTTTCAAAAATGTTCGTTATTCTTTAAAGTAGACTATTTCTTATAGTGATACACTCATTACTTAAAAGTTTCTCCAAATATTTGAAAAGCCGACAAGACTGATCGGCCCGGCCCTGGTTGTGATAATAACTAAAGGACATCAGTTATATTCTACAACGTTCTTTTTATTATTATTATTATTATAGATTTAGCTACTGAAATTTCCTTTAACTCCGTCAATTTTTACGTTTTTCCCCTTCCGATGCCAATCTAAAATATGCCTTTTTAAGTACTTTTAGTAACTGTGTCGGGAATAATACATTAGACGCATTGTTGTAAGTTTAAACTTAATAACATTAAGTATGGTTAGATTTGCTTAAAAATCTTCTGACTGGTTATCAGTATGTTGACGAGAAACAGAACATGTTTCGTTCCGCTTGAACGAATCTTATGACATGCCTGTTTACCACACCATTTTCATTCCTCATTTTTAATACCACAGCCGCATAAATTCTATCAAAATGAAAGAGGGAAAATTCGCGGTGTTATTTCGTGAGCGTGGCATTGTTCTGGCGGTTACATGCGTCAACTAAAAGTTGAATAATGTGTCTTTTATCCTTATTCCTCTTCACTTAGCTCTTGTTTACAGTTTCCCTTCGCGGGATTTCCTGATATGCTTAAGAAATCGATTCAGACTGTCTCTATTAGACATGATATGATACACTTTGTATCATCTCTCTTTATGACATACAACGTGATGTTACAAATGAGTCAAGAAATCACGTGCAGGTTTTATTCCCCCTGTTTTTCATAGCGTATATATAATGATGCGATTTAATGCTTTACGCGTGTGTGTGAAGTCGCGAATTAGGTTATTTTATCTTTTACACCCTTTTTATAGTGTATTCAACTTATAAAAAATTTTGTGCTTGAAGAGGTGTTGAAGGGTGTGAGGATTGTGGCTGGCTGTCGGTTGTATATAGCTACTGATAAAATAGGCTCTAAATCGAAAAATTGATAAGATTTCAAGAATACGTTGCTATAATATTGAATTAAATGTATGCTCACATTAATTTTCCCATAATAAATGTATACTGCAATGAAGGTTTATTTTGAAATAATAAAATATTTTAGAGCGTCTAATTTACTAATTTTAAAATTTCATATTATTTATTCCACACTAATTTGAGTAATTAATTCTCTGTACTCAATAATTTAAAAATGGGAAATTAATTATTCCTCATTACTTTGAGTAATTAATTCTCTGTACTTAATAATTAAAAAATTCATATTAATTATTCATCATTACATTGAGTAATTAATTCTCTGTGCTCAATAATTGAAAAATTGGATATTAATTGTTTCTCATTACTTCGAATAATTAATTCTCAATAATTAAAAATTTTCATGTTAATTATTCCTCACTACTTTGAGTAATAAATTCTCTATACTCAATAATTATAAAATTGAATTTAATTATTCCTGATTACCTCGAGTAATTAATTCTCTGTTCTCAAGTCAAGAAAGAATGCTCTTTGCAGCAAGAGTTTGGAAAAAAAACGTCCCCTAAGCTCTGGAACGTCTTCAATAGAACTTGTTTCATTGAGAAAGTTTGGTCTGTTTCAGTAATGCTATACTCATACAACGTGTTCCGTGTTTGCTGTATTGAATTACTGTGCCAAGTGATCGAACTTAAATATTTAGAATTATTTGAACAGCCTAAAACGAAAATACTTTCTGTTTCTTCTAAATTCTCTCTGAGGACTTTTCATCAAGGGAACAGATGTGATTCGAAAATATTAAACACATGTGTCTAAAGTTATGATTCCTTTAAAAACGTTCTTGTTCATCAGTGGTGAAGCAGTATGCAGGAGTTTTCCCAAACTGGTAATTTTCTTTATAACCCTTAAACCGTTCATACATGTGATTATGCCCGAATCAATGAGAATTTGAGAAACAAATCTGAATTATGTTTCCAGCAGTTTGCAATCACCACAGCATAGGCGTAGCGTCGGGGGAGGGGGGAGCCCCCCAACTTAACTTGAAATACATTAAAACGTTAATCGAAGTTACGTTAATAGAAACTTTAAAAGAAAGTTGGTTTTTTTCTCGCTTTTTCAAACTGTGAAACTAAAGATTCCGATTATGTCTTCAGCCTTAACATAGTTTTTTAACAATGATATGATCCATAACAAAAATTCGATACTATATTTTTTTTTCATTTTATTTATATTATATATATATATTTCTTATTGCATAACTTTTGAATACTACTCAAACACCAATTCTATTGTTATTTAATTTAAAACAATCATAATATTTCATATTTTAAAGGCAGTCAATGCGCTGAGAAGGGCCCTTACCAGGGTTGCCAAATAAAAAACACCAAAAATAAGGGACGGGTTTGATAACTATACTACTGGGGAGTATGGAATACCCTCCAGGGAAAGGGGGTCCGGGGGTACTCCCCCGGAAAATTTTCAAATTTTAATCTTTCAAATAGCCATTTTCAATAAATTTTTCGTTCAGTTTTGCAACTTACATAGAGTTTAGGTTAAGTAAACAATAATGTAATTATATAGAAAATTGGTTGGTTTAGGCATATAGTACAAAACTGATTTTTATTTTATTAGTTTACTACAACTAAGTGCCCTTATAAAGTGTTAGGGACGTGTATGTAAAATTCGTAATTTTATTATTGTACAATGTACATAATATAATGTGCGCAGGAAATCTTTGGGTTATAAAAAAGTTTTCGAATGAGCGTGTTCCCGCAGTCCATTGAATTGTATAATATGTTGTGCTTTACTGTGTTAAATACAGTAGCTAACTCTACTAGAGCGATTTTGTCACTTTCAGAGGAAACTTTAGTGGTGAAAAACTTTGACAGATTGCTGCTAGATGAAACAGTTATTTTGTTTTTCTTGTGCTAGGCACCCTCAGCATGGTGAGTTACGTCACGCCGACCTCCATGGGCAACCGAAAAATCTTTATTACAATAGCTGCAAAGTGTCATATTGACGTTGTTGGGACTAGGCCTGAGCCAATTTTCGTCCTTCATCCGTTCATCCCTAAAAATACATAACCTTTTTTTTCGGCCCATCACTATTGGATTTTGAATGTTTACCATTACCACCAGCAGCGTACGAAGAAATTTTCAAAGGGGTAGGGGGTGAATATAGTTCAGTCAAATTAGGTTTTCATTTCGCATTAAATGAAGGGGTTGAGATTTTTTTCAGGAATGTGTAGGGGTTGGTCCCCTGAACAACCTAATAAAGTCCCCTCGATTTCAGGCGCCGCGGAGGGGGGGGGGGTTCCAAAGGTCACTTTTTTCAGTTTTCGGCGTTTATCTGGAAAACGGAGCTTCGCACAGAAAATTGTCAAACCCAAAAATTAAAGTTTATAAAATTCCCTTTCAAATGGTATATAAATGTTTGTATCCAAATGTTACCGTTTTCGAGATATGATCCGTTGAATATGGAAATATTTTTAAAAAAAGTGATAGCGGTTCAGGTATCTCGTCAAACTTCCTCTTCTAACTCTTTCCCCTTCCATTTCTCAGAAAACTCGTGATAGAGAAAGTTGTAGAGCGAAAAATTTCCTTAAAAAATGTATATTATGCTAATTTATCTTCACCAGGTAAATAGTTAGAGCGTTTTGAAGTTTAGGGGTACTTTTCAACATTTTGCTAGTAAAATGCTCGTCACTCAAGTTTCATTTCCAAGGTCTGTAACTCTCTTAATCACTTTGTGTGCTGTTTAATTAGATACGTATAGTATTCATAACCCATATAAATAATAAATTATGTATACCTGTACGTATAATGTCTATCTCAAAATATACAGAAGAACACTTGTAGTACAAAGGAGGAAGTAAGAAAACAAACCAAAATGTATAAAAGTGTCACTCTAGCTCAGATCATTTTGAAAAATTTAGATATCACACCATATGAAAAACAAGAAATAGTTCAGTTACTTCAGACCTCAGTAGAAATTACTTCACAACACATTTCCACAAATACCGCCTTTGCCAGCATTCAGTGGAAATCGAGCAACGAATTCTCACGTCCAAAGGTAATGGGCCAACAGCAGCTTTGTGGGTCCAGTACTTTGAAATGGTGGTGTTGATGAAAAAATTCATTGCAGCACAGCGAAACTGGAAAGATCATATGACATGCGCCCAACTGATGATACCTTACTTCCATGCCAGCGGGCATTTTCATTATGCAAAGTGTACTCACCTATATGTACAACACATGCTGGGACTAACAACTCTCCACCTTCAACTTAAACAGGATTTTATTGATCTTGGATACTTCACTGTCAACAGAACTGGAACACCAATGGCTGGTGTGTGGTCTGACAGGGCAATTGAGGTGACACTCATGTGTGACATGAAGAGTGAAGGAGAATTAACACGTGGGCGAGGCTTTAGTGATTCGGTGTTGGCGAAATGGGTTGGGGGAGCACGCACAGCTACAATAATATGTAGTTCACTTGAGATATTTTGTGAGAGGAGAACGACATGTTGAGTTTCGAGCATCACGTATAACCAGAGATGATCTAGACAGAAGGAAGCTTGCTCAATGGTTGGCTGATCACCCGCCTTTTGCTGTACGAAATTGTTTGATGTCACTTTCAACGAGAGTAATTGGAACAAGTAACGTCAACTGCTACCAGGCATTGGAAATTGGAACCCGCACAATGAGCACTTTTGTTGGAATGAATTTCTCAGAAATGAAACAATCCAAGAAGGGCTCAGTCGTTCCTTTAGCTGCGATGAGCAATATGATCAAAGTTAATGATGAGGTAGTGGTGGCAGAGCCTCTGATGATATTTCAAAGAACTCTGATCACCAAGAAGAAAGAAGGGGATGTAGAGGAGTTGATAACGTACGAGTTAGCCCCATACCCTATGTCTCTATTCTCCAAGGGGATACTGAGAAAAATCAAAAAGTCAGCACTGTATGATGCTTTCCCAAAATGTAATCAATTGATCAATGTGAAGAACAGTTTCACGGTAATCGATGGCGGCTTCCTGCTTCATAGAGTAAAGTGGAACACCAACACCACCTTCGCCTCCATCTGCGATCAATATGTATCGTACATAATCAACCATTACGGCAGCAGTTCAGCTGTGGTTTTTGATGGTTATAAAGACACGAACTCCACGAAAAGAGACGAACAACATCGGAGAGCATCAAGTAAAACATCAGTGGATATTGACTTCAATAAGAACATGGTGGCTACTGTTCATCAGGAAAACTTCCTTTCCAATGAAAGGAACAAAACCAAGCTCATTACTGTGTTAGTTCAGGCCTTGGGTGCAAGAGGTATACAGTCTACTACAGCCAAAGGAGATGCTGACTGCAGTATTATTAGATGTGGGTGGCAAAACACCTCTCATTCAACTGTAGTGATAATAGATAGGTAATAACTGCTCGTCTTACTTGTGACACTCACCCCACGAGACACGAATGTGTTTTTCATGAAGGCCGGACGGGGCAACACAGAAGACAGGCTCTACTCTTCCCCACATCTTCAGGTCTTATCATTCAGCTGACCCCATTAAATAAATTTAATAATTTATATAATTCATTAATATTCAATAATACGTTATACATTATCTGGCCAAAAGTATCCGGACACCCCCCTAAAGAAGTGGATCTAGCAGGTGACGTAATTTGATGCGTGACCGAAAGCTATAAAAGTATTGCTAGTGGTTTGTCAGGTCATATTTATGCATTTGTGAGACGATGAGTAAGTCAAAGGAGCTTAGTGACTTTGCTCGTGGCATTATAGTGGGATGCCACCTTTGAGGGAAATCAGTTCGTGAAAATTCGGACATTCTACAGAAGCTAAAATGATAGTGAAGACTTTGACTTGTTTAAAACCTTTTCCGAAGTATCAGATTGACGGATTTTAATATATAGGAAAGCAGCTGATGAAATAAATTGTATATAATATATTTAATGTAAGTAACTGTTGTTTGAACCTACTTTTGATAACTATTTTTTGTTTATATGAACAACTTTTATACATTTTGGTTTGTTTTCTTACTTCCTCCTTTGTACTACAATTGTTCTTCTGTATATTATTAGATATACATTATACGTACAGGTATACATAATTTATTATTTATATGGGTTATGAATACTATACGTATCTAATAATACAACATACAAAGTGTTTAAGAGAGTTACAGACCATGGAAACGAAACTGAAGTCCCAAGCATTTTACAAGAAAAATGTTGAAAAGTATCCCTAAACTTCAAAACGCTCTAACTATTTACCCGGTGAAGATAAATTAGCATAACTATATACATTTTTGAAGAAAATCTATTTGACAATTTTCTGTGCGACTCACTGTTTTCGAGATAAACGCCAAAAACTGAAAAAAGTGACCTTTGGACACCCCCCCCCTCGCGGCACCTGAAATCGAGGGGACTTTATTAGGCGTTGCTCAGGGTACCAACCCCTACACATTCCTGAAAAAATCTCAACCCCTTCATTCAATGCATGATTCGCCGCCATTTTGAGCTAATTTGACTGGACTATTACTATGAAAGTGTAGTTTTGAGCAATCAGTGCAAAGCGTAAACCTAATTAAATAATATATGTAATCAGAACCAATGGGGGGGGGGCGTTATAACCCCCAATCAACCCCCCCCCCCCTTTGCGTACGCCTCTGATTACCACTGTTCATATTCAGGGATTAGTTTTATAACAAACACTTAATTCAAACGCCTCTATCTATCAACACGATCACACACTAATCTGCATTCGTATTAGCACTCGACTGAGACGGTTGTCGTTGTGACATTCTGATCCTGGCGCATACAGGCAACTTGACTTCTCGTCCTTGACTTCTCGTCAAGGGCCTGTTCACGAGTCCGGTAGCGGAAGCTTTAAAGTATTGAAATATATTTAACCAATGACAATCATCCAAACGATTAGCAACGAAATTTTTAACGCCTATGATTGGTTTATTTCCGTCTCAGCTTCATCTTTCCTTTTACGCTTCCGGACCGGATGTGAAGAGGCCCTTGTATGCTCCCAACTCGTGTACAATAAATTTCTCATTTCGGTGAAAAACGGGACTTTTGCCGTCCCGTATCAAAGTTCCCCTGGACGCGGGACAAAATTTACAAATAAGGGACTGTCCCTTAAAATCCGGGACATTTGGCAACCCTGGCCCTATCTGAATTCAGTTCGTGCCCCCCCCCCCAAAAAAAAAAGAAAAAAGTTAGAAGCACGCTACGTCTATTCACCAAAGTGTTTGTAATAGCAGCTTTGCCGGAACAGTCACATAACAACCGAGACCTGTTGACTTCAGTGAGAAAGTAAACTTGATCCCTACAGTAAAAAAAATGAAACCCGAGGTGACATTTTAACTAATTTAATGAAAACATTACAATTGCTTACAGAATAACACAATTTCAACAAGTAATCAGGCACACACGAAAACATGCTGCTACCAGCTAGGAAAACGTTGGATTGACTGCCTAACATCCTTTCTCAGCAAGCAGAGTTCAGAGGGTGTCGGCACGAACGCTAGTAGTTGTTTCCGTCCACGGAGTCAGAGAGAGTTTTAGGGATTGCTTCTTACGATCCCGGCGCACAGTGGAGTATTTGTAGCAAAAACCTGGCCAAGATTATTTTTCATGTGTTTTAAGGTTAAAACCATTGCTTTTGACTTACTTTGTAATAGTAAATACTCCTTTTAAAAAAAAATTAATTTCTTTAAATGAAATTAATTTTAAATTTAAAAATTAAAATTTTTTTAATTAAATTTTAAAAACTTATGTCTGTAAATCAATCGTTATTATATATATATATATATATATATATATATATATATATATATATATATATATATATAAATTACATTTAGTATTTACCAAAGTATACCTAAGTCACTATAGGGATCTTAGTTTTCTAGTGACTTCAGAAGATTAATTTTTCAGTTTGATGCTCGTGAACTCTGATCTTCGTCATCTTCTTCAAATTCATCTTCTTCATCACTCTCTTGGTTTTTTTGAGAAGGACCACCATCAGACCCCTCTGCAAGAAGAAGTTGTATGATCTGACTACTATAAGGCTTCCTCTTTTTCCTTGGTATCTGTCTAGAGCAGCTCATATAATTTTGTAGCTCTTGTTGAAGTTTCTGTGATTTTTTTTCATCAAGTCAGCCACATCAGGATATCCAGCAGCTGTGACTCATAGTTGCAGCAAATGTCAACTCTTCAGGGGTTGCTAATTATCGCAGTTTCTTGGTTTTCCTGCGTTTACTCCTTTCACTTGACTCAATCTTTTTGAGGATGGCCTGGGATGGCAACAGAAATTATAAGTACCTTGACGATATTTGCCAACCAATCAGCATTCTTCTCAGGGAACCTCTCCTCTTTGTAATTTGCTGAAGTCCATTTATTCTTAAAATCAGTTTTAAAATACCTGAGGCAACGAGTGAGTAAACTTCTTTTAGTATCTGGACACCTCTTTATATCCGCCACTCGGTTTCCCATAAACTGAAGTTTTTCATCAATTGGTTTTTCTGTATATTCCTTAACCAATTCGTACAAAGTTTGTTTAATAAATTCCCTTTCCATCTTCAGAAATAGAAAAACGTAAAACCTGTAATGTGCCAGTAAAAATATAGTTTTTATCTCTACAATTTGGCTACCAAAAAAGGGTATTTAAGAATCACTAAAACCGATATCAGTATTGAAGGAGTCAAATTTTAAGTTGTGATATAAGAAAATATTTTAATTTATTTACTGATTGCGCATTTATCCTACAATAGTATAAACTGTTTTAAGGATTTTTTTTTATTCTTGACTAATAGTAATAAATTTATTAAATGAAATACGATGCAATCCATTATTATTATTATTATTATATTAAAAAAAGGTTTCTACTATCCTTGATGTTTTTTGTCTGGTTAAGTTCAACACTATTTACTCTTATTTCTTAATTTTTTTTTTTGTCTGAAAGGCTTAAGAAGAAATAAAGTTTTATATGTTATCAAGATTTATACAGATTACATCTATAGTTGTAAGTCGTTTTCAAATCATACCTGTCAAGAAATTTTCATGAAAATAAAAAGGGTTCTTTGTTAAAAAAATCTATAAAAAAATGGCAGCTGTTTGCAGAACATTTTATCTTTGAAATAGACTCTCAATACTGTAGCCATTACGATTATAATTCAATTTAGGTCCGACAAGCCCCGACACACCTTCATAAAGCATTAAGAAATCTAAATTACAGTTAAAAAGACTTAAAAATAACACTTTTCAAGCTTTCATTTTTTTTAATATGTTAATAATAAAGCTAAGTAAATTATTATATATTTTAAAACAAAGCTGTTACCCTTTTTTAACACGTAAACTCGATTCATTTTCAAAACATTAATTCTTAACACCACAAAAAATATAGATTTAAACTAACAACAAAGCTGAAATGTAATCAAATTACATGTCCACTCGCAAAGAAACCTGTTCTTCAACTGAGGCTAGGAGCTGCTGGATGTTACTTATGCTCCTGGAAATGATCTGATGAACGCACCAGTTAGTCAGAAATGAAAAAATCCACTTTTTACAACTGTTGAGCAATTTTTAATTTTTACACTTTTGGCCAGGTTTTTGCCTCAAATTCTCCACTGTGCGGCGGCTGTTTGCAAGGCCGCTTTACACTGTTAGGGCATCATGAGAGTTTTGGGGAATCAGTTAGTGATGGTACACAGTTTGTGGGGCTACACATATGAGAGTTTTTACGTAATGATGCCATGTTTAAACCAGTTGGTTACAGCTTAATGAATGTTTCCAGTCCACTTCAAGTTAGAATTTGTAATATTGAAAACACCTATTATTCCCTAATGTGTCATTTTTGAAAGACTATGATTTCGTAAGAGAGTCCAACCTCCTGTTGACAAGACAAAAACGCTGTTCATCCGCTCATCATACCATTTGCTTTCCCCTTACAGGCCAGACGAACCTCCCATGTGGAAATTCCAAAATAAATAAAATAAAATAAAAGAGACAAGGAAAGTTTGCGAACTTCTAGACAATCAGAAATTTATTTGTGTAAAGAATGAACATCCTGTATTCGTGATGTAGTTCTAGCAAAATAATAATAATAACAGTATTAAGACTGGACAAATGAATCTAAGATACGATCCTGTAATATATATGTTTAGAACCTTAGCTAATGTTAGAAACTCGCGGTTGCGTGTTTACATTATCCTTACGAAGTTTTTCCTTCAGTTTATATTGTTCGCGGGAGAATTCATGACATGCAGGGAATTTAATTTTTGAAAACTACTAAGGTCTAATTGAATCAACTACTTCCTTGGAAATATCTGTTATTCTGAAATCCCTGACTGAATTTGAATGAAACGAGATTTGCCCTTTCTCTCGTTATTTCAGTTGGATTGTATTCATACGAAAAAGGCTTTACGTGTTATTTCCATTCTGAATTACAGACTCTAATTTTAGTGATAAAGATAGATGTTCATTATTTACGAGAAAATTTTATTGATTTCATCATTTGGAAAAATAACATTAATGCTTGGATTACCCCGTCAGGTAAAAGCCAATTTAACGCTGTAGGAAAATATACGGATGGGTACCCGTTCGTGTTCTTTTTTTTTTCTTTTTTATTGAAAATGGCTGTTTGTGATACTACTTCCTTGTTTAGATGAGGAAAATCGAAAAATGTGAATCGCCAGTCACCTAATTCGAGGATCTAGGTGGTGTCCTTTGATGCTATCTAACGGTCATCATCGGATACAAAACATAAAGGTTGGGGGGAAAGAAAGGTTTTTAATTCTTTCAATCATTTCTTTCATAGTTAATTTATGCTGGTGTCAACCTGTCCAAACTTCATCAAATGTCGTAGAAATGCGAACCGCATTTGTCTGAGCCAGTGACATACATACAAAAGGCATGTTCCTAATCCCACAGCGTGTGCACGTGTAACAACGTAGCCACGAAAACTTTTGGGAAAGGATCACGGGTCAACCATTGGTTCTCAATCTTTTTTAAATTATACCATTTGATTATATATATATATATATATATATATATATATATATATATATATATATGTGTGTGTGTGTGTGTGTGTGTGTATAAATATGTATATATATATCTTCTATATATATATATATATATATAAAAGAGCTCGTCTGTTTGTTTGTCCGCTATAGAATCCTAGACTGTTTCCCCGACCGGAACCAAATTCGGCACAGTTAATGTTTAGGACCCGATAAAGGCAACGCAGCAAAAACGAAGTTTGGGGCTCAATTAGTTTTTTTAAAATTAATTTTTTAATGATTTTTGTCAATTTGTTGACCAACAATGTGCGAAAGCAAAATAAAATTGCCGTAGCAGTTGCCATTTTGCATTATACATAAACGTCAATTCCAGTGCCACGCAAGTTAGCGTAATACACTGAAGTGCCACTTTATTAGGGATACCTACCTATTAACGAGTTGGGCCTCCTCTGGCCTTGATAACGGCTGCCACACGACGAGGCATAGATTCAACAAGTTTCTGGAAACGTTCCACGGGAATGGCTTGCCAAATATTGCTAAAGCTGTCCATAATTCAGTAAGGTTCTTTGGTGCTGTGTGATGGCCTTTCACGCCTTGTTCCAAAACATCTCAAAGATGCTCAATAGGATTTAAGTCTGGGCTTCTAGGTGGCCAATTCCTGACAGAGAAGTCAGAGGAATGCTCATCCAACCAGCCAGTAGCCAACCGGGACTTGTGAGAGGTACAGTTGTCTTGCTGGAAAACTCCATTACCGTGCGGATAACAGAACAGCATAAACGGATGGAGGTGATCACCCAGCAACTCTACGTACCGAATTGCATTGAGAGAGGTTGGTACACGCACCAAAGATCCCAAACTGTGCCACGAAAAAACACCCCAGATCATGATTCAGCCACCATGCCCTTGTACAGTTCCAGCCAGGCATGCAGGATCCATGGCTTCATGAGCCTGACGCCATATTCTCAGCCTCCCGTCGGCGTTAAGTAGTCGGAATCGAGACTCATCACTCCATGGTACTCGTTTCCAGTCCTCTACACTCCAGTCTCTGTGCTCTCTTGCCCAGGCAAGACGTGCAGCCCGATGGCGAGTATAGAGCAATGGTACTCTCGTAGGTCGACGGCTCCCGAAACCCATACGGTGAAGCGAGAGTTGCACAGTCCGTTTACTGACTGTACGACTGGCACCGTCATTAAACTGGGTGGTAATTTGAGCTAATGTTTGGCTTCGCTGGCTACGTACAATACGCCTGAGCCGTCTCTCACCACGCACTGTCAAGGCTAATTGTCTTTTGCAGTTTGCCCGATCGCTAGTTTTTTTTCCACCATCCATGTATTCTTGGTATACTCTTGACACTGTCGACCTTGAAAATCCTAGCTGTCTGACGATTTCGGAAATTGAATGGCCCATGCGTCGCGCACCTACGATTTGTCCGCGATCGAAGGCGTCTAAATCAGGCAGTTTACCCATACTGGCAATTCCAACAACTAATTCAGAACAACCACAGTACGCGCTATATATGCAGTTACCACAGCGCCCTCACTTGCGCATACATGATGCGCAGCGCTACACAATTTGCATAGGCTTTGCTATCCCTAATTCAGTGGAACTTCAGTGTATATCAAGAGATTAAATGAAAAATATACCCATGTGATGACGTCAAACTTTATCTCTTTTGAATTATTTATTATTATTTTTAAATCTTTGTTGATCATGACACAATACGGTATTTTAATTTTGTGGCAACATTGATTGTTGAAGATCTTTCATTTCATTTATGCAAATGGTTTTCATTAGTTTTTAAGTATCTGCTGTATTTAATCAAATAACATTTTAACGAAATACACACAACTGAAGTAGTGTGTATGGTAACGGAATTTTAAACGGATGACGTTTTATTTTGAAACAGTATAAGAAATAAATACATTTTAGTGTTCTATTTTACTATAAGAAACGTCCAGATCTATCTATCTATCTGTCTGTCGGTAACGCCAGACGATTTTTATTGACGGATTTTTAAATTAATCGTTGTAAATACGAAAAATAAGTTTCTTTTATACCATGGTTTGATTTGATTTGTTTTCATCCGGAAAGCTGCAGGTGATTTTGATGAAATTTCCTAGTAAAGGAATAACGATGCCTGGTTAATGATATGACGTCCGATTTTCAGTCAAATTAATATGTAACAATCATGTGACCAAATATTTTCGTCGAAATACCAGTTTCTCTAGCGCGATTTGGCGGAAATTTTATATCTAATTGTCTTTTACATATATAAAGGAGCAAAACTAATAATTCCACCAAAGAAGCGTGCTTCGTTTGAAAAGTCCTCTGATGCGAAAAGAAAACAAGCACAAAGAGCAGTCGAAAAAGAAGAACGCAATCGAAGGTTTCAAGGTATTACTGAAAGACAAGTTGCACGAAGGCAACAATAAAACGAAGTGCAACGTAATCTACGACTTCACGCTGATAGAACAAGACATGCTCAAAGTAGATATCGTGCCATGAATTCTGACCAGTGGAGTTTATATGCATTTCACTGTAATCCAGAATGTAATTATGCATCTGCTAATGAAGTAAGTATTGGATCAATGTCGAAAATATGTGACAGCTGTGGTGCTAAAAAGTGGTCTGGAGAATAACCAGGAATGTGTTGCAGTAATGGGAAGGTACAATTTCCTGCAATTCCAGAACCACCCGAGCCTTTGAGAACATTACTCACAGGTAATACATCTGATTCAAAACATTTCTTACAAAACATACAAGCTTATAATTCTGCATTCGCAATGACGTCTTTCGGTGCAAATATAATCACTGAGCGAGGTTTCTTACCTACATTCAAAGTTCAAGGTCAAATTGATCACAGAATAGGTTCACTGCAACCAATGCTAAATGAACAAGCAAGATAACGTTGTTCTCAGTGCAGAATCAATGAAACCCTCGAAATTTAAACTTCACTTAGTGACAAAGCATTCTGAACATATCAAAAAAGATTTGGAATTCTTTCGGAGTCATGAAGCCGGTCTCAAACGTTAGAGATTTGATCCTACAGGAAATTTTCCTGAACAAAGCGCATCTCTAATACATACATCATATGAAGTCGCACTGGAAATTGCCAAACAAAAAATGCCCCACATGATTGGAGAAACACTTATCAAACCCCTTTTGCTGAACACTGTGAAGTTAGTTCTTGGGGAATCTAGTGAGACAAATGTCTCTTTTCAACAACACCATTCAGAGACACATTTCTGATATGTCCGAAGGTGTGAAAGAGCAAGTGTTGAACGAAATCAAAGTTTCTCCCTTGTTTTCTTTCCAAGTTGAGGAATCAACGGACGTAAGTTCCTGTTCTCAGTTACTTGTTTTCGTGAGATATATTCATTCAGAGGACAATCAAAAAAGAGTTCTTGTTTTGTAGCCCACTCGAAACTACAACAAGTGAAGATGTTATGGTAAAAATAAAAACTTTTTTTTAAATATGGAAAACTACAGTGGAAAAATGTCTGTGGCGTCTGTGCTGATGGAGCGTCTGCTAAGTCGGTCTTTCAGAAAAAAGTAAAAGAACTTTCTCCTGAAGCAAAGGGTACACACTGTATAATTCACAGATATGCTCTTGCTAGCAAAATTTTGCCAACTCCTCTGAAAAATGTACTTGATTCAGTAATCAAAATTGGTAATTATGTGAAATCCGGAGCCCTTTAACATCCGTCTTTTTAGATAATTTTGAAAAGACATGAATGCAAATCATGACATTCTGCTGTTTTGCACATCTATACGCTGGATATCAAAGGGAAACGTTCTAAACCTTGTTTGTGAGATGAAAGACGAAATCAAGTTGTTCTTAGAAGCTCAAGAAAAATACGAACTTTTCTCTCACTTCAGTGATAAACTGTGGAAGAAAAGACTTACTTATTTAGCAGATATTTTTGAACAGTTGAATAATTTTAATCTAAAGCTTCAAGGAAAGGACACGCACATTATCCAACTCCATGATAGTATGAGGGCTTTTGTCTCGAATCTGCAGAACTGGCTTCAAAAAGTAAACCAAGGAAACATTGCCATGTTTGAAAAATTGTCCAGTGATGTTGAGGAATTTGAAGAACTCGGTGAGCATCTAAAGTCGGATACTACAGGACACCTTCAATCTCTGGAAAAAGAGTTTCAACTGTATTTCCCCGAACTTAAAGAAGTGCACTTGCACGAAACCCATTCTCTACTTCTCTAGACGTGATTAGTATTCCCGATGAAATACAAGATGAGTTTTTGGATCTTCGGAAAGATTGATCGACACGTGATTTGTTTAGAGAAAAATCATTCATTCAGTTTTGGTGTGCTATGTATCAATCCTATCCACAAGTATCAAAACTTGCCTTTCGCATTTTGGTGCCACAATGTATCTATGTGAGAGTGGTTTTTCAGTCCTTGTCCAATTCAAAACGAAGTTTCGAAATTGACTGAGTGTCGGAGATGATATGAGGCTAGCTTTGTCAAACAAAGCACGAATTTTTAAGCTGAGTATGCAGTTGCAAGCACAACCATCACAGCCATTAAAATGATTTCATTTACTTAATTTTTGTCGAATTAAATAATCGGTTCCAATTAAATTATTGAAAATTCAGTTTAGTGTTTTTCCTTACTATCTTAAAAGACCGTATTTATAAAAATATACAGAATTTGGAGGTTGGGTGGGAGGGGGTCGCGAAATGCCTGAAAACCATTGAAGGGAGTCGCGACTCGAAAAGATTGGGATAAACTGGGATACACTGATACAGCATATGAAAAAATAAATAAATAAATAAGCGGGCATTCACGCCCTTCAAGTGTGTGAAGTAATTGTGTCAGCTTCAGAGTGTGTTCTTTCAAACGTAAGCTGCCTCTTAGAATGGAATATTTCTAGGCGTTAGTTTGGAATAGGATACCATTGTTAAGATATTGGAAGTGGATAAGCTAATTTCAACAGACCAAGTTTACGGAGGGTGGCAGAATAGCGTAGTTTGGTGCTAAATAATTCGAGATGTCACTAGTGGAGTTCGGTTAGTGCTCACGTTTATTTTGCGTTCAGACGGAGGTTTAGTTAACTCCAGCTGTGCAGTTCTCCTGTCAAGCTATGGGATTTTCTTCCTAAGTAATTTTTTAATCTCAAATTAGAAAATGCGTGTTTTTTTTTAAATTAAATTTTCCACGTTTGAAAGTAGATCAGTAAACACAAAGCGTAAGTTTTGCAAACATCTTTTCGTTTTAGTTTAACTTTTCAAAAAACAATTTCAGATTTGTGGCGATGGACGTCAGTACTTTAATGTGCCATAAAAAATTAGCCACAAAATTTTTTAAATTTTAAACTGCGTGGTCTTAATTTAAATTTCTACTTTAAGATGCCAGAAACAGAATTCAACAGAACGCAGTTTCTAATCTGTGACTAGTAAAATACAGAGAGGAATAATCCCCATTGCTTAACGTGGAGATTGGAGATTTTCGATGTCTATTGATGCGTCACCTTAAGCGTTGTAGCGTGGGACTAATAACTCAGTCTCCTTTAAAAGATAATAATTTATTTGTTCGGGAACTTGTGCGGATAATTCTCTCATTCTGTCGTGTTGCTGCTTCGTCTTGGCAGCAGTGGATCCCCAGACACAGGAAGCTGTTATGCATACATTTAAAATTTTTTGATGATAGTAATTTGTGCAGACTTTTATAAATTCCGATTCCATATCTCATATCAGTTAATTATCATTCCGTTTTTCAGATGCTCATTGGACCAACGAATTCACGAAACACTGATACATCAAGCGATATCGTGCTAACATATAACTTAGGGGCAGTAGTGCGTTGCATTATGTCTCACTGAACAAATGGGGAGGAACTAATCTCAATGTCAGCCGAAACTAGTCCAATTTTTCTGCCTCTTTTTTAATAAAAATCGACACTTGGTCTTCCAACTTTTCCGCGTCGTTTACTGACGGGGAAAACTCTCCAGTCACTCGTCTCAGAAAACAAAATTCTATTCATGAGCGATTCTTTTCCAGGAAATGGGAGCTGTGTTTGCAAAAACTAAGAAGTTTCATTCACAAGAAAACGCACCGGACGCTTCTTTTGAGGCGAGACATCACAGAGAAAACTGAATAGACTCGAAATATGAAGAGTGATTTTTTTTTCCTTTTAGGAGGGCAGCTCACATGGTTCAGTAGTTTGCGTCGTGGAAGGGCTTGAGATAGTATCCCAACGCTCAGGCTTGGACGTTTCTGAGTTATCCCTTCATAAGGACGTAGGGGCAATATAGGCTTACCTAGATGGTTCTCCCATAGTAAAGTAACCGTCAATCGGTTTGGTTTGGTTTGGAGCGCTACGGTCAACTTTTTGCTACAAGAGGGCTAATTAGACCGTGACCTACAGTTTAAAGCTGATTCCGAATGGCTACAAACATCCATGCCAACAGTGCGACTCGAACCCACAGGATTTGAACCGAATGCCAGCGCCCTAGCCATTCGGCCATAACCTGGCAAACAAGCCATCAAAAATCGCGGTATGTATGAGTGAATGTCTCCGTACAAGTGCCTACTACATTGAAAAAAAATAAATAAATAGATAAAAACTTTTTAAGAAAGTGCCATGTTTCTGTAACTAGTACCACTGACGTGTTCACTCACGTTAAAAAATTTGTTTTAACCAATTTGTGATTTTTTTTCGGAACGTTAGCTTTAAAAATAAAGAGGCAATATGCATAAAGAGCGTCATAGAAATTTTTGAAGATATGCTACACTACATTGGAGTATCCAGCTCGAATTCTGGTTAGGCTGATCGTCTATGCATTTTTTAAAGTAATACAATTCAAACTGTTTTCACCCATACACATGCATATGATAAGATGAATACGAAAGTAAATTTCAATGCATAAATGGACAGTTATCAGATTAAATTAAGTGAAGAACACTTATTCAGTACCACATTAAAATTAAAAACCGGTTTCTGCATGTTTCAAACTTATCAATGGTTTCTCATCAAGCCGAGGAGCATTGGTGTGATTGTCGCAATGAACAACTCGCAAATGCGAGGGTCATCGAAACTCTTTGATACATATTTACAAATAGGTGCAACAGCGGAAAATTCTAGTGTTGTATAAAATAATAATTTAAAAATTTTTTTTTTTTTAAATTAAAAAAAAAAAAAAAGCTGGAACCCCAAAGCGAAAAGTTTGGAGGGGGAGGGCTCCCCCTTCCAATCTTTTCGGTTTATGACCTTCATACCTCACACAGGACACACCAGTTAACGAAGCTGAAGAAGATAGCAGGGAAATACAGAAAAAACGGGATGATATAGCCGGAAAGAAAGAATAATTCAAAGGATTCAGAATAAAATTAAAGATATCAGTTACATGCAAATATATTTCCATGCAGTAGATAAAGATTACGTGGGCGTATCATTAACTTACACAAAGGAATTGTTATAAATAGCGAGGTTTACAAGAAAACCTAATTCTAAAGTGAAGTTAGTATGATGGAGAACATTTGCATCTGAAAATCTAAATTTATGTCTGCCTTCCGAAGACTGTTTGGCTCTCATTTAGTAAATTCTCGATTTTTAACGCACTTTTAGCAAATGCGTGTATCAAGCGCACGTCTGGTTTGACCATTAAAGGATAAATTACAACCGCCGTATAAGGTATACTTTAAACACGCCACTTCCGAAATTTCGGTAATGGGGTTTTCATGGGGGATATTGTAGTTAATTTACATACAACTTTAAAGTTGATGCGAGACAGGAACTTTTCTTAATTTAAAAGATACTGATGTGTATGATGGGAGAACCACTAACCTATCAAAACTCCGAGACGTTGTTAAGGGTGAGAGAGTAAACTCCTTAGCGGATGGACTGAATTTTTTGACAGCATTGTCCACGATCAAAGAGTTGAAGCCTCTGCTGATTGCCAAACACTTCAGACAGTTGATGTCAACGTCAAAGGAAATGGGGTCCGAACATACATGTAGGGCGCGATGAAAGGAAACGGCATTGTTTTGTTTTTTTAAATATTGGGGGTGATTAGAACAGGCGTGAGGAGCATAGAGACATAAAAAGGTTTTCTAAACACGGAAGTATTAAAATTAAGAGTCCTATTTAGATACCAAAACATCAAGAAAGGATGAGTTTGTTATTAATCTCAGCTTTGGAAGTAAACTGGTTATGCGGATCGACAGAATTAATAGTACAGGGTGCGACACGTTCTGATTTGTAGCGTCAATAACAAAAATACAAAGTAAGATAGAGAAAGAAATCTTTTATACCTGAGAAGTACACAGTATGCCATTGTCATCCATTAAGTTTTAAAGATTACATCAGTTAAATGGCGAGAGTCATTTTCGATGCAGTTTTGAAGTCTCTTTCGGAAATTTTGCATGGATCTGCGGATCATGTCCCGCGGAATCATGTCCCGCGGTGATTTCTTGCATAATTACTGCCTTGAGTGCTTGCAAATTTTTTTTCTGAGGGGCTGTCTCAAATCAAATTGTTCCAACACCGACAAACAAATTTGCAAGCACTCAAGACAGCAATTACGCAAGTAATCACGGCGACTCCGCGGGACATGATCCGCAGATACATGCGAAATTTCCGAAAGAGACTTCAAAGCTGCATCGAAAATGACGGTTGCCATTTAACTGATGTAATCTTTAAAACTTAATGGAGGACAATGGCGTACTGTGTACTTCTCAGGCATAAAATATTTCTTTCTCTATCTTGCTATGTATTTTTGTTATTGACGTTCCAAATCGGAACGTTCTTTCTGCCGCACCCTGTATTTAAGAAAAAAAGAAAGATTAAAAGGATCATTTGCAAGAATAAATATGTCATCAACATAGCTCAACCAATATTTAAATTGGATTACTTTAAGAAGGTTTTTTTTTTTCATTTTTGAAGTTGTACATATAGAGGTTCCATAACATAGGGGGGATAAAGGATTACCTATAGCAAGTTCCTCAGATTGCTTAAAAATCATTATTTTAGTTAAAATTGGTTTGTTCAACGCCCAGTTCAATTATTGTAACATATTCCTTAATTTCAATATCAGTATAATCAAATTCATGAAGTCTTGTTTTTAAACAGTTAAGTGCTCCCTGAATGGGGTCGTTGGTTAAGAGAGTTTAACGTTGTGACGAATTAATTCACCCATTATAATTCAAATCCTTCCCAGCCCAAAATGGATGATGAATTCTTACACCTGAAGATAACACATAAGACCTGAAGAGAAACCATGCCCAAGGCAATCCCCCCTTTTCACTAATGACAGGTGGCGGCGCGCTCAGATGAACGATCTGAATAGGAGCGGCGCCGGCCTGGCGCGAAATTGACAGTACCACTGAATGATCAATTCGTCGGGCTCCACCAGATTTATGACGTTAGCGGAGTCCCCAGGAGGCAAGGATGCAAACCTCAGACATCCTGGCACCGAAAACCCAGGCAAATGAAGAGCCTGAGTTATAACATCACGGATGCAAGCGCCAATAGGGAAAATATATGCAAATTGTCTCGACGGTGGCGCCAAGCGGAAATCCATCAGGAGAGATTTTGAAAAAGTTAGCTTTTTTTTTCTCGTGCTGAGAATGACACCTCCGGCCATCCTGGTCGTCAAAGCTATAACGAGGGCCCAGTGGGACTCGTTTCGCTGACTTGAATGGTTAGCGTGTGTTGTGAAGTATCCACAATTTGGACATTTTGAACTCCTTCCAACGTCATAGCCATTTTGTTTTTCCAACACGATTACGGGGCATAAAACGGCCATATTGGAAAAAGGGGGAACTGCACCAATTTTCCAAGAAACATCGCACCACCTGAATTTTTCAGGACGGGAGAAAGAAATTCCAGGAAATTCAACGGACATCCAATTTTCTTAGAAATAAGAGTACCACGTGGGTCAACCGTGGGGATGTCGGAGCATCCTGCCCTCGAATAAAAAACTCGAAGAGGCAATAAATTTACGTGAATAACTGACCGGGGGAGGAGTCATAATCCAAATGGGGGGAAAATGAACCCCGAGTGTGGGAACAAAACGACGATCGGAGGCAGAGAGAGAGGGATTGAGGTAGCGAGCTGCGAAGAAAGCCAGGAAAGAAAAGACGCCCCCCGTAAAATGGCGAGATGTCCGTGTTCAACCGCCAGCGCCGAATCCTGCTGCCTCAGCCAGTGAAGGGTCACATGATTTTTAGCCCGATACCTAAAGCCTCCCCCGATATAAGTGCCACAACGACTCCATGCCTTGCCCTGCTGTTTCATCAAAGCTCCCCAGGTTGGTCATTTCTTCCCCTTTAAATAGTGCTCATGCCTTTTGAGAGATTACGAGAAATATGACTTTATTTCACTCGACCCGTAATGGTTCTGCCGCAGGAAGCGGATGAAGTATGCCCTAATTCTGTTAAAATATGCCTAACCAAGATCTTAAATATAATATGTAAACCTGACCTTTTCTTGTAAAATATTGTATAATAAATGTTGTTATTTTTATTTATAAACGCATAGTTCCCTTTGGAGTTCACCTCCCTAATTTTACACAACGCAAAGGGGTATCTCTGGTACCCCTCATAACAGCGTGATTTTCCTGTGAAGAGATATAAGCTTAGGACTAATAAGCTTAGTGTTGGAGATATCTCGTGAAGGGATTCATCTATTTTTAATCATCCCAATCAACAGTTATTCGACGCAGTCATCCGCTCTGTAGAATAGTTTCGTTGAGGGCCCAACCAGACTCAATCCCGATTTACAGGGAGAATTCGTCACTGACTTCTTCAAAAAGGACTTTCTCGATTGTATCAGTGGAGGCTACTGACTCATTAACCTGTAAACCTTCATCCTTTTGTAAACAGACTTTCAAACATCTTTAACTAATCTATACTAATATATAAAGAGAGAGAGAGCGGAGTTTGTATGTGGAGGGTAATCTCTGGAACCACTGCACCTATTTGAAAAATTCTTTCACTATTTGAAAAGTACATTATTCCAGATGGACATAGGCTATATATTATGTATATCTGATCAGTAGAAAGAAAGTTAGGGGCCTAAATGTTGAGCTGATGCTTCACCTTTACAACTTTTGCTTTGTCAACCAGAATAAAGGAACCATAGCAACATATCAAACGATATTTTCATTTATTATCAGTAAAACATTTAACATTTGAATTTTCTTTGTCAACCATAGTCAAGTAACCATAGCAACACACCAAACTACATTTTCATTTATTATCAGTAAAGCATTTAATATTTTAAAGATTCAAGTGGAGGAGGTATTGATAAATACAAAAAGGATTTTTGAAATTGGCAATGTTTAAGGGTTTATTGAAGAAAATTACATTTGGAACTACGCTTTTTGATGGACATTTAAGGTAAAAAAAGATTTACAATTTATTGGCTATCAACTGGAAATTTATTGGTATAATATTACAGAACTTTATTTAACTTATAAACTTTATGTTTTTGAATTTATGTACGATTTTATGCACAATTTGCGTAAATCGAACTTGAATTATTGAACTTTATTCAAAAATCAGTGTGTTTCATTGAAACTGTGAAATTTATTGATTATTTCGAATAGGCCTATGTTTGTTCCTTTATAGGTGAAAAAGTATTGCTTCAATTGAGCTGAAATTTTGTATAGATATAGTTGATAGTTCAGATTAAAACATAGGCATATTATTTTTTGAAAATCGGGCCCCGGAGTTTTTTTAATTAATGTTTTAATGATTTTGCCCCTAAAAGTTGCTTATTTCTACAGGTTCCGCGCCTGTCCTCGCTGACAGCGAGACTATGGGACCGAATCGTACCAAAATCGGCACGCGGGTGGCCCCGGATACGATTCAGTGCCTGACGTTAGTTTCCAATAAAAATTTCTTTTGCTATCACCATCAACAAATCCCAAGGTCAAACATACAAAACATATTGGACCTGACTCTCGGGAAGATTGCTTTACTCATGGACAATATGGACAATTATATGTTGGTCTCTCTAAGTCAGGAAATGCGGAGAATCAATTTATTTTAAAACCTCAGAAAAACAAAAAAATGGGGTATACCATGAAGTTTTAAAATAAATTATACCTACCTAATATTTACTTAAGATAGATAATTGTTCAACCCGGACAAAGTCTGGGAGGGCCGCTAGTTTAATAATAAATTGGTTCTTTTAACTAAATTGGCCGTAACTCAGATTGTTCGACCGCTACTTTGTTCTCGACGTTACAACGTCTAGATAAAATATGCTGCAATTCCCGGGAGAAATATTTGTGATTTTTTCCACAAATTAAGAGTTTTTAATAGTGGGGTTGTTATTAGAACATAAGGGGGAAAGGGTAATACTAGATTTTTTTTTCCACCATCAATATTTGTCATAACTTTTGAAGGGACCCATTTTCGTTTCTTATCTTCAAATTGTTTTTTACAGGTATAATTTTTTTAAAAATTTTGTGTATTCCACACCAATCCCTGCTTTATATATAAATAAATAAATTAATATATATATATATATATATATATATATATATATATATATATATATATATATATATATATATATATATATATATGTATGTATATATATATATATATGTATATATATATATGTATATATATATTCATTAAATCTAAAACAACCAATCATGTATTCCAAGCGCATAATTGGTTGTTTTAGATTTAATGAATAGCTTGTTCTGCAATTAATTAGTAATACAAAAAAATAAGTAAAATAATAAGATTAATTAGTGAAAATAACAATTAAAAATTAATAATAATTAATAATAATTAAATTCTAAAGTAAAAATAATAATAAATAATAAATAATATTATTTTACTCTTAGTAATAATAATAACACTAATTTATTTAGATTATTTGCCCTATAATACACAGTCTCCATACTAAGTCTGCTTCTGTGTTTCCATTAGCTCCATGGTTGCAAGGTTTGTGACGTCAGTCTTCTTGCTGTTTCCTACTCTTAACTTCCACTTTGTCTAGCGCCAGGCTTGGTGTTCTTTGATTAAGCAACTTTTTATTCAATTCTTCTGTTTGTTATGGATTGTACGGTGTCTAAGTATGTTTATTGATTAGATCATGCTTATCAGAAACAATCCATTGGTTTTAAGACAGTATCGGCACCGCTGATGAAGAGATGCTGTCAAAAACTTATTTAATACTTATCTTTTCATGTTTTTAGATCCTGGCAAGTAGTTTTAGAGCTTATACTGGTTTTTCACTTTCAACTTTGTCTTATATATATATATATATATACTAGCATTATTGCCCGGCGATGCCCGGGTAGATATATAAATATAAAAATTTTGATGCATTCGATCAAAAATACTGGGCTGCACCCCCCGCTCTTCATGTTCATCTGGCTAGACAGATTGCGCTTAGCGCGTTTCTACTGAAATGATATACAAACAATAAGAAAGAAAGAAACTTTGAGCCTGCGGACCTTCGTCTGATTATACGTCTGATTTTATTGAGAATTAATAACACAGTGTTGCATGATTCGCACGTTTGGATTGAATAAGTTTACTGTTTAATTATATTTGTTAGATACTGTTTAATTATATTTAATTAGATTTGTTTGATCCACTGTTTAATTAGAAATAAGTTTTATAATTTACATTTGCCTTTATTATTTATTTTCCCCTTAAAAGCTCAGTTTGTTCCACATCACCCGAGAGACGCACTTTTTTCCACATCACCCAAGAGGTAAAGTGCAAGATGCATTATCCCCTTTATTTATTCAAAGTAAGGCGCGTTTCCACAAGAAGCCTATTTTCCTTACTTTGGTGATTCGGTTTTTTATTGTCGACAGGCCAAAAACCGTATAGGTTTTTAATTTTCCCAAGGCCAAAAACCGTTGAAAAAGCGAATTGTAATTCGGTTTTTAATTTTCCTAAGGCCAAAAACCGTAGAAAAAGCAAATTGTAAATCGGTTCAAGCGATGAGAAAAATTGCAAATAACAAAGGACACAAAGCAGAGCCGGGAAAGTTGTGTTAAAACATATTAATTTGAACATACTAATTGCATTCTTAAAAAACTCCCATCTCAGTTAGTCTAGTGGTTAAATTTTATCTTTTACCGTATTTTAATATTTCTTTTGTTAATTTATTTCGTTGTTATGCACGTAGCGCAAAATTAATTTAAAGTATCACAAAAAGAAAAGAAACCACGTGATCAGCATTTCATAAATTAAATTCTAAAAATTAATCTTTAAAAATTCACCAAAAATCAGAAAAGGGAGGTAAAGATTCAAAAAAGATTTCGTTTTAAAGGAATTTTTATGATCTTTCTCGTGATATAAATTTTATAACCCTCGGATTATCATTTTAAATGCAAACTTTAAAAAATTAGAAAAACAGCTTAAAAATTTAATTTTAAAAAATCGAAGAAGAATTTTTCAAAAATCTTTCTCAGTTCACCCCTCCACTATAGACTCCACTATAAAAGAATCACCATGCAAAATTTCAGCTCTTTATGTCCAACGGTTTGGACTGTGCGTTATCTGTCAGTTAGTCAGTCAGTTAGGCAAGGCCATAGGTTATTACCATGAAGCTCTCCCTCCCCCCCCGCGCACCCCTCTTCTCCTGCACGGGGGAAGAGGGATAGGTTCAGATTGCACTGATAACATGTTGTGGGGAACGGTCTGTATCCACATGGGGTACTCGCACCAATTACGGGCACAAAAACTCATTAAGAAATTAATTTAAAAAAACTAACTGAGCCCCAAACTTCGTTTTTGCTTATTTAAGTTTATCGAGTCCTAAAAATTAACTGTGCCGAATTTGATCCCGGTGGGGGAAACAGTCTATGATTCTATAGCGGACAAACAAACAGACAAGCTCTTTTATATATATATATATATATATATATATATATGTGTGTGTGTGTGTGTGTGTGTGTGTGTGTGTGTGTATGTGTGTGTGTGTGTGTGTGTGTGTGTGTGTGTGTGTGTGTCTGTGTGTGTGTGTGTGTGTGTGTGTGTGTGTAAGTAAGGAATTAACTGGGGAAAAGAATAATTAATTTAAATTTAAAGGAGGCTTCGGGATTAATCATTTTCGTGGCGCGAAAAAGCCACTAGTTTTCATATTTCCAGACGCGTGCGGGTAGAAAAAGTAGCTTATTCCCAGTTTTGAGATTGACCTTCGGTTCGCGGTGGAATGAAGCTCCATGCAGAGAGATTATTTTTAGATACTGTATAGGTTTGGCGGGAAGATGCTTCCAGAAAATTCTAAAGTGAGCTCTGCGCATGTGCCATGAGAGTAGAAGTGCTGTTTTGACCTCGAATGCCGGCAGAGAGCGAGAGGTTTTCAATCAGTTCGGTCACGCGTCACGAGACTCGAGATGATTTCTTGGAATTTAACTAACAGATTGAATCGGGTAGCTTAATTTTTGGAATAAACTCTTAATTGTAATTAACTCGTAGTTCTTTGTCACAGGCCTTTAAATAATTGACTGCCATAACTTTAATAATTATTCAGAAATAGATTAAGAAGGAGTAAGTTTGGATAGAAGACGCCATAATGGAGATGGGTAGTAATAAGCGCCACGTCATATATATATATATATATATATATATACATATATATATATATATATATATATATATATATATATATATATATATATATATATATATATATATATATATATATCTTTATATATATATATTTCTTCTGTCCGTGTGTATGTTACTGAACTCCTCCTAAACGGCTGGACTGATTTTAATGAAATTGTGTATGTGCGATTAAGTTGATTCGAGAATGGTTTAGATTCACAATTTGATTCGATAGAAAATTTTTTTTAATTATTTTACTTGTTTATGTGTTGTTGTTGATCTTTGGTTAGTTTAGGTACACAATTGGATCCGGTAGGCAGCGCTGCAATCGGGTTTCAGAAATTTTTTATTTTCATGAATTTTAATGATGCATACACGTGCATTCAATAATTGGATCCGGTAGGCAGCGCTGCAATCGCGTTTCAGAATTTTTTTTTTATTTTCATGAATTTTAATGCTGTATATACGTGCATGGAATAACAATTAGCTTAACCTACAAATTTAAATTGTCAATTCTCATTTGATTCTATGCAACTTATGAAGTATTGATCGGCTCATTGATTAGTCATACTAATAGCCATATTAATGAAATTTCGTCCACATTCATGTTAATTTTAAGATAGGTCGAGTTGTGATAACTGTACGCGTGGTGATGTAAGGTTTTTTAAAAATAATCTTTTTTTACATATTTTTTCATCAAAACGTTTATAGAGATTCTATGCTCACTTCTACCCAGACTTGGGTGTATATAATTTGAAGTGGCACTCTATTTGAATTTGAAGCAAACACAGTTTATACATGAAACAATGTTTATTGAATTCGTTGCACATATAATTGGCTTTTACAGCAATAAGCATGCGTACTACTTGTACGGAATGTATAAACACAGCTTTCAAGAACAATATATTTTTATACTCACGAACAGTAAGTCAAACCAGCAGTACTGCCATGTAAACTTCTGGCCCGCTAAGCACTAGCGCAGGATAACACCTTTTCAACCTTAACAACCTCCCCTCTTATTAATGACGCTGCATGGTATTTATACTAAGCGCGTATGCCAAAATTAGCATATCTGAAGCAGCTTCTTTAATTCCTTCACTCAAAAGTTCGATTCTTGGGAATCGAATCTTGTGTATACCTTACACTGGCCTCCCTCGAAAAAAAAATTAGGTAACTGAGGTCTGAACGGCTTCAGTTAACTAATTGAAAACGCGTGCTGGTCTGACTTTTTACATAATGGGTGGCAAAGCCAAAAAAACCTTCCACACGTTGTGTGGAGGAAAAACGCCACTACCATTTTACAAAACTAACCCCGAAGGGTCCAGGTGACACCATCAAACAGTGGATTTGCAGAGTTGCGGATACTGGGCTGGCCAACTGCGCCCTAGAATATCTATTTTAATTAAAAGTGACAACACAATTGCACAGCATGACATTTCTTGACTGTTTGTATCTGCTCTCCCCCAATTTATAATGCACATGTGTCATGATTTGTGAAGTTAGTACATTAGTGGTTAATTGGTATATTGTGCAGTATGTATTTTTTTCCTAGTCACTACATGTCCCCTTCAAAAATTTATAAAACAACAGTATGCCGTATTTTTTTTTCAGTGGCTCACCCCTTCCCCTCAAAATGTTTACACAGTATATATAATGGGAAATTTCAAACCAATTTGGTTCGGTTTTATTAAAGGGTGGGAGTTAGAATAAGAAAGTTGATACAAGACTTGTTCCTCATGAATGCAGCAACTTCCTTGCACCAGTCTGTCCAATCCGTGGAACCTCTCTTGCTGGTCGCAGTCCTAGTAAAGGGGTTCGTTAACCGTGTGGGCATCCTTCGTGCAGCAGGTCGTAGGTCCTGAGGCGCTGGTCCGGCTTGACGATGGACAGGAGGTCTCTTGGGAGGAGGCCAACCTTGCTGGGCGGCAGAAATCTTCCGTTTCCTGTACTTATGAAAAGGAACTTTAAAATTGTCATTCTTCCTTTTGATAACCTTGTGTACCTTATCAGCGACGCATTCATCCTTTGATGGAGTTTTTGTAGTGCACACTTTACCTTTCTTCGTACTTTTGCTTGTATCGGTATTAGATTTTAATGCAGATTCTATTTTGTCAAATTTATACGCCGCACCAACGTGTTTAGTTACTGGCTTTATCTCTCTACTTGTGTCATGTTTTTCAACAAACTGACTCTGTTTTTGGTATTTGTGCTTATACGACTTCTTGTTTACCGCCTTAATTACTTCAGTATTAGCAGTTTTAATGCTGGAACCTGAAGGCGCTTTTTCACGTTTTTATCCCCCTTAACTTTAGTTTTATCCTCTTTTGACGAAAAAGTCTCTTTGAAACTTGCGATATCAGAATCGTTATCATTTAAATTCTTTAACACTGCTTCAGTTTTAGGAAGATTAAGCTTTTCGTACTGGTGCGTTTTAATGCAACCTGCGTCTATAACTTCCGAAGCATCAGCTAAACTACTTACAGTATAACTCTGTGTCAACTTTTCATCCTGACTCTCAGTATGGTTTTCATGTACTTTATTTAAAACCATATTATCAACCTGGCCTACAGCATCCTCATTCGGATGGAAACTTGAAATAATATCATCATTACCTAGCGAGTTCCTACTATCGTTTAAAGAATTTTTATTGTCGTCAACTAATAAGTATTCACTAACTTCCGTAACGCATACTTCGTCATCTACTAAATTTCCTTCATTAACAGATGTGTGAATATCATCTAAAATATCAGGTATAGCATCAATAATATCAGGTATAGCATTAATAATATCAGGTATAGCATTAATAGAAGTGTCAGATGATTTATTTTCTAAACCACTAGCATTATTATCGGCACTATTTTCAGAAATTTGTACTGGAATTACCTCATCATTCCAGCTAGACTCACTTTCTTTATAAGCCACAAAAATACCCTGACTTTCACTATTCTCAAAATAATGATTACTGCTCGGACAAAATAATACATTTGACCAAACAGTTTCAACAGGTTGAACCATATCATGTGAATCAACTTTCCAGTGCAAGTAAGGTGCTTCCATATTATTTACTTTAAGAGCACTAATTTCATTATAACGCCGTGCGCTTCTATTATTTTGCCTGCGGTACTGCTTACGCTGCTGGTTTGAAACTCGTGAAAAATTTTGGCGCGGCTGTATAAAACTTCTCGTACCTGAATGACGGTACGGGGTAGCGAAGAAATGCCTATTGTCATGTTTAGCTAAAGCTTGAAGGAGGGTAACCTTGCTTGTAATTGTTTGATTATCTAAAAAATCTTGGACACTTGGCTTCAAACGCTGGATAACTATTTTTAAGATTACCGCTTCCGTTACCCCTTCTAAATATTCCTCACACTTGGAAATCTTTTCCATAGCAAAATCTAATGCAGACTGACCTTCACGTTGCCTTAGCGAATAAATTTCCGCTTCAATTTCACTTTGATTAAAGGTCTTTGGAAAAACACTAAGAAACTGTTGCTTGAATGACAAATAGTCAAAAATCAGATTACTGCTTTGCATACACGTGTACCACTGATATGCACTACCTCTTAAAGCGGCTAGAGCAATTTTAAGTTTATCCCCCTCTGGGGTGCATTGTTGCTGAAAGTAATGCTCAATTTTCTTTAGGAATTGGCTTGAGGGGCCGCCATTGAAGGTGGCTTCGAATGGCGCAAAATGCTGAACCATAATTACCCGAGGAAAATTTCCAGCAGGATTTTGTTCTACAACACTCATTTTTTAAATAGTATATAAGTACTTGCAACAATTTTATCAATATAAGTACACAGTACACAGTTTTTAATTTCAATTATGTTGTTCGTTACAAATTTAACGCTAACTACCAGGGTATATATAATTTCGGGCGCCAGTATAGAGAATCTATACTCACTTCTACCCAGACTTGGGTGTATATAATTTGAAGTGGCACTCTATTTGAATTTGAAGCAAACACAGTTTATACATGAAACAATGTTTATTGAATTCGTTGCACATATAATTGGCTTTTACAGCAATAAGCATGCGTACTACTTGTACGGAATGTATAAACACAGCTTTCAAGAACAATATATTTTTATACTCACGAACAGTAAGTCAAACCAGCAGTACTGCCATGTAAACTTCTGGCCCGCTAAGCACTAGCGCAGGATAACACCTTTTCAACCTTAACAACCTCCCCTCTTATTAATGACGCTGCATGGTATTTATACTAAGCGCGTATGCCAAAATTAGCATATCTGAAGCAGCTTCTTTAATTCCTTCACTCAAAAGTTCGATTCTTGGGAATCGAATCTTGTGTATACCTTACACGTTCCAAACAATTTATAGTTTATTAAAATAATTTTATGATTTACAACGTTTGATCAGGACAACGTCTATCGGGTCCGTTAGTATATATATATATATATATATATATATATATATATATATATATATATATATATATATATATATATATATATATATATATATATATATAAAAGAGCTTGTCTGTTTGTTTGTCCGCTATAGAATCATAGACTGTTTCACTCACAGGTACCAAATTCGGCACAGTTAATGTTTAGGACCCGAGAAACTTAAATCAGCAAAAACGAAATTTGGGTCTCAATTAGTTTTTTTTAAATTAATTTTTTAATGATTTTTGGTGCAAATAAGAGGTGCGAGGTACCCCCTGTGGAGACAGTTCAGTGAAATCCGAACCTATCCCTCTTCCCCCGCGAGGGAGAAGAGGGATGCGCGGCGGGGAGGGGGAGAGCTTCATGGTAATAACTTTGGCCTTCCCTAACTGTGACAGATAACGCTCAGTCCAAACCGTTGGACATAAAGAGCTGAAATTTTGCATGGTGATTCTTCTATAGTGGAGTTTATAGTGGAGGGGTGAACTGAGAAAGATTTTTGAAAAATTCTTCTTCGATTTTTTAAAATTAAATTTTTAAGCTGTTTTTCCAATTTTTTTCAGTTTGCATTTAAAATGATAATCCGAGGGTTATAAAATTTATATCACGAGAAATATCATAAAAATTCCTTTAAAATGAAATCTTTTTCGAATCTTTACCTACCTCCCTTTTCTGATTTTTGGCGAATTTTTAAAGATTAATTTTTAGAATGTATTTTATGAAATGCTGATCACGTGGTTTCTTTTCTTTTTGTGATACTTTAAATTAATTTTGCATTATGTGCATAACAACGAAATAAATTGACAAAAGAAATATCAAAATACGGTAAAAGATAAAATTTAACCACTAGAGTAACTGAGATGGGAGTTTTTTAAGAATGCAGTTCAAATTAATATGTTTTAACACAACTTTCCCGGCTCTGCTTTTTGAACTTTTTTATTTGCAGTTTTTCTCATCGCTTGAACCGATTTACAATTTGCTTTTTCTACGGTTTTTGGCCTTAGGAAAATTAAAAATCGAATTACAATTCGCTTTTTCAACGGTTTTTGGCCTTGGGAAAATTAAACACCGATACGGTTTTTGGCCTGTCGACAATAAAAAACCGAATCACCAAAGTAAGGAAAATAGGCTTCATGTAAAATCGCGCCTTACTTTGAATAAATAAAGGGGATAATGCATCTTGCACTTTACCTCTTGGGTGATGTGGAAAAAAGTGCGTCTCTTGGGTGTTGTGGAACAAACTGAGCTTTTAAGGGAAAAATAAATAATAAAGGCAAATGTAAATTTTAAAACTTATTTCTAATTAAACAGTGGATCAAACAAATCTAATTAAATCTAATTAAACAGTATCTAACAAATATAATTAAGCAGTAAACTTATTCAATCCAAACGTGCGAATCACGCAACACTGTGTTATTAATTCTCAATAAAATCAGACGTATAATCAGACGAAGGTCCGCAAACTCAAAGTTTCTTTCTTTCTTATTGTTTGTATATCATTTCAGTAGAAACGCGCTAAGCGCAATTTGTCTAGCCAGATGAACATGAAGAGCGGGGGGTGCAGCCCAGTATTTTTTGATCGAATGCATCAAAATTTTTATATCTATATATCTACCCGGGCATCGCCGGGCAATAATGCTAGTATATATATATATATATATATATATATATATATATATATATATATATATATATATATAAAGAGAGTGAGAGAGAGAGAGATATTTCCGTACTGTTTGATTCACAGTCCTCTCTTGGATTTCAACAGATATGCAGAAATATATCCCCACCCGTTTTTCAGTGACAAGTGTCTATCTAATAATAAAGATTTTCAACTAATATGACAAACGAAGAGCTGCTTTCAACGGGCTACATAGTAAGCCCGTCTCATGCAACTGGAAACGGAGAGTTAACTCTAACTTTCTAATGACAAATTTTCCCAAGATTTCCCTCATACGCCTGTAAGGAAAAGCAACATTGGGAGAAAAGGCTTATTTAAAACCACTTGAACTAATAAGAGCTCTGTGAGTGGAAAACAGGGAAAAGTATTCAATTTAAGCGTGAAAGTCCACTTGCTTTTAATGATGATATAAAAATAACTTACTTTCCCAGAAACTGAGATTAAAACTTCAGTAATTTTTATTTTTATTTTTTTTTTAAGACAAAGCGTGTGTACGACGCATTCTTCTTCCTCTTAATTTACTCGTGCGTTCATTTCAAAGACATCGGGTTTACTTAGTAAATGTTAGGAAATAACGTTTGTAGGTTAAGAGCCCAAGCTCTTAAGAGAGAACAAGTTTGCTCGCCCTCACGGCTCTTCAATTCTTTGAGTTGAAGGAGCAGCAGTTATTCTAACCTCAATATAAATTTAGCTGAGCCGTCACGGCTTTAGTCTTAGAGATAGACGTAGAGTTTGTTATACACTTAATATCTCATTGATAGAATAGAAAGCGAGTGCTTTTAAAAATCCTGTGAGTAAATGGAGAAAAGGGAATCGAAGCCCATTTTAATATAGAATTAGATTGCCCGTCATCCGTTGGGTCATCCTCTAGTCTTAGGTTATGAATATTTAAATTAATTCAAATATTAATATGAAACGAAGATTTGTTGTGATATAATTTAATTGAACAATGCAGTTGATTCCTCTTTCTCTTAAAGCGGTGGAATCAGTTGGAATCAGGTGGCAAGGCTCTAATCCTTATGTTCAGTTTTTTGTTTTCTTTTCATAATCACAGGTTAGCAAAGGCTTATTTTTTTAACTTTTTTTTAAAATTTGTAAATAGATCTGTAGATGCAATGCACGTGTTTTTCAAAAATCTTTTATTTTAGTTTCATTTTTCCCAAATTTTTTATTTTGTTTTGATGCGATAAACAAAAATAATATTAATTAAAAGTATTTCTGTTCTTACTGTTTTGTATATTTTTATAATTTTGTATTTTTGTGTTTGTATTTCAGCTCCATTTAGTATTTTGTACTTGAACCTTTTTGGACTTTAAGGATATTGTCCTTGAGAATTGGTGTAGCTGCATTGGGGGGAAAAATAAAAAATAATAATTAATTGTTCTGTAAAATATTAAATATTGATCAATATAAGATTTGAAAAACTACATCATCTATATATATAAAACAGTTCCGTAACTGACTCATTCATTCATTCATTCATTCACTGACTGACTGACATACAACGCACAGACCAAACCGCTGGACCTAAAGGGCTGAAATTTTGCATGGCGAATCTTCTAATAGTGTAGGGGTGCACTAAGAGAGATTTTTCAAAAATTCTTCTTAGATTTTTTTAAATTAAATTTTTAAGCTGTATTTTAAACTTTTTTTACGTTTGCATTTAAAATAATACATTGAGGGTTAGAAAATTTATATCACGAGAAAGATCATAAAAATTCCTTCAAAATGAAATTTTTTTCGAATTTTTACCTCCATTTCCTGATTTTTGGTGAATTTTTAAAGATTAATTTTTAGAATTTAATTTATTAAATGCTGATCACGTGATTTCTTTTTCTGGTACTTTCAATAAATTTATCGTCACGTGCGTAACAACTAAATAGACAAAAAAAATAATTTTTTTTCTCTTTCTAATGCAGCAGACGATTGGATATTATCCAAAAAAAATGCATATCCCTTACGATTTTTTTATAAATATACATATATAGATAGATATATATTTTACATCAATTGTATACATTGATCATCGCATTTATTATAAATATATATATTTATTTTTTGGCATAAATTGCATACGTTGACCGTTGTATTTAATTTGAATGTACTCCGTAGCGAAGCGCGGGTTTTCAGCTAGTATGCAATAAGGATTCGTAAGTCATGCCGTCCCTATCGCTAGATAATACGGCGAATATTCCTGCTGACAAAAAGTCGTCGCGACAGCGCTCCTACCAGTCCACATCAGGACCGGCGGGGCCGTCACACCAAAGCAACATTTTCTTCTTTAAGCATTAAGCTGTTATATTTAGATTTGTCATTGGGTTATGCAATAATACACAACATAAGTGCACTGTTTATAAATAATATCCTATATGTAACACATTACTTCAACTCTGCTTAATACTGTACATAACACTATTAGCACAATACACAAAACCAACTGCGACACAGTGCACAACCTCATTTACATAATTACAACACAGTTGCAATTTATACTTCACAATTAAATTACATTCCAATCTGTTAATTCTAAATTGAAAACAATTGTATAAATCACATTAAATTATCAATATACTACTGTAAAATATACCTTACGTTACACTGATACATACAATGATACCATATACATATTTACAACATGATGTCGGTATTCATTTTATTTTTAACTCCATTTCACACTATATTATAGCATATTAATGAGCTACCTTTACTGCTTTTCTTATTTTATATGATATAGAATATTAAATTATCCATTCTATTACACCCGGTACATGTTTCAATACATTTACAATAATCTATTAATCATTGCTTGATACATCATATTTCATACAACTAAACATTTCAGTGAACCACACTTTCCAGAACTACCGTTATGCTGTGCCTCATACGCACTTCAGCTATTATTGTTTTGTCTGCACATAGTATATAAAATAATCGTCAACATACGCTGCTTAATTTTATATTCACTATAATTACAATATATTCAGGTTAGTAGCACTATAAATAGCCAAAACAAACCCAACAAGTAACCCAGCAAGAACTGAGCCACTATGACGATTGGGAGAAAGGAATGTGCTCATCCATCAAAATGGAGATCACCTTTTTAATAAAATTTTTACAATAAAAATCAGTAAAGAATTTGTGTTTATCCCAGTTTGTTATATCTGTAGGTAAAAACACTCTAAGATGATTAAAGTTGATGCAGTCAAATAGGCAATGTTCTACAGTTTGAATCTCACCGCATGTACAAGTATTAGGTTTATTATGGAATCTGTTCTGATATTCAGCAAATGAACCATGGCCCGTTAATGCTTGATTTATCTTAAAATCTCCTAATAATCTATCTTCTTTAACCTTGCTAAATATTTGGTACGTCTTTCTACCCTTAATCGAATGATCCCATTCATATTGCCAATTTTCAATTTCATTATTTTCTATTTTCTTTTTAATTGCGTTCCTGCTGATTTTAAAATATTTATCTATAGTCTCCTTTTCAGATGCCTCTTTCGCCGCTTTATCCGCTTCTTCGTTACCAATTATTCCAACATGGGCTTTAACCCAATGTAGGAAAATAATCAACTTTTCTTTTTTCAGCATTCTTTTGATGTAAGCTACTTGCTCTCCCTTATACGTGATTGACTTTAGTGCTTCAATCGCACTCCTTGAGTCGGTAAAAATGTCGCTTTTTCTAATATTCCTTTCCCTCATAATTTCTATTACCATTTGTATGGCATGCAGTTCAGCTATATAGGAATTTCCATTTTTTAGTCTTTCCTTGAAGATTTCCTTATTATCTCCTTTGTAGTAAACCACTCCTGCACCAATATTTTCCCCTTTCTTGGATCCATCTGTATAAAAGATGTGATCGGTTTTAGGTGTTTCATCTAATGTCCAATCAATGCTAATTAATTCATCTATATCTTCTAAAATTCTAATCCTAGTTTCAGAATTTTCAGCATTAAATATTTCTTCCTTAATTATTATTTCCTTGTTTTCATCATATAATTTACTTAACAAGTTGATTGCTCTTGCTTTTAAGTGCAGGGGTATACAACCCGCTAGTATATTCATAGCTTCCGTTGAAACCGTTTTGTAACATTTAGTTATCGATAGTAAACTAGTATGCAATAAACAGAATTCACAAACAATCATTTGCTAATCTCCAATTAGAATTGTATGCAGAGGGAAATTCTACAAAACTTTATATGTAGGGATCGAAAATCACGATGTGAACTGATGCAGCTCTTTAGCTCAAAAATCCGAATTATTCTTCAATATTTTGAGAAGCAGTTCCGCAGTGCTCATCAGATCCGCTTTTGATAATAATATTTTCACTTGATTTGTCCCATTTCAGAAACATTTGGGTTCGTGGTAGCCTAGTTGTAGCGCTGCAGCTTTCGGCGTCGAGGGTGCTCGGTTCGGATCTCGACAAGTGCCATTAAATACCCTCGTGTCTAGGCCGGATAGGGGCACGTAAATTCCGTAGACAGGAAAGTTGATTAATTACCTCCCACTCTCTGTGAGGTCACAGAGGGTGGGAGAGGGTACGATCCCCACAAATGTCGGCCCTGGAGGTGCTCGGTCAAAATTGAGGGGGCACTTAGCAAAGATGGACTCCGACCCTTGTGTCGATATTGTAAACCGGAGCCGCATCCCTCAACTCGCAAAGCCTATCTGGACTTGGTCTGGAACATTTCCGGCCAAGGGGGGCATTAGCAAGAATAATAACAACAAGATCATTTGAGCCTTTTCCTTTGTTTTCACTTGGCCTGGAGCCACATACTTGGAGTTACCTCACATATTAAGCCCCATTTTTCTGAAAATATAACAGTTTTTTCGTAAACAAAAGTTTCCTCTTTTAGCCAACAAATGGCTGCAACGAGATTACAAATAAATCCACCACCTTTTCGATTACGTTCAGATATAATCATCTATGAAATTCGATTAAAAATACCAGTAACTTACTGAATAGTATCTCGTTTTACACGGAACGTGTTTCATTCTGTTTTGCTCATTTCAGAGGTGCCGTATTCTAAATATAACACCCATGCACAGTAGTGTGGAAAACATAGCACACTATTGTGCATCGTTTTTGCTATCTTAACTTGAAGACAAACTCAGAGTCTTTGTGTTTGGTAGATTGCATGCATGTTGGTCTACTCTGACCAACAAATAAAATAAACAAAGGGTGTAGATTAAACTTTGAAAAGTTTGTAAAATACAAATTGTCTTTAAGCCACTATGACGTGATTAATTAAAAAAACTTTAGTGTTATGGTGCTATTGTTACCATTTTGACAGATTTGCTTTCTTATTTTTTCAGCAAAATAAGTAATATGAATATATACGTAGTATATGCCTTATCGACGTTTAACAGGAAAAAAAATTATTATTATAATTCAATCAGCTACACCTTGGTACGTAACTTTCGGGGAACTTGAAGGACACTATTTATACTTTTTACTGTGGATATTAAGAACCTTGGTACGTATATAAAATCTCCAAGAGTTCTTTTATAGTTGTAGTTTTTTGTTTTGTTTTTTTCAATTCAAAATGTTAGCGAGGAGCATTACTATGAACAAGTTATCCTTTTGAGATTTCTAAAAATAATTTAACTATTTTTAGAAAAAATAATGAATCCTATTCTAAATATAATGAGTCCTCCTTCTAAATATAATGAGTCCTCCTTCTAAAAATAATGAGTCCTATTATTATTACAATTTTACCAAAGGAAATACCAAGAATTTTCATATCTTGTTTAAGTTTAAACTCCGATGCTAATTTCCGATTCAAAGAACGTACGTAATTGCCAAATTGATGAAATGTTCTTCTTCGAAGTCCCCCTCAGGGGGTTTACCTTCTTTAGGTAAACACGGGTGTCGCAATCCCGAGGTACCCCAGCGAACTTTCTCTCATTTCCCTTTTCCCCTCCTCTCATCTTTCTGCTTTTTTCGTTTTTTTCTCCCTCGGTGTGGTTCCTCTTTGAGGCGAGGGCACCCCATTAGAAGCTGTTGCCGCTCTGTTGCTCCTAGCTTCTAATGGCGTGTATATCACCCACGTGTTAGCCGTGCGTGGAGACCCGTGTCCCTGGAAAAGGGAATCCTGGCAGTTGAGGGACAGTTTTGGTATCCCAATACACTGCTTTGGCCCCCGCTTCAGGTAAACGGGAGGTACATAGTGGTTCCCTATTGTATCAATCGGCTGGTCGTTGACTTTGTCTTCGGCTAGGAACCAAGCCATCGTTCCGATTTCTGTACATCTCGTTAAGGGTAGAGGTCGTTTCAGGATCGTTTCGTTCGCGTATAGTTCTCGGTTAGCACTGGTGCACGTATGTGCATCCCCTTGTTGGGCTCCGTGGTGGGTGGTGAGGCCGGGAACTGAATTTTAAGCCCCTTTGTATGGATTCTTTTCTTAAAAATCCCACGGTGAGGGAAATTTCACCACAACAAAATGACAAGGTTTTATCGCAAGCTAAATTTTTTGTTTTAAAACGGACTAACGGCACTTTTCTTGATGTATCTCCTTTCTTGATACACAAGACACTTATATCTTTAATAGGTGAAGTAAAATCTATAAAAAAGCTACGTTCTGGTGACCTTCTCATTGAACTGTCCTCCAGCCAACAAGTTACACCGCTGTCTAAAATTACCACCTTCGGCCAGTATCCGGTCACGATCTCTGCACATGGGTATCTGAACTCTTCTCGCGGTGTTGTTTCAGATTCTGACTTCCTGCACACGCCTGAGGATGAGATTTTAGAGAACCTGCTGGACCAGCATGTGTATGCAGTGCGCCGTATTACTATCCGTCGGGGTGAGAAGATGCTTCCTACGAAGCACCTCATCCTGACGTTCAACACTCCAAACCTTCCGTCTCACATTAACATGGCCTACGTTAGGAATCCTGTGCGCCCATACATCCCGAACCCCCTGAGGTGTTTCCAGTGCCAACGTTTTGGGCATTCCAAAACTGCCTGTCGTGGTACCATTACCTGCGCCCGTTGCTCAGAAGTTGGACACGTCAGCGATAATTGTACTGATACACCCAAATGTGTGAACTGTAATGGTGATCATGTGGCCTACTCCCGGTCATGTCCGAAGTGGCTAACAGAGAAAGAGGTGCAAACTTTAAAAGTCATGCAAAATATCTCTTATATTGAGGCCAGAAAAAGGATTGACGCCAGGACCCCAAAGGTAGGGGTGTCCTACGCTGCAGCTGTAGTTAAAAATACGAAATCTACCGGTACTCAAACAGAAAATGAACCTTCTAAAATTTCTATCAAAAATAAACCACGAAATGAAAATAAAGATATTACATCCTCACCTCTAGCTACTGCCCGTAAAAAGGTATTGGATTCCGAATCAAAAAAAACAAAGGTCAGACAATCCTCGCCAATTTCTGCTGTACAAAATGCCAAAGATACAAATCAGTCGTGCTCCTACCATGCAAGTGCAAATTTGCCCATACCTCCTAACCCTAATCGCAAAAAAGTCGCTATTCCTCGAAAAAGCTCTGAAGTTTCTAGGAAAGCTAAGGACCCCAATTATATCTTAAAAGGGAATCAGTATGTCCGCAGGCTCGCGGACAATACTGTATATTTTGATGTGTCCGGAGACTCGGACAATGATGTTGTCTTTGAGGAGCCTCTCACTCCTCCTTTTTGTCGTGCGAGTCCTCCGCGTCGTGGCGCAAGAGCGGGCGTCACATAACTTCCTTCCTTTTTTTTGGAAAAAAAGAGAAAATTTTTCTGCTCTTTTCTTTTCAGTTTTTTAGCTTCATTTTTTTTTTTTGTCAGCCTCTGTAACTTTTTTCAGTTTTTAAAACTGCACTTCGTTTTTTTTTTTAACGATATTGTTGAAAAAAGTCATCTTGAATTCTTTCCTCTTTTGTTAAAATGAACTTTTTCTCTCTCTTTGGGTTAATGCATTACAATTTTTTTTCACCCTCGCTTGTATCTTTAATCACTTTTATCAGTTTTAATTTCACATCAATGCTTTATCGCTCTTCTGTTCATTTTTATATGGCTACTTTTAATACCTGTTTTGTATGACTATTTTAGTACCTGCCATATATCACCGGTTTTGCCACCAACTATATGTGACAGGTTTTATCACTTGATAATTTTGACTGTTTTTATCAGCGTCTACACATCGCTGTTTTTCTTCCTTTCCTTGTTCTTGTTAACTACTTACCACTGTTGTTCGTTATGTTTGCTTGTTGTATTCACCTTTTTTTATCGCTGTGTTTAATTTATCATATTCTCTGTTTTTGATTTATCATTTCCTTTTCCGTGATTCATCGCTCTTACTTGTCTTTGCACTTATGACCTCATGAAATGTCAAATTTTTAACTACTATAAATATCATTATTACCGTTCAAACCATTAAATCATTTTATCACCTTTTTTTATAGTATCATTTTTCTCACCTTTTTATATCATTAACCTTTACTTATCATCGTTTGTGCCATCTTTATACAAGATTTCATTTTATAAATATTTTTATCGTGTTTTACTGGGTTATAAGTCTTGAAATGCTGACTTTAAGTAATTTTGTTTGTATCGTTGTTGCCTTTTTTACCATTTTTTTTTCTATAATTAAAACTTTTGTCTTTTGCAAATTTTTTATAATCGTTTTAATGTACCTTGGTCTATTGTTAACTTGTATATATGCCTTTCTCGGGTTCCATCATGTGTTTGGCGCAGCTTGTCCTCTCTGGACCTTGCGCCATAAAACCCAAAACAACCAACCAACCATCTTCTTCGAAGTCTCGAACAATTTTCGGCCATTTTCCTCTTCTAAAAGCATTTCTTTGTGTACCTAAGATTATTAGTTGATTTTATTTTTTTCCTCGAGGTTTCCTTTATTAAGAGGAATAGAACTCTGAGGAATCTTGAGAGTGGAAACGCCCTTTATTGTGTGTCAGGTAATTGGGATGACTTGGCTGAGCGCAAAATGCTCCTTTCAAACATTTTTAGAAGAAAACTAAAATTACTTTTCAGTACACTTTTTAAGCTTGGAAACGAAAACGTAGCAGAAGTTAACAGAATATGAATAGGAAAATGAAACTTTAAGTGAAAGTAATCCTGAAAATATTTACGATGTTTGGGCCGAATTGTAAGTGAACAGCTAGGATGCTTGCATAAGGTACCAAACTCTGCAGGTTCCAGTCCCGTGATTGGGGTGGATGCTTGTAGCTTCTCGAGATCGGATTCTACTGAAAGTCCCGGTCTATTAAACCACTGTGTAGCAAAAGATGACCGAAGCACTCTCAGTCAATCAACCGTTAAATGTTTTGAGTCGTGACTTCCCCCATACATGAATCACGATACATTGTATCAGTCACTAATTCTAGCTCAACCTCGATTACTGCCAAAATCTTACCATTTTGTGATTTCGTTCGTCACTGTTGTGCCCTGTTCTTCTAAAATAGGAAGCTTTTATTTTTTCAACTTTCATAGCGACCGTAGCTTGTTTTTAATTTAATTTTGTTTATTTGATAAACTTTTTTTTTTTCAATGAGAAAACTTGTTTGTATTTTATAAATGAAATGAAACTAAAACATTTGAAAATGTCATGTGAGTGGATTTCGTATTTTTTGACGACACACTCTGTACTGATTTTAGAGTTTTCAACGAGTTCATCGATTTCAATGTTCATCGATTTTTTTAATACATTTGTCATATTGATTAGAGTTTATTGGTTCCTTGTTATATTTACCGTATTTTTCGGACCATAAGACGCACTTTTTTAAGTAGAAAAATCGACTTAAAATTGTGGTACGTCTTATGGTTCGAAGGTAACACTAAAATAATATGAATATTTTATTATATATATTTTATATATATTATTTACTAACTGAATATCCGTGCTTCGCTATGGAGTGCATTTTAGGATAATTACAATGAAATAATAATAAAATTTTTAAAGGATTTCCTTATAAACAATATTTTTTGTTTCTTCATTGTGCGGAACTAATATTAACAGGCTCGGCCGCGAACTTACGCGTCAGCAAGCTACGTAAAACTGACCGTGGGAGAAACAATTTCCTCTTAAATCTACGCCAGCGTATTTTAAAGTTTGGCCTTGAGATTAATTTATCGTCATGGTGAAGCATACTTTGAGGGGAAATTGCAGTTTTATATATAGGTTTAATTTAATATCCATAAAGCATACTAATTTGAATTAAATTCTCAAAAACTTCCATCTCCAATTAGTCTAGTGGTTAACTTTTATCTTTTACCGCATTTTAATATTTGTTTGTCAATTTATTTCGTTGTTATGCACGTGACGCAATATTGTCATTAAAGTATCACAAAAGAAAAGAAATCTCGTGATGAGCATTTTTAAATTAAATTCTAAAAATTAACCTTTGAAAATTCCCCAAAAATCAGGAAATGGAGGTAAATATTCGAAATTGATTTCCTCTTAAAGGAATTTTTAGATCTTTCTCGTGATAAAAACTTTACCCTCGGATTATTATTTTAAATGGAAACTTTAAAAAAAAATGTTACAAAACAGCTTAAAAGTTTAATTTTAAAAGAATCTAAGAAGAATTTTTCAAAAATCTTTCTTAGTGCACCCCTACACTATAAGAAGAATAGCCATGCAAAATTTCAGTCCTTAGGTCCAGCGGTTTGGTCTGTGCGCTATATGTCAGTTAGTCAGTCACAGAACTGTTTTATATATATATGTAGATTATATTCATTATATATATATATATATATATATATATACAGTCAAACCTCGCTAACTCGAACCTCGATTTCGCGAATTTTTCGATATCTCGAAGAAAAGAAAATTCCCTTCAAATTTCCTATACACTCAATGTTAAAAAAACCTTGATTTGACGAATTTTTTTGGCTCATCCCTCGATAACTTGAATTTTTTTCCATAAATGGAGAAGAAAAAGTTTTCTATAAACAAAAAAATATTAAAAAAATCGAAATTTCCAAAGAATAAAAAATCTATTCAAAAATTACAGTGGTAATAAAACCCTACATAAACTTTAAAATGAAGGGGTATATACACGGAAGATAAAACAATGAAATCACAACTTCTCTTTGACCCCCAAGATGGGAGTTTAAATTCTTGTTTATTGTTTCCTTATGTCTTTTCAGTCAGTTGCCATGCATATGCAGTGACCATCATCCTTTCTTTTATTTTTTTTGTCCTTTTATTCTTCAAGGTTACCTTCTAGAGGGGCTGGGGTGGTTTTAACGAAAGAGGAAATGAAGGCATGAAAAAAAATCAAGAGGTGTGTGGCTTCAAGAAGATTTGTAGAATTTCTTATCATTCAAACAATGTGTGAAAGAAAAAACTACACGTGTGAATGCATGCCTGGGCTGTCTCGCATTCAAGCTAGTGTCGCTCCTTTAAAGGCTAAATAGTTTTTCTTTCTCATTATCTTGGTTACTGCAGAAAACATTAGAAATCGTTCTAAAACAACATTTGGAGATAGTGATATCTTCTGCGAGTCATCTGTTCAAAATGGCTAACAAACAAAAATTGAATACGCTTATTATTGAAGTGAAGAAGTAAACTATCGATGAAGTTGAAAAAAGTTTGAAAAAGGAAATTGCAAATGAGTTTGGGATTTCAACCACTTGACCAGGGCATCATCCAAAGTTTCAAAGTAAAGTATCGTTATCAAGTGGTTAAAAAAATGCTGTCCGAAATGAAAGAGGGTGTTTCACCATCAGGTGTAAATATTCTACAAGCTATGCGAATGGAAGACAAAGCTTGGAAAGTTGTGTCTTCCTCTACGATAATGAATAGCTTTAAAAAGGTTGGATTCATAAAAGACCACGAAAGTACTCAGATAATTAACATCTACCATGCTGCTGAAAACTGCGCCGAAAAGGATTGAAGCAGATGAACCAGACTCATGCACCTCGATAACATAGAATTCAGTGACTCCGTCGTTGTAGCTGATGCAGTAATAGTGTGTGGTCAGTGGGAGGACAATGACATCATCGGTCAGACGAAAGCTTCTTGTGTATTATCAGGAGAAGAGGAGGAAGAAATCTGCCATTTGCCACCAAATGTGACAAACAAAGAAGCACTATTTGCAGTGGACATTTGAGGACACGTGTAAAGCCATTGTCTACTTAGAAAGTGTAATTGATAAAATTTCCTACTCTCCTCTGAAGCAAACAATTGGATCTTTTTTCAAATAATTTTGTAAATAGTGTTTATTAAAATAAAAAATGGATTACTTTTTAAAAAGGTATGTAAAAAGCTTTTTTTTCTCTATTCTACTATTGATAACATGCGATTTTTCGATAATTCGAATTTTTTTGTCTCTCCCTTTAAGTTCGAGATATCGAGGTTTGACTGTATATATATATATATATATATATATATATATATATATATATATATTTATCATTATTAAGTAAGAAATTTAAAATATCTTTATATACCTAAGAGAGTACAAAATATTCTTTTCTAAAAATCCTCCCATAAATCTGAGGTACGTGTTATGGTCCGAAAAATACGGACATATAATAGTTAATTAACTTTATATACAAGACCTATACATTCTTGAACCCAACTGAAAGATTGAGAGGTAAAAGCGATTCACAAAAGTACGTTGATGTGAAAAACTTGGTGAAAACGGGGTTGATGTGAAAAGCAGGGGGCCCATTTTTGCACATTTTTGTATTTTTCAGGCACTAATTTCCAAAATTATGTTTACAAAAGCACCCGCCTGATAATGAGTGTGGGTGAATCGGGTCGCACATAAAAGCTTGGCTGGCCGCATGCAGCCGAGGGCCGCAGTTTGAGTATCCTTTTTCTAACTGATTCGGAAGTTTCTTGTAAAGCTCATTATACACACTGTAGCGTACTGGAAAGATGAGGTTATTTTTCCAAAGAACCCACAAGCGCTTGGAACACAGCTGCGTGTTTTCAAGGAATGTGTTGTTCGGTTCCACCAGTTTCGGAACACGTGGGGGGATTAAAAACCGTTTCCCTCACAGATGCAGCCACTAAAGCTGTCATCTTGACGTTCTGCAATGTAGTAAAGTTCGGCGAATAAAAAGAGCTGTCAGCCGATAATCTGCCGGCATCTGCCGCCTCCTCCACCCTTTCTGAAAATCCAGACATTGAAGAGAGACGCTGTATAAAATCCGAGCGGGATAGACGTGTTTTTGTTAGGCTCCTGTGTTGTTGGGCCGATAATGGGCCCTGGAGCGTGTATTTGTGAATCTGCACGTAAATTAAGTGATTATGTCGGAAGTGTTTAAAGTTTAATTCTTTTTGTAAATAAATCTACTTGTTATGTTTTTGTTTTAAAAATTTGGCTTTCGCTTTTAATTAGAACTCTGTCTTTCTTTGGTATGGATAAATAGTTGTGAAATTTCTTCAAAATGCGTCAGAGAGTTTATCAGCCTTACAGTGACGCCACAACACGTATAGTATTCGAGCACACCGAGAGACGTAACAAAACGGGGTGGGGGAGGCTCGCCCCTCGTCTTTGAAATCTATACGATTGCTAGATTGTATTTACTGTAAACGGTCCTTAAAATTATGCTTTTGTCAGAAACTGTGCTCTCTCTGAAAGTTTTTCTGACCGCATACCTGTTCGGAAAGCAGGAAATGTCGAGTATTTGATTCCCCATTCAGCCAAGCTATGAAAAAAAACTCTCTAACAGCTGTCTGCGGCTCTTTGGTTTGGTTTGGTTTGGAGAGTTACGGTCAATTTTTTGCTACACGAGAGCTAATTAGACAGGGACCTACAGTTTAAAGTCGATTCCGAACGGCTACAATCATCCATGCCAATAGAGTGAATCGAGCCCACAGGATCTGAACCAAATGCCAGCATCCTAGCCAATAGGACATCACCTGGCTTCGACTCTTCGGACTGTATTTTAAAATGACTATCGATATCAATAAAAATTTTCTCACTGCATGCTGGTTGGTAATTGTTGAGATATCTGAACATAGGAAAATTCGGGAAAGTCGCCGCTACAGCCACTATGAAAGAAGAAAAGAAAATGTAAAGGGATCTTTAAATATTTTTCTCTCTCAGTAATATGGGTAACCCCATTGTATTTACGCCCTTAAACTTCGATCTTTAAGCTTAACACTTCTATGTTGCGATAACAACCACGAAAACAATGGCAAATAATACATAAGCTACGACCTTAGAGGGTATTGTGGCGTTACGATAGGTAGTTAAGGCAATTCTCTGAGGCATTTTTAAAATTACCTTTTCTGAATCCATGACTAAGAAAGACAGAGTCCTAATTATAATGAAAAGGCCAATTTTAAAACAAACACTTAACAGGTAAATTTATTTACAAAAAAAATTTAAACATTAGACAATTTCGACATATTCAATTAATTTACGTGCAGATTCACAATACATGCTCCGGGACTCAGCTAGTCCCAAACAGGAGCTTAAAAAATTACGTCCGCTCGGGGCGCATCCTATGCCGCATCTCCCAAAATTCTCCAACTCTCTGACTATATCCTGTGGCGTTTTCTTTGTCGGCGACTCTCCCAATTCCACGAAAATGCGTCTGTTTTTCAAAGAGGGAGCCGGCAGCCCTGTTGGTGACAGTTCTTCGTAGCGAAGCATAGTTAAGCCATCTTTATGGCCCGCCGATGTCAACTCGTATGAAGCTATTGCTAAAAAAGACAGCTTTACGACGATGGTGGGAGACGCTTGTTTGAGAACCCGATATGGATGGGCTTAACTTTCTGGCCAAAATCTCTGGCGGCACTTTTTGGTATCGTTTTTAATTCCCCACGTGTTCAAATATTTCGGTTGGAACTGGCAAAAATACCCCGATAAGCACGTAGCTGTGTGTCGTGCACTCCTTGAGGTCTTGGGAAAAATAACCCCATACTTACATTACGCTACAGTAAAAATCTTTTTTATTCTCGGCCGGGACGGACTTCTAGGACGCGATCCAAAATCAACTCTCGAGTGAAAAAAGTAAAGGGAAAAGAAAAATGATAAATTATGGCAGAATATAAGCCAATAGACTGTCTATTAGTTCTGTTGTGGAACTCTAGTGGAGGTCTGTAAACTATGAAAAGTTTTATATGAGTGTGTCACCCAGTTTTACTCTGAAAGTTTTCGGTCTCATCAAATTCCTTGCTTGTTGATTGCGCACCCACGTACACACCCATACACACTGTGCCGTAACTAGGCATCAAGTGCAACTGTTGGCACAAGTTGGCATCAGTGCAAGTGCACAGGGCCCACTTGGAAGGGAGGGGGGCAAAATGATGTTTCCAAGTAATTATATTTTTAAATTAAAAAATTTTCCACCTTTCTACTGTGCGGTTTGGTGATTAGATTTTGCCTTAGACCCTAGATGTATCTGCTCACCAACATAACCATTCAAGTGAATGGCAGAACTGACTGATATTTTCAACGGGCCTATGTTAACTTGCTTAACTTAGGTTAGGTTACAGTGTGAATACATCAATGTAGTCACTATACATTTTACTTACTGTTTTCGCGTATATGTGTTTGTGAAAACAGGTAAGAATGCAAATAATAATATTAAGATTAGTTGATAAAATTTGAAGAAAGCACAAAATTTGGCTGATGAAATGGGTATGTTTGGGAGCATTCGAACTTTGGTGAACTGGTCAGACTTAACGGAAATGTCAATATTTTTTCGAACACGGCGGCACTTGTCGTTAGACATTCGTTTGTATGTACACCGAAAGACTGTTCGCCATTCATTTAAGGGGCCACCGTACAGGTGGGCAACACTACCCCCTACAAGCCGGTCCCGTAATTTAGAACTAAGTCAAGTGACGAGACCAGTACACTTGACCCCGCACCTCCAGAGGTAAATTTGAGAGCTTGAAGAACATTGCAGCCACGACAGATTTTTCGTGCACCAGCCGCCATTAGTGTACACGGCGGTGGATTGGTCAGCGACAGGCATCGAACCAGTGACGTTCAGATCATTGGTTCGCTGAGTTTGCCAACTGAGCCACCGTGCCCCTGTCAATGTTGAATTCTATCAGGCGATTTTATTCAGAATTTCGTACATTTTACGACCTCTCTCGGTACTCAAGGAAATGCAAGATCTTACCAAGTAACACAATGAACGTATCGCTAATGCTTGGTTTCACATAAATTTGGGTCTTTGTCCTAAAATGGGATGCAAATTTGTCTAATCTGAATCCGCTGTAGGACATTTGCAACGTATTAAAAAAAATCAAAATCGGGGGGGGGGGGGGGGAACAAAATCGCATGTCTTGAAAGAAATATTATTTGAAGTTAGTTCTTCGGGAAATGTTTTCCAAAACCTTACAAAACCTCTAAAGTACTTTCGTTTTTATAAATGATTCAGCGAATTACTAATGCAAATGATAAACACATCTCAAAATAGAGTGCACGCGTGGGTGGGGAGCACGTAAATTTACTCCTTTTGAGTCTAGTAATGCTAGTAGGCATACATTGAGCTACCCATTTGAATATCTGTACCGATGTTTTTTTTTCTTGAATGTATAGCTCAACGAGAGTGTTTTGTTAAGTAACCAAATTTCCTTCCAAACAACAGTCTACATTTATTACGGTTAATAACAACGAAGAATCAGAGATAGATACTAATGTTGCCCCGAAAAAGGTTCTTCGAAAATTCCATAATTGTACGAGTGGGAATCGTGAATGTTGTGCGGTAATTACCCCCTCTTGTAAATTTCACATTTTCAAAGCCATGCCGGTTATATACGTATCAAAATAAAAGATATAAAGTCTAAGAAAGAATAAAAAATGCCAAAATTTGAACAAGAAACCATAAAAATGCGGGGTTTTTTTTTTTTGGGGGGGGGGGATATGCTTGGTTTAAATTCTGCATAACTTTTTACGGCATTTAAGTTAAATGCCGTAAAAAATAATATTGTTCCTAATTGTACAATAAACCGCAAAATTAGGATTTTCTTGTTTGGGAAATTTTACTGAAGGTTGGACACTTGTACCAATTTTTTTTCTGAGATCATCTCAATAGAATTATGATATTAGAAATTCAGTTTGCAGCAATGAAACCCTCAAGTATAAAAGTGGGATTCCGCGTTTTATAGCTTCAAACTGGAAAAATATTAAATCACAGTGTTGTACACCATAACTTATTAAGAGCTGGTTGAATTTTTTTTGGATATTTTATCATCTAAAGACTACATTGTTTTCCAACAAGTGTAAGGCCATAAATGGTTCGGAAGAGCATGGATTTTTATTTATTTATTTTTATTTTTTTTTTTTTTTTGGGGGGGGGGGGGGTTATTTGTTAACTTAAAAATTCGCCTTTTATACCTGAAATCTACACTGGTGTCCAAAATTTTTTTTGCATGCACAAAAACAATGTTATCTCAACTGTTCTCTATAATGGAAAGAAATTTTTTGGAGTGATAGATAGCACCATAAGACATAAAAACAAATTTGTGTATAAATTGATAAATGGAACATAAGTGCTGACTATAATGAAACAGTTAAAATTGAAATAAAGTGTGACAATGAAATTTTAGAAATGAAAATTAATAACTCTGAAACAAGTATAGATTTTTGGAATTAATACGGAAGGGGATCTCCCCTAACTCGTAAACACATATCATAACGCGATGTCCTGCTCTCAGTTAGGTGGATAATAAAAGTTTGTGGCCGGATATTCCAATTTTCCGTTAACGTTATCCTCATGCCGCATTTACACAGCCCCGAGCGAGCCACCCCTCGTCCCCCGGAAGACATGTACGAGACATTAGTCACGCTCCTGCATCGACGAGAATGACCGTTCTCACATTCCCGCCTCTTGCTGTCAACAAAACTTCCCGACGCCATTAACCCCTTTGACCTTTGACCCCCTCCCCATCACCAGACTCGGGCCAGAAAAACCGCTTCCGAAGCGAGCGCCACGATTCCGGAGGAGATTAGCGGAGTTATCGGCGAGAGCTCCGTTTACACATTCATCTTACACTCTCCCCCGCCATTCGACTATCCGCTTTCGAGTCTGTGTAAATACGGGGTCAAATCATTGCGATCTCTAGAAGAAGGATTTCACCAAGTAACAACTCTTCCAAGGGCGCAAAGTGCCCAATCGGGTTCGGATCAGAAGATTTTGCTGGCCAATTTATTCGCTCAATGCCTTCACTTTTAAGAAATTCATGAACCAGGTTTGCTCGATGTGCACGCGTATTATCATCCATAAATGAAAGTCAGATCCACATGCACCTCTAAAGAGCCTTACGTAGGGTTCTAAGACTTCATCTCGATATCTCTGGCCAGACACAGATCCTCTTTCGAACATGCTCAGGGGAGTATGTCTTCCCATACCATCAGACCTGAACCGCCTAACGGTCATGTAGCCTAATATTGGTGGGAAGATTTCGAGTTCCTGGCTCTCTCTAGATGTAAATACGTTTATAATCAGAGGTTAAACTGAACCTCGACTCGTCACTGAAGAGAATACAGACCCACTGTTGTTGACTTTGAGGTTCTCTGCACCTATCCAGGTGGGACCTCTTGTGTTGTGAGGTGAGAGAAACACAAACCGTTAGCTTTCTGGCATAAAGGCCTTTCTCATATTCCTCTGATGACCTAAGGCCTATTTTGCAGGTTACCCCAAAAGACCGTTCCGGCCGAGAACGAGAAGCCTCTTTCTCTTCCCCCACAGAACATCCTGACTATTGTACTGAAATTTGTCACGGTGGGGTTCGAAGCGTCCCCACTATCAGCATCAAGTCATAGAGCACGCAGGGATCAGTTCCAGATAATAAAAGAAGATCGAACAGATAAGAGAACGACTTTGAGGTGACGTTGAACTGTTGATAGAATGACCACCCATCAGGCACTGGGGGGGGGGGGGCAATCTAGAAGAATATCGGCCGGCCAGGCCGGTTCGATCTTCAGAGGGTTAAGCCTTCTGTAAACAGTTTGTAGCATTACTGAAGTTCCAGTGGCGGCCAGAGGCTCGAAACTTAACTGCTTAGCAACCGACTCTCTGTTGCGACGGCAGTTAAGGATCGATAACTATCTTGAAAAGCAGTTGTTAGGGCCTGTTCACATAGGAGTCCGTTGCGTTGCGTTAAGGAAAAGATGACGTTGAGACAAAAATAAACCAATCATAGGCCTAAAACGATTAGCAATGAAATTTTTAACGCCTATGATTGGTTTATTTTCGTCTCAACGCCTTCTTTCCCTTAACGCAACGCAACGGACTCCTATGTGAACAGGCCCTTGTCTTGTCCAGGCATTCTAGAAAAAGTTCCAAGTCTTGAAATTGTTTCCAGGGGGCAGAGACTGTTTGTCATGAAACATTCAGCCATCTTGCCACTTCCGTCAATGTCTGCTCACCTTCTAAATGGTCCGACAGCTCTTCACTTCAAATATGCCTCCAAATAAAACTTCGGAGCCATACAAAACGGTTTTCAGTTCGGTTCCGAAATCCTACCCTGAATTGTAGAAGTTTCCAGGAAAACGTACTTCACGTGAAGTCCTTTCCCCACCTTTTCATGACATAATACCATTATTTACATGTCAGAAACAGTTTATTAATCAAATCGGATTGGGTAATTATAATTAAATTTGCCTTTTGCTCGTCTCCCTGAATAACAAATGATATTGATTGGGTATTACACGAAATATCATTATTTTTTTGTATGTAGAGATAATTTTCAACACCAGAGTACTACTTAATTGGTATCCTGCCAGCAGACTAAGGGCCTGTTCACATAGGAGTCCGTTGCGTTGCGTTAAGGGAAAGATGACGTTGAGACGAAAATAAATCAATCATAGGCGTTAAAAATTTCATTGCTAATCGTTTAGAGGTTTGTCATTGGTTAAATATATTTCAATTCTTTAACGCTCCGCAACGGACTCCTATGTGAACAGGCCCTGAATGCTACACGTGGCTACGCGTTTGAACTAAAGTTTTTAAATTGCTTTTGTTTCGTGTAATGATCAACAAGTGCTGTATATATTTTCTCACATATGACTTTATAAAAAACGTCTGTATGTGATTGTACTTAACAGAACTTATAGTATTTTTATCAGTTAAAAGTCATGCAGTTCATTGACACGACCTGGCTTGTTTCTTGATTAAATAAAGCTGACATACTCCTCTCAAAGCTAGCCCCAAAATGTAAATTTTGTCCTAAAATTAGAATCTTGGACCTGTGTTTATTACATTGTAAAACCGGTGGCCGATAAGAACACGTAAGTAAATACGGAAATACGTCAATAAAACCTTGAAGCGATAGATGAAAAAAAAAAAAAAAAGTCTTCAGTCAGAAAGAAGACTACTTACAAACTTCCGGTAGTCGTCACTAGAGTAACATAAAAAAATGAGAGACGTGTTGCTGAATGTCAGTAGTAAACAGAAAAGGATGGCATCGATCGATCAGTTTTCGTTCTTGTTTCAAGGAATAAATCGGAATCTAAGAGTATGTGAAGATATACTTGCAATAATTGGATTATTTTATGTTAGTAAAACTGCTTTCGCATTCACATGGAACTTCTTGCAAGGTTTACGTACTCATGTGTTTTCTCGCTTCAGGCGGTTAAATTTAACGCGGTATGGAAAATGGGCAGGTAAGAATTCCTTTTGAAAGACAATTTATAAAAAATTTTCAGTGAGACGTAGTTTGAAAAAATTTTAAATTAACGGTTCTAAAGTTTTATGAACTAGAATAACGTGGAAATATTTCAGGAATTTTAAGTATGTATATATAGCTTATTCTTACGCGAAAAGTTGTCAAACATGTTTTGCGTTTGTATTATATACGGCAAAACTACAATATATTGTCTATACCAGCACCAGTGTACATCTTCTTTCTTTCTTTGTTTATTTTATACCAGGAAGATATTTCCTAGGTATAATTTAATGTTTTGGTCAAGTGTACTGCATGTAGTAAGTTTTTGAATAGTGGTTATATCTTCCTTTTGTTTTACCTTTATGGGTTTATCTTGTCTGATGTTTTAAATAACATTGTTAATGCAGCTTGTAAAAAGCTAAATTTCTTGTTGCTAAAAAATTGTCGGTTTGATTTGGTGATGAGTTCAGAGGAATTAACCGTGTGGATCGTCATTACCCCTTTAAATCTTGAATTCTCGGAATGCTAATATTTCCACCGAATTTTTATCGACTAAATGAAGGGAAAAAATTTTCTGCTAGTTTGACACCAGATTTCTTTTTCCTTTTCACATTGAGCAATGTTTATATATATATATATATATATATATATGTTCTACTCTGCTTAAATAGAATTAACTGCAGGTAATTTATATCTGTTTATTTTTGCCATCCTAAATATTGTCTTCAGAGATGCCACTTCATATGGGTTGGTTTCTTGCTTAGTGAACATGTAGTTAAAACATGGACTATTTTGATTATTACAGTTAGATGCATGACTTTGGTATCCTATACTTTTATTGTCTGTGCCAAAACTGCTGTGTTCATAATCATAGGAAAGACCTTTGTGAAGAACATTTTTATTAGTAAGAGACATTGCTTTTATGATTAAACAATGAGTTCATATAATATGTTTACCTTCTTTGAACTCTACTCTAAAGAAATACCTTGACCCCAAAATTTTTTTTTGAGTGTATGTTGATGCATGTTTGTGAACTGATTTTTATTCTGCAAGTGAGTAAAAAAAATCTGATTAAAATAGTACATGAGTAGTTATGAGGTTTTAACTGCTCAGGAAGATTTTTAAATAATTTTGTAGAGATATTGGCATTAGGACTAGGCAATTGGGACATTTTATTTGATTTTTATAGTGTGTTATAGTACACAGTATTTTAAATTAATACTATAAGAAATAGATTTTGATATACTCATGGCATGCTGCTATCTTAAGTGATGATTGTTAATCTGTATAACAGATTGTAAATCTGTTCTTGGAATACAGACCATTTGAAAGTCTCAAATATTTTCTTAGTTATAATTTTAAAATATTTGTATTATGATTATGCATTTTGCAATACTGTTTTGTAGAATTTAATTTTATTTCTTTTGTTCTATCAAATTTTTAAAAATCTTTCATAGTTGTTACTGGGGGTACAGATGGCATTGGAAAAGCTTATGCCCGTGAGCTTGCCAGACGTGGGTTGAACATAATTATCATCAGCAGAAGCAGAGAAAAGCTTGAAAAAACAGCTCAAGAAATTGGTAAGTCTAAAACATCATTAAGTATTTAAATTTTTATGCATATTTTAAGTTGATAGGAGCATAAAGAAAATCTGTATCTACTTTGTGTCATCTACATTTTTTATAAAATATAAGTAGTACTCTAAATTTTTTTTATTATTAGAAAAATTTGTAACTAGCTTCAAGAAAAGTCCATTTTTATTTGCTTAATTGTATGAAAAATACATTGTATAAACTATAACTACAAAAAGTATCCTAAAGCATTCTTTTGTTTAAAAGATTTTCATATATACATTCAATTCTGATTAATCGGACTATACCGGGATGCGATCATTTTGGTCCTATTAACCAGCTGGTTCAATTAAATGAACATGCCTTATGTTACAAGACGGGATTCGGTCCGAATAAGAGGCTGGTCCGATTAACCAGAATTGACTGTATATATAAAGTTATATACTATAAGTATTAAACTCTTTCAGTGCTATGATACTGATAATTTTACTGGAAAAAATAGCAATTTTAAAGAAAATGTAATGGGAAAGAAAGCTACCATTGGTACTAATGTCAGCGGATATTTTACTTGGTATCAAGTCTTCGCATATCATTGTGGATATTTGGTCTAGCATTTTGCAGTTATTTCATTTTTTTAAAATTGCTTGATGGTCAAAGTCTAAGATTTAATGTCTTCTATACATGCTCAGTTAGAAAAAAAGTCAGGTCCAGGTCAGTTAACAAGGTCTTTTGTAATCGAAACTATAGAGGAATGTTAGTAGCTCAAAGGGTGTTTTGAGATGTGTGAACTGTAATGTTATCTACTGAGAAATGGAACCAGATAATTGTGATTGCTGGAGTGATGCAATAGGCTGTAGCATCACCTCAGTATATTACTAACCCTTTGGCTTGTCATGAGAGATACCATAGTGAATCTGATATCATAGATATTTTATCATTTTCCCAGAGTATTCTTAATGGAACTTTCTCTACAACAAAAGTTAGGTTTTATTTTGCCAGACTGCAAATGCAGGTGTTTGTGTCAGAAGAGAGTAGTAGTAATCATTGCTAAATATATGATGCAGTGCAGTGAGAGGATCTAGTTTTATCTATATGTATATAAAACAGTTCCGTGACTGACTGATAATGCACAGACCAAACCTCTGGACCTGAAGGACTGAAATTTTGCACGGCAATTTTTCTTATAGTGTAGGGGTGCACTAAGAAAAATTTAAAAAAAATTCTTAGATTTTTTTAAAATTAAATTTTTAAGCTTTTTTTGTAACATTCTTCAAAGTTTACATTTAAAATAATAATCTGAAGGTTATAAAATTTTATATCACAAGAAAGATAATAAAAATTCCTTTTAAATAGAATCTTTTTCGAATATTTACCTCCATTTTTCTGATTTTTGGTGAATTTTTAAATATTAATTTTTAGAATTTAATTTATTAAATGCTGATCACATGGTTTCTTTTCTTTTTGTGATACTTTAAATTAATTTTGCGTCACGTGCATAACAATGAAATAAATTGACAAAAAAATATTAAAATATGGTAAAAGATAAAATTTAACCACTAGACTAATTGAGATGGAAGTTTTTTAAGAATTTAATTCAAATTAGTATGTTTTGTGGATATTAAACATACAAATCAATTGTATACATTGACTGTTGTATTTAATTTTAATATTTTCTTCTACTTTATTTTGTCTATAAAAATATCCGTTACGATTTTTTTATCAATATATATATATATTTATTTTGGCATTAATTCCATACATTGACCATTGTATTTAATTGGAATGTACTCTGTAGCGAAGCATGGGTATTCAGCTAGTATATAGATAAGCAAAATTTAAGAAAATATGGTATAGCCATCATGGAAAAATAATTATGGTATTGATCACACTTTATTCTGAGTGCATAATGGGAAATATATCTCATTTCAGTATTGAAGTCATAGCAAGTTGAGTATTGTTTGAAACAATTGTTCCCATATGTCTTTTGAATCTGAAAACTTAATTTATGAACCTCACCAGTTCTTTGTTTTTCTTTCATTAGAGAAGGATTTCAAAGTCAACACTTTTACTGTTGTTGCTGATTTTTCTAGCAGTGACAAAGGAATATATGAAAATATTTCTAAACAGATACTGGATAAAGATATTGGAATTCTAAGTAATTATTATTTGTTATATTGTTGAATTTCCATAATGTTAAGTTTTTTATTTACAGATCTATTTGTAATCTAATCATGCTGTATTTAGTGTTGCACATTACTTGATCAGTTCTTTGAATCATCTTTTTTCACTATTGAAAATGTGTTTATGTACATTGTTATAGTCTAATTTAGTTATGATTATTTAAAAAGGTGGTTTAATTGGTTAAGATAATGCAGAATATTCTTTTAATTCATCCTTTTTTTATAATATAAAAAGGAATCAAATTCATTATTCTGCTCTATATTAAGAGTTCTTTGAAAAGCTATCAATGTTTCTCTACCTTGTCTTATAATTTTTAAATTTTGTTATATTTTTTCATCATTTTCTGCTTATTTTTCTCTAAATCACGTATGCTCTCACTTTCATACACATACACACACACATTATATATATATATATATATATATATAAATTATATAATGAGTGTATGTGCATATTGAGTAACTTAAAGATCAAAACTTTCAGATACAATCCTTCATTTAATGATAATGTTTGCTCTGTTGATAAAGGGATATCATTAAGCTGTTTCTTCAAAAATTTAAATTTCGTTTCTTACATGTTTAAACTTTATATTCATTTCTCTTCTACACAGGAATGTGCTGCAATTTTGCCTTACCATGAAAGTATTCACATTTAAAAACTCATTTCTCTCTGAATTTTTGTTGTAATGAATATTAGTGCAAATTTATACGAAGTTTTTCAACTAATGATATATATTTCCACTGAAATAAGTGTGTGTGTATATATATATAATTCATATAAAAATAAGTGTAATAATATCACTCTTGAAAGAAGTTCAAATCTTTTGTACTTCAAATTAATTTTATTGTTTTATAAATTTAGCTTGTTGCATTTCCTTTTTAAAATACCTTATAAATAAATGTTTTAAGAACATCACACTATTAAACCATCCAAATTTGAATTTTCATGACTGTTTCACAGCAATACTTTAACAAATGGGTGCAGATGGAAGAGTCTTAGAACTCTATATCCATGCCTGTTTCTACATTACTCTATTGTAAAAATAGTTGAAGTTTTATTTACCTGTTACATAAGAGGAATAAAGTAACTTTTCAATGAAGTTATGAAATGTAGATGATAATTTAAAATGTTATGATAACGACTGAAGGTTAAAATGTATCAAACCTGATGAATTGCATGCTGTATTGCAAAGATTATTTTTATTTATCTGTGTCTGAAATTTTAGAAATAACAGCTGACAACTTTTCAATAAAGATTGATAAATAAAACAGTCACGCAAAACCAGTGGTTGACATATTTAAAAGGAAAGTTGTTGATTTTTCATGTAAACATCTGTTTTAAATACATCTCCCCCCCAACACACACATATATATATATATATACTTTTGAAATCTAGAATTTTTGTTCTTGTAAACTTAAAATTTTTTTATTTCATATATTAATAAAAATATAAATTAAAACTAATCATTGAAATAATTTAACGGCCTTTGATACTTGATGCATATCACTTTCTCTTAAAGTATGAATCCTGTTGAATTTAGAGCTGTTAAGTAGTTATATCTCTAAATATAGTGTTCATTGATTTATCTATTAAATACCAAATATTTAAGATCTTTACTCTTCAGTTTTATACTGAATTGTATGACATTTGCTCCTACACACATTGAAGGTCACCTTAATGCATTTCCCTTTCATAGAAATGAGAATACCCTTTACTCTTAATTACATGCATTGAATTATAGCTTGTTATGTTTCTCACAGGTTCAAGGAACTTAATAAGACACAGAAATATTCTTAAAGCTATGTGATATGTATGTATCATAATCTTTAATTTTTATCTTTGCAGTTAATAATGTTGGTTGCATGTATGACCATCCTTCTCTTTTTAATGATGTTCCTGAAAGGGTAAGTTCTAATTTGTTTTTCTTTTTCTTTTTTAATACAAACAATGAGAACAATTTTACAATTTTTGTCAATTAGTGACTTCAGATTTTATTTATCAAGTAGGCTGTCTATAACATGGTGATGTAGGCTGACATACCCTGCTTTTATCATTCTGTAATCTGATCCATGTAAATATTATCTCATCTTTCATAATAGTATCAGTAGCTATTTCTGTATTTTAAGGAAATCATTAAAAAAATTGCACAATTTTGTATTGGCTCATTTAAAAGAAATAAATTGAATTCATACAAGCTTAAAAATCAGTAAAGTGTGCTTTTAAGTTTAAACACTGTATCTTTACTGAATTTATGTCTTGTAAAGTAAAAAAAAAAAAAAAAATATATAGATAGATAGATAGATAGATAGATAAAGTATTAAAAATATTGGTATTTAAATTTTAGAATCATAGTTTATTATTTATTACAATTTTAAAGTCTAAAAATAGACTGAAACACTATTTCTTTTTCAATTGCTCTGAAATTTCAATTAAATAACATCATTGTTAATTTTTTGTTTCATTTGTGGAAAAAATTCATGCAATCTGAGGTTTTTTTTTCTCTGTAAGAAAAAGTTTTAACTCTGTGTGTGTGGTTAACTGTGAGTACTTGTACTAGGTTCTATCCATCATATTTCAAGAAATTATGTTCTCTAAAGCATTAGAAAAGTGCAGTACTTGTAAATGTGAATTTTACTAAATTAGTTCAGTTGTTTGAGAGGTCATTGGCTAGCATTATATTAATCTAAATTTTATTAATGGTTTAAGGAGTTTACTTTCCAATTTGATTTGTAATCACCAGCTTAATTGTGATGCCCTCTTAGGAGTTGGGGTTAATAGACTATGATGTCAAACTATCTTTTCCTATTAGCTGCCTCGAGCTAACTAATTTGTCCACCCATGTTAATTACTGTGAAGAACATATCACATGTTAATTAAAATGAAAATAATCTTGAATTACTTAAACAGCTTGCTCTTGAAGTTGAAACAGTTTATGCTATTGTAAGTTTTTTACAGTACCTTAAATTTTGGCCTTACAATAAAGACCGAACTAGCTGGAATGTTGTCCACCTCATGCCATGTTCACTGATGCACAGACTCATTTTGTTAGCAGTAGATAACACCTCATGTTAGTTTATATGGTCATGTTAGTATATACCTGATATGCTGGCAAAAGAAATTTGTGAGATCACCCCACAAACTTGTATCTTTTCCTACCAACTGACCTCATAGGTACTTTCCAGCCTATAGATTTAACATCCCCATATCTAGTGTAGAGACATAGGTATTTAATGGTGTTTATCAGGATTTGAACTGAGTACCCCCAATCCAAAGCCCAACGTGCTACACTTTGATCATTATAAATAGTATATAATCATCAGGCAGTACAAACATTTGGAATCTGCAGTTGTCAGAGGTGGAGTATATCTAAGGTTGTTAACACAGCTGTCAATATCTTTATTGATTATTCTCGCAAAATACTTTAAATTTCTTAACTGTCTTAATATTTCATTTAGTATCCATCTAAATTAGGTAGGACATAATTTTTTAAAGGGAAGATTTTAATGAATTTTTGAATCTTGAAGCTTTATGTATTGTTGTATGTTAATTTAACTTTATTTGTACTGATAACAATCAAAACTTAAGATTTTTTTATTAGAAACATAAACTAGATGTATTTCTAGATTTATTCATGTGCCTTGCATTGTGCCTTGTATGTATTTTAATCCTAATATTTTTTGTTTTTGTTGTGAATGCACAAATTTTTAATTTCTTATGTTTACTACTTTTAGAAACTTTGGGATCTCATTAATATCAACATTGCTTCAGTTACTATGATGACACACATGATTCTTCCTCAAATGGTGCAAAGGTAATTATTTTTCTTTTATCTTTATCTAGAAATATTATTTACTGTATTTTAAGTGCATTTAAAATGTTACTTGTATGACAATTCTCTATATGATTAATGTATAGATAATGCTGACAGTTTGCCGAGGCCTAAATCCTTAAAATTTATAGTATATATATGAAAAATATGATATGGTTTCCCTCCAAAAATATCACCAAACCATTTTTTGCACCAAGGTTTTTTTGCAGTAAGACAAACTTACCACTGGCTATAGTTTAGAGGGCTATATTTGCTATGCTCACATGGCAGCTTATGCGACACTTCGTCAAAAATGTTGCATTCAATGGGTCATTCTACTGCTGGTGAAGCAATTAGTAAAACAAAACTCGTAGGGGGGAAAAAACTTTTCAAAGTAAGTGGTGAATAAATTGCCGATATAGCTTTTAAAATTGCCAGAATAGGTCAAATGCATCTTCCTTTCCAGTGCTTTCTCCTCCAGACTTGCCTGGAAAGGTAGGAATCAAATTGTTCTTCACACTTTTGGGTACTCTCTAGCCTCCACTTAACAGCACTCAGTGTGCCCTGAATTTCAATGTGCTTGTGTCACTGGATCTTAGAAACATAGACTGTGATTTACAAAGGAGAACAGGCCTTTGGATGCAAGACAATTATATGCTTTCCAGCAATTTGAAATTATAGTGGTTCCTGGCAAAATGTTCTCTGTAATTAAATTCAGCAAAACCTCTTTTAAACATGAGGGAAAAACAATTTTCTCCCTATATCAAACACCCATTTTCCCTCAAGTCCTGTGCCCCTGTGTTTTCTGAACTTGCAGTCATCTTTTTCTACTATTACAACAAATCCACTTGTTTTCAGGTTCTCATGCAGGCACTCTTCAGCTCAGATTTCTTTTCAAAAATTTCTCTAGTCACACAAAGTATGACACTTTCAACTCCCTTTCAGTATTTTGACTCCTGTGCTTAAGCCCATATATATTAGTTTCAAAATCACATTTAAAGACAGCTGACTCTCACTAAACTAAGAACCAATCCTTACTAACCTTACACTAAAATGAGGATTCTGTGAATACACATGACAACACCATTCAAACCAATCTGAACTATCCTGCCGTTTAGTCAAATGCATTTTTCTGTTGCATCTCTCGCATTCTGAAGCTCTCACTATTAAACCATTCTCCATACACCATTCAATCATATACTTGTTTTCCATAGAATCCATCTTGTACCAAAAAATATAAATCTATAACATCACTTATTTTGCACAAGAAACCATTGAAGACGGAATGGAGGAACTAACAATATGTGCTACCTGAAGTCTCCAGGGTGACACTACAGGAAATTTATCCTAAAACTGCTGTGAAATAGTTTCTGCTAATTAGTAAAGTTAAATCACCGGACAGAATCTTGTGATAAATGTGTTTCACAAAATTTGTATTAGTAACCATATTGGTACCACATCTCCACAGTTGGTGACTGTATCACAACTGTATCATATTTTTCATATCAACCAAACTTACTTTTTCCTTATGAGTACCTGGCATATGTTCATTATTTAAGAAAGATGCTATAGTCAATGTGAATTCAACCTGTCGATATTTTACTCTTCAGGAGAATTCATATTTTTTTTGTATCATTTCTGCTCAAAATAATATATTTTGAGTATTGATATTTTTTAATTGTATCTAATTTAAAATGTGTTTACTGAAAGAGTATTTGCTTGTTATTGTAGATTTGTTTTGCATTAATGATTTTAATATCAGATGTGTAAAAGGTATTACTGATCTTTATATTAACTTTTAAAAATCATTAAATGGAATCAATTTTTATAATTTTGTAAAATCTTATGAATTTATATTTTACATTGAATTAAGGATTTGTATTTGTAACAATAAAATCTTTAACTTTAGCCTGAATGAAAATTTATTTGGTTATAAACCAGTCACCTAAGACATGAATCTGATCTCATTTAGCATATTAATTTATTTGTCATTTGAAGCTTACTTTAAAAACTTATACCAATGTTTTTAAAGTATATTATGATTTTTCATCACTATCTCTTTAATATAAAATTAACTTTAAAAGCATTTTTGTAAACTCAATGTATTATAAATTTAATTTTGTCACAGAAAATAATTCTTTCATATGAATGTAAATGTTTATTTCATCCCATAATAATTTACATGATATTTTCAGAAGAATATTACTGATATTCATTATTACATGCAACTCCTTTAATCATAATGTTTCAAATAATAAAGGAAATTTCTCTTCATTGTCATTTGTTTTGAAATTGCAAGTGGTCTTATAAGACCTGAGTACAAAGGAAATTAAACCTGACTTGAGTTTCTTATATTATAGCCTGTATATACCTGAGCTTGGGTAATCTCTGAACTGAACAACTAATTAAGTCATTCCATAATATATATATATATATATATATATATATATATATATATATATATAGTTTTTTAATTTATAAAATTATTTAATTTTTATTCAGTTTTAAGCTTGATATTTATTTTTGATTCTATTTTTACTATCTGTGGCTATAATACTTCTGAATTTTTAGAAAGCAAGGAATAATAGTGAATATGTCGTCTATATCATCTTTTCTACCCCTACCTCTTATGGCTGTTTACTCTGCATCCAAGGTAATATTTTAATCACAATTTAATTTTTTTTTCTTACCAACATGGCACATAATTTATCATTAGATCATCAATCCATCTACATTACAAATTTGCTGACCACTTATTATGGGAGCACCCTATAGGTGAGCCAACATTGCTCCTTTTAAGGAGACAGCACAGGAATATCCATGCCTTATTTGGGATTGGAACATGAGCTCACAACATGGAAGCTCAAGGTGCTAACCACTATATCCTGTTATAGCAGCATCTGAATTTCCTAAGATTTTAAAATATATACAATTGATACTTTTTATAACCTTTTTGTGAATTATGTATCAGTGTTCCCTTTACCAACTCTCTGTTACTATATATTTTTAAATGGCTAAGCATAAAAGATTAAGCTAAATTTGGGTACCAATGAAAAAGAAAAATCTCAATGAAGTTTTTTTAATACTAAGTATATGGAATTGCAAGGAATAAATTATTATCCTTATAGTTTATAAACATATTTATTTTAACCTTTTATTATACTTTTTTTTTTTTTAAGTGTGTCACACAAGTTCTGTGTAAAATGAGAATTTTTGTGAATTAGTAGTGCTGTAATGGTTCAGTTTTCAGCAATTTAAAGGGATATTTGTACTTCAATATTTCTTATGAGATGTACAGAATAATTATGACAATTTCTTTAAAATGTTACAAGCATCTTTTTATAAATTTAGTTTGTCTATATCTTGTTACTGTTTTTCGGATTCACCTTCTATTTGCTCTCTCTTCATTTTAAATTCTCTGTACTTATTTATTCATGGTTTCCTCAAAATCATCCATTTTTGTTTTTGTTTTGGTTGCTGTTAAAATAAGTAATGTTGGATTTTAGCTTCAGTGTTTAACAACACTGTTCAACTTTATGTACACACTAGCTGAGTGGCAACCTGATGTGTTGCTCCATTTTCAAATTTTGCTTTTTAAAAAAGTACATTCAATTAGAAAAAATTTTAAAGGTTTTAACTTCTCATTTCCTAAAACTAAAATTCTTTCTGGTACTTTAAAATTATATCTGGATTTCAATTATTAAATGACTCGTTCTCAATTAATTTTTCCTTTTGGCAACAGGGGCATGGGGGCAATTGCATGGGGGGGAAAAAGTGCTTAAAAAAATAGAAAGACAGTTCTGATGAATTCAAAATTGGTGGCGGAAGAATCCTCATCCGTTACCCATTAATTAGAAACAAATTTCAAACTTGCTGGAATTATTAGCGAGTAAAATAATAAGTTGAAAAATTACGAACTTGGCATTCAGAAACATTAAGATACTATGGCAATCAGCGTGGGAAATTTCAAAAGTGAGTTTTGTAGGTATGCTTTTTTTAGAATAACATTTTTTGTATTAAATGTATTTGGTATATTTTGGAAGCTGAATGTCTATCAAATGCTGATAAATCATAAAATTGACATTAATAGGTGCAGAAAACTGAAATATTTGTCCATCAAAATTGTCGATTTCATGAAATTCGGAATACTGCTTTATGGGAAAAAGCTTCGTTTGCAATGAAAAACATTTTTAACTTTATAAAAATGTGTATATCCTTAAAGATGAAGAGTTGTAAAACACATGGAAATTTAAAAAAATTTGTCGATTGGAGGGCAGAAAAATTTAATTTTGCATGCATGAAAATAGTGGAAATTTGTGAAACGGAAAGGAGCTGGCCTACCTGGAATGTCAGCTGTTTCTGTTGTCCACTTCTTTTGAGTTTGGCAGTTTTGATTTAATAATTAAAAATGTTTAAAGTTTTGAAAGTGGAAAATGGCATCAGTGCATGCGTCTTGTCCATCTGTACCAGTCATGATATCCTGCTGTGTTCGGTTCACGAGATTCGCCCGTCCCCATGTCGCCCAGACTGCTCACAAACTAACAAACATACATACATACATTTATTAACCTTCAGCTGTTAATAGTAAGATAGTTCCTGTGTAGATATAAAAAATTTATTATTTTTATTTTGTAAACTTATGCATGTACAGTGGGTGATTGGTTTATGAACATAATCCGTTCCAAGACTATGTTCGTTAACCGATCATCGATTTACCATAGATTTTTATGGGACTTTGATTAATTCATCCTGGAGGCCTTAAAAATTATATTAAAAGATGTATATATTTATAATTTCTCAGTAAGTTTATTTTTTACCAAAATGATACAGTCTTGCACATTAATCAATCTTTTTTTTTGTGTTAATGGGTCGTTAAAGAACCTGTCCAATGTCGATTGCTTTTCTCTCTTCAGAATTTTCCGGAAGTGATTAATAGCATTGTCTTTGTAGAGATCCCCAACCCTACTGACATCAGCTTGGTTTGGGTGCCATTCTAAGACCGTTGCTCTGACATCCTCACACTTCTTTAAAAGATCTTTAATAGCAAATTGGTCTTCTTTCGTCTTCCTCTTTTTCTGAAGGAGATGCATTTCGCTGGTCTTCTTCATTCAAGATTTCTTGGAGTTCTTCTGTCGTTATCTCATCTTCATGTTCTATTATGAGCTCTTCAAAGTCATCCTTGTTCACCTCTAATTCCAGATTGCAATTGTCCCAATTTCATTCATAATTTCAGGGGCATTATCTCAGTCTCCCTGAACACAAGATGGACACAGTTTTTGCCAAGCAGAAATCAACTGTCGTTGAATGAGTTCTGACCACGCCTTTTGAATGAGTCAGATAACTTCAAGAATGTCAAATTTTTCTTTCCAAAATGTTTTTAATGTCATTGTTTAGGATAATTGGCATGCTTCGAAACAGCGTGCGAGTGTACGATTTCTTGAAACCCGCAATAACCTCCTGATCTATTGGCTGAATCAACGAAGTTGTATTCGGAGGTAGAAACTGAACTGTCGGCCAGGGAAAGTCTATCAGCAAATTATCTTCAAGGTCCTTTGGATGTCCTGGTACATTGTCCAATAGCAGCAGTGCTTTCAATGGCAAGTCATTAGTCTCAAGGTAGTCCTTGATGCTGGGAACACAAACTTCAAACTGCCATTCTTTGAAAAGAACCTGCATGACCCATGCCCTCTGATTTGATCTCCACATCACTGGCAGTCTTTTCTTGATTACAGAATTTTTTTAATGCTCTAGGAATCTCAGAGTGATAAACAAGAAGTGGTTTAAGCTTCATATCACCACTAACGTTAGCTCTCAAAAGGAACGTCAATCGGTCTTTCATGGGTTTATGCCCAGGAAAATTTTTCTCATCTTTTGTAATGTAGGTACGGTTCAGCATGCGCTTCCAAAACAAACCTGTTTCATCACAATTGAAAATTTGTTGTGGACAATACCCTTCTTTTTCAATGAATTCTTGAAATTTGAGACAGAACTTCTCAGCTTCTACTTTATCTGTATTAACAGACTCACCATACATTACGACGGGTTTAATGCCAGATCTCCTTAAACTTTGCAAACCAGCCAGTGGTAGCCTTGAATTCGAACTTCTCGGATGACGAACCTGGAGTTTATTCCTTCAACTTCTCAAATATTTCTCTAGCCTTCTTTTGAATGATGGCCATAGTAGTTACATCTCTTTTCATTTCCCTAACGTTTATCCAAACTAAAAGCAACCTCTCCACTTTTTCATGGATCACACTTCTTTGCTTCTCAGATGTGATTTTCGTTACTCCTTTAGCTGCTTGAGTCCTCTTGATGATATCTTTCTTAGCTAAGAGTGTGCCTACTGTAGACCTGTTCAAGCCATATTGCCTAGCAACATCAAATATCTTCTGCCCACTCTCTACGTTGGCTATAATCTCTTACTTGGTTTTTATGGCAAGCACAGTTCTTGACACTCCACTTTTTTTAGGCTTCATAATATTGCCAGATCTTCTAATATTTTTATTTTTATTTATTTTTTTTATAAGGGGTTCAAAAAAGCACATATACAAAAATTCAGAAGGGCAGAAACCAACTAGCGTACATAAAGGTTACGTGTACAATTCACAAAGTCTCGGCGCAAACTACGCAGTATGTGACCGTGTCGTGTGCTCCAAGCTCTGACGAGAGGTTGTGGCGAAATGTATGACGTAGCGAGCAGCACCCCCACTGTTTTTAGAATTCGACTAGATGGAACTTCTCCATGTAAGCATGGCTCTTAGATTAGTGGCAATTTGTAGACCCCCTTGAAGGCTTGTACATACATGTAAAATAAATGTTTATAACTAAAATTGTATCGTTTGTAGACATCTTGATTAGGATTATTCGATATACTCACTGAACCAACCCTTGGTTGATCTTGGACTACTAGAAACTTTTTTCGACCTTTTGTCATAGAGGTGTTTGGTAGAATTCGTTTTAGTTCGTCATCCAAACATATGTTCGTTGTCCGAACACAAAAATCTTTCGTGAAAGTGTTCGTTATCCGAATTGTTCGCAGTCCGAACTGTTTGTTAACCGATCACCCACTGTATGTGAATGAATCAAAATTAATGTCAGTATGAAGTTTAAATTATTCAGCATATGAAGTAACATTTGTGAAAATATTGATTACTTATTCTGGTAGTATAAGAGAATTTACTGAATAATTTGAAAAGGAAAAGGAATGCTCATAAATGTATCTTATCAAAAAGGTTTTAAATTTTAAGACATGAATAGTGAACTCGGTGAGGTATAGGAATTGTTTTGGCTAGTTTTGTGAAAGTTAGTTGAAAGCCATGAATTTTGTTACAAAATATAGGCGCATGCTGAGTTTTATTTGTGCATTTGAGTTCTTGTATTAAAAAAAAAACACTTCTCTACAATTATTCCATGAATATAAGGATTACCATATGTTTTGGCTTCAGTTGTACATTTCATGTTTTATCTATACAATCCATCAAATATAGAAGTTCCTAATATAGAAAATATACATATGCTTATTTCCGTGGTATTTAATCACATGTAGACTTAGCATGATCTATTGTAGTATTGTAGGTATATATTATAGTGATGCATTCTAGCCTTAAAGTTATTTGAATGTGTTAAAGCAGCAAATTGTTAGTAATTTCGAAAAAGATTAATAAACAGCTCATTTTAAGTTTTAGCTATAAGCCTGTGTTTATTTACAATTATCTGGGCGTTTCTATTATTTAATTAGAAATGCAAAATGAGTCATTTACTACATTTAAGATATTTTACCTTCATATGATAAAAAAAATAAGAGTACAGAATGCGTTGACTTAAAAAAAATTTGTTACATATTAGAAACTTGAATACAACCGTTACTGTTAAAATTTTTATTACTTATCTGCTGCGTTTGGATATTTATGTTTTCTTGTAGTTTTATGCGCTTGTTTCTTGTAGTTTAATATTATAACTGCGTATTTTTACACATTCACTAACAACGAAACTAAAATAAAACATTCCCAATCAAAAGAAAAAATTCTTTTTTAGACGCAGTATAATTGACTAAATTTGTATTTTATAAATTTAATGACTAAAGGCCTGTTCACATAGCATCTGTCAGCGTTACTCGTATTGACATATTTTAAACCAATCACAGGCCTTAACAATTTGGAGCTACTCATTTTGAGGTTTGTAATTGGTTAAATATATTTCAATAAGAGTAACACCAATGGATTTTATATGAACAGGCCCTAAGGCCATCTGTGGTAGGGAACATGTTAAGATGTACAGAATAATAAGAAAATAAGTTAAAAAGATTAGTTTCCTAACAAAAATATTGAATAAAATAGTTGTTTATTAAAATATGAAATCATTAGTTTAAAGTAAAATTTTCTTCATATGTATGTAGCATACACATGATGATGGATTGCAGTGTTAATTTTTTTCCTCATTTTCAGATATATGTGGATTGGTTTTCTCGAGCCCTGGCTTATGAATACAAAGATCAAGGAATTATTGTTCAGAGCCTTGTGCCCTCATATATTTCCACAAACTTGGTCAGATTTAGCAGCTTCTTACAACGCCCTAGTTTTATAGTTCCTGATCCAGAGCGATTTGTGAAAAGTGCCATCCAGACAATTGGCATTTCAGATCGAACAACTGGATTTTGGTCACATGGAATACAGGTTTGTTTATTGTTTTTCATATTTATCCACTCATTAGTATTGCATCAATTTTATTTGCCCAATTTTATTTGCTTAGTCATCAGCTTTTACTAATGTCTGTTTAGAATTTGTTTTATAGCAATAGCAAATACTTTTTTTTACCCATGCAGAGAATTTGCAAACGGGGTAATGAAAGAAAATTGTTTTCAGAAAAATGTGTGTTGGTTACTAAAATTTAAATTTCATTACTAATTAAGGTGAAAACATATGAGACTGATCGAGCCAAGAGAAGTGTAAATCAGGAAATTATTAATTTTACTTCCTTAGGATGCATCATTGCAATAAAAGACACTACTCAGATTTGGAACTAAAATCAGTAGCACTTTCAACTCTTTATGAGTTATCCTCCTTGTAATTACACATTTACACTGATGGATTTGCTGGTGCTGGATTTGCTTGGATTTAGGCATTGACAAGTGATCAGAGAAAAAAAGTAGTTTTCTTAATTGACTTGCAAGCCACTGTCCATTCCCTGTGAAATACTCTTTTTCTGCTGTGAGGTTATATGTACAGAGACCATTAGTTACATAATAGATTTGGGCAAGGTAATTGTCTTCCAGTATATCTCCTAACCATTGTGAAATCCCTGAAAATGAGAGAGCGAATGTCTTTGCTAGGCCCAGTTCTCAATTACCCTAACCTTGTCTACTTCTCCCTATGCTCAAAAATCTTAGCCTATAATATTAACCTATTCATGCATATTTCAACAGTAATCATTTATGGAAATTGCTAAGAGTTTTCATTTTGAATCTTTGCAATGAAAATTGTTACGGAATTGAGCCGCTAGAACCTGGCGGCTCTTCCAACCAAAGTTAGTTAAGATTTGGGGGCAGGAATGCCCCAAACTTTACTGATAGCTAATAGTGCAGAGTCGTACTGGCTAGCAGGGAAGGTTGGACTCTTAATCTTTAGATATAGTCAGAGCAACGCTAGCTAGCTTTGTTGTGTGATATGCAAGATGTTAAAAAGACGTACGAAGGTTTAGGTAAAATAACAAATACATTTATTTAGTAAAACGACATTAAAGTGTCTTGTTTACAGACGCACTACACAGCTCGTAGTGTTATCCTAAAAAGTTGGCTTTGTCGTGTTCTTACCGAGGTGTAGAAAAATAAAAGAAAAATAACTCACAGGTGGTCGAGGCAAAGCTTTGCCATCGTGGTAAGAAAACACTTAAGGTAGATAGCGCCTTCCTGGCACAAAAACTATCCCGTGGCTACCTGCGGGCATGCAAGGTCGAGACGACTAGAGCATCAGTGCACTGCTGGCAAGTTGGTCGCCGCTTCCTAATACGGGTCCTCGGTAGAGCCTGGCTCGGTAAAATCGCTTCTCAGCAACTATCACTCAACCACACCGTCTAATACCACAGCGAATACTACATCCAATACCACGTCGAATACACCGTCTAAGTGAACGGGCTGGGTATTTATACCGGCGTCGACCGCCGCGCTCCCTCGTGGCAGGAGAATAGCAAAGTTAATTATGCTAATTTTACGTGATGTGCGTTGACGTCATTCTTAACTGATGGTATGGCGTCATCGTTGGATGAATGACGTCGTTAGGCTGGCATATCGCTGGTCATGACGCAACTGGCGTCTGACGATGCTTACACATTGCTGTGGAGGTGGGAAATGATGTAAACACATCGCTCCTGCTACGTGGCTGGAAGGTTAGGGGAAGAAGAGGAAAGCTAATCGGGATTTTCCCTAACAACTGCCCCCCCTTTACAGAAATGAGCACCAACACATGCACGTGGTTAAGTTACATGTTTTGCAAAACAATAAGGGTAAGTCGCTTGTATAAACATACAATAAATATTCTGTTGACATGTTTCTATAAAAATAGCTTATAATCCTGAACAATTATGCAATACAATTCAAAATGCAATATTCAATAGGCAAATAATATGCAATACAATTCATCAACAGGTAGGGCAAAGTATACACACGCAGTATTTTTTTTCAGACAAAAATTCAAAATATTCGTGGGCCCACTTTCATACACACAATCATGCGAAAAAAAAAACATTTGCGTATAACATACCCTCCGATGTTTAAATAGCATAAAACTTTAAGAATATATTAAAATTGATTACAATTTGCTTGTCACAAACGTACTAGTAAATATATTAAAGTATAGACACAGTACGGAAAAAATAGAAACAGTTATTGCTAGTATGTAGATATAAACACAATGCTAGATAGAGACATAAACGTGCATATATAAACACAGTACAGAATATATGCAATGGTAACGTTAGTATTAAATACACATGCGACAAAATGCAGAATGTATAAACACATTGCAACTGGAAAACACTTAAGCGAACCCCTCCCAAATTATGTGGGAGAAAGAAGGTTCTCATAGAACTAACCCGAAACAATGGCCGCTAGTTCCGTAAACAGAAAATAATGGAAAGTAATATAACTCAAATTAATAACCGTCCTAGTCTCAAGGATAAGGTTTATTTTAAGGAAATTCGGTTTATTAGAGTTAGGAATTTACTTTAAGTTTATAGCTTTCAAGTTTCTGATTTAAAAATTATTTGTTTAAAGGCTGAAAAGTCTGTTTTTGTTTTTGGTTTTGTGAACGGATCTGCTAGATTCCTTTTGCTAGGCACGAATTTTATCTCGAAAACTTCTTTTAGAAGGAGATCACGCACAAATAGAAGCTTTATATGAATATGCTTAGTGCGACTATTTTCAATCGGCGATTTTAAGAAGTCTATTGCAGATAAGTTATCCGTTCTGATTAGGGGTTTGGATCTAGTTAGCTTGATTATCTTCAATTTTTCGCATTCGTGCATTATCCGGTTGATCCAGAGTATTTCCTTGCAGGTTTCTGTTATAGCCATGAATTCAGCTTCCATAGTTGACAGCACTATGGCCTTTTGTTTGCCAGTTCGCCAGAATATAGGCGATTTATCTAGTAAAATGAGTTGACCGGAAATTGAAACTCGGTCGTCTCGATTGGCGGCAAAATCGCTATCACTGTAAGCTGTTAATTCATTAGAGGTAGAGGAAATATTTAGCTTTAAATCTTTTGTACCTATTACATACCCTAATAGCTTCAATAGACCGTACCAGTGAGCAAATCCTGGGTTAGACTGAAACTGACTGAAGATATTTACAGCATACGCAATGTCGGGTCTAGTTCGACTTGTGATAAATGCTAAACACCCTAGGATATTTCGATACGGTAGTTTTGATATTTCCGTTAATTCAGGTTCAGATGTAGGGCTTTGTAATTTGGTATATATTGTTTCTTTAGCTATGGGTAAGGATACAATTGGGATATTGAAGGTTTTGAAGCGTTTAGCAACTTGATCTATGTATTGGGTTTGATGAATGAAAACTTGTTTTCGATTGAATTCAAATTCAACCCCCAATAACTTAGAAGTTTGGCCAAGTATTTTAATGTCGAAACACTTCTGCAGAATTTTAACTGCTGCTTCAATATGGGTTTTAGTTTTTCCAAAAAGAACTATATCGTCTACGTATAAAAGTAAAATTAGATTATTAGATAAATGGTAAACACAGTTAGCCCAGTTAATTTTCTTAAAATTATTTTCAAGTAATATATTCTCGATTTCATAAAACCATACCCTTCCGCTCTGGTGTAAGCCATAAAGGGCTTTCTTTAGTAGACAGAGGTAGTTTTCTTTTCCTTTTTCTACAAAACCGGGTGGTTGGGTAATAGTAATGGTTTCAGATAAGGGAGCGTATAAATACGCGCATTTGATGTCTAACTGGAGGTGATACCACTTTAGGTTGGAAACTAGCATGGAGAAAAATAGGCGTATAAGGGTGAAATTGACTACAGGTGAAAAAGTTTCATCATAGGATTCTCCCTTTACCTGTTTGTAGCCTTGTGCTACGAGCCTCGCTTTGTATCTTACCACATTTCCATGCTCATCGGTTTTGGTTGTAAAAACCCATCGACAACCGAGAGGCTTGTACCTTGAATGTGGCGGTACTAGGCTCCATGCACCTCTTTCACTTAACACTTTTAATTCTTCTTCCATCGCTTTCTTCCATAGCTTAGATTCTTTACTTTTGAATGCTTGTTTAAAGGTTTTCGGGATGACCACAGTTTCTAGTCATGCTGTGTCAATCTCACTTTCGGAAGTGTCATAGGCGGAAAAGTAGTTGATTTCTTCATTTTCCGTCTGACTTTCAGATTCCAGATCGCTATCATCATCAATCACCTGTCGCTGAGGGGTTGGTACAGGGCCCGTCCTACCATTCTTACCGCTAAAGTTGAAGTATTCAGGCTGGTACTCAATTTTATGCTTTTTACAGTATTGCTTGAGTTCTTTGAGGCTTCGCAATATGTGGCTCTTGCCCCCTTGCCTTTTAACTTCTCGATAATATATATCGGTCCGCTTTCCATCTGGTCTCGGAACGGCTTCCCTTGTCCACTTAGCGATTCGGAGTCTAGGTGTTTGGACGTATAGTTCTCTGTCTGATTCGTCTTCACTTGCTTCATCAGTTTGAACTGCATAACTAGGGCCTGGTCTGGGATCCTGCTGGTAACTCCGGGTATGTACTCGGCGCGAATCCATATGTGGGATTACCACCGTCTCAAGCTCCGGGTTGTGAAGTGAGTATATGGTAGTTTCTGGATGGTCGCCCAGCACTGCTCCATTGTTAGTCTGCTTAGCTTTCAATTGATAAAAATTTAGTTCATCTTCAGCAAAGCTAACATTCCGGGTTTCGACTATTCGCCCAGTTTCTGGGAACAACACTCTGTACCCTTTAATCCTACATGCGTAGCCTACAAGAACTCCCTTATTAGCTCTGGGATCAAATTTGGTTCGGTGTTGCTTCGGCACACCCACAAAACAAACTGACCCGAATGGTTTAAGGTGACTAATGGAGGGTTTGAACTTTCCGTATTTCTCAAACGGTGTTTTCGTCTGGTTTCTACGGCACACTCTATTCCAATTGTAGGCCGCATAGCGGACGGCTTCTGGCCAAAATTTTACTGGAACCTTACTTGAATTTAGGATCGTGCGGAGGGTATTCCCTATTGTCTGGTTCAACCTCTCTGCTACTCCATTCATTTCAGGCGAATAAATATCGGTAAATTCGTGGGCCACACCATTCGTACGGCAATACTCTTGGAATTGTGAGTTGTCAAACTCCTTACCATTGTCAGTTCTGATAGCTTTGAGCTTAGTTGAAAGGAATCTTTCGGCGCGTTTCACATGATTTAAAAAGGTGGGAAAAGTAGCTGTCTTATCTTTAATCGGATACAGGGCGATTTTCCTTGAGTGATCATCGGTGATACTCAAAAAATACCTCTCTCCTGCATATCCCGTCGTTGAAGCAGGTCCCCACAAATCTAGATGTAAAAGTTCTAGTGGTTTTGTCGACCTAGTTTGGCCGATTGGTTTAAATGTCACCCGTTTAGCTTTATTTAACCTGCAATCCTCGCAAAAAAGTTTGGATGATTTTACCTCCTGAGCACCCCTGACACTTTTATTTGTAAAAGACTGGCTGATTAGTTCAGGGTTCATATGGCCCATTCTGCGGTGCCATCTGCTCAATGCACTGGCAGGTTTTTGATTACTTTTGCTTAGGGTATTTCGTTTCTTTCTAGCTGTAGTTTCATAAGCCTTACCTTTCTTCGATCGAGTTTCTTTCTCGTGTTGGTAAGCTTTCTTTCTCGCAGCTTGTTCTGGGGTTAGCTGCTGTTTTGCATAAAAAATTCCCCCCTGTTTGCGAGCTGTGAAATAACCTTTTCCATCTTTATCGTAAACGTGGAGTTGTCCATTTCCCCCTTCAAAAGTAAATCCATCTTCGTCAAGTAAAGGTAATGAAACTATATTGCGCCTTAAAGATGGTACATACAATGCACGCATAAGCGTAATGGCGCGTTTCTCGCCCTTACAGAGTAGGTCGACTGGCCCTCTTTGCTTGATAGGGATAGGCTTTCCCCTAGTAGCAACTGCTAGGCTCCTGTCATTTACATCCTCAAGGGGTCCATCAAATAGGAATTTATCCTTACAAAAATGATGGGTTGCCGCTGAGTCGACGACCCAGTCACCTGGATTACTGTGAGATGTAAATAGGGCTTCTACAGTATAATGGCTCTGGGGTTTTTCATTATTTGGTGAGTTTCGCCGGAACGAGCGTTTAGATTTTCTACGCCCCGGTGATTTCCCACTTGGGTATTTCCCAAAATGGACTTGTTTGTTGGGAGAAGGGCTTCTCGATGGAGTTTTCGGTCGGAAATTGTCTTTATTCCAACTTCGAGAATTATGCCGACCCGAAAAGGGGTTCTGCGTTTCGCAAGTAGCGTTTTCACGCTTATCCTGTCTCTGCACGCTAATTCGGGTTTCTTCGGCGACTAGTTCAGTTAGAATGGCTTCAAATTTAAATTCCGCATCTTTCCAACGAAGTATAGTTTGCACTAAGTGATCAAACTCCGATGGTAAGTACCGGATTAGCTGGAAACAGAGGTAAGTCTCATTTATTTCTTGGTTTATTCCCTTTAGGCTTTCGTTTAACTTGCGGATTCGTGCCGCAAACATGTTAATTTTCTCGTTAGCGTAGGGCTTACAATTAACCAGTTCGGTAAATAACTGCATATGCCTACTACGACTGTCAGGCTGAAAATGCCTATTTAGGGTTGACCATGTGTCCTGGGGGGTGGTACAATGTTCCACGACCGACTTAAACGCAGGGGATAGATTTAAAAAGATTGTAGATAAAGCGAGTCGGGTTCTTCTTTCAAAGTCCCTTACCTCAGCTAAATTTTCCGCACTTGCTATCGGTTTAGTTTCGCGGTTATTCACAATGTCCCACGCATTAAGGGATATTAGTACAAATTTAATATCTGCGACCCAGGTATGGAAATTTTCTTCGGTCAATTTATCTATAGCCATATGGGGTTGTAAAGAGGCCATGTTTTAAGTTACAAATACAGTATGTAAATCTATATATATATATAAGCATATAAAAAAAATGCAAGACAGTATTTAAAACACTAAATATTATATATATATATACAAATAGGCCCCCCCCCCAAATATAGAATTTCATAAATTCAGGGCCTTTACCTTTTGTTTATCCCTTCGACGCTTATCTTCTCACATATCACAAAGCTTTCGCGTTGTGCTCTGCTATTTTAGATCAAAGTCACCCTTAAGTAAAAAGTAGTTGTTTACAACTTAACTTTAGGGCCTGGGGCCCATAACCAAAATGTTACGGAATTGAGCCGCTAGAACCTGGCGGCTCTTCCAACCAAAGTTAGTTAAGATTTGGGGGCAGGAATGCCCCAAACTTTACTGATAGCTAATAGTGCAGAGTCGTACTGGCTAGCAGGGAAGGTTGGACTCTTAATCTTTAGATATAGTCAGAGCAACGCTAGCTAGCTTTGTTGTGTGATATGCAAGATGTTAAAAAGACGTACGAAGGTTTAGGTAAAATAACAAATACATTTATTTAGTAAAACGACATTAAAGTGTCTTGTTTACAGACGCACTACACAGCTCGTAGTGTTATCCTAAAAAGTTGGCTTTGTCGTGTTCTTACCGAGGTGTAGAAAAATAAAAGAAAAATAACTCACAGGTGGTCGAGGCAAAGCTTTGCCATCGTGGTAAGAAAACACTTAAGGTAGATAGCGCCTTCCTGGCACAAAAACTATCCCGTGGCTACCTGCGGGCATGCAAGGTCGAGACGACTAGAGCATCAGTGCACTGCTGGCAAGTTGGTCGCCGCTTCCTAATACGGGTCCTCGGTAGAGCCTGGCTCGGTAAAATCGCTTCTCAGCAACTATCACTCAACCACACCGTCTAATACCACAGCGAATACTACATCCAATACCACGTCGAATACACCGTCTCAACTGCTATTTTTGGTGCAACTGGAGTGCCTTGTCAAAATTGATTTAACTCCAGTATCAAGGTGCGGGATTTCACTGGTAGCTATCATCAGTGAGACACGTAACAAGTTACGTGTTATTTAAAATCAGTGCTTAGAGATAAAAGTTACAATTACATGAAGAAATTAATTACGTAGTGAGAACAAATTATTAGCGTAATGGAGACGCTAGCGACAGGAGCTGCGAGCGAGAAGTCCCGCCCGCTCTGAGACAGAACGGGAGGGGGGGAGGGAGAGCGACTAGAGTGAATCATCCTGTCCTGGGTTCGATCCCAGGTCAGAACAGAAAAATTCGCAGGTGATTCTGACAATGTCAATTATTTTTAGTTGCATTTCTCCAGGAGCACGAAGTACTTCGGCGATGTTTTTAAGTAAATTTAGGATATCCGAGATAGAGAAGATCTGTGTTATTTCTTTAATAATTTTAGCGATTTCCGCGAAATCAGAGAGACCGCTGTTATTTTCGTTGACTGGGATATTGTTATTACCTTTTGTAGGCTGAGCGTTGTGTTTAGATATTGGTTTTTCAATGGTTATTTTCCTTTTAGGGGCATTCCTAACGTATTGATTAATATTGGGGTCAGTGTGGGTATTGTAGTCACACGAAGCATTTTCCACTGGGCTAGCCGGGAAGTTAGTATTACTAGCAGAGTTATTGCCCTTGTTCCAAGCCGAAACGGCCGGAATAGGAGCAGGAATAAAATTAGTAGCAGGTTGGGGGTTAGTTCTAGTAGGATTTTTAGGATTAGATTTATTAGCTATGTATTTAGGGTGCCTTTCACAACCGGTGAAATTAGCTGTGTGGTTTCCCCCACAGTTAGCACAACGAAATTTAGAAGGGTTATCGTGAATGGGACAGAAGCGGGCCTGATGGTCACCGCTGCAGAGTAAACATTTGGTGGTTAATTTGCAGGTAGTGCTCGAATGCCCAAACCTTTGACAGTTATAGCATTGAGCAAAACCTGAATTTACAAAGTTAGTGATTTTAATTTTGAGAAAATTAATATGTGTTAATTTATCTAGGTTGTCGTTATTGGGAGAGGGTTTTAGTGAGGCCATAAAGAGTGGCAGAGTAGTGTTAGTCTTTTTATTAGTAAGAAAGGCTATTTTAATGGGGACTATGCCCAAGTTGGTCAAAGCTTCGTGGATATCGTTACGATCAGTGTTGGCAGGCAGTCCTCTAATAAGTATTTTCTTAGGTCTCTCAGACCTCGGATCAACCGTTCTTAGCGGAATGTTGTTATCAGTTAAGTATTTAATAGTGTCTTTGTATCTGTCAGTGTCGTTGAAAGTTATGTGTATTAGGCTGCCGGCCATAACTGGCTCGGCGTCGGGATAAATAGTTTTGATAACTTGCATAGTAGTTTTGTAGCTGTTACCAGCTTCAAAATAAATGTGATGTTTTTTATCGTTAACTACGGGGGCGGCAGCTTCCTGCGTCTCCATTATTTCACAATTTTGTTCAGTTAGTTCAGCATTTTCTGAACAGGTAGCCGCGATTTTATTTCGCGAGACTGGAGTTTCCTCTTCGTCTCGCGAACGTTTAGCGTTGTTTTTAGTTATGACTTTAATATTATCATCATTAACTATGTAAAAAGCTAGGTCGTGTTTGTTTAGGGAATTGTTAATACTAACAGTGAAGTTTCTAACATATAAAGAAAATAAACTGTTCTTAAGGAACTCGTTAATATCTCTGTCACTATTGTTAAGCACTGATTTTAAATGAATAAAGGTAGGTCTCACCCAGTAGATGTCTTCAAAAGTGGCGTTGTTAGCAGTCTTCGTCAGACGTTTGGTGAATTTCTTCACAGTGTTGAAGTATGGCCATGTTCCATCGTAATTTCTTTCAAAAGTGTCCTTGATTGTAGCGGCAAGGGAGTGTAGGTTTTCACGGTCGAATTCTTCGTAAGGAATAAAGGTTCTAGGATGAGTTCGAAATTTTTCTTGAATAGCTATAGCAGCCAAGTACGGGTCATCAGGATTAGGAAGTCCGTAGGGATTAGTAGACATTTCCTCTTTGCTCTGTGCATTCTTGTTGGCCCCACGTGGCCTGTTGTTTCTTTTCTTTCGAGTAGCACTCGTAAAGTTGCTTGACGGCGATTTCAAGAAGTCAGCCTTCCTATCCGGGGAGTTGGTGCGCTGGCTCGCGCAGTCATCAGAGTCACTTTCAGGATTGCGAAAAAGTCGTCCAGCAAGGCTTGTGCCCGACTGTTCGGCTACATCCGCCTGGTCATTCATGTACAAGCTTAAAAGCCCTACAGAATCACCCGACAAAACGTACCCGAAAAAGTACGAGCAGTAAAGCTTGTGGCAGTAGAGCTACAGCACGTGGGAAACCACGTGTGTATCGGCGCTAGGCTTAACTGAGCAGTGGCAGCGCACGTCTGAACACCTCCGTGTCCAGCGAATGAATGAATGAAATGTGAATACACCGTCTAAGTGAACGGGCTGGGTATTTATACCGGCGTCGACCGCCGCGCTCCCTCGTGGCAGGAGAATAGCAAAGTTAATTATGCTAATTTTACGTGATGTGCGTTGACGTCATTCTTAACTGATGGTATGGCGTCATCGTTGGATGAATGACGTCGTTAGGCTGGCATATCGCTGGTCATGACGCAACTGGCGTCTGACGATGCTTACACATTGCTGTGGAGGTGGGAAATGATGTAAACACATCGCTCCTGCTACGTGGCTGGAAGGTTAGGGGAAGAAGAGGAAAGCTAATCGGGATTTTCCCTAACAAAAATTAGGGAATTAATAATTTAAATAGTGATAAGATATCTAAAAATCTCAATCCAATCCCATTTAAGTTTTTGGTAATTTCCTTTCTAGTAGCACTTAATCTGGAAAAATAGACACCTGTCATTCATCTAAAGCTGCTATTCATATAAAACTAAATATCGCATTTCCATTGTGAAACAGAAACCTAAATAATTTAGAAGTAAAGTATATAAGGTATGTTGTGAATTCTGGTACATGACTGTAATGATTTATCTAAAATAATGGTTTTGTAACTGGGGTTTGTGGATCCTGTGGGTTCATCAGATAACAGTATTGGGTCTGCAGGTGATAGGTCTTCAACCAGAAGCTTTATCGTAGATTTCTTTAGGAATTAAACATTGTTTAGAAAGTTCAGTAAAGAATTGGCTATTTTTTTCAGATGGTAATTTGTTTAGAAAATTTGGTAAACAATGGGCTATTTTATCAGATGTTATATTTGCTTAGGTATTATTTGAAGCTTCTTTGAGAATTGCTGCAATTCAAATTTTTTTTTTTTAAAGTTACCAAAAGTATTTATTGCTTAGAAATGCCATATCTCTTTCTATTAGCCTTTTCTTTTTATTCCTCTGCGAGTTGATTTGATCTCAGACATATAAATATTTTTAAAAATGGAATTACCACACTGAATTAATGCTAAATAGGATTCGAAAGTCATATCAAAGTGATATTAATTGGTGTTGTAAAACAACATTATTAATCTACCTGGATTAATAATGCTTGGTTAATGCATAATTATTATGTATTTGTTTGTATCTTAATATTTTAATGACAGAATTTTATTGTAAAATACACTAAATAGCTATATATCAAAGTTATTTATTATTCATAGTAATTTGTTAATTATTGATTTTAAAAAACTGACAGTTGAAAATTGAGGGTCCACTGACATATTTATTAGAGGGTGTGTGTTTTCAAAGATTTTGTAAAGATCACTATGTATTTGAAATTTAAAAAAAAATTCTATGAGCTATAATTCTGTGACTGACTTTAAAATACATTTTGTCTTTCTTTTCTAGTATTCAATGTATGAATTCACGCCAGAACCTATGTGGTATCGAGTTTCTTGGTTAATGCAGAAAACTATCGATAACCATGATCGAGACGAAAAGAAAGTTAAATAATATCATGTTTTGTTTGAAGATTTTTTTTTGTATTCTTGATTTCTGTTTTTACAAATTTTATTGTATAACCTCATGTTTCTTTTCTATAACATTTCTCTGTGATACGTTTATTCTCAAGTACTTCTAAGTAGTTGTTTTCTATGTTTTTATTTGTGATATTTATTTTATATGCTGGCATATTTTTGAGCTGTTTTGTGTATAATTATGGATTGTATGGTTTTTGGAATAAATTTTTTTTCTATGAATCATGTCTCTTTTACCAAGAATTCTTGAATTTATTTCTGCGAAACTGGAAAAAGAAATTCAGCCTCTTAATGGTATGTTGACTTTTGTAGCATTTGGTTAGTAAAATAAATTTTATTTTCCACGTGAGCCATTGTTTTTGGTATAAGTAAAATACTAACATTCTGTTCTCTCTGACATACACATACATATCAAAAAGGAAAAGGTCTTGAATCTTGAACAGTGTCAGATAAATATCACTTTGTAGGTCTTGCAGTCTTGCATTGGTATTAAATGCAGAATAAATCACCCATTTAATAATTGAAGTTAAATTCTCATACATTCTGAAATAAAGATTTTGATTATTTTTCAACACGCATTGGAACCACAAAAAGTTTAAAACATTGAAAATTCTTAAAATGGAAGATCAAATTTACATGCTGAATTAATTTGATGGAAATTTGCATACATGAATGCTTCCTTAGGATGTTTATGAAAAATTATTTACAGGTTGTGATCCTAATGAATTATTATTAATGTCTAAACTTTGGAAATTAAACATATTTTACATCATTTTTCAGGTCCTAAAAAAAAATGCTATTTCAGGTCCTTAAAATGTCCATAAGAACTCCTTATTTTTGGTTTCTAAAAATTTGCACAAACCGTGTTATCGATGCCATTATTATTCTTTTTATGATTAATTGAAATGTAAGTGTATATATAACCACTTTGCTATGTAATAGTTCTTATGCTGTATATAACATTTAAAAATTTTTCAATAGCAAATTTTTTTCCCTTTATGTATTTTGGTTTAAGGAGTTACTTTGCGACATTTAAATGCTAATAAGTGATATTTGTACAAATGAACTAATATACTAATAAGTGTTCAGATTTTATCTTTTATATTACACTTTAATCTGAATTTGTGCCAGTAGTAAATCCAACATATATGTACCCCTTTTTTTTAAATTTAATACGATTGATTTTTGATTATTTGTTTACATGAACTCAAATTGTTGATCAGTGAGTGATATGAAATAATAGTGAATAAATGTCGTTTTATAAATTGACACAGTGAAAGGCAATACTTGCCGTCATTTGCAGTGTAGCCTTAAAAGTAGTAGAAACAGCTTTAACACTTTCATACTTTTTATTTCCAAGATATCAGTGGGATTATGAATGTAATTAAAGTGTTAGGTGTAAATTTAAGTGTTTTAGTGTTTTATTAATACATATGCTGTCATAGTTTGAAAATATTTGGTTCATTCTATAGTTATGATTTTCTCTTGGCATTTTGCTTAGTCATTACCCATCTCAATAGCCACAACCCATTACTATTTTGCAATTTAGTTGCTTTCTATAGCATTCTGGCAGTGCTACAACAGTTTAATCTGCTTTTATAAAACTGAAGTGAATTGTTCTTTAAAAGCATTTATATGGACTATTACTAGTTCTGTTTAAATTGTCTGAGAGAATATTTGAGATTAACACACACAGTATCTTAATTAACTATAATAAACCTATTTGCTTGTCAGCTATATTTGAATTCATTAGGGGAATTAACTCATTGTCTTAATTCGTCATTTAAGTATGTTAATTCTTAAATTTCGTGATGCCTGATTCTTTTATGACAGCAGCACCTTGCTTATTGGGGAGGGGGAGAACAATACATTTTGTTGATGAACAGCTCTTTTGACCTTATTCCAAAATCTTAACTCATCCTATTAATCAATCAATCCCTCTCTCTGCATCGATCTTCTTTCCCCCATAAAATTATCACCATCTCAGAGTGTTTCAATCAAAGTGAGATTAGCATTTTAATTTACATATAACTGAATTATTTTTTATGCAAAGTCCTTAACATTTTTCTTATATGTATTGAATCTAATAATTCTTAAGAATAAATTCTGTCTTCTGGTTCAATTTATTTATAGATACTTTAAAGCTGATTTTCAATAAGAAATTCACTTTTCCTGACAATATTGTGCCTGATCAATTCGCCATAGCTCATATTTTGCATAACAGCAGCGCTTAATGTGGAGAGTATCCCCGATTGGATTCTTGTTAGAAATATTTTGAAGTTCTACAACATAACTAAATTGTTTTATATACATGTTTTATCTATGAAGTAATCCATTTTTGTTTAAAATAATTATTAAAAAAATTATAAGTTTTTTATAAAACACTAGGAACGTTTTAGTTTTTAATAGTGAGGAATTATGATGACACATGAAAATGAATTCCCTACCCATCAGTCAAATTGTATACCAGTGGCAAAATAGTTCCTTTTGGTAGCAACAGATGGCAGCAGTACCGAATTTAAACGAAAATGAAATAGTATTTCTTAAAATCATGAGATGGCAGCACTATTTTAGTTTAAAAAAACTACAACTATGAAACGCATTATTTGAGAGGCAAAGAAGTTATGGTTTATATCCCCACCAATCAGCTGAAAGAATAGATAGTAAAGGCAGAAAGTTTTAGCAGTATGATATGCTTAGATAAATATCGAATTTAATATTGCATCAAATTACGATCACTTAGGTATAGTTAAAATCTGATTTGATGATTCTATAACAAATATTGTAACATGATTCTATTCAAACCCTTCTTGAACGAACTGTTTGCAGTTTTGCTCTCGTGAGAGAGCGTAATACCGCTCAAATGACCCTTCTACTTTTGTAGCACCAATGCACTAGACCAGTGGTCGGCAAACTCATTTGTCAACAGAGCCAAATGTCAAAAGTACAACGACTGAAATATCTTTTGAGAGCCAAATTTTTTAAACTTAAACTATATAGGTAGGTGCATTGTTATTAATTTAATTAGGATACTCCAAAGCTGGCCTTTGTTAAAAACGTCCTCAATCTGAATAAGGTACGTTCGCTGAAGTCGACCCCTTCCAACTCTGCCATCCACACTCGTCTTGTATACTTATTTCGTCTATCTCCTTTCGTTCATCCTCTCTGTACGTCCAAACAATCTCAAGATACCTTTCTCAATCCTCGACACTACATCTATCACTCCACAGCGCTCCCTAACATTAACTTAATAAACTGTACTTAAAGTTTTTTTAAGTCTTAGTTAAACTATAGGTACGTTGAATAAAACTTGATACCATACTTAATATCGATATTATTTATTGATAAAATTAAATTGTAAAGTATCCATAAAATTGAATCATGACAATGACAGACAAACACAATATGAACAATGGCTTCGCATCTCCTTGGAAAGTTTGGGTAAGTCAAGTTTGTATGTTGTTTTTTTATTTTAGGCACGATTCGAGGTTCTCATCAATAAGATGAATTCTCAATGTACTCTTGATAAGGTTCATTCTTGAAAATGATTGTTCGTATGAATATGTAGACCCGAATAAGAAAGAACAGCAAACACTAGTTTTTCCAGCTGATTATTTGAGTCAGCAATACTATTCTAGGTGTTAAAAATCATATCTTCCTTCTCCAGATCTTTCAAAGCGTGCTGTGAACTAAGTTCACATTTGTTTATCTCCAATATTTCTATATAAGCACAAAGACGTTCAAATTTCGAACTCCACATTTCTTTGTTTTTCAAATCCAGTAACTGCATTTCAAAGTTTCTAATGTCAATATTAAAGGGTTTGGTTTGGTCTGGGAGCGCTACGTCATTTTTTGCTACACGCGGACTAAGTAGACCGGGACCTACTGCTTAAAGCCGATTCCGAACTGCTTCAAACATCCATGCCGACTGTGGGACTCGAACCCACAGACTCTGGTACCGAAGGCCAGCGCCCTACCCATTCGGCCATCGCCCGGCTCAATATTAAAGGGAGAAAAATTTAATTCTGTTACAGTAGCATTAAGAGGTTTTTAACAGAAGCTAACGCCTCTTTGCTGTTTCTGACTTCCTGAAACCTGTCGAGAAAAAGCTTCCCTAATATTTAAAAGTGTTGTTTTGAAATAGAAAATGTCAATATCAAAATTATTTTTTTGGTGATGTTTCAACAGGCTTGGAAAGTGAATCTAAGTTTCTCTATCAAAATCTTGAGTAAAAAGAGATAATTTGTTTTTGAATGAAATAACTTCTAACATCGAAAAAATTGTGCATCCTTTCCCCTCTGGTTTACGATTTAGCTGATCTAGATGAGACGTAACGTCTCCCATGAAATAAAATTTCTGGATCCACTGATCGTTCGTTAGTTCTGGTTAGTGAACACCCTTCTCAATGAGAAATGCTTTAATTTCTGTTTTTTAAGAAAGGGAAACGTTTCCTCTTGAAAATCAACATACTTTGTTATACAGCAGCAGATCTGCGTACTCACTCTCCATTTCAACTAAAAATTCTTTAAATTGGCGATGATTAAGAGCTTCAGCTATAATGGAGTTGATAATCTTAATCACCAATTTCATAACTTTGCAAATTTCTTCTGAAAATGTCGGCGCACAAAGCACATCTAGATGAATGATGCAATGGTAATGGACTCTTTCTCTCAAAATAGCAACAAACCCGTTTCTAACGCCGGTCATACTTTTCGCTCCATCTGTTGAAATTGAGACAATTTTATCGAGTAGAATATGAATTTTTTCAATACACTCAATTACAGCATTTTCTAAATCCTCTCCACGTGTTTGACCTTTGAGTGACAATAATTCTAAATGTTCTTCTTTAGAACCTGTAGATGGAATAAATCGTATAAAAAGGGAAATTAGCGCTGTATCATTTATGTCACAAGACTCGTCAACTGCTATTGATAAAACTAAAACCAATTTAAGATTTTTGACTTGCTGGTTGGTTATATTCGAAGACCATTTTGTCTAGTCTAGTGTTTTCTACCGGGAGACGCTCTCAGAAGTAATACATTGTAAAACACGATGCAAAGATACGACTTGACGATACGCGTTGACATTTAATCTTGATGGAAATGTTTTCTCATTAAGTCGCTTCATAGTACTCGCCTAAAGATAAAGACACATAAACACCAAGTATTTAAAAATAGAAATAAGAAAACCAGTCATCAGGAAGTTTCAATCGCACTGTACGTGTGCGCCCGCACGTGGTATTTTGTGGAAGAGCCACACTCAGGGGGCCAAAGAGCCACATGTGGCTCTTTGGCCCCTTCAGTGTGGCTCTTCCACAAAATACCACATGTGATTGAAACTTCGTGATGACTGGTTTTCTCATTTCTGTTTTTACATACTTACTTGGTGTTTATGGACCTTTAACTTTACCCCCACCAGCGACACTTTCCCCTCCACTCGCTGTCGTTCGGTTGGGCCTCTGGATAAGCAGCGCGGGGGAGGCCGTTACCTTCGAAATCCGAAAATCTTCAATACCAAAGGTCACGGAGAGACGAGCGCGATTCATGCAGCCAGTAGTCTCATTGTGCACAGGCCCCAACGGACTCACCAACGTGGGACAGCATCTCCCCGTTTGTTTTTAGATGTGTGGGAAGCAATAACCACCCACTCTTCTCACTCTGCATTTACACAGTCGTGAACGAGGAGGGTCGAATAGCGGGGAAGAGTGAAAAATGGGTGTGTAAACGGAACCCTTGCAGATAACCCCGCTATTCTCCTCCCCAATCGTGGCGCTCGCTTCGGGAGCGGTTTTTGAAGCCCGAGTCAAAAGGACGAGTTCCACGTCTCCCCCACGTTGGGGGGGGGAAACCACGTTGGGGAGCGGTTTATCTGGCCCGAGTCTATGGCGACGGGGAGGGGGTCAAAGGGGTGAATGGCGTCGGGAAGTTGCGAGAGGCGGGAATGTGAGACTGGTCATTCGGGTCGATTAGTCACGCTCCTGGAGCGTGACTGATGCTTCGCGAATGGACGAGGGGTGGCTGATTCGCGGCTGTGTAAATGCTGGGAAAGATAAGGGGCTTCCTTTCGACCTCTTCTACTTGGCCACCTGCACCACAGAGTGTCCAAGGATGGGGAACGAGAGAGAAAACGAGAGGGGGTTCGCTTGAGACAATTTGAGCCCCCCAGAATCGGTGTGTGGGAGGAGAAAGGACGATGACCCTGAGTGGAGAGAGAGTCTCTCAAGAAAGCAATCTGATCGGTTGATTTTTACTGTTATATTTTTAGGTTCGATTCCGGTACGAGCAAACTGTCCGGGTGAAATTCTGAGCAAAAACCGAAGGAGAGTTAGATCTCTCAGTGAAAGACCGTGGATGGTCTTAGTTAAGCAATTATCTCAATAAATTATTACTATTATTAACTAATTTCGCTTAAATAGCCGTTTATTACGAGTTTTCGCCGAAAAGTAGTAAAAAAATTATTTTCGCATTTATTCGCTCATATCGGCAAATTTCGCATTTATTCGCATCTGTTTCGTAAATACGAAAATCACGTATCCCTAGTTAACAGTTGCAATACAAATCTGTATTTGCATAAAAAAAAATATGAAAAGGACTTATAAAAGTGGCTCCGCAAAAAGGCAGGAAAAAAGAAGGAAATATGCTGAAGCAAAAGAGGGTTCTTTTTGTATGTCTTCCTGGTTAACCCAGCAACCCACCGAAGATACAGAATGCATGAACAGAAGAAACAAGAGGTGGGAAAGAATTTTTTTTTTTAAATGTAAGGCTACAGGTACCTTAGTTTAGATAGTAATTTAAAGTAACCGGTGTTAAATTTATATTTATAATTTAATACTTATGGTGATAAAAATAAATAAATAAATAAACCTAATTCAGTGAAGTCTCCTACAGTGCGATGTTTTTATAACTCGATTTCCATAAAATGCGGAGCGGAAATTGTGACAGCTGTCCTATAACGCGGTCTCCTTATAACGCGTTTTTCGTACAAGAACATTCCAACAACTCAAATGGCTTGAAAAATTTATCTATGGCAGCACTTATTTGATGAGTTAAATTTTCGTAGTTGACATTTATGGGGTATTCCCCTGTTTATCAATTCCAGTTATAGGGGAATTTCCCTCAAAATGAGCAAACAATAAAGTATTACTCTCTTTTAATTTATTCTAAGATTGTCTTTAAATCTGTTCAGACGTATCTAATATATAAAAATGAATGTTTGTATCTCTGTAATTGTATAGAAATCCACAGTTTAGGAGCAACGATCGTGAAATTTTACATACAGGCGTCTTTAAAAACAGCCGAGGGTCTGAAGAACTTCAAAAATCGAAATTAATTACCGTTGATTTTTAATTAATAAAAAACCAAAAATTTTGAAACTAAATGTAAGATGTTACACTTTGTGGAATCACCACTCTGAATATGGCGTCCACGTTAGGCTTAGCTGGCAAACAGCGAGCGAAAAGATAAAAATAAATAAAATCAAAAAGTTTCAAGTTATATATTAAACCAGAATAATAAATGAAAATAATAATCTTTCAAGTCAGATTTTATACTCTAAAATAAATCGGATCCAACGGCATATTGACACTATCACACGCGATGGAAAATTCGAATCAACCACGCTAAGTGTCACAAGATCATTTTTAATCGCTACTGCAACCCCCCTCGCTTATGTCTTTGTGTCTATTGAAGAGTTAAAGACTAAGCTTCTATCCTGCTAACTTATTTCTAACTTAAAACTCCTCTTACTCCATAAATACATGTATATTCACCAACCCATAGCAACTTTCCAGTAATTTTAATACAAATATTCTCCTATTTACACAATACACCAGCATGTTATTGTGGCGCATTCGGTAAGAGCGTTAATTTACTATACAACATGACGCGGGTTCGTATACGGATTGTACAGATTTTGCTAAACCTGTATTTTCAGCTTTTTTATGGAGGCTTTTTTGTTTCAGCTTTTATTTTATTATTTTTTAAATTATTATCATTATTATTTTTATTTATTATTTTTTTTAATTATTTTTATTTTATTTTATTATTTTAAAAATTATTATTTTTATTTTATTTTATTTTTCATATTATTAATGTGTATAACATTTCGTATACTTTTTTTTCTATGTTATTTATACTGTGTTTATTTTTTTAATGGATTTTGGTAGGTTTATTATAAATTTATGTATTTTATGTTTTACTTTTCAGGAATTTTTGCTCCAATGATAAAGGCTAAATCTTTTCTATGTTATTTATACTGTATTTAGTTTTCAAATTGATTTTGGTTAACAAACATTCGACAATTTGACATTTTTACTTTTCAGCTTTACTTTCCTAAAGACAATTTGACATTTTTCCTTTTCAGCTTTTAGTGGTTTATTATAAATGTATATATTTTATTCTTTACTTTTCAGGGTTTTTTTGCTCCAATGATGAAACGTTAAATCTAGCTGAATTCTGAAGATATTATTGTAAATTTATGGTTTTTTATGTTGGGTTTTCTTTTTATTCATGTGTATAACATTTCACATGCTTTTTATTCTATGATATTTATACTGTGTTTAGTTTTTAAATTGATTTTGGTTAACAAACATTCTTAAAATCCCGGGCAACGCCGGATAAATTATCACCTGTGTAGGTTGATAATTTATAAATTTTAAAACTGTTACCACATGTATATTTACAGATCCACAAGAACTTTCCAATATTTTTAATTAATAAATAACCAACAACTCTAGATTCACAAGCGTACAGTAGATGGCGCCACTATTTTAATTTTTTGTGTGTCTATTTCGTTGTTATGTGACGATAAATTTATTTAAAGTACCAGATAAAGAAATCACATGATCAGCGTTTAATAAATTAAATTGTAAAAATTAATCTTTAAAAATTCACCAAAAATTAGAAAATGGAGGTAAAGATGCGAAAAGAATTTCATTTTAAAGGAATTTTTATGATCTTTTTCGTGATATAAATTTTACAACCCTCAAATTATTATTTTAAATGCAAACTTGAAAAAAGTTACAAAAACAGATTAAAAATTTAATTTAAAAAAATCTAAGAAGAATTTTTAAAAAATCTTTCTTAGTGCACCCCTACATTATAAGAAGAATCGCCATGCAAAATTTCAGTCCTTTAGGCTATGTACACATGAGAGCGTTGCAACGCGCGCTCTGGGGCAGTTGACTACTGTTTTTTGACAGGCATATTTCTATTTTTTTACAAAGTGCAGAATAAATAAGATATATATGAAATACATGAATTTTTCAAAATGAACTTATGCGAAATTTTCAAATGTTATTATTTTTAATTTTTTTTAAACATTTGAATTAAAATAAGGGAGTTTGATGTTACATGAAAGATACGCAACTTCGTGCCCAATATGCTAATGTATATTTTTTATTTTATGATTTATGTATTTTATTATTTTTCTGATATAGAACCACAATAATACATTCCCTGAGTACATTATAAATTTACATTTCTTTAAATTTTCTCTCCCCTTTCTATCTACAGATGATATTTTTTGAATGTAATATTTTTATGAATGTTTTTCGTGATATAAATTTTACAACCCTCAAATTATTATTTTAAATGCAAACTTGAAAAAAGTTACAAAAACAGATTAAAAATTTAATTTAAAAAAATCTAAGAAGAATTTTTCAAAAATCTTTCTTAGTGCACCCCTACATTATAAGAAGAATCGCCATGCAAAATTTCAGTCCTTTAGGTTCAACGGTTTGGTCTGTACTTTGTATGTCAGTCAGTCAATCAGTCAGTTAGTCAGTTACGGAACTGTTTTATATATATATAGATTTTTATTACTATCTCTATATCGTAACGTTAACTTCATGCGCACACATTATTTTTAACTGGCATTCAATTGGCTGTTAAAACTTTATATTTACATCATATTTAAAAGAAGTAGGGTGTAAATTGTAGGGTGGAAAGTTGGTAAAATTAAAATTTTGTGCAATGTATTTTAATTTCTCGATTAAAAGTAGTTTTTTTCTAAAAATCAATTTATTTCGCCTGAAAAGCTAAATATTTTATGCACGCGGTTTATATTATTATTACTATCTTTATATCGTAACGTTAACTTCATGCGCGAGCATTATTTTCTTATGCTTTTTTTATTATTATCATCTTTATAATAGCTTTATTTTCATATGGTTTTAAGCAACTATCGTTGTTATTCATATTATGTTGGTTTTTTATTAATTAAAAATTAAGGGTAATTAATTTCGATTCCGGAAGTTCTTATCTTTATTTTCATATGCTTTTTCATTTACGAATTATTCAAATGTTGGTTAAAAAACTTTTGCGCAATTTATATATTTGTGTGTGTTTAATTATTGAAATTAATAAATTTATATTTCTGGAGAGGATGTTTCAGATTTTAGTGGTACTATGATGAAAGGCTGAATATACCAAAATTCTGAGGAGTTTATTATGGAGAGAAAAGGAATTTAATATGTAGAGGATGTTTATAGGAGTTAAATGTGGAGAGGAGTTGAATGGTTTGCAGCCCTCAATCAAACACTTCATTTTTTTAAGAGGCAACGCTGCAGTCATATCATTGTTCTATTGGAAATTTCTGCTGAACCTGTAATTGCAGCTTTTTTTTACCCCAATGATGAAAGGCTAATTCTAGCTGAATTCTGAGGAGTTTATTATAAATTTATATATTTATAGATTTCACAAGGTTTTTTTTCTATGTTATTTATACTGTGCTTAGTTTTAAATTAATTTTGGTTAACAAACATTAGAGAATTTGACATTTTTTCTTTTCAGATTTTAGTATTAAAATGATGAAAGGCTGAAATTCTGAGACGTGTATAACATTTCACATATATTTTTTATGTTATTTATACTGTGTTAATTTTTAAATTGATTTTGGTTAACAACAAACATTCTTAAAATCCCGGGCATCGTCGGGTACTTCAGCTAGTTAATTATAATTACAATTTATTTATTTCCGAGATTCTATATAACGTGGTACGAATTTATATAATTTGTATCAATTCTGAGTTTCTTATAACGCGGTTTCCATATAATGCAGCAGTAGTTTCCATATAACGCGGTATAAATTTATCTGATTTATCTTATTTCTATGTTTCTGATAACACGGTTTCCATAGAACGCATTTCCTGATTTGAATTAATTCTGAGTTTCTTATAATATGGTTTCCATATAACGCAGTACGAATTAATCGCGTTATAGGAGAATTAAGTGTAGACTAGTAGTAGTCAATCTGGTCCCTACCGCCCACTAGTGGGCCATAAAGTTACCTGTATTTTTCCAACCAGCTGTAAATCCTACAGGTATTTTATCCATCACTTTGAGAATTGTAATTATATTGTGTTGGTAGCTTTATTATTACTGCCGTTTTGAAAGTAAGAAATTATGTTGTGATTATTCATTGGGGTTAAAAGTATATAAAATAATATAAATTTGTAAATAGAATAAGTAATGCTATTCTATCTACGGCAGTTATAAAATGAAACATTTTTCTAGGTGCCCTGTTTGACATGGCTACAAAGAAGAAACATAGAAAAACGGAAGACGGAAACCGTGAATTTAGAGTTGAATGGACCGAGACTTTCGCGTTTATTCAAAACTGAAATGGCCTTCCGACCTGTCTTTTTTGTAAGGAAAAATTGATTCATAACAAAAAATCAAGTTTAGAGAGAAACTTTATGACTAAACACGTGTCATTTAATAATAAATATTCTGTTGGTGATGCAAGGAAGAAAGCAGTTGAGGAACTTCAGAAGAGTCAAGAAAAATCAAATTCTGTATTTAATTACTGGATGCAATCTTTCAACAATGTTAATATTGCAAGTTTTGTGGTTAGTCAAGAGATTGCTAAGAGAGGAAAACCCTACACAGACGGCGAATACATAAAAAGTTGTTTTATAAATGCATCCGAAGAACTATTCCAGGATTTTAAGAACAAAGAAGATATTCTAAAAAAAATAGAGTTACCATTATCTGCTAAAACAGTGAAAGATAGAACAGCCAAAATGTCTTTGAATATAACCAACCAGCAAGTCGAAGATCTTAAATTGGTTTCAGCTTTATCAATAGCAGTTGACGAGTCTTGTGACATAAATGATACAGCGCAAGTTTCACTTTTTGTACTATTCATTTCATCTACAGGTCCTAAAGAAAAACTTTTAGGATTATTGCCACTCAAAGGTCAAACACGTGGAGAAGATACAGCAATTGCTGTAATTCAGTGCATTGAAAAACATCGTATTCCACTAGATAAAATTGTCTCAATTACAACAGACGGGGCGAAAAGTATGACAGGCGTAAGAAACGGGTTTGTTGCTATTTTGAAAGAAAAATTTAATCACGAGATATTTACATATCATTGCATCATTCATCAAGAAGCGCTTTGTGCGCAGACATTTCCAGAATAAGTTTGCAAAGTTATGGAACTGGTGATTAAGATTATCAACTCCGTTATAGCTAAAGCTCTTGATCATCGCCAATTTAAAGAATTTTTAGTTGAAATAGAGAGCGAGTACGCCAGTTGCGGATTTACCAGCAGGCTGAGTAGGCTGGAGCCTAGGGCGGCAAATTTTAAGGGGCGGCAAATTTAGTTCATAAATTTTTTATTTCGATTTACAAATTAAAAAAAAATTATCATACACACACAAAATACGAATTTCGAAAATTGGAGAGAAATTAAAATATTTAACAAAAATCGAAATATAGTCCTATATACAGTGCTAAATAATAAATATTTCAACATCTCTACATAAACAATTGCTAAACGCTTTATTAATTATACATTAATGATCATGAATTTTTAGAATATCGCAATAGCGATTCGATATTATAGTCGAAATTTAGTTATTTTTACATATTTTCTTCACTGATAACTGCTATATTTCTCCGTGTACCTAATAATCATGAGATCGCCTTACACAATTCAATCTTGATATAATATCGATGGTCTAATCATGATTGCTGCAGCAAGTTTGCAAATTGTCAAATTCAATTTCGGAAAGTTATTTCTTTATGCGTAAAAAATACTGACTAAAATTGACTAATTTTTATTAAATAAAAAACTAGTTCAATATCTTATAGAGATATAGTCTTTTGGTTTAAATTAATCGAATAACTGATATTTGAACGACTGCGACTTGACAATAAAAAGAAGTGTCTGGCTGAATGGATAGCACAAGTGCAGCGCGATCGGGTTACTACGTGAGCCGAAGCGGGGTCCTGATGTATACATACGTTGCGTCGAGGTATTGAGTTCGAGAGTAAGTGAGGCAGATATAGCGTGGCGATACCAACGAGGAATTCACGTCTCCTATTTAGTTCAAAAACAAGAGAAAAGTCCCTTTTGATGTTTGCGCCCTGCAATTTGTAATACTGTATTAATGTTAATATTTCAGGGGACCCATATTTCTAGTTGTGTACTATAATTTCTTGAAGTGTTTCGTGGATTTTGTGATAAGCAAAGTGTGTAAAATATTAAAAAAAATTTTCTTATCATACCTATAAACATCTCTTTTGCTTATATCAGGTAAGTATTTAAAGTCTGAAATCTGAACGAAGGATACTGGTAATTACGTACGAAAAACAAAACTTTTAATTTAATATTGTTTTGTTTCAGTTTTTCAATCAAAAATTGTTAGAATGAGTGGCGGAAGAAAGCGACTTAGTGGAGCTGAGTACAAGAAAAGAGCAAAAATTAAAAGAGAAGAGCAAGAATAAATCATCCGACAGACAGTAAAAATTGACAGTTTTTTTAAAAGTAAAAGTAAAAGCAGTGTTTTGAGCCCGGAAGCTTCAAACATATGTCCTAATACAACACAATCTAAAGAAGATGAGACCGATATATACTCTGCTGTCCCACAACAACCGTTGCCCATTAAACATTCTGATTTTGAAAAAACAGATCTTCATGTTTTTGATAGAGAGGCGAAAGAGGAATCATCTATAAGCCTCACAATTGAAGATATGTCTCAGAATCAGACGTCAAGTAACGTCGAAATACAATCAACCACAAGTCTAAACAAAGATCCAGCGCTGTGGGAAATTAACGATAACTTGCGGGAGATTATCGCAAGGTACGGCTTTGATCAAAACAAATCTTGTGACATCTCTAAAAGTGAAAGAATATATGCTGATCAGCGTCGTTTTCTGCCAGTTAGTATCTTCCAAAGAAAAATGAGAAATAATGAAGTGAAAGACAGAAATTGGCTAGTTTATTCTGAAAGTAAAAAATCTGTGTATTGTGGACCCTGTTTGGCATTTGGCCCATTGGAGTGTAGAACTCATTTTGAGAACGGAGGATTCAATGACTGGAAAAATGCAGATTATCGAGTAGCTCAACATGAAAATTCTGCACGTCATAAATCTAGTGTCCTTAGTTTGAGAGATAGGAATAAAATTGATGGCCGCCTCGATAATCTACTGAAGGTCCAGATTGATGAAGAAATTACTTACTGGAGAAATGTTCTGATGAGAGTTGTAGCCGTCGTGAAGCGACTGTGTGCAAGATGTCTTGTTTTTAGAGGAAAAAATGAAAAGTTCGGAGATCCACATAATGGAAATTATTGTATGGTTTTGGAACTATTAGCAGAATTCGATCCTTTTTTAGCTCGTCATATTGAACGATTTGGCAATCAAGGATCAGGAAGTACCAGTTACTTATCAAAGACCATTTGCGATGAGTTCATTCTCTTAATGGGTGATAAAGTCTTAAAACAGATTACAGACGAGATAAAAAAGGCGAAATATTTTACCCTCATCATTGATTCAACACCAGATATAGCCCATATAGACCAACTTACGCTTGTTATTAGATACGTTTTCGATTCAGGTGAACCATGTGAAAGATTTCTCAAGTTTTTGCCGTCAGTGGGACATAAAGCTGAAGAAATGTTTTCTGCCATTACTTCCGAACTCGAAACACTGGGCATAAATATTAAAGACTGCCGTGGACAATCATATGATAATGCTGCGAATATGTCTAGCATGTACAATGGCTTGCAAGCAAAAATTCGAGACCAAGCCCCTTTCGCCTTTTATGTGCCATGTTCTGCCCATTCTTTGAATTTAGTGGCAACTGCGGCTGCTGAATCGTCTACAGAAGCGTGTCGCTTTTTCATGTTGCTACAGGAAATCTACGTTTTTTTTGTGAGCTCCACACAACGCTGGCAAAAATTAATGACTGAAATTGGAAAAGGAAAAAGCGTTAAAAGGGTAAATCTGACACGTTGGTCAGCTAGAGAGGATGCATGTAAAAGTTTGAAAGAATCTTGGCCTGAAGTTCTTAAAACTTTGCAATCAGTCAACGATGATTGTACCGAAAAGCCTGTAACGCGACAGGAAGCGGCGGGAATACTTTTGAATTTAGAAAAACTGGAAACGGCGGTTATGGTTGTTGTATGGGATGGTTTTTTGGAGAGAATAAACAAAGTGAATGTTCAAATTCAGACTTCTAACATAGATTTAATTACCGTTGCTGATCTTTACGAATCACTCCGTAAGTTTTTCATAGCTGAACGAGAGAATTTCAAGTACTTCGAAGAAAAGGCGATCGAGTTAAGCGTATCGAAAGAATATACAAGAGAGATGAAAAAAAGACAACCAAAAAGAAAAAAAAGATTTGATGAAACACCCGATGAAGATATTGGAATAGCTGCGAGTGATTACTTCAGGGTTAACACGTTTCTCGTTGTCATAGATAGACTCATATCCGAGTTAACAAAACGGCAAGAGGCTTATCACGGATTTAACGAGAAATTTTCATTTCTTACCAAAATGAGTGAGTTGTTACCATCAGTTCTGACGGAAAAAGCCAGTTTTTTAGAAAAAATGTATCCTAATGATTTAGAAACAGACTTAGTTCAGGAATGCGTACACTTTCAAAGCTACCTTTCGTCTGAAAGAATTTCAATAAAACCAATTTCTGGATCATTAAAAAGTCTTCCTGCGAGAACAGAATCTAGGAAACATTTATCCAAACTTGGATATAGTACTTCGTATGGCTCTTTGTACACCAGCGACAAATTGTTCAGGTGAAAGAAGCTTCTCTTGCTTGAAGAGAGTAAAGAACTACCTACGATCGACTTTAAGTCAAGAAAAACTAAACGTTTTAGCTCTCTTGTGCATAGAGTCAGAGCTAATGAACAAGATTTCGTACGAGGATATAATAAATGATTTTGCTTATTCGAAGTCTCGCAAAAAAGTATTGTAATGCTTTTATAATTTAACTTAAATTATAATACTAACAAATAATTAAGAAAAGATATATTTATTGTATTGTTTTTAAACTGTGAGTGTAATAATAAATATTTATCAACGTTCGCCAAATGTATATTTTTTATGTAAGCTTTATTCATATTATGTAAGTATTGTATAGTTTTAAGACATACCTTACCTTACTTTAAAAGTGGTTCATGATTGAGATATTTTTTCTTAAAATAATGTTTTTTGATAATTCTTTGCTGTATAAATAATCAAGGATCTAACACGGTACCATAGTTCTCAATGATACTAACCATACGGGAAAAGTTGATGTAACGAGGATGATGGAGCACAAATCATAAAGTTGGAATTTTATTGATAGAAAATTGATATGATTGTGGACTAAGATATCAAAATTTAGAGGCGGCAAAAATTGAATAGCCTACGGGCGGCAAATCTGTAAATCTGCCACTGGAGTACGCAGATCTTCTGCTGCATAACAAGGTACGTTGGTTATCAAGAGGTTGGTCTTTGAAACGTTTCGCTTCTTTAAAAACAGAAATTCAAGCATTTCTCCTTGAGAAAGGTGTTCACTATCCAGAACTAACGGACGATCAGTGGATCCAAAAATTTTATTTCATGGTAGACGTTACGTCTCATCAGCTAAATCGTAAACTACAGGGGAAAGGAACAATTTTTTTTTCGATATTAGAAGAAGTTATTTCATTCGAAAACAAATTATCTCTTTTGCTCAAGATTTTAAACGACAAACTTTGATTCGCTTTCCGAGCCTGTTGAAACATCGCCAAGGAAATAACTCTGATATTGACATTTGCTATTTCAAAACAACACTTTTAAATATGAGGGAAGCTTTTCTCAACAGGTTTCAGGAAGTCAGAAACAGCAAAGCGACGTTAGCCTTTGTTAAAAAACCTCTTAATGCTACTGTAACATAATTAATTTTTTCTCCCTTTAATATTGACATTGGCAACTTTGAAATGCAGCTGCTGGATTTAAAAAACAAAGAATTGTGGAGCTCGAAATTTAAACATCTTTGTGCTGATCTCGAAATATTGAAGAAAAACAAATGTGACTTAATCCACAACACAAGTAGTCTGCTTTGAAAGACCTGGAGAATGAAGATATGTTGATTTTTAACACCTGGAAAAGTATTCCTGACTCATATAATCAGCTGAAAAAACTAGCGTTTGCTGTTCTTTCCTTATTCGGATCTACATATTCATGCGAACAATCATTTTCAAGCATGAACCTTATCAAGAATAAATTGAGAAGTCGTCTTATTGAGATGGTTTGGACATACAGAGAGGATGAACGAAAGGAGATATACCAAATAAGTATACAAGACGAGTGAGGATGGGAGAGTTGGAAGGGGTCGACCTCAGCGAACGTACCTCAATCAGGTTGAGGACGTTTTTAGCAGAGGTCAGCTTAGGAGTATCCTAATAAACAATGTACCAACCTATATAGTTCAAGTTTTAAAAATTTGGCTCTCAAAGGGAATTTCAATCGTTGTACTGTTGATATTTGGCTCTGTTGACTAATGAGTTTGCCGACCACTGGGTTAGCCGGTGCTGTGTTTCCCCATTGTGCAAACTACAGCTGAAGCCGTATGTGTGAGTTTCCGGAATTCGCTACAGATATCCAGTCACCTATGCCCCAGACTTTCAGCATTAGTTGAGACTCTCTCTCTCTCTTAGCTATTGTGCAGAGCTATCGGCATTTCTCTTCTGAGCCGTTATGCACAGCTAGGTTTCCCGCCAAATACCTAAAATAGTATTTATGGGCCCAGCTTTGAAAAAACCAGTAGGGTTGTGGGCCCGGCATTGAAAAACCTAACACTTTTCAAAAGTACAAAACAGCTTTTTTTTTTTTTTTTCTCTCTAGTCTGTTATTGATAATATGCGATTTTCGATAATTCGAATTTTCGGTATTTCAAATTTTTTTTGTCTCTCCCTTCAAGTTCGAGATATCGAGGTTTGACTATATATATATATATATATCTATATATCTATAAAGGAAGAAGTCCTGACTTATATATATATATACATACACGTATCAACGCCCAGCAAAAGCTGTTGGAGATACAGATATCAAATTTTAGGAGCTTATTACTTTTGTGCTGAAGGCGTCATTTAAGAAGCGATTTTTCAAAATTCGCCCCCCAAGGGGGGAGGGGGGGGCAAAACGTGTTTTTTACATATTCCTTCATATCTCAAAGAAGGATATTGATATCCATAACATTCTTGCTTTAAAATGTAAGTAACATGAATACCTAAAAACCAATTTCAGGATTTTTCAAAATTTGGCCCCCAAGGGGGGGAGGGGGGAAAAACGTGTTTTTACGTGTTTTATCACATTTTCCTTCATATCTCGAAGAAGAAAACAGATATCCATAAGATTCTTGCTTTAAAATGTAAGGAACATAAATACCTAAAAACAAATTTCAGGATTTTTCGAAATTCGGCCCCCATGGGGGGGAGGGGGCAAAACGTATTTTCCCATATTCCCTCATATCTCAAAGAAGGAAATTGATATCCAAAATATTCTTGCTTTAAAATGTAAGGAACTTGATTACCTAAAATCAGTTTCAGGATTTTTTTCAAAATTCGGCCCCAAGGGGGGGAGGGGGGCTAAACGTGATTTTACGTGTTTTTCACATGAAACGGATATCTATAAGATTCTTACCTTAAAATAAAAGGAAACCGAATACCTAAAAATCAGTTCCAGGATTTTTCAAAATTCGGCCCCCCCCAAAGGGGGAGGGGGGGGGGCAAAACGTGTTTTCCTTCATATCTCAAAGAAGGAAATTGATATGTTAAAGATTCTTGCTTTAAAATGTAAGGAACATGAATACCTAAAAACCAATTTCAGGATTTTTCAAAATTCGGCCCAAAAGGGAGGGAGGGGGCAAAACGCATTTTTCCCATATTCCTTCATATCTGAAAGAAAAAAAAACAGATATCCTTAAGATTCTTGCTTTAAAATGTAAGGAACTTGATTACCTAAAATCAGTTTCAGGATTTTTCAAAATTCGCCCCCCCCCCCAAGGGTGAAGGGGGGCAAAACGTGTTTTTCACATATTCCTTCATATGTAAAAAACCGGGTTAAATAATACACCCATACCTCGCTTTACGGCCTAGATACGTTCCGGAAAAGTTGGCCGTAAAGCGAAAAGCCGTATAACGAATCAATTATTTTGATACAAACCCATACAAATTTAATTGGATCTGTTCCAATTTTTTATAAATAATATAGTTTTTAGCTCAGAAAGCATTTTATTCTTTTTATTTCCTAGAAAAATGCTTACATAAAAATAAAAGTACAAAACAATGTAATAATTCAAAAAATAAACATATAAAAAAAATAAAAGAAATCATATGCACATATGTATACATATAATGAAAACCATAAAATAAAATGTTTAAAAACTGTTTTAATGTGATGACGAACATTAACATGAAGAATCACTAAGCTATGATATGCTGCCATCATTACTTTCCGGCATACTAAACAATTAACTGAAGAGTAAATAGTTGGTATTTGGCGCGATAGATGGTAGCGGCTATCTAGAGCATTAATCCGAATAGTCATATCGATTACAAACTATATAAGATCGAGTAATCATATCGAGTACAAAGTAATATAGAAGAAATTCTAAAACAGTTTAATTTATTAATATGCGTATAAAAGAAATATATCCGTTTCCTACTTTGAGATATGAAGGTATATGTGAAAAACACGTAGAACACGTTTAGCCCCACCCTCCCCTCCCCTTGGGGCCGAATTTTGAAAAATCCTGAAATCGGTTTTTAGGTATTCGTGTTCCTTACATTTTAAAGCAAGAATCTTATGGATATTGTTGGGAATTCATCTCTCTCACGCGCATGTCCGGATGTGTTCAAGGGCAGAGAGTCACGTGAACTTTTTGATATCTTTTTATTTTTACTTTGACTCTTGGCATCATGTTCACTCGAGCTCATTGACTCGAGCTCATGACGCGTGATGAATCTTTAGAAATTAATTTCATTTTCTTTTTATAGATTAAATTTTGAAAATGTTGTAACATGGATTAAAACTCTAAAATATCAAGCTTTGAAGTCTTTCTTGAAACATGCTTGGATATTTTACTTGAGATGAATACTTGAACTTAAATAGACTTGAATATGAATTACTATTCGTGATCATACAGATATCAATTTCCTTCTTTGAGATATGAAGGAATATAGAAGATACAAAGTGTAAAATATTAACGGTATTACTATACGGTAACTGTGCTTACCATGTATAGCTGTAACCTAGAGGTTAACTGCTAGACAGACATGTGATGTTGTCAGATTAAGTTAGTGTGGTTGATTTTCATGCGAGTAAGTTTTTTTTTATTTTTAACTCTTTATCAGATTTACTTATATTTCTGAACCGGATTTAAATTTGATTTTTATATTTTCTAAAATGGAAGAATATCTATATCTATAAAGGAAGAAGTCCTGACTTATATATATATATATATATATATATATATATACATACACGTATCAACGCCCAGCAAAAACTATTGGAGATACAGATATCAAATTTTAGGAGCTTATTACTTTTGTGCTGAAGGCGTCATATAGGAAGCGATTTTTCAAAATTCGCCCCCCAAGGGGGGAAGGGGGGAAAAACGTGTTTTTTACATATTCCTTCATATCTCAAAGAAGGAAATTGATATCCATAAGATTCTTGCTTTAAAATGTAAGTAGCATGAATACCTAAAAACCAATTTCAGGATTTTCAAAATTCGGCCCCCCCCCCCAATGGGGGAGGGTTGCAAAATATAGATATATACATACACGTATCAACGCCCAGCAAAAACTATTGGAGATACAGATATCGAATTTTAGGAGCTTATTACTTTTGTGCTGAAGGCGTTATTTAAGAAGCGATTTTTCAAAATTCGCACCCCAAGGGGGGGGAGGGGGGCAAAACGTGTTTTTTACATATTCCTTCATATCTCAAAGAAGGAAATTGATATCCATAAGATTCTTCCTTTAAAATGTAAGTAACATGAATACCTAAAAATCAATTTCAGGATTTTTCAAAATTCGGCCCCCCCAAGGGGGGAGGAGGGGCAAAACGTGTTTTCCTTCATATCTCAAAGAAGGAATATGATATCTTAAAGATTCTTGCCTTAAAATGTTAGGAACATGAATACCTAAAAACCAATTTCAGGGTTTTTCAAAATTCGGCCTCCATGGAGGGGGCAAAACGTATTTTTGTCATATTCCCTCATATCTGAAAGAAAAAAAAACAGATATCCTTAAGATTCTTGCGTTAAAATGTAAGGAACTTTATTACCTAAAATCAGTTTCAGGATTTTTCAAAATTCGCCCCCCAAGGGTGAAGGGGGGTAAAAAGTGTTTTTTACATATTCCTTCATATGTAAAAAACCGGATTAAATAATATACCCATACCTCGCTTTACGGCCTAGATACGTTCCGGAAAAGTTGGCCGTAAAGCGAAAAGCCGTATCTGGTTCAACAAACTGGAATGCAGTTTGTTTCATAAGTTAACAATGAAATGCAATGCATTTCATTCGTTAACTTATGAAATGCATTGCAATTATAAAATACTTGGTAAATGTCTAAATGTAAAAATATAAAGATAAAATATACATGTTATGTTATGTTGTTAGCGAAAGGAGTATAACTAATGTATTTAGTGGTTTGTATTCATGTAATAATGGTAATTTTGAATTTTTTTTTATTTTTAAGTATACTGTATGAAATTGCATGCTATTGAAGTGTTGTACTGTATGAATTAATTTATTAGTAAGGTGTGCTGTAACAAAATTGAGATTAACAAAATTGACTATATTTTGACATTTTTACTTTTCAGCTTTTAGTCGAACAATTATGAAATGCTGAATCTACCAAAATTCTGAGATGAGTGTAACATTTCATGTGTTTTTTTCTATGTTATTTATACTGTGTTTAGTTTTTAAATTGATTTTGATAACATACATACTTAAAATCCTGGGCAACGCCGGGTACTTCAGCTAGTATATATATATATAATTTCATCTACTTTATCCATTTCCGCCTCAAATTGCCTAGTCACGATACAGGTGTATATTTGTTACAGTCGCCAATAAAATTTTATGTTCTCTGTTCACAGACTATTTGCTTTCGCCGACAGTTTATGCCTACTGTTTTGCAAGGATTTTCTTTTCGCGATTCTCGGATGCAATCGTGTCGCTTTTAGACGCGCTAGAGACAGAATACGCAACGTCATTCCACGCTCTCAATCCTCCAGTTTCGCTTATTCCGTTTTATTACTTGAACAACAAGGCCGGATGTGGGCACGTTTAATTTGTAGACCTGAAAATCCTGTGAGGTCAGTGAGGATGGGAGAAGGTACGAGCACACGATGTTTCCCCTGGCGGTGATCGGTCAAATTTGGTGTGGCACATGGCTAAATCGGACTCTGACACTTGTGGTGACATTAAAAATCGGAGCCGCACTTTTCAGCCCACAAGCCTATATTTGGAATACTTCCGACCAGGGGTCGTGAGCAGGGCCACCCAGAGACTTTACGGGGCCTGGGTCAAACTTCTGTTTGGGGCCCAAAGAAAAATAAAAAAGGGAAAAAGACTAAAGCACACATTCAAATTCAGTTACTCATACTTAAAATTTTATTACATAAATGGAGAATGATTAACATAATTATGATATGTCATTGCACTGCTCTCTTGTCATATTTATTGGAGAATATAACATCTTCATCCACAAAGCTTTTTTGCTATCTATTTATCTATTTTAGTAGTTAGTACTGTCTTCAATTTATTAGAGAGAATTCAATTTTATAGCAGTTAGGACTAAAGAGTTATTTTTTTCATTAAAACTAAATCGCGTATTTTTCAAAAGACTATTTTGGAGTAAAATAAATCTAATTACTCGAATATATTTTTTATATTTTTAGGGACCCCTTTTTTCAGGAGATTATTTTGAATTTTGAAGTACGGTACAAGTTTCAGAATTTTCTTTTGGATGAAATTATAAATTATTTTAATTTTTTTTTTTTTTTTTTTTTGGGGGGGGGGGGGGCTCCGGCAGTTAAGGGCCTGAGTCACAACAATTACCTTAGCTTCTGTGTACGTTCAACTTTTCCTGATACTACATCAGAGACTTTGACATCAGCAAGATTGCTACAGTGCATAGTTTGGACATTTCGTCAAGCCTATACTCCCTGAACACTCTGTTAGCTGTGTCCACGGGATATTGGTAATTACCAAAGAACCTGGAGGTGGGGGAGGGGGAGGAATTCAACGGTAACGCGAGTTTTTTTTCTTTTTTTTCAAATTATTTCTAGGGTCCTGGTGCGGACCTGAAGATATCGGTATGAATTCTTTCCCCATGCACAGGGTCTGCTCTGCTAGGAGTGTAGTATACCAATTTTAGAGTTTGCCGATTTTTGAAATTGAAGTCGAGAAAATATGACCGGTTTGTAGGATATATACATACCGAACTTATATTCGAAATTAAGTAAAGAAGTAGTAGTATTTATTTTAATATTAGTAGAGATGTCTTGCCGGATACTTCTTGCATTCATATTTAGTCATTAACTAGAAAGGATAAGACGCGATATGGAAACTGAACAAAGATAATATTACATTAAAAGACTGTCTAAAATGTTGGGCACGCTGTTGGGAAAGGACCAGGAAATCAGATTTTGCTCTGAAACTTCCGATCCCGACACACCAGGTAGCGCTACTGCGCTACGATGAATGAACCAAAATAAAACTTTTTTTTCCTTTCCCTAAGAGACGGTTAGCGAGTACTTGTACGCGGCTAACGTGTCGCCTGCATTTAACGAATGCTCCCTTTTTATTTACTCAATTGTCAGTAATGCTACCTTTTTGTTTAATAAAATTTTCCTTTCTTACTTCCACAAGATTAATTACTTTCATTCCAAGTCGAGTGTCACAAGAGATCCCTTAACCAAAAGACATTTGACTACAAACCCAGGGCCCGATTATGAACGCTGGGGGCCCCTGGGCAGATGCTATTTGGGGGCCCCCCTTATGGACATTTATAAGAATACATACTATTAGAAGTACTAGGTGCATACACCAAGGGGGTTTTTGGGCCCCCTAGCATCAGGGGGCCCTGGGCAAAGTCCGGATTTGGCCATGCGATAAAAAGGCCCTGTACAAACCAAAGGTAGGAGAACTTATAATATTCATCAATCTTTACGCCTTCGGACAAAGTCCAACACACGTATAAGCCTCACGTCATCACCGAAAACACGTCATCACCGAAAATGAAGGTGGTCAAACATTCTGAAGTGTTAGTGATAACGTCCCATTTTCATACGTAGGTACCAGATTCGGATTCAGGATGGCAGAAAAATATAAAAAAATTCCTAAAATATTCGTTTTAATTTTCATGCTTTATGCTTTCCATGGTTAGTTTAAATCATATTCACATGCTTTTCCGTGTTCTAGTGACATGAATGATAAGCAGGAAACCGTTGTCGAGGAGTTAAAGAACAATTCGCAGTTATCCTTTTTACACAGGAATTTATGAGAATAAAATAACGAGCATAACTCATTTTACTATTTGAACTGGATCAATTTTGTCTGGATTGAGCATTCTGTTACAGTTGAAAGTACCTTCCGCAATCAACGCTGATTGGTGTTATGACTTCTGTCTGACTTCCATTGTTTCGACTTAAGCCTGTTAATAACAAGCTAGTTTCCTATGTTTTCTCCTGATACATATCTATTTTTTAATCGTTTCTTCAGAATACACTATTGCCGTATTTTATCATATAAATGTGTATTTTATAGTTACTTTGAACTCCTTCAAACTTTCGAAAAAGTTTCTATAATTAAAAAAAAAATTCACTGAAAGGCGTTTATTTTAAAATGAATCTTTGAGTCCTATAGTATTCTGCATTTTAAGTTTACGAAAAGTTCATTAGGTATAAAATATTTTAATCACGCACAAGGTGTGCGTATGCGCCTCTTATGGTTGATCAAATAGAGAAGTAGGAACGATAGATTATGTAAAACTGGACCGGAGAAGGAAATCTTGTTTTTAACTCTCTTGGAAGTTTAACTTAAAATTTTTAAAAAATATTTTTTATTTAATTTTGAGTTATTTACGTAGTGTATGCGCTGAATCGATGCAAAACAGTTTAGAAGCTGAAATTAGGTTTGAGTTTCCAGTGCTATCATATTCACTTTCTACTTTCCCTACATCGAGACCGAATTAATAAGTTTTGGTTCTGTGCAATGGAGTACGACGGGCATATAACAAAGATCACCAGCATGAGCATCGACAACTGGAACTGTATGTTGTTTTCCCATTCCCATTACCTGCGTTGTAGCCAGTCATGTTTCAGCTGTAAGTTTAAGGATGGGCAGAATCCAAATTCGATGACGTTTATAGCCGTATGTTTGACAGTCAGCTAAAACTTCCCGTGGCTACGAAGAGTATAGACGTATGAAGTCTTTGGGCCAGAAAGAAAATCTAAGAAGTTATAGGAGGACGGATTTCAAGATAGAAATTCCTCAAGCCAATGTCAAATTTCATTGGATTGGTATATCACTGCGAGTTTTGATTCTGAAAGTAGGGAATCACAAACCGAAGCGTATAATCTCCGGGCATACGCTGTAGAGCAAGGGTTCCCAACCTTTTTCCTACATCGACCCTTTTTAAAAGAATGATTTTCTTCATCGACTCCTCACATTTTTCTCTACAATATGCAGAATAAAACATAATTATAAAACTAATAATTGCACATAAAACACTTAAAGATAACAATTTGACTAAGAATCTGAACAAAAAATTAGAAAAAGTGGTTCATTAGGTTTATGTTTTATTATTTTTGTACTATTTTCATTTTTAATTTCAGAAGTATAAACAAGATTTCATAAACACAGATTGTGATTGCACAAACATCGCCAAGAGAAAAAACGAAAATGCTTCTCATGGTTGAATCGGGAGGACACGTGTGTTGTTTAAGGTCCAGTGGATTTCCCCAGTTCTGCCTACTGTTGGTACACAAATAAAAGCCGACGGCGGCATTCGAGGCATATACAAAAGCGTCATGACATTCGACTTTGATGCATGGATCACTCCGCTTTATGCAAATATGTATTTATATATATATATTAAAACGTATATTATTTTCTAATAATTACATTCCTAAAAAAATAATTAAATTTTAAAACAGAAAAATTTATCATAGACCCCCAATAGACCCCTGCAATACTATAGACCCTTTTTAAACTTCCATCGATCCCCAAGGGTTCCACCTGGACCCCTCTGGGAATCCCTGCTGTAGAGGATATTATGTTATAGTGATATGTTTGTTCTATCTATTTATGAACATCATTGTCGTTTACAAATTTTCACTATGAGGTCATTTTCACGAGACGAAATTTTTACATTCCCCTAGATTCAGGAATTGAATCATGAACGTTTCTTAGAATTGCTGAAGAATTCCACAATTTACGAAGACTGTTCTAATTACCCACTAAATCTCTATCGCATAATTTAGATCAGTTGGGGAGAGGACTTCCCAAGCCAAATCAGAGAGTATGTTACTTAATGGCAATTTTGGAACTTAAGCCATTACACTTGCAGCCGTGACTGCTGGCCATTTTTTAAGGGGTCACCGTATAGGTGGCCAGCATTACCCCCTACAAGCCGGTCCCGTAATTTAGAACCGAGTCAAGTGCCGACACCGGAACATTTGACCCCGCACCTCAGAAGTAAATTAAATCAGGGAGTATAAATATAGCTTATGAGGTTCAGGGATTAAACTGTGAATGCTTTCTTGGAACTACGAAATATTTCTCCATTCTACTGGGTCTACCCTACTGGAACACTGAACCTGAATCATACAATATCTGGCAGCCGAGGAATGGGTTTTCTCAGATCTTATATCAAAATTCAAACATTTGTTAAGAAGATTCAGGGATCAAGTCTCGAATGCTTCTTAGATTTACTAGATATTGTTCCAACCTACGAGGGCTAAACTGTTTGTACAGAGTGCGGCAGAAAGAACGTTCCGATTTGGACCGTCAATAATAAGAATACAAAGCAAGATAAAGAAATCTTTTATACCTGAGAAGTACACAGTGTGCCATTGTCATTCATTAAGTTTTAAAGATTACATCAGATAAATGGCGAGTGTCATTTTCGATGCAGTTTTGAAATCTCTTTCGGAAATTTTGCATGGATCTGCGGATCATGTCCCGCAGAATCGCCGTGATTTCTTGCGTAATTGCTGCCTTGAGTGCTTGCAAATTTTATCCTGTGGGGCTATCTCAAATCAAAAGTGTACCAACATCGACCAACAAATTTGAAAGCACTCAAGGCAGCCATTACGCAAGAAATCACGGTGATTCCGCGGGACATGATCCGCAGATCCATGAAAAATTTCCGAAAGAGACTTTCGGAAATTTTGATGCATTCAAAACTGCATTGAAAATGACGGTCACCATTTTACTGATGTAATCTTTAAAACTTAATGAATGACAATGGCATACTGTGTACTTCTCAGGTATAAACTATTTCTTTCTCTATCTTGCTTTGTATTTTTGTTATTAACGTTCAAAATTGGAACGTTCTTTCTGCCACACCCTGCATTTTAAACCTAAGGGCCTTATTAAGGTCGATTTATATAGGCACTTGAAGGGAACGTAACGGGAACGATCCGAGCGCGCGACGAGTCGTCGTAATCATTTCCTCCATGTTTTTCAATGGAACTGTTTAAGGTCGATTTATACAGGCACGAGAAGGGAACGTAACGGGAACGATCCGAGCGCGCGACGTCGTAATCATTTCCTCACTGTTTTTGAATGGAACTGTTTATACTGCGCCGTAACACGTCCGATTCTCGGCAGATTCCCGGCCGAGAATCGGCACCAACGATTCGAAGCAGGAAGTCGTTCACTGTTCGGCCGTCTCTCGTTCATGGCAGAAAGTAAAAAGTGGCTATTCAAGATATAATTTACATACTGTTATTTATGTTTGATATTTGATATGGATGATGAAAAACTCATTGAGCTGGTGAGAGGTTTTGAACGATTTGGTCCATCAAAATACATTGATCCAAAGTTCAAAATGACAATTCGGAAGGCAATAGGAGAAAATTATACTTGAAATTACAATTGGTCCACTAAAATATAAAATTTATCAATTTGTATGAATAATGAAACAATGGAAAAATTATTTACACGATTTAGAAAGTGTAAATTGTTAAAAACAAATACTTACATGTATGGATTTGTTGGTTATAAAACAATTTTTCTTGCTTTCTGAGCAGCAAAATTGTATATTAAAAGTGAAAAGTCCAAAAATGACGAAAGATCATTTTCATTAGAAATAAGTGCCAAGGAGGACAGGCGTACAATCCGTATTCAAAGCATTCTGATTGTACCTGCTTTGTAATATTTTCAATTCTTGTGGGAAAAAGTTTGAAATAAAATCCATTATAATGATAGAGAGAACAAGTAAAAGCCATTTTTTGTTTACCTCACTATTTCAGCCTTCAGACCCCTTTCTTCCCAACAGGTTTGGAGCGCATTTACTTATTTGTCTTACACTCCCTGGAGAAATGTCTTGTCTTATTGTTTGCTTTGAATAGACCAAACATTTGACCAAATGGTATTAGTATTCGTTCACAAGGATATGTTCACGTTTTTCTCAGTTTGCAACTATTCCGTGAAAACGAACAAAGTCCGACAGAACGGTTTATAATTCTTCAAATGACTGTATGTAGTGACTGACAGATAGTAGAAACTGATATTGAAAAAATGGATTGATAATCAAGGGTTTACTATAACTGAATTGAAGATAAATCATGTTTTTTTAACCGAGAAATTTTTCAAACCAAAAGGGTAGTTTGTCAATTAAGATTCTTTCTGCGATTCTTTAGAAAAATCGAAACATATATATTCTTATAAGTTGAATTATAAAAACCGCGAAAAATGAGGGATTTCTTTAACAACCCGTAACATTTAGAAAAGTGTTGCTATGAGAAATAAAAATGGCGGCCCTGAGTTCGCCCACCTTTAAGCACGGCCCTGGCTCTCCTCTTCCTCCTCCTCTAACAAAAGTGTGATAATGGCTAAATCTTTAACTGAAAAATGAAGCCACGCCATGGCGTTACAAATCTTTCACAACTAATGAAACACGTTCCCGCCACTTTCTACTCCCGTCTCTGTATAAACACATGAATCCTGCGCTCGGGCTCGGCTCGTTCCCGTTACGTTCCCTTTACGTGCCTGTATAAATCAACCCTTATACAGAGCCACAGCTGTGGCGTGCGTTCGCCACAGCTTCAGACGCCCAGACAAGCCACTCGAAGCGATACATGCTCAATGGAGCTCAATGGAATCAGTGATGTAACTACGTTACACGGGCCACGCCCGCCAACGTAGATATCCATAGTGAATGACCAATAGTTTGAAAGATGAAAGCAGATAGGTTGAATTTGGATCCGGGAGATTAAACAAAACAGCTTTGTAAGATAGAAGGAAGTTTAATGTTAGTATGAGAAGCAGTGCTCGCAAGGAGCAGTGCAAGTATAGAGAGAATTTATACATGATAATAAGAAAAATGACTACAGAATAGAAAAAGAGATTACCTAACAGTTATATATATGTAAGAAAATAAATATATAAATTATTATTATTATTATTATTATTATTATTATTATTTTTATAAATAAAATTAAATGAGAAGGAAGGGGAAAAAATAAAAATTTAAATACAGAGAACGGCTTTAGGCCGTTTTCTGTTCGCAGGGTCGGCTGGGTCATAATTGGCGAGATTAGAGAGTAGATCATTATCTAATGAATTGTGAAAGTTTACAGTTAATTTTTGAATAAAATTTGGAAAAGAAAGGAGACCAAGCTCCTCGTGAATATCAATATTCCTAAAATATCACCGTGCATTTGCTATTTGTCTAATGGTTATGTTTTGAGCTGCTGAAAGCTTTTTGATATGGGTATCTGCTGCATATGCCCAAGCCGGCGCTGCGTAAGTTAAAAGTGGCCTAAGGAAGGATTTGTAAATGAGCAGTTTATTATTAATTGATAATTTACTGTTACGAGCAATTAGGGGGAATAAAAGTCTTTTCGTAGCAAGCGATACATTCAATCGTACGGAGCTTATTATACTGAGCCACAGCTGTGGCTAGAGGTCGCGACTGTCGCCTGGGCGGGCCACTCCAGTCGCCTATCCTCGCTTCTTGTGGTTCGCCTGCGCGACTGTGGCTGCGGTAGCGGACCATTGTTTGCTATGGAGCTTATTATACAGAGCCACTGCACAGCGCCACTGTCAGTGACGTAGCTAGCATAAATGGCGCCCGGAGCACTATGCCTTTTTGGCGCCCCCTGCAAAAAATATATAGTAATATTATATATAAAATTAGTTATTTTGGGACCATTTGGCGCCCCTCTGCGAGTGGCGCGCGGGGCATAATAGACCCTCTTGCCCCCCCCTCCTCTCGCTACGCCACTGGTTCCCGTTCCTAGCCGTGACAAGACTATTGACTCGGTCAACCCTTTCACGTTGTTTCACTTTTGCTTTGTTGGTATTTTTCCTGCTTTTCTAATTCTTTTACTTGGGTTTTGTTAATATTGTGTTACTTGTTCATTGTTATATTTATTGTTTGACTTAATTACTGGTACTATTTCCTAATTGGAAAACTAGTACGCTGTAGGCCTAGCCGGTCGGCGTTGCTGACGGAAAAGCAGGTTTTGTTGTGTCTGTTGTATTTTGTAGTTTGAAGTCGAGTTGATTCTTTGAGATTATTAACAGTTAGTGTTGTTATTTGCGTTCTCACTAACCTGACCTGGTTTGGTTGTTTTCTTTTAATTTTTAGTTTGTTACTGTTAATTGTTGCTTGGTTGCTGTGTTAGTGCGTTTCTTGGGCGGCGTTATCTTCTAGTTGGTTTTGCTGCTTGGGCGTTTTGTGCGCCATTGCTGGGGTTTTGTTTGCCAAATTTTTGCTTACCATTGTGGTTATACTCATACTGGTTTATTGTTGGATATTATGCATAGACATAGTTTAGTTTTGTCATTTGATAATGTCGTTTATTGATCTTGATGATATTGAGAATTTGGTTTTTGATGTGGATGATCCCAAGGCAAATGAAACACTTGTTAGCATAGAAAAGGATGTCAGAAAGAGAACCGAGGCGGTAATTGACAGAATTGGAAGTAACACTAGAATTAACCACGCTGATAGAGCTTTATATACTACTGAAATTGATAGAAATTTAACACTTGCCAACTTACAGAGACAATTTATTATTGGCCTAAAGGGACAAGTTAAGGCCTTGGAAAGGCAGTTAAAAATTTTGTTCATCGAGGGGAATACAAACAGGGTTGTTGTTGAAGGGGCAGCAACTTACGCTGAGAAAGCTAAGGAAGGGGGCGTTGGTTCAAGGTCCAGGTTCAGAGCTACAGGGAGAGGAGAGGGCGCTAAGCACTTGGTAATTATCGTTCCCAAGAGTGAGCAGTCCTCGGAAGAAACAATTTAGGAAATACAGGGTGCTATAAGGCCAGATGATTTATACATTGGAATTGACACTTGTAAAAAAATAGGGAACGGAGGTATTTTAATTGGTGTGGATAAGGAGGAGGAGGTAAATAAACTAATAGAGGAACTGGGGAAGACTGATAAATTACAACAGAGTTACAATATTAACAAACCCAAAAAGAAGAAACCTAGAGTCCTCATATATGGTGTTGAGGAGGAATTAGAGAAAGAGGAGATTGAGAGAAAACTTATAGAGCAAAATCAGGAATTGGAAAAGGGCGAAACCGAGGCTCTCTTCAAATTTAAGGGAAAATACGGATATAACTGGGTTATCAATACTAACGCGGAGTCTTTCAAAAAAATAATCAAAAATAAAAAGGTAAAGATTAACTGGCAGAAGTATAGCATTAGAGAATATATTAGGCCAACTATCTACTTCAATTGTTTTAGAACAGGACATATTGTTAAATATTGCAGGAATCCGAAGATTTGTAGGAACTGCGGTCAGGCAGAACACGGAGAGTGTAATAGGGAGGTCTGCTGCCCAAACTGTCGGGGTATAAAGAGATAACTAAGGCTAATTTACATATTAAGCACAGAGCCACTGACGTAAATTGCCATAACTATATTGCGGAAATTGACAGGATTCGGGCTAGGACCGACTATGGTAAATGATGTTGCCTTGCCTGGGCCACGGGTTCAGGTGGCTTCGGGGCCTGCTTCTCGGTTTTCCTATTCGTGCTTGCATCTCAATCTCAATAAATCGTATAGCGCTGCCCAGGAGCTAATGGGCGATATGGATTATGATATTCTGTCATTAAATGAACCTCATTATAAGAGAGGGGAGAAACATGAGTTATTGGGGATTCCTGATAGGTATCAAAGTATACACAGCAAAAAAGATCCAAAAGCTGCACTAGTGATCAGACGTAAGCTAAAATATATCAAACTTATTGACAGTGAATATATAGTGGTTATCAAAATTGGTAGAGACAATAGGGAGATTATCGTGATATCAATTTATATTCCGCCAGCTAATGGCACCACTGATAGAATGGAATCAGAGTGGAGCCAATTGATAGACATTACAGAAAAATACAGAGGCCACAGGATTATTGTAATGGGAGATGTTAACGCCAACTCGACCTTATGGGGAAAGAAATCTATGAACAGAAGAGGGGAAGAAATCATTAAATATGTTATAGATCATGGGGGTATTATTAGAAATGATCCCAACACTTTTGTCGACCCTACGGGTCACAGCTGGCTGGACCTCACTATTACCTTTGGTGTCATAGAAGATCACATTTATAACTGGAGGGTGGTTGATAAATATGTTAATACTGATCATAATGCTATCTCATTTGAGGTTCTAACAACTAAGGATACTGATAGATTGATGAAGGGGAAGAGGTGGGAGTTAAAAATTATTGATTGGCTTGGCTTCAGAATAGGGATAAGAGATAAAATAAAACATCTTAAGAATAAATTGGATGAGATGAGCATTGATAATATACTTGATAAAATAAATGAGGAAACGGAGAAACTTTGCCGTAAATTTAGTAAAAGGAAGAAAAACGAAGGAACTAAGTCTGCTCCATGGTGGAATAGTAAATTGAAAACTAAACGCAGTGCGGTTAGGGCGTTAAGAAAAAGAGTTCAAAAAGCAAATGATAATCAGGAGAGACTCTTTTGGCAGGAGAGGTTTAAAAGGGAAAGAGCGGAATATAGAAAATTTATTTTAGTGACTAAAAGGGAAGGTTTTATGGATTTTCTGGACAAACTCACTGTTAAGGACACTTTTGGGAAAGTTAAAACCATCATTAGGAAAAAAAGAGGCACAATAAGGTGGAAAGAATTAGAGACGCTCAAGGTACGATTTTGGATAGGGAGGATGAGATTGAAGAATCGCTTGTGAAGTACCATTTCACGAAGGCCTCCGAAATGGAAGATGACCAAACTGATTATATTATAATAGAGGATTACCCAGAAATTACAATAAATGAAATAGATATGATGGTAAATAAAATTAGTAAGGATAAGGTTTTGATGACTTCACTATGAGTATTGTCAGTGAAATCTATAATAGTGACAAAGATATTTTCAAAATTGCCTTTAACAGATGTATCAGGGAAAAATACTTTCCGGACGCTTGGAAGAAAGCGATGGTACTGTTTTTTCCTAAGGAGGGCAAGAATTTATTAGAACCCAGTTCCTAAAGGCCTATCTGTTTATTACCAGTCATTGGTAAAATTTTAGATAAGATCATTGCTAACAGACTAATTATTCATCTTGAGCATAAAGAACTTCTGTCGAGTGAGCAATATGTCTTCAGGAGAGGACTGGGATGCCTGCAGGCACTGAGTAACGTGATGGACAAAATCAAGGAGAATAAAGCGAATGGGGAGCATACCTGCCTCATTTCGCTAGCTATCAAAAATGCATTCAATTCAGTCAGAAGTATCCTAATTAGAGAACTGAAAAAGTTGAGATTGGAGGGGTATTTGTATTGTATCATTGTTAGCTACATCGCCAATAGAAAAGTTATAACCGATAAAGGTGAAGTGGATTATAACGTGGGGGTGCCCCAGGGCTCGTCCCTTGGCCCAATTCCTTGGCTTATTGTTATGAATGAGGTTCTTTGCATTGAAGAAGGCAATGGCAGATACAGTATACAGGCATATGCTGATGACATTATTATTTTGATTAAATCCCTACATATACATAAATTTACGGAGTACTCTAAATATATCATGGATCACTGCTATGAGTGGGATAATAATAACAACTTGGAGTTTAGTATTGATAAGTGCAGTTATACTATTATCAAGAAGTCTGGTAATGTTGGTTGGAGACCCACCATTAAAATGGGTAATTCCCCACAATAGGGAAAATAGTGAAATTAAAAGTAGAAGAATCATGAAAATTGAAGATCTTTACAGGATAAACTAGACTTATGATCTGGCCCCTAAAACTAACACCAAGATTTATACTGATGGTTCAAAAATGAAAGATAGGGCTGGTGCAGGAGTGGTAATATATACGGAGAAATGTGAAACTATTTATCTTAGATATAGATTAGAGAGATCTAGCTCATACATGGCGGAATTACGTGCTCGGCAAATGGCTGTCGAGGAGATGAGGGATAGGAATATAAAAAAATTCGATATTTATACGGACTCTCGAAGCGCCCTGGAGGCTTTGAACTCGATTGATTACAGAGGCATCCTTGTAGAAGAGCCTTGTAGAAGCGCGACGCATGGGACATTCAATTTCCGAAATCGCCAGACAGCTAGGATTTTCAAGGTAGACAGTGTCAAAAGTATACCAAGAATACATGGATGATGGAAAAATAACTAGCGATCGGGCAAACTGCAAAGGACAATTAGCCTTGACATTGCGTGGTGAGAGACGGCTCAGGCGTATTGTACGCAGCCAGCGAAGCCAAACATTAGCTCAAATTACCACCCAGTTTAATGACGGTGCCAGTCGTACAGTCAGTAAACGGACTGTGCAACGCTCGCTTCACCGTATGGGTTTCGGGAGCCGTCGACCTACGAGAGTACCATTGCTCTATACTCGCCATCGGGCTGCACGTCTTGCTTGGGCAAGAGAACACAGAGACTGGAATGTAGAGGACTGGAAACGAGTAGCATGGAGTGACGAGTCTCGATTCCGACTACTTAACGCCGACGGGAAGCTGAGAATATGGCGTCAGGCTCACGAAGCCATGGATCCTGCATGCCTGGCTGGAACTGTACAAGGGCTGGTGGCTCAATCATGGTCTGGGGTGTTTTTTCGTGGCACAGTTTGGGATCTTTGGTGCGTGTACCAACCTCCCTCAATGCAATTCGGTACGTAGAGTTGCTGGGTGATCACCTCCATCCGTTTATGTTGTTCTGTTATCCGCACGGTAATGGAGTTTTCCAGCAAGACAACTGTACCTCTCACAAGTCCCTGTTGGCTACTGGCTGGTTGGATGAGCATTCCTCTGACTTCTCTGTCATGAATTGGCCACCTAGAAGCCCAGACTTAAATCCTATTGAGCATCTTTGGGATGTTTTGGAACAAGGCGTGAAAGGCCATCACACAGCACCAAAGAACCTTACTGAATTATGGACAGCTTTAGCCAATATTTGGCAAGCCATTCCCGTGGAACGTTTCCAGAAACTTGTTGAATCTATGCCTCGTCGTGTGGCAGCCGTTATCAAGGCCAGAGGAGGCCCAACTCGTTACTAGGTAGGTATCCCTAATTCAGTGGCACTTCAGTGTATTTTGTGTTCTTTTGCGCTTAAAATGACGTTCAAATCATGGTTCTATCGTAATTAAATCAGGAGATATTCATTTTATTTTTGCAACATTATAATAGTAGCAAATCTATGTTTAAACCTGTAAATGCGGTTTTCTGCATCATGGGTTTTTTCACCTTATCTCGTCTTTAAATTGTTATAAGTCGTTAAAGATAAATGGTTCAAAATTGGAATATGTCTTTTCCAATTATTTTACTTTAATTTTGATTTAGCAAATTTGAAACAAATGTTTACTTTTGAAAATGTAACTTAATTTTAAAATCATATTTTTTAAAAAATTTTTACTCTAAATATTTTAAAATTTTTTTTAAATTAATATTTTAAAAAACGCAGAATCAGAATTAAAACTTTTATATTTCTGTTTAATTAAATGAAAAAATTTTGAAATTCGACAAATAATATTTCGAGTTATAACAATTTTAAATTACCCCCCTTTTAAATATATTTTAAAATTTAAAAATTTTTAAAAACTTTGTGAGAAGCTTTATGATGTGATTTTGTTTACAAATTATATGGTTAACCATCACAAAAAAATTCAAAATTTTAACTTAATAGATAATTTACTTTATATATATATATATATATATATATATATATATATATATATATATATATTAATGTGGGTTTACAACGATTCTCTCTTTGTTCGAGAGGAATGTAGAACGTTTGACCTCCAGAAAACCTCCGGAAGTACCCAAAAACAACTTGTCGTCTGCTCTTTAATCGTCCTACAGTGTATGTATGAAAAACACCTTTTGAGGGCCTTCCTAATAATAAAGGATGCACTCCTAAAGTCCTTTTCTGACTGCGTTTCTTTTTTTTTCTCTTTTTTTTTTCAGTAAGAGAAGCAAGCACAAATCATCTTCTTCACTTGACGAAGACATCTTGAATACTAAAAAAGGAATGAAATCATCCAAGGATGAAATTATCCAAGCCACTGCTGTGGATTGGATACGCCACAGCTGTGGCTAGCCCGTGCGTCTGTTCTGTGGCTTGCGTTCGCCACTCGAGTAGTATTAAACTCTGTATAATAAGGCCCTAAATCATCAATTACTGGCAAGTAAACAAAGACCCCTTATCAAAACGAGCAATTTAAATCTTGCTAATGAAATCCAGGGATCGAATCATAAAAGCTTCATTAGAACTGTTGATAAAAGCTCTGTCTTCGAGGGTTATCTCACTAGTACATCAAATCTGTATTGCACAATTTATGGAAGTTATGGGAAGGATGAATGGACTAAGTCCATTCATTGCAAAGAAAATCACATTGGAGAGTATAATTATTTGCTACTGAGTCGTATGGAATCGAATCGATCTTTCTCTTCAAATGATCTTTAGAATTAATAAAAAACGCACCTGTTTAAGAGGACATTACTGGTGCATTAAATCTGTGTTGTCCAGTGTATGGAAGCTTTACCTAATGGGTCAGCTTATCCCTCATGTGCAAAAGGCTACCGTGCTTATCCAAACTGTAAGAAAAAACAAACTACCAGCCAATCTTTTTTCAATGTAGGAAGCTCAGGGATCACTGGCGCCACTCATAGAAGTACAGTGATTTCCGCTTATAAGAATCACGTTTGTTATTACTGTTTTTGATTCTTATAAGCGGTTGATTCTTATAGCCGAAATTTAGGTTTTTGGACAGGCACACACACACCTATATACATATATTAGATAATTTACCATAAAATACTCTTCAATTTACGTTAATTATCTTTTATTAAAATTATTTTTTATAATTTTAAAAATACAACTTAATTTTTAGACCTATAAGTAGATACATATGATTATAGTAAGAGAAGAAAAAATCCAATATTTGTTACAACATATCTTCTTAACAGTTTTAACATTTCAACTACAGGAAGGGAGCAAGAAAAAGTTTTCTATGGTAGTTTGACGTAATGAAGTTTTCAGGAGGCTGTTTATATCTCTTTCAATACTAATAGTCTCAGACGAAGATTCACATTCTAGCTTACGTTTCACGGTTTGATAACGTGCTGAATCTACTAGTGTCACGTTTGCCTAAGTGATAGTGGACACTTCGCCGAAGATTTAGGTGTTTTGTGGTCCAGGAAGCCGCAACCAGGATGTGGGAGATGGGAAAAAAGAGTCCCCATTTTTCTTTGTCAATGGAGAAAAGTGGAATCTGAACAGGACGAGTAAAGATGCCCCCGGGTCAAGGTAATAGGACAGTGTTGTGTTAAGGTGTTTAAAGGGAAACTATTATGCTATGTCTAACAAAGAAAGCGATGAATTTTATGACTATATTCCATCCCATCTTATCAATCTAAAAAAAAAAAAGAACTTCGTGCCTTTTGAGGGTTTAAGTGGCTTTTTTGGAAAAATGAAAGGAAAGCGAAGAGTGTAAACTGATTCTTAAAACCGGTGGATTGATTCTTTAAAGCGAAAATTTTAACATGGAAATAATACATTTGTTTTTGTTTTCGCGATATTGATTCTTATAAACGGTTGATTCTTATAACCACTGATCACTAGTATAAGCGGTGGTTACTGTATTAAATTTGGCGACAAATTTGGCGAGCATTTTACTTTCATTAATTTAGATGGTATCCGTCAAAACGAACTTTAATAGTATTTAACCCACCTTGTTTGTCACAGATTCATCTAAGCTGTATTTTGAAATCGAGAGCTTGGGAATTTCCCGCCGGATTACCTTCGAATTATAGTATCCGACAAGTGAAAACTTCCGACGCTCTCAGACTATGTGTTAACTGCAAAGGAACTGTAACACGCCCTTAAAAAAATTTCAAATATTCCCATCAAAACGTAAACAAAGGCAGCAAAACTCCAGTTTTCTTTTTGTCTCGCGAGTGTGGTCTTACTCGGTTTCCGACGGTGCATGTGTTTCATATGACCTTCAGGCATCATGCTTCGAAATGCATCAGTTAACATGACAAAATGTTATCCATTTCAGTCACAAGATCTGACGACTGATTTGTTGCCACTTTCATGCATTTAGACTCGTTAACTTACTGCAAAAAGTGTAAAATAAACGATATGAAATGCTTTTCCAGTTTTTGACGACTTTTTTTCTGTTTTCACATCTGAGTGAGCGTTCTGTATGAGGAAGTGAACTGTATAACGTCTTCGGTTCGATGAAAAATAATTTGTTTCAGAAACAAATGAACTTGAACATTTTCGATGGATAAAGACAGATAGCCTTGACATTAATTTGAAACTGAAGGTTTTAATTACCCGGGCTTTCGTAATCAATCTAACCCAGGCATGAGAAAGCCGACTCCAGAAGGGCAGCATAGTATAAAAAGTTATATCATGGAAATGGCGAGCAAAATTATGTAAAAAGTTTGAGAATCTGTATTATGCTAAATCTTAGTTTGTATAGCGTGTAATTCAATACAGCAAAAGCGATGTACTTTTACAGGGTTTACAGGGTACTTTTACGAGGCGACCGCCTTAGGCGCCGAATTGAAATTGGCGCCGCCAAGATGAGACATAGTGAAAATAAGATGTTTTTAGGGACCGGTGGACCTTTATTTGAGCAAATCTTGTCATTATAATATTGATTGTGTTATTGTAAAAATATATATATATTTCTGTAGATTAATAGTACCAAAATAGTTTTTTCAAGTAAAAAATCATTTATGAAGCTTCTAAGAAGTAATTTATAAAGGGTTGCAGTGATAAACTTTAGTGTAGTAATAAACTTTAAATCTGTTTTTCTCAAAACAGATTTTTCAAGGTTTTTAGAATTTTTAAAATGTTCCATGCTACTTAATTTTTGTTCACAATTCATGAAATTGATAAGGATTAATCCTGATACTGTTTACAATAAAATTGGATATGCATTTTACAATTCGACTTCATTAAGGTAATTAAATTTGATTTATAACTTATTAAAAGGAAAAATTTTGATGAAAATTGGGATGGAATTCAGAAAAAAAACTCTCAAAAATTAACTATTCAAGGGATTAAATAATTGATACCCAGGTTTGTTTGTTATACAGTTTAAAGTGATTAAAATGCAAAATCGAGGAAATATCTCAAAATTAAGTAGCAAGGAGCATTTTAAAGTTTTGTTTATAAATTTCAAATTTATAAAAAGATCTTAAAATTATAATGAGATTGGAAATTTCTTTTAAGGTATTCTATATATTTATAGTGAAATGTATATTACGAATGTATATATAGTACAAAATCTCGTATCTCTATGATGAAAAGTAAAAAAAATAAATTTTAACGTCCAAAATTCCCTTAAAGAAAAACGAAAAAATATTAATAGTTGAATATAATATATGGAAGAAATTCATGGAAATATACAAATCAAAGCGAATATTTAGACTATTTTTTATAAACTCCTGAGTTCGAAATTATGATAATTAAATACTGAATGCATATTTCCAAACGTTGTCATAGCTGCAAAATTTCTACTAACACTACCTGTAACTGCGGCAGCATCTGAGCGCAGTTTTTCTAAATTGAATTTTTTTAAAGACTAGGGGCTTTGCCCCTAGGCTCGCTACGTTCGCTCCTCTGTTATGGCTAATAGCGAGATACATAGGGGTGATTCTCGGGCAATGTAACAGCCATTTACTGTTGTCAGTCGCCCTTATTGCGAAGTGGATGAAGCCCCCTATGGGTGAAAAATTGGATCTTCTTTCATGTCCTTCTGTGAAGGAAGCGAATGAGAAGATTGTTTTGAAATATTTCTTTAAAATTCAATTAAAAATCGAAATTTTAAGATAGAGACTTGAAATGAGGTTTATATGAATGAGGAAGCTTTCGTCTTCCAGATGATGTAAATATTTTTTTTTGTAACATAATAAATCTGAGAGCATCGAACTTATATTTGTCGAAACACATAAATTTGTCGAAAAAGTGGGTTTTAAATTTTAATAAAAATATTAGTCTGTTTTAAATTATTTTTAAACAAATGAGGTCTTGTTTGAAGGAGAAATGTCTGTAGTCTTAGATTGTAAAAAAAATCAAATTTCTACGATCCTTTTTTGGCGAGTTATCGTAATCCGAACATGAAAAAGTCAATATTTTCCCACAAAACATAAAATAAAAAACAAACTTAAAGGCCGACGAAGATGAGACATGTCTTACTTTCTTCCCCACATAGTTCTGCATCTATTGGTATTGGTCTCGACTCCATACCCCCAGCGGTTTCGGAGGAGATAGCGTGACAAGCTTTTGACAGCGGCTTCGACAGCAGCGGCAGTTACTTTTTTTTAGAATAGAGAGATTTATCTACGAGCAACAATAAGCGATTTTATAATCTAGCATTAATTTCTACAGAAAAGACAATTTGCTGCAATAAAGGCTCGATGAAGGATTTAGAAAATTATTTTTATTACATAACAAATTATATTGAAATTTATTTACTTTTCTACTTTTTTTAAAGTTATGTAATTTTTTAAAAATTATGTTTTTTTTCTTCATACGTACGTATTTTCCCCAAAATGTCCGTTATTCTATTAAATTGATTATTTCTAATAGAGATACTTTCATTACTTAGAGTCTCACCAAAAATTTGAAAAGTCGTCGTTTTTGAAACTTGTCTGCGGTGTCACAATTGATTAGCCCGGATCTGTACTTGTAAAATTACAACGAAGCCCTAAAATTATGGATCTTCAGCCTGCGCAGCTAACCGACAATATCATTCGCTGATGTATTTCAAGTCATCGTAAGTTAAAATAAGAACTAAAATTTGAAAAGTCTGAGAAAGACAAATTACATGCAGACCAAAAACACGGGAGAGGGTAGGTTGGTTTGTAATTTTGGGTTTTTTTGGCACAAGATCCAGATAGAATAAGCTGCGCCAAACGCAATAGCAGAAAATTACCCCCCTCTCCCCCCCCCAAAAAAAAGTAGATTGTTGCAAGGCAGATTGTTACTTTAAAGACGTGTAAAAGAGATAAAAACAATGGCATATGAAGGTGTTAAAAGCAATGATATATAAAACTCATAAAAATCAATGATATATAAAACTGATAAAAAACAATGATATATAAAACTGATAAAAACAATGATATATAAAAATGATTAAAAACAATGATATATAAAAGTGATAAGAACAATGATATACAAAAGAGATAAAAAACATTGATAGATAGATATAAAGGAGATAAAACAATGACGAATAAAGGTGATAAAAGAGTAAAAAATTTCTATGATAAGAAAAGTGATATGTAAATTGATAAAAAAAACACTATAAAATAAGAATTGAACAATAAAAACAGGATCGCATTGAATGAAGCAAATTGGTCTGTTTCAAAAACGCTGGAGAGGGAAATATTAGAGAGAACAATATTATTGTATTACTGATCTAGTTTTACCCTTACGTGGGTGCAGTTCGCAGAGCGTAACTAAAGGGTTTAACAACCCTTCCCTGTAACACGATTAAACGTAACGTGTCTCTAAATTGTTTAATGCTAGATATGCTTGTTCTCATTAGGGAAAACGAGAATAAATCTGAGAAATCCCAAAAGAGAAAGTGTGTTTACGAAGAACATAAAACTAAAAACAATAACATACTCCTGAAAGAAAAAGCAATCCGTGATTACGTAGCTCACTTTGCAAATCACGGATATAACCTGTTTACGTAGTTTGTCTTATAAAAAGAGCGTCAAATTTTTCTACGTGACTCTCAAAGAAATGTCATCGCTTGATCATCTTCAAACTAAAATGAAACTTGAAGATTACCAGGTTTGGCAAGGATTCGACCCGTTCAGTAGTAAAAATATGAACGGTGGCCAATGGGAACTGAAACCTTATAATATAATTTCCTTGTGTCACATTAGTGTTACGCAAATCATGGGTTCCTTTAAAATTTCTTTGCTTCCATATGTCGGTTGCAAGAGAAATATTTTCTCTCTGGCAAACCTGTTTTGTCCCTAGAAAAAAGACACAATTTCGACACTAAGCAGAGGAACAAAAAGATAAATATTCAAAAAGTTTTTGAAGATAGCAAATGAACCAGAAACCCAATGCTACCAAAAACAATTTTTATTTTGACCAGATATTTCTTTAAGTAATGAGCAATGATTAATTCCAATTATTGAATTATAAACAGCACGAATAGATCGATATATATTCCGAAAAATATCTCAAAATAAGTATTCGTGTCGGTGCAATATCGGAATTAACTTACTAATTAATTTTTTAAAACCAAAGAGTAGTGAGTCAGCAGACGTTTCAAAAAATGGCGTAATTTCGGCACTAAGCAGAGGAACAAAAAGATAAATACTCCAAATTTTTTTGGAGATAGCAAATCAACCAAATACTCAATCCCACCAAAAAAATTTTTGATTTTGACCAGATACTTCTCGAAATAAAGAGCAATGATTAATTCCATTCACTAAATTATGAATAACATAAATAGATCGATATATTTTCCCAAAATATCTCGTAATTTGTATAGGTACAATATCGAAATTAAATTATTAATTACCTTTTTTAAATCGCTTAGTAACCCTCTGGAAAAACGGGTCATGAATGGTCTAGCGAATTTTATCATTATTATGAACTTTTATTAATGCAATTAGGAGGACCAAACATTAGGGCAGTGTAGTAAAACATATTTATTCGAGGACGGTCTTCAAAAGAAAGACATCCTTGTAGTTCTATAATGTAATAGAAACGAATGAAATAAATTTCCCAAAATGGCTGATCATAGTGAGTTACGATACTGACAGTAAATCTATTAAATAACCTGTGCGTTGGGCTTCGGACTGGGAGCGCTCTTCGAATCCCGATGCACGCCATTCAATACCTTCGTGTCTAGGCCTGATATGGACACGTTAAATCCGTAGACCGGATAGTCCTTCCATGAGGTCAGTGGGTGGGGGAAGTTGAGAGCCCTCCAGATGTCGCCTCTGGGGATGCTCGGTCAAAATGGAGGTGGCGACAGGGGATAATGTTGACCCACGTGCATGGTGCTCCCAGCTAAGAAGTAGTCACCAGTTTTCGTGGTATATTGTATGATTGTCTCACAAGTACATCCGCATAAAAAATAAATTAATTAAAAAACCCGTGTCATTAGAAAAAAGCTGTTATATATGTACGTATTTTTGTCGTCCGAATCGAATAACGATATTACCCTTTTCGTAGAATCATCCTATTAGAATTTTATAAACATATTTTTGCATTAATTGGAGCTGATATATAAAAGACTGAACATTTTTATTTCTAACACGTTAACTGCCATTGCCTGGTCCATGGTTTTTACACGACACCGCGCCATGGGGTACAATTACAATGGGTGCTAACGCATGGTTTTGGTGCAATCGCGTGTCAAGTACGTGTATTTCTCTTAGCAATTGAATCTTGAATTTCAATTTCAATACAGTAATCTGTATATTATTTCTGTAAGGTTTGAGACCTATTTTGAGAGAACGGCTATCGTTAAAATATGGTTGGGGTATCAGAATAAAGATCCGTTGTTGTTGTTGCTTATGCCACTTGACCGACAGCAACATCAGATCAAGTCCCGAAGGCTATGGGAGATGAAGGTGCGGCTCCTGTTTTGAATTAGCACCACAAGGGTCGGAGTCCGATTTGGCCAAAAGACTAGTCCCGTAATTTTGAACCGAGTCAAGTAACGAGACCAGAACACTTGACCCCGCACCTCCAGAGGTAATTTTGAGAACTCGGAGGACATTGCAGTCACGACGAATTTTACGTGTACCAGCCGCCATTAGTATACACGGCAGTGGATTTGTCAGCGACGAGCATCGAACCAGTGACTTTCAGATCACTAGCCCGCTGCCCTTGCTAACTGGGCCACTGCGCCCACAGAATAAAGGTCTTGCCAGTCGAAGAGAAAAATGAGATTAGGGCGAAGGTTCGGGCGTGGAACAGAGTCTGAATTCCCACGTAAAATCTATGGAAAAGTATGCGCTCGTTTGCTCCTTTGCTTATATTTACTTTTACCGCTAGCACGTTGAACTTTTAAATTTTAAAAAATAAACATTTTGTAAAAGTAATTTGTAATACTTTTTAATTGTCATTGCTCTTATCTACATAAGGCGCTCAGTTCAGTGTAAGATTTAGTGGGCCCATGGCGTTCCATAAGCAGTATTGTAGTAAGTAAATACTTCATTCATATATTAGTTCTATGAGGGGCTTTTTTCCTTTGAGATCTATTGTGAGAGAACGACTGAACGTAAAAATGTGGTTAAGGCATCAAAATGAAGGTCTTTGAAGAAATTTGTAACTTTTTTTCAGTCAGCTTAAGTTTACCCTTGTTGCCTGATATGAGTTTATCCCTTTCAAAAAAAAAAAAAAAAAAATATGAATTTCGACAGATTTCTACTATACTATTTAGTAGCAATAATCCTCTGTTAACGAAGTCAAGCTAAAAATATTCATTGCCCTCACCAACGAGAAGGATGACAAGGTGCAATCACAGTTTTGCCATAAAATTGCTTCATTGAAACTAAACAAAAATATTTTTCCAGATGTTGAGCAACTAGAAGAAGCAATACCTATGGTGGAGGCGTCCGTTCCGAAGTTGAAAAAATTCTCATCACGAAGAAGCTCTTCAGTTTGAGCACCCCTGGCAATCAGTTAAAGTTCATTAACTAAATGTAAAGACTGAAATATTAAAATTCAATAATAATTGCACTCCGTAAGTTAAAAAGTCTTTTATTCCAGAATGAAATAAAATTTGCTCCTTTTGGAGGAGCAGTCAATAATAATATTTTCAAATGTTATTATATTCACCATTAGAAATGAGGTTTTAAAAAGGCATGCACTGCTGGGCCTGAGGCAAGCCTGAGGCACGTTGAGGCACACGTTGAGGCACTGTGAAGCCTGAGGCAAGTTTTAAAGACGGCGCCTTTCAAATTTTCGAAGAGACTCTTAAGTGATGAATGTATCTCTATAAGAAATAGTCTACTTCATAGAATAAGGGACATTTAGGGAAAAATATGTATTTATTTTTATAAAACACTAGTTGGCACCCGTCAAAACATGACGGCTAAATAGTAAATAAATGTACTAATACACAAAATACACTCAACACATCATTGCCAAATGTTGTAAATCATAATAATGCGCAGAAACAAATTCATGTGTTTAAGCGGATTCATGTTTAGTGAGTATCTAAAGCCAGATTTAAAAATGTCACTGAGCATGCGCAGAAAGCAATTTTTTTTAAATAGTAAATTATCGATAGTTAAATAGCGCGAAATAAACAATTTCCATCAGGTTTAATCTTATATTTCACAAACATAATTATCATAAAAATAAAAATGGCAGAGAGAGATCTAGAGAGACTCCTCGGAATAAACGTATTTATCATTCAAACATGTCACTGAGCATGCGCAGAAACAGTGAGTTTCTAAAGACAGATTTAAACATGCCTCTGAACATGCGCAAAAATCGATTTTTTAACTGTAAATTATAGAAAATTAATAGAAATTACGGTTACAAAAACCAAATTTGACAAATCTACAGATTACAATCTTTCGTGTAAGACCAAAATGAAGTCAATGGACGCAGTAGTTTTCTCTCACGGACTGCCCAAAAAGTTCGCTTAGCAACTTAAATATATAGATATATAATTTAAAAAATTACAGAACTTTAAAACACTAGAAAAAGTAAATAAATTTGAATATAATTTGTTATGTTATAAAAATAATTTCTAAATCATTCTTGAAGCATTTTATGGCAGTAAACTGTGTGACTGCATATCTATAATTTATTGTTTTTCATGCAGTCTTTTCTGCATAAATGATTGCTAGATCATTCAGTCGCTCTTGAGTTGTTCATAGATAATTGTTAAATATTTTCAGCTTAGAAAAACGGCGCTCTGCTGCTGCAGCAGTTACAGGTAGAGTTAGTAGATTTCTTACAGCTGCGACAGTGTTTGGAAATATGCATTCAAAATTTAATTCTCATAATCGCAAATTCAGGAGTTTATAAAAAAATAGTCTAAATATTCGCTTCTATTTGTAAATTTTTAGGAATTCATTTATTTATTAGATTAATATTTTTTAATTATTCGTTAAAATGTTCGTATTTTTAAATGTCTCATTTTGGCGCCTATTTCAATTCGGCGCCTCACCTATGGCTCTATGCACATAATACACTCACACATACATACAAAAAAAAATTAAAATTAAATAATTACAAGATAAAAAGAACTTTTTATATACAATGTTTTTAAATTTTCTGTTGAATCATATAAACTTGACAATTCTATGTATTAATAAATACTTTTTTAAATTTTTTTGATGACTTATCCCATCAACTTGAAAGAAAATGAAGTTAATTGGAAGTTAACTTGCATTTATCTTTTCGTTCCTGTTCCGGCCAATAGATGGCTGCACAAGGCCACAAAACAAAATTAATTGAAAATAACTGAAAATTAATTTAATTCTGCTTAAAGATGGCTAAAAGTATTTAAAAAATGCATTGTCATCGTGTTCTGATCTATTTTAAAAGTTTCAAATGTCTAGCTAGTCGGGAAGTTAGTTAAAAATCGATTGTAAGATTTGTACTTGACAAACACACACACACAAACTTACAAGAAAGCAAGTTAATAAAAACATGGTAAAAAGTGAAGTAAATCATACGGACTTTATTATTTTATAGGTGGTATGGAAGAAAGAAATGCACATATAAGGTTGATCTTCGCATGCAGTTCAGTAAGTTATTAATCTTTGGTATTTTAATTGTAGCTGCTCTGACTCCAACAATCCACAACTGACGGGCAGTCTGACAATATTCATGCATTCTTCCACTCCCAAGAATCTTTGGATTTCTGCTATATCGGTTGAAGTCCGGTTACGATGGCGCGATTCAGATGACATGTTTTCCAAATTCACTTATTTCTGTTGTGTATAAAGATTATTTTGTTGCGTTATCATTTTGGATATTTCCTCATCCGTTAATCCGGGATAAAAATCTATTGGCTGCTCTCCACTGTTCAGACTGATGAAATTTGTTTTTATGCCCTAAGGGGTAGGATATATTCCCCGAATTTGTAAGAGAGTAGATACTGATTGCTTCCATTTTCAAAGTCACAAGTCAAGGGTAGAATTACATATAGTATAATGGACACCTTTTCCTTCTTCTCTCACCTGGAGATCCTGCTTCACTTTAACTTTCACTTTCACTATGCTAATGTCTTTTATTACCACTTAATCCAGTAATCCTCTTTTTATCTATCGTGTATCATTTTCCCCCCATTTTTAACATGAATACATATTTCTTACAGCAATTACGTGACTAAAATAAGTAAGTGCAGTTCACCAACCTTCACCTGCACTTTCGCTTCGGATCATGTTACCACTATTGCTGCGCTCTGGGTTAACCTACAAATTTCGCTCGGCAGAGACCAAAGCTAAAACATTTGAATTAGACCTATGTATGATAACTGATTTTTCTTTTCCCATCTTTAACCTTTAGCTTACGGGGCCCATTCTTCTGATTCCGTCTTTAGAACAGGACATTTCATACCCCCTTTGTAGGAACGGCCATTAAGGGGGTTATACACTGAAGTGCCACTGAATTAGGGATACCTACCTAGTAACGAGTTGAGCCTCCTCTGGCCTTGATAACGGCTGCCACACGACGAGGCATAGATTCAACAAGTTTCTGGAAACGTTCCACGGGAATGGCTTGCCAAATATTGGCTAAAGCTGTCCATAATTCAGTAAGGTTCTTTGGTGCTGTGTGATGACCTTTCACGCCTTGTTCCAAAACATCCCAAAGATGCTCAATAGGATTTAAGTCTGGGCTTCTAGGTGGCCAATTCATGACAGAGAAGTCAGAGGAATGCTCATCCAACCAGCCAGTAGCCAACCGGGACTTGTGAGAGGTACAGTTGTCTTGCTGGAAAACTCCATTACCGTGCGGATAACAGAACAACATAAACGGATGGAGGTGATCACCCAGCAACTCTACGTACCGAATTGCATTGAGGGAGGTTGGTACACACACCAAAGATCCCAAACTGTGCCACGAAAAAACACCCCAGACCATGAGTGAGCCACCATGCCCTTGTACAGTTCCAGCCAGGCATGCAGGATCCATGGCTTCATGAGCCTGACGCCATATTCTCAGCCTCCCGTCGGCGTTAAGTAGTCGGAATCGAGACTCATCATTCCATGCTACTCGTTTCCAGTCCTCTACACTCCAGTCTCTGTGCTCTCTTGCCCAGGCAAGACGTGCAGCCCGATGGCGAGTATAGAGCAATGGTACTCTCGTAGGTCGACGGCTCCCGAAACCCATACGGTGAAGCGAGCGTTGCACAGTCCGTTTACTGACTGTACGACTGGCACCGTCATTAAACTGGGTGGTAATTTGAGCTAATGTTTGGCTTCGCTGGCTACGTACAATACGCCTGAGCCGTCTCTCACCACGCACTGTCAAGGCTAATTGTCCTTTGCAGTTTGCCCGATCGCTAGTTTTTTTCCACCATCCATGTATTCTTGGTATACTCTTGACACTGTCGACCTTGAAAATCCTAGCTGTCTGACGACTTCGGAAATTGAATGGCCCATGCGTCGTGCACCTACGATTTGTCCGCGATCGAAGGCGTCTAAATCAGGCAGTTTACCCATACTGGCAATTCCAACAACTAATTCAGAACAACCACAGTACGCGCTATATATGCAGTTACCACAGTGCCCTCACTTGCGCATACATGATGCTCAGCGCTACACAATTTGCATAGGCTTTGCTATCCCTAATTCAGTGGCACTTCAGTGTATATATACTCTCACTTCCAAAAGTTAAGCACGGAGCTGTAAAATGCGAAAAAATGGACAAGTGCTGCTTTGATTGACATGAAATGCTGCGAGTAAGTAGCTCTATGTTTATTTATGAAACAAAACAAAGAATTAAATACAGAGATAAAAAAAAATATTGAGTTTTCATAAATTATAAGATGACGTCATATTTGCGTCATTAACAAAATGATGTTTAAATGCAAAACAAACAACAAAAAACCGACATTCATAGGGTTTGTGAGCACCCGTCACCTTCATACAAAGTGCACAGCGTGTGACCATGCTTGTTGCGAGGTGATCAACCACCGCAGAGTCCAGTAATCACCATTCCTCCTGTAGGGCAGTTTCTAAATATCTGAGAGTGGCTGGAGGTGGGAAACATCTACATACACCCCAGCCGAGGGCATCCCAAAGATTTTCAATTGGATTAAGGTCCGACGAGTAAGCCGGTCACTCCATACGCGCAATCCCCTCACTCTCCAGAAAGTCGTCAACGATGGGAGCTCTATGGGGACGGGCATTATCATCCATTAAAACGAAAGATGGACCAACTGCTGCAGCGTACAGTTTTGCAGTGGGATCTAGGACTTCATCTCGATACCGTACAGCCGTCACAGAACCTCGCCTGTAGATGTGCAGGTCGGTGCGATATCCCAATGAAATCCCTGCCCAGACCATGATGCTTCTACCGCGTAATGCGTGATGTTCGGTGATGTTCTCGGGCCAATTGCATGTGCCTTGTTCCTTACAGACCCTTACACGCGTATCATCTGGTTGTAGGGCAAATCTGGACTCATCTGTGAACATAACGTTGCCCCAATCAGACACAGTCCAATTCACATGCTGGCGACACCACTATAATCGTGCCCCTCTGGATTGGACGGATAAAGGAACACAAACTCGTGGTATCCAGGAGTACAGACCATTCACGTGTAGCCTTCGACGAACAGTAGTGGCAGATATCGTCTTACCAATGGCCGCTGCAACCATAGATGTCCCACGTATAGAGGTCGATCTTCGATTCCGCTTGGCTACAACAGCAATATATCGATCTTCCGAGGGGGTCGTAACCCTTGGACGACCGGCTACAGGTCTTCGGTCAAATATTTGGCCGGTTTGGAATTGTTTCCATAATCGTGAAATGACGGAATGATGAACGCCAAAGGAAAGAGCAACATCTGTGATAGACTGTCCTGCTTCAATGCATCCGACATCCCGACAGCGCTCAGAATCTTCCATTCGTCTTCTGGATGCCATAGAAACATGTCTACCTTGAAAACAAATCGTACGAATGTTTTAAACACCTTTCATCAGCACTTACATGCAACTCCTGTAACCCTTCACAATGCCGGCTTCTTATACGACTGCCTGTTTTGCATATTTCTCGACGCGAAACCGTGATTGGCTGTTACCTAACATATTTGCATACTACCTTCTACCTTTGCAGCAAATTTCAGCTTCTTTAATTCAGATTGGCTTACGGAAATTAACATTTTCCTCTCCGTGCTTAACTTATTAACTGCTTAACTTATATTAATATATATATTTATATATATATATATATATATATATATATATATATATATTCATTCATTCATTCTTGGGACCGTAGTCTTGGGATACACGCTATCCCAACCCGTAAGGAAAAGGTTAAAGCTGCTGTGTACTAACCCTATTGGATTCGCTTGCCTCAATGTTAACCTATGGATAAAATGTGTCTATTATTTACAGCTACATAAATGCGGATAATCCAATAAAACTGGTATTTTCAGATAGCCTGAACTTTTCTGCACCTTGCAACAGGATTCATTTTTATAAATTTCGTCAATTAAAGGAATTTAAGAGCGTTTAAAGCACTCTAAACCAGATTTTTATTCCGAATAATTTAAATTAAAAAATATCATTTGCATTTAAAAAAATGAAAAATGGCCCGAGGTGTAAATTTTCTTTCTCTATTACGGAGCACAATTTAAAAAGAAATCTTTAAATCAAAGTCGGTAATCCTTGAACACATTTTCTCCGTAGGTTAATATTCAGGTGTGCGAATTCAATAGGGTTAGTACACAGCAGCCTTAGAGATATGATCTCTTCCTCCTCAAAGAGAAAATCATCTAATAAATATAAAGTACTAAAATGACTTGCAGGCTATGCCCGCAATTACCACCTTCCCCAGAATTTTATATCCACCCGTTTGTAGTTATTCATGTACTTTAATTCATTAGGATTTGCAGAATAGCATTCCAAATTTAACAAAACATGGTGGACGCGGTGGCTCATTTGGCAAGAGCAGCAGGCCAGTGATCTGAAAGTCCCTGGTTCGATGCTCGTCGCTGCAAATCCACCGCCGTGTTCACTAATGGTGGCCGGGGCCCGTAAAGTAGGTCGTGGCTGCAATGTCCTCCAAGTTCTCAAATTTACCTCTGGAGGTGCGGGGTCAAGTATTCCGGTCCCATCACTTGACCCTGTTCAAAATTACGGGACCGGTCATTTAGGCATATCGGTCTCCGACCCTTGTGGTGCTAATTCAAAACAGGAGCCTCCCCTTTCAGCTCAATAGCCTATTAGGACCTGGTGAAGGGAACCTCCCCAGGTTGAGCATTAGCAACAACAACAACAATACATTACATAAATTATGAACAGAATTTCCAGTATTAATCGACTAGTGTATTTTATCACGAAAAGACAGGGTTAAATTGAAACTTATGGTAGCTGAAATAGGATTTAACCGGATCTAAAATATTCCGTTCATTTTTTAGTACAATCTATCCCAGAGGTCGGTAACCTTTTTACCATTAGAGGCCACATGTAAATTAGGTAGTACTAAAGGAGGCCGCATAAGTTGATGTACCTATAAATGCGACTTTTATGAAATTATTTTAGTTAGGTATAGTTTTAATAATTTGGTGCATTATATAGAAAAATAACAAAAAAAATTAAATCCTTATTTATTTATTATTTGACTTAAAAAGTGACAATATAAAATATTTTTGTATTCCCATAAGGGTAAAAACTTGTTATAACATTAATCATTAATTATTGTTTTTTTATAAAATTATTAGATTCATAGATACCACTGTAATTTTTTATATTTTACTGTTGGTATTTTTATTTATATAAGTACACACACATATGTATATATACATATTCATCCAGATTTTTAAATTTTAATAAACAACTACATATCTAAATACCTCTTCAAATAAAAATAATAAAGTAGAAGTATTTTTAAATAATTTTAACATTATAAAGAAATACAATAGAAAAATAATAGTATTAAATTATAAATAACTGACATAGCAACAATTCCTAAAATAATTTTAAAATCCGATGGAAAATTTAAGCTAGTGGGATATTTGAATTTGTTTCTTGCTTGAAAGTAATTGAATATTTGGATCAAGCTTCGTAACGCGAAGCCTGCGTACATACATTCATGCCGTTCTTTATTTAATTCCATTGATTTGCAAATTGTTGTAATCTATAAAATTAAGTATTAATTAATGCAAGTGCTAGCTTTTATGAAGGCCGCACAGGAAGATCACGGAGGCCGCGCGTTCCCCACCTCTGATCTATCCTAATAATAGCCCAGTTCTGTCACGGTTCTGTCCCTCTATCTGGAAAGCTTCCGGAGCGACCGCTTCAAAAATATATCAGCCTATGGCATCCATTTTGTTTTATGAGTTAGGCTTAACAAGTTAACAGTAAAGTGAAAAAAGATTATTTGCTATCTAAACCCAAATAATTTATTAGAAACAACGTAATATAGACACAAAGCAACTTTATTTCGATTTTTAGACGGCTTTAATAAACGGTTATGACAATTTTAAAACAGCTCGCGAACGTTTAAAACCGTTCTCAGCATAAAATATCCTTTCATTGTAACGCATTTTCGTTGTGAAATTCATATTCATTAGAAAATTATCTCTTTTCCACCACCTTTCGAGTTATCATAGTGTTTCATTTAAATTAATAAGAAGTATTCATTTTATATACTCAGAACTTGAAAATGTAAACACGAGTGAGTCATTCATTCATCGTCGTTAATTTTAGAAAAATTGAATCGGAGAATCTTTTTTCACAGTAAAACAGTTTTTCATTATATTATTTTTAATATAATATATATTATATATTTATATTTTAACCATATAATATATATTTTAACTAGATATTACAATAATGTCAAATTTAGTATTTTCGGAAAGTTGCAAACTCGATGCATGCGTAGTGATATGTTCAAAACCATCTGCTTTCAAAGCGTACTTTTCAAAGCAAACACCTAACATAACTGCAACATTTGGATAATGTCCAATCGTCTGCCGCATTAGGAAGAAAAAAAAAATATTTTTTTGGTCTATTTCGTTGTTACGCACGTGCGCAAAATTAGTTTAAAGTATCACAAAAAGAAAAGAAACCACGTGATCAACATTTAATAAATTAAATTTTAAAAATTAATCTTTAAAAATTCACCAAAAATCAGAAAAGGGAAGTAAAGATTCGAAAAAGGTTTCATTTTAAAGGAATTTTTATGATCTTTCCTGTGAAATAAATTTTATAACCCTCGGATTATTATTTTAAATGTAAACTTTAAAGAATGTTACAAAAACAACTTAAAAATTTAACTTAAAAAAATCTAAGAAGAATTTTTCAAAAATCTCTCTTAGTGCACCCGTACATTATAAGAAGAATCGCCATGCAAAATTTCAGCCCTTTGGGTCTAGCGGTTTGGTCTGTGCGTTATATGTCAGTCAGACAGTCAGTTACGGAACTGTTTTATATATAGTAGATTATACTTTCCTCTCGAACAAAATACGCATATAAAAATATGTTTCAACTTGCAACATCTTTAAATGAAAAATACCGATCACCTCAATGGTTTATATTTGGCGCGTGTTCATTTATGAATTAAAATTATGAAACAACTAGGTTAAATTTTTTGTATTAATTATTTAGCGTTACTGGAAAATTGACTAAGAGCGCAATGTGCTAAAAAGCGTCGTAAGGTTAATGAACGGAAATGTAGATGGCTTTCAAGACAAAGTCAGGAATCGCTAAACCGAATACGAACAGATGTATTACACGCACCTCCCTTGGCGACAATTTGGCGACAAAATTTTTTTGACGCCAAATACTCGTCAAAAAGATTTTGTCGCCAACTTGTCGCCAAAACAGGCCTATGCGGACATTTTACACTTAAAATACCAAATATACACAAAATATCAATAACAACTCAAATATAAAAATAAGTTCAAAACAAATTTACCAATGACAATAAACTTTCAAAAACATGTCACAAAACCACAACAGCTACTTTAAAACATACACGAATATATCTAAAAACGGCTGTATTAAAATTCAAAACCTAAACAGAAATGCTCAACCACTTATTTAAAACATACGCAAATATATCTAAAAACGGCTGTATTAAAATTCAAACCCTAAACAGAAATGCTCAACCGCTACTTTAAAACATACGCAAAAATATCTAAAAACGGCTGTATTAAACTTCAAAACCTAAAAAGAAATGCTCAACCACTTATTTAAAACATACGCAAATATATCTAAAAACGGCTGTATTAAAATTCAAAACCTAAAGAGAAATGCCCAACCGCTACTTTAAAACATATACAAAAGTATCTAAAAACGGCTGTATTAAAAATATATATCTAAATACGGCTGCATAAATACAAAAACTAAAACCTTAATCCCCCCTCCCCCCCGCTAAAAAAGTCAGTATAATACAACTAGTCAGTCCAACTAATAATAACTAATTTAAATAAACATAAAAAACACCTTGGTTAAATATATATTTCTTCATTAAACATATATTACAGCACATATATTGCCAAACTTCACGAAATCGCCAAAATTAAAAAAATCGCCAAATTTCAAAAAATCGCCAACTTGGCAATGAGGTGCGTGAAACACATCTGTACCACGTGCAGCAGACTGTTAACAGACAGAATTTAATATTTCATAATTAATACATGTAATAGAAAGTAAAGTGATGCTATTATGTGGAGTTCAGATTTTATTTAAATTTAAAAAAATTGCATCTTAAATGGATCTTAATAGTGCTGATGATGATTGCATAATTTTAAATAATTAAAAATGTGTATAATTTAAATAAAAGAAAGTAGAGAAGTTATTAAGTATACAAATAATATTGACTTTGCAGATGTAAATAGATAAAAATTAAAATTAACACGTCATTTTTGACGGGCTAACCACTAGTAATATAAGATTAGTTCATAAGAGTAAGTGCATAAGGTAGTAAGTGGCAATTAGTGCAACTGGCAGAGAAAGAGTATAATTGGCTGTAAGTACATAAGGTATACAATCAATAAACGAATGCACCCAATGCGGTGGGAGAAATAAGAATGCTTTAGGGAGATTATTGGAAATGTCAGAGACGTAAATAACATATTACTTACAATGAAAATTTCTGATACATTGCGGTAAATGGCATCACGAAAAAAAAGTGAGAGGGGGGGGGGGGAGGAGTATCCGTGAAAAAAAAAATGAATAATTATGCAGAAGCTTGGATTTAAAGTAGTGGTTTTCAGAATGTGGTACGACGCCTTATGAAAACAAAAATGCGTAAAACCACAAACAGGAAAATCCTATGCTTACTACTATTTGAAATACGAGCGGGAATTTCAAGGGGCACGAAAAATTGCAAAATGGCAAACAACGGATTAAATCATGGTAAACCAATTGATAGTTTGATCGTGGGGGGGGGGGGGGGGGGTACATTAATCTTAGTCTTGACCAAGGTTACAAATAAAAAAAAAAATTTAAGAACCACTGATTTAATACTAAAAATGCTAAATTTCTTTTTGAAAAATTATTCTATGAAAGAAGAATAATCGTAACATTTGACTCATTTTTCCCCGTTAAAAGAACGAATTCTTCAGATTTTACTGATTAAAAAAAATGTTTTTTTCGGTGATAACTGAAGCATATTACTTTTTAAACGCTTTACATTCCGACAATCATTGTGCAATTAATTTTGCTATTCCAAGACGAATATATCTTTCGAAAATTACAAAGCTGGATCCTTGTAACAAATCTCTAAGTTTCCCTGAAGAAGGATTGCTACGGAATTAAAGAAATCTATCTGCACGCCTCAGTTGTATTTAGTTATTCTGATAAATATAATCCTAAACCTTGTGTCCATTGTATTACATTAATAATCTTACTTGCACTTCGATGATTTCGTTTTATTTAAATGACGGTATCGAATTTTTATTCTGTTGCCTGTTTAAATGAGACACAAAAGAGAAGGAGATTTAAACCTCATTAGATTCTATTCTTGTTAGATTTTAATTTATGACCTTCGAGGATTTGAAGTGAAATCAAAGAAAGCTATAAAATTTGAATTTATCGTTTGGCATTGAAACATACTATAAGTTGTGCCATTCTTACTGAACTGTGAACTAAAAAATAATGTGTTTTAGAATATTATGAACTGATCTAAAAAGTTCTGTTGTTACGCCTGATCTCTTATGTAAGATTTTATGATATTTATGTAAGTTTTAGTCCCCGTCTACTCACAACTGAATGATTTAGTTAATGAAATGTATCAAGGTCATAATATCATTTTTTTTCCTTTATGGCCTTCAGGAAATTGTTTCGTCTGGTTTAGAAAAAAGGTCTGTGATCTGACTGACATTTTTTCAAATAGTTATTGAAATAATTTTTAACAGCATTCATATGTAAAGTAAAAATCAGGAATGTTTGCAATCGCGGAATGAAAGAAAAATTAGTTTTTCAGTAAATTAAGAGAATGAAATTTCTTTTTTAGAAAACATTTATTTTAAATGCATGTCCTTCATTATGAATTTTTATTTTTTAAGAAAAATAACTGAAAAGTATCTAGCATGCATTGCTCTAAAAAGTAAGTTTGTTTAACTTAGTGGCCAAATATTTTGATTAAACTTAGATCAATTTTTGTTCTTTTGTTTTGCTTTTAAAGTCTTAAAATTTTGTTACGAGCCAACTTTAATATCTGTTTCCTGAATATGCTATTTTTTATTAAATTTTTTTATCCATCGTGTTTCTTTCCTTTGGTTATATCGCATTCATAAAGTGGTTTTCTAAAATTGTTTTAATTACACAACACTCAAAAATACTGTTCAACGGTCAATGAGATGGTCAATAAACGGCAACCGAACTCTGTCGAATTTAAGATTGCAACGTTCTTGTTTGTTTGCTCACAGCTGAAGGGCTAAAGGCGGTGACTCTTGTAACGTAACGTTGTAATGTAATCCTCATAGCGAGCATTACATTACAAGTCTTTTTCACGGTACATTTCTTCACGAATACTCGGCTCTAAAGCTGCCTCCACTTTAGTCAGTTCAGTGCGATCTGCATTTTACTTGTACTGTAAAATTCAAAGGGATTCGAGAAAAAACTGACAGTGTAGTGAAGCACGATTGCTCGACTTGAGCGGCTCGAATCTCGCTTTCAGCCACCGACTACCGAATGATCATTACATTACCAAGTTTTGTTACATGTCAGTCACTGCCTTTAGACGCTAGTTTCCAGATACAGATTATGCGAGTTTTAATAACACAGTAGGCATGGGTGTCTGTAGCCGTTTAGAGTGAGCACTAAGTCTTGGTTGGTTTGGCTTTTCTGTTGGAAAAGATAACCGTGGAGCTCTGGACCAACCTCTTGTAAAATTATAATCCTAACTCAAACAAAATACCTCTCTTCCCTTGGTTCCCATGAAGTAAAATTATGATGGGGAACTAAGGATGGCAGAACCGAGTACTCGCAGGGCCCGATTTAGAAAATTCTGGACTATAGGCACAACTTGAGAAGGGGGCCCCCAAACACTGATGTGAGCTTAAAATTTCCAAAATTGACACACCAAAAAGAATAATGTGAAAGTACCATTTTACCAAGAATTGGCTATTTGAAGCGTAGAAGCCTAGAACATTATCACATAACAAAAAGCAAGAGAACATATTAACTTCACCATTATAACACCAATACAATGCAACCAGAAAAACTTATTAATCCCTTATATACACTCTAACATACATATGATGAACTATACATATAACTGTACATATGATGAACCAATCAATCAAATTTGAAAGGAAATTTTTAAAAAAATCGTTTTAAAAAAAAGGTAAAATAAAAAAAAATTTAATTGGGAATTTTTTCTTTTAAAATAAAAATTTTGAGGGGGGCCCCTAGGCCCGGGCCTACTGGGCCTAATGGAAAATCAGGGCCTGAGTACTAGAGAACTGGGTACTCAGGAAAATTATTGGAACCTAACACCCGGTTCCAATCGTTCTAGTAACGCGTATTCTCAAATAGAAAATCTGAGGTTTAAAAAACACTTTATTGGGGATAAACAGTTTAACCATGCGTTACAATTTATCACTATCTAGATCTTAGGAAGCCTTTGTTTTAAGCATATCCACAGTATTAGCTACTAGATACTAATCTACCATCTCAGAAATCAATCGGCTGTCAAAAGATGTCATCGAGTGTTATTTGCTTTAATTCGTTTAATTTATATAGAATTGTCAAAAGAAATTTTATTATATTACAGAAGTCATTAAAATTAATTTCCACCTATTTTAATAACAAATGTAAAGGTTCCCAGTTCTGGATAGTTTGCCGTTTTTGATATTTTGTGCATCTAAAGATTTGAGAAGGCTGTTACTGGCTAAGGGATTTCGTGAAAAATTGTGTTCTAAAATCCCCAAACACAATGTGAAACATAATTTTTGATTACTCTCATAAGATTACGGAAGAAATTAAGCAAGAATTCTTGAAAAAAAGAAACCCGATTCGGTCTTTCGTCTGACTAATGGATTTCTATAAGAAATCGCAGGTACTTAAATGCTAATGATCACCTCAAAAAAGGTTTTTCGAACATTGGATTAGTTCGAATACACGAAAACTTACCAGCTGAAACAGGCATTGAGTTACTCAAACAAAAACTAATTAATTTTGTTTTGATTGAGATGTATGTATATGTATATTTTTTATGCCGCAGGCACTTGTGTCTACGACGTTGTCGCATCAACACCATGAAGTCTGATTCAGATATTGTATACATAGTTACCGACGGAGTTCCTGTCATGCAAAAAGTAGGACGACTGATTACGGCAGATCAACAGCTTTTTTGACACACGTGGCATTCAGTAAGTTGTACTAACAATGGTTTATGGGCTCCGAAGAAATGTAAGTGGCAGCGATGAAGTTGAACTAGCAGAAACCAATGAATTAAGAGAAGTAGTTTTGAAAACGAAGAAAATTCGACTTTTGATGTTACAAGTAATGATGGGTTTTAATCGGGTATTAACTTTGCTACGATGACTTGGAAGACATAAAAATAAAGGTAAGAAAAGTTATTTTGATTCTCACTCTTCATAAATAATATTTTGCAAAGATTTGCCAAATCAGAATTTGGTAAAGAACTTGTTTTATCTTAGGTTCAAGAACTTGATGGAATAGTTCTCTTGCAATATTAGAACTCTTTTTTGAAATTAAGTCATGTGTTTAAAAGGAATTGGTTGATTTACAGATTTGATTTAATTAATTCAAATTGTTAACCGAAACCATTTAAGCTCTTTTACAAATTAAACTGACTATCGAAGCTTTGTGTGGAAAGATGACAATTTGTTAACAGCAAGTGTTGCTATTAATTTTATGATGACAAGCCTGGAAAAAAAGAATAGCGCATTGGCAAATGAGCTAAGAGAATCTTTAGAATCTCAATTTTAAAAAAAAGGAGGGGGGGGGTAAACAGATTTATTTAGTGTCATTCATTATTTGCATAATAGGTTCGAGGTAGGTGAAAATACTCCTAATATTCCGTTTCCACAACTTAAAAAAGCTGCAATAACTAAAACAATTATTTCATTGCTTTAACGATTGCAAACTCCACTTGAAAATGACAGAAATTTACCACCAGACATTGAGAATGATAATAATGGTGATTTACAAGAAATTAGCCGAAATAAGCAGTTTGTGAGTGCTCCAGAAAAAATCCACCAAGGTTATCCGCGACATGATGTAAAGAGCTATTGAAAAATATTTAAACCTGTTCCTCTAGAGGAAAATAAGACTAATTTTGGGGGAAAAACAGTAAGACGAGAAATGGTTTCACTTTTAAGATGGCGAATGGGGCGAAAATGCTGTGCTGCAATTATCTTTTAGTATTACCCCCACGAGTATCGAGTAAGAAAGAGCCTTTTCTGCATCGGGCCAAATGTGTACGAAAGCCTATATGACAAAAACGTAGATACCTTATGTTTTTCACACGCGTATTTCCCCAAATACTCAAATTTGAAAGAAATGTATATTTTTCTTAAGCAATAAACTAAAATTTTTCACATCATAAATAAATATTTTTTGATTAATATTTATGGCAAATGTTTTGTGGTTCATGTATAATTAAAACCGAGGTAATATTCGAGTACTCGGTTCTGGCAAAACCTTGATGCCAAATCAGGTTCTGAATTTTTAGTCCAGCTCCGCAATCCCTATTGGGAACGTAAGTAGATGGGGCATCGGGTATATTTACCAATATTCAACCGGGGGGGGGGGGGTTAACGTTCTAGATCAGACGAAGGAAGGAGTTCAGCTTACATGTGCACACACACACACACACACACATATATATATATATATATATATATATATATATATATATATATATATATATTCCAAAAGAGAATAATGAAGTAGAAATGGTTTTGAAGACCTTTTTCAACATGACTGATACCAGCAAAAGGTGAGGAGTGTATGTTGTTTTAGTGAAAGCAGATGACAACTCTAATAGACAACTGATATCATCCCCCACCCCACCAACCCCCTAAAAAAAGCTGGGAAATTGGAGCTATACTTTTTAGCATAACACTTCACATCACGAAGTCAAAAGGTTTTCCCCATTCAGGAATGTTAACTCTTAAGAAATTAAAACATGAAAGAGATAACGTTAGAAAAGCGGCAATATATATACATTTTTTTTTCATCCATTGCGGAGGCAATTGTCGTGTAGACATTCGCCTATGCGGCAATATATTCCAATGATTTAATCATAGTGTAATTTTAAGATAAAAACAGGCTCTTTTTAAAAAAGGGGTAATATCAGGACAAAGATGATTATCTCAATAACTTTATTACTGGACTTGACTACAGGAGTGATTGAATTAGAGTACATAATTTCGTATTGGTATGAATGGTAAAGACGGCTCTCGAAATTGCCCATTTGAATAGGATCTCGGTTAATTACATCACGTACAGAAATTTCCAAAAATTTTTGAAAAATCCTCATTACATACAATAGTGATAGGTTCACAAAAAATTTCATTCTTAATTTCATGTGCAATGAATTTAAGAATAATGAATAATGCAAATAATGAATGACACTAAATAAATCTGTTTACCCCCCTTTTTTTAAAATTGAGATTCTAAAGATTCTATTAGCTCATTTGTCAATGTGCTATTCCTTTTTCCAGGCTTGTCAACATAAAATTAATAGCAGCACTTGCTGTTAACAAATTGTCATCTTTCCACACAAAGCTTCAACAGTCAGTTTAATTTGTAATAGAGCTTAAATGGTTTCGGTTAACAATTTAAATTAATTAAATCAATCCTGTAAATCAACCAATTTTATCATGTGCAATGAATTTCATATGCTCCATTTTCATAATTATCAGAACTCTCAGTTTTAGGGTCACTATTACAAGTATCAAAATTCTTATTAATACCATGACACACATCAGTATTAGCTTCATCAAATACATTTTCATAATTGGAATGACAGTTATAATAAAAATTCTTATCACTATATCTAGTTCTACAGAGGCTGTTCGCACATTTTTTAGACGATTTTGGAAAGCGGTAATAAAAAATCGTTTGCTGCAAAAGAAATAATTTCAATTGTACTATGTTTTTAAAAGTCAAAATTATCGTCTCCGGCTTGAAAATTTTGTTTTTATTCAAAATGGCGTTTTTAACAAAGCAGTGGTTCGAAGGCTACATTGATGCTCTTTCCGAAGAGAAATATGCATACTCCGTTATCCAAAAACGATGTGAGAGTCATGGTTTTGTGATATCTAAAGCGTCGATAGGTAATATCGTCAACAAGAAAGGAAATAAACGTCAAATTGGAGCCTCAAGTGGGACAAAAATTCCAAACAAGTATCCAAGGAAAAAACGGACATCTTCGACTATTGCAAAGGTACGTTGTTTAATGTTAAAAGAAAATCCCCCTAGTCAAAGGACAGTTGCAAAATCATTAAAATGCTCGGTGTCCACTGTAAACAAAATGATAAACGTTAATTTAAATCTTAAGAAAGCGAAAAAACGCAATGTGCATCGTCTTCTTCCAAATCATACCGCTGAACGCAGGACACGCTGCAGAATTCTATATGAGAAACACTTATCCAAAGAAAAATGGAAAACAATTGTCACAATAGATGAATCATGGGTGTATTTAAATGATTGCAACAAAAAAAGAGCCATTTATAAGGATAAAAGGGGAGAAAAAAATTTAAGTACATGGTTCAAAGAATCGAAAGAAAGTTTTTCTAAGGGATTCATGATTGTTGTTGGTTTTTCTTATAATGGCAAGTTAAAAATAAAGAGAGTGGAAAAAAATGTCAAGATTAACTCCAAATACTATCAGGAACATATTTTATCGCCAATTTTTCTGAATGAAATACCATCGCTTTACCCACAGTGCCATCAATCTGTGAGACTCCATCAGGACACAGCTAGCAATCACACATCAAAATCCACTGAAAATTTCCTAAAAGAAATGGAACAAAAAACTGGTATCAAGGCCATACCCTTCAATGATATCCCTACTAAATCTCCCGATGTATCACCTATGGATTTTTGTACTTTCGGACTTTTAAAATCTGCATTATCCAAGCGTTGTCCCAAATCCCTTACAGGACTCTGGAAAGCTGTTCAGGAGAAATGGGATAGAATACCTCTTCTGACACTTCAAAAGACATTATTATCCTGGAAATTGCGGTGTCGAAAGATAGTTCAGAATAAGGGATGCCAAATAGAACATTTAAAATACAAGAATTTTATGTAATTTAGTTTTGTGAATACAATATACATCGTCTAAAAAATGAGTGAACAGCCTCTGTATAATTAACAATGCAGATGTCAAAATTCTGGTTTCTTGGTTACAAAAATCTATTTCTGGAGTCACGCTTTAATGAGTACTTACATTCATCTATATATATAAAACAGTTCCGTAACTGACTGACTGACTGACAGACAACGCACAGACCAAACCGCTGGACCTAAAGGGCTGAAATTTTTCATGGCGATTCTTCTTATAGTGTAAGGGTGCACTAAGATTTTTGAAAAATTCTTCTTACATTTTTTCAAATTAAATTTTTAAGCTGTTTCAGTAACTTTTTTTAAGTTTGCATTTAAACTAATAATTTGAAGGTTTTTAAATTTATATCACGAGAAAGATCCTAAAAAGTCCTTTAAAAGGAAATCTTTTAGAATCTTTACCTCCATTTTCTGATTTTTTTGTGAATTTTTAAAGATTAAATTTTAGAATTTAATTTATTAAATTCTGATCACGTGATTTCTTTTTCGGGTACTTTAAATTAATTTATCGTCACTTTCATAACAACGAAATAGACCAAAAATATTTTTTTGTTCTTGCTAATGCGGCAGACGATTGGCCATTATCAAAAATATATTAAAATACAGTAAAAGATATATTCCTCAAACTGTACTATATTAACTGTGCTATATTCTTTAGTATGTTCTATTAGATTTAATTTGAATATTTTGTTCTACATTATTTTGTCTATAAAAATTTCCCTTACGATTTTTTTTATAAATATTTTTTTTACATCAATTGCATGCATTGATCGTCGTATTTATTATAAATAAATATATATATATACTAGCATTATTGCCCGGCGTTGCCCGGGTAGATATATAGATATAAAATATTTCATGCATTCCATCAAAAAAAAAAATACTGGGCTGCACTCCCGCTCTTCATGTTCATCTGGCCAGACAGAATGCGCTTAGCGAGTTTCTACTGAAATGATATACAAACAATAAGAAAGAAAGAAACTTTGAGCCTGCGGACCTTCGTCTGATTTTATTGAGAATTAATAACACCGTGTTGTGTGATTCGTGATTCGCACGTTTGGATTGAATAAGTTTACTGTTAAATTATATTTGTTAGATACTGTTCAATTAGATTTAATTAGATTTTTTTGATCCACTGTTTAATAAGAAATAAGTTTTATAATTTACATTTGCCTTTATTATTTATTTTTCCCTTAAAAACGCACTTTTTTCCATTTCACCCAAGTGGTAAAGCGCAAGATGCGTTATCCCCTTTATTTAATCAAAGTAAGGCTTGATTCCCCATGAAGCCTTTTTCCTTAAGCTTGTATGTTTTGTAAGAAATGTTTTGAATCAGATGTATTACCTGTGAGTAATGTTATCAAAGGCTCGGGTGGTTCTTGAATTGTAGGCAATTGTACTTTCCCATTACTGCAACACATAGCAGAGCCAGGAAAGTTGTGTTTATCTGGGGAGCCAGAGCCCAATCCTCTTTTTCCCGCGCATTGGAATTTGACCCCCCCCCCTCCGTCATCCTCAAACCACCCCTCTTAACGCAGCTGGTTGAGGGGAATCCACAGGGAGTAGACGCACCTCTATCGGGCACAAAAAACATTAAAAAATTAATTAAAAAAACTAATTGAGCCCCAAATTTCGTTTTTCCTGATTTAAGTTTCTCGGGTCCAAAACATTAACTATTCCGAATTTGGTCCCGGTGGGTGAAACAGTCTATGATTCTATAGCGGACAAACAAACAGACAAGCTCTTATATATATATATATATATATATATATATATATATATATATATATATATATATATATATATATATATATATATATATATATATATATATATGGCATTAATTACATACATTGACCGTTGTATTTCATTGGAATGTACTCCGTAGCGAAGTGCGGGTTTTCAGCTAGTCTATTTAAAGAAAAACAGTTCCGTAACTGACTGACTGACTGACAGATAACGCACAGACCAAACCGCTGGACCTAAAGGGCTGAAAATTCGTGTGGCGATTCTTCTTATGATGTAGGGGTGCACTAAGAAAGATTTTTGAACTGTTTTTAAATTTTTAAGCTGTTTTTGTAACTTTTTTAAAGTTTGCATTTAAAATAATAATCTGAAGGTTATAAAATTTATATCACGAGAAAGATCATAAATTCCTTTAGAATGTAAATCTTTTTCGAATCTTTACCTCCATTTTCTGATTTTTGGTGAATTTTTAAAGACTAATTTTTAGAATTTAATTTATTAAATGCTGATCACGTGGATTCTTTTTTTTTTTGGGATACTTTAAACTAATTTTGCGTCACGTGCACAACAGCGAAATAAATTGGCAAATTTATTTTTCTTTCTAATGCGACAAACGATTGGACATTATCCAAAAAAGTATTAAAATATAATAAAAGAAATGTTCCTCAAACTGTTCTGTATTAACTGTAGTATATTCTTTTGTATGTTCTATTAGATTTAATTTGAATACTTTCTTCCACATTACTTTGTCTATAAAAATATCCGTTACGATTTATATATATATATATATATATATATATATATATATGTATGTATGTATGTGTATATATATATATATATATATATATATGTATGTATGTATATATTTTGGCATTGCATACATTGACCGTTGCATTTATCATAGATATATTTTTCTTTTTTTTTTTTCATTCATTGCATACATTGACCTTTGTATTTAATTTGAATGTACTCCGTAGCGGAGCCCGGTTATTCAGCTAGTTGTAATACAATTTCCTTTAAGAAATGTGTTTACAATTTATTATACATAAAACAAGCTCCACCAATCTTAATATTATTTCAGTTTTAACCAGTACAACAATTAAAAATACGTAACGAAAATTTATCAAAAACGAACACTAAATTTTGAAGTAATGTCAAGATTAAATTGATAAACTTTGAATGTTAAAAAATCAACTTCTAATTTTAAAAGGGAAACATCATTTTATCCTGTTAATAGATAGGGTTAACGAGTACAAATGACATATGCGATAACATTTCTTATAAGTTTATCAATTTTCAAACTTACATCAATTATTTTATTAACTTTAACTGTATCATTTATTTGTCTAACAATTGGTTCATTTGTTTGGGGAATCACAATATAGTCATTTATTTTTCCGAATAGCGAGAATTATTATTTTTATTATTATTTTTTTCTACCGGAGGCACTTGTCGTGTAGACATTCGCCTATAATTCACCGCAGTTTGCTGGTCATTTTATTTTGGGGGCAACATATAGGCGGACCAGCATTACCCTCTATGAAGGGACGACACAAACGGTACTTTATTGGCGCGACGCCTGGATTCCATCCGAGCACCCTCAGCACCGAAAGCCAGCGCGTTGTACCACAAGGCTACCGCAAGCCGTGAGAAAATATTTTGTGGAAAAACGTAGTCACTTGTTTCTGCGTCCAACTTGATACCAGTACTTCTTTTGTTTAGTTGTTGGCCATTCACCTCTGGCCAGGACGGTGTATAGTGTCCTCTTGATTGATTAATATGATTTTGTAGTGTGTAATTTGAAATAGTCCTGTTGTGTGATTATCCGTAAGGTTTGGAGATTCGAGGAATATCACTATGTTCGCCTATTCTTGTGCGCCATAAAACTATCATTTCGACTTTCTTCTTCCTTTTTTCATATCTTCTTTGCAGTAAGTATTTATCTAAGTTGTACACTCCTTGATATTGGCGATGACAAGGCGATTTCTAATCTCCCCCTGCACATCTTGAGTCATCTGCAGTAAAATAAGCTCCTCCTTTAACTCGGCCTTCCTCCCTAGACGATATTTTGACATAAAATATTCTATGAAATCTCTGTTGGTTTTAACTTTTGTTTACTTAAAGCTTCCTCTTTACTTGTTGAGGATATGGTAAATAAATTGAGCTCAAGTTTTTGTGTGTGTGTATATATATATATATATATATATATATATATATATATATATATATACAGGGTGTAACGAAACTCTTGGGCAAAACTTTAAGGGGTGATAGTACACATCAAGACAAACAATATTATATAAGAAACTTAGGGTCCCAAACGTCTTCCAAAGGAGATAGACGCCATTAAAGTTTAGGGTCCAAAATTTCAAATGATTATAAAAAACGGAAAAATGGGTCAATTCGTTAGCGGTTTTAGCTAAAATTATTCTTTTTGTCAGTTTTTTCTTGAAAAATAAATGTAAAGACAAAGTAAAAAAAAATGTCGATAGAGGGCGCTTTAGACTTTGGAGTAACGAACAACTATTTTTTATCGTTATTTTTTTTTATCACATTAAATGCTTTCAAAAGCTTAGCCTTAAACTTAAATTTTGAGCTCAAAATCTGATTCGTTGGGGGTGGTTAAGTAGCGCAAACGGAATTGTGTTCAGGAGTTGAAATTTGAAACTCCCTCCCTCCTGAACAGAGTTCAGTTATTCCCCATCTTGATGTCGTAGAACTTTCTGTCGTAGACCAGGCAGCAACTACTACCTCCTATACGTAAAATAAACTAGAGAGGGATGACAAAATTAAAAAATTTATTCATAATACTAGACATGAGCAATTTCTCCTCTCGAAATAAAAAAAAAACTATTTGATGTACGCACGTCGTGCGCATGAATGAAGGTTGAATGAATGATGACACGTAGAAAATGGTACACGCATGATTTTCTTGTGGAATCACAAAAACTGCTCGAAAGAGCGCCCACTAGCAAGGATGCAGGCCTCACACCGCCGGCCGAGGGACTTTCGAACATTAGCAAATACCCCAGGCATTTCCCGGATATCGCCTGCTACGACGGCAATTCTCTCAACCAGTTCCTCGTTGAAGTCGACAGGGCTTGCGTAAACAAGACTCTTCATATGGCCTCAGAGGAAGAAGTCTAGACAGGAGAGGTCAGGCGAGCGTGCCGGTCAATTTACCGGACCACCCAGTCCAATCCATCGCCCTGGATATGCTGTATCCAATGCACTTCTCACATTTGCGCTGAAATGTGCAGGTGCTCCATCATGTTGGAACCACATACGAGCCTTTATGTTGGCTGGAACACTTTGCAGCACAACTGAAAGCACCTCTTGTAGGAAAACCAGATACGTTCCGCCGTCCAGGCGTCTTGGCAGAAGATATGGCCCGATCAAATGATCGTGGATAATTCCGGCCCACACATTTTTGTCATCCCTCTCTCGTTTATTTTACGTTTAGTGGGTAATAGTTGCTGCCTGGTCTACGACCGAGCATCCAAAATCGTGAATAACTGAACTGCGTACAGGGGAGGAGGGGAGTTCAAATTTCACCTCCTGAACACTGTTGAGTTTTCACGACATAACCACCCCCAACGATTCAGATTTTGAGCTCAAAATTTAAGTTTAAGTCTAAACTTTTGAAAGCATTTAATCTGATACAAAAAATAATAGTAAAAAATAGTTCTTTGTTACTCCAAAGTCTAAAGCTCCCTCTATCGGCATTTTTTTAACTTTATCTTTAAAATTATTTTCCAGAAAATCTTGACATAAAGAATAATTTAAGCGAAAACAGCAAACGAATCGACAAATTTTCCCGTTTTTTATGATCATTTGAAATTTCGGACCCTAAACTTTAATGGCGTCTATCTCCTTTGGAAGACGTTTGGGACCCTAAGTTTCCTATATAATATTGTTTGTCTTGATGTGTACTATCACCCCTTAAAGTTTTGCCCAAGAGTTTCGTTACACCCTGTATATATATATATATATATATATATATATATATATATATACACTCATGTCCATAAATTAAGGATAATTCAGAATCACTTGGAAATCGAACTCTAAAGTAAAAATTTCACCTGTAGAATTATCACACACATCTTCAAGAATAATATGCAAATTACAGGAAGTCACCAGATACGCCTATAGTACGTCACAATGACGAGAGTGTAATAGAGGGGTATATAAGGAATGGTGGCAAAGAAGTAAAATTGTTCACAAGCGTTCTGTAAACAGCTCAGTGCCATAACCGAATAGTTATGATACAGAGGACGCATGTGGATGATTTTTTACGTGGTAGAATTATCGGCCGCCTGGAATGTGGGCGTATTCAGATGGAAGTATCCGAGGAACTTGGAATTACCCAAAGTGTCATCTCTAGGATTTGGCAACGATTCCAAGATGATGGAAATGTCAGTAGACGTTACAGTACAGGTCGCACCCCGAGTTACAACGCGGAATGAAGACAGGTATTTGGCAGTAACTGCCAAAAGAAGCAGACGGAGCACAGCATCCGACCTGTCTCGTCAGCTATCTGCAGCCACGGGTACCACAGTTTCAAGGCAAACCGTGTACAGACGTTTGGGCAATATTGGTCTATATGCTCGCAGGCCAGTCAGACGTGTTCCTCTCCCGGCAACTCACTGTCGGCAGCGATTAGCCTAGAGTAGAGATTATGCAATGTGGACATCGTCACAGTGGGCTTGTGTGATGTTTTCTGACGAGTCCATGTTTAGCTTGCAGGCTGATTCACGTCGGACTTTCATATGGAGAACGTCAAGTACCCGTTACCACCAAGACAACATCATTGAATGACACCGTTACGGTGGTGCAGGATTGCTCGTTTAGGGTGGAATTATACTGGGCTTCAGAACAGATCTGCATGTTCAAATCGGAACCATGAACGGCCACATTTATCGGGACATCATTCTGGAACAACATTCACGTTTGTTTAGGAGTGCCATGGGAGCAGAATTTATGTTTATGGATGACAACGCCCGTCCTCACCGAGCAAACATCGTAAACGAATGCCTTCAATCTGAGGATATCACCCGTATGGAATTGCCAGCACTCTCACCTGACTTGAATCCGATTAAGCATGTGTGGGACACGCTTATCCGACAAGTTGCAGCCCGTCAACCACCTCCTACATGTGTACCGGAACTTGGGAGAGCATTGCTTGCTGAGTGGAGTAATATTCCCCAAGATCAGCTCGATAATTTGATATTCAGCTTGCCTAAGCGTTGTACGGACCGTATGTCATCGCATGGGAGACATACAATGTATTAACAATCATACCAACCATGTAATATTAAGTTTTTGTAAAGGATATATTTTTTACAATTGCTCCAGGGAGCAAAAATCGTAGTTTTTATGAATGGTATCATACATACACCATCTTTTTTGTTTATCTTTTGTCTAATAAATGGGCTTTATGAATAAGTCACGTTTGTTTTGTTTCTGAAACTTTATTTGCCGGAGTTAGCATTATCCTTAATTTATGGACATGAGTGTAGATAGATATAGACAGATAGACATAGATATAGATAGATAGGGATAGATAGATATTGATAGATAGATGTAGACAGATAGACATAGATAGATATAATACATATAGATATAGATATAGATATGTAGATATATAGATATAGATATAACTAAAAATGAATAATCCAACAGAGCTAGATAATTATAAGAAGAATGCAGACAAAAAACAAACAGAAATCAAGCACTCAGGGCTCCCCGCACCAGAGGCAAGATTCTGTAGTAGTGCCGGAACTAAACCAGAAATCAAGGTAATCGACTGGTCTCGTCATCAGGGAGCCTAACCGAATCAGTTACCTCAAGGGAAACTTTCTGAATAGGATGCAGGTATAACCAAAAGACATCCCAAGGCCCCAAGATCCCCATTGAAACATTAAGTCAAAAGAAAATGAAAAGACACGGACAACTTGCAGTAAGGACTCAACGCACCGTACATGCAAGTACACATACAATCCTAATGGAAAGCCAAAGATGCATACATACCCTAATTCCGTAAGTGACGGTTATGGCGAAACAGCAGCCAATTTTTCCCTAGTAGTTACGTCACCGTAGCAAAACCACAGCGCCACACCCCATTGAAGTTTAAACAAATGAAAACAGAAACCCTATCCTAAAAGTCTTTAAAATAAACCTGAGTCTAAATGCCATTTTTTTAAAAACCTTTAAATTGCTTAAATTTTTAGGAAAATTGTTCTTACTTAGGTTTTCCTCGAAAATGCTACATGCCTCCAAAAAATCTTCAGCGTTGTTACATATGTTTTTTATTCTGTATAGTTGTGAGTAAAAGATATTATAATAAATTTTATAGTTTAAGTTACTATGGAAATTGGTAAACGTGATAACCTCAAAGTTAAAATCTAATCTTTTATCATGTATCCCAATTTTTAATTCGCTATTTTGAATTTTAATTTTTAAGTCCAGATAAGTCGCAAAATGATTATTATCATTAGTCCTGTTTAAAATTAGTTCCTTTGGATAGATTTGATTAAGAAATTCTAAATCGTTGCAGTTAAAAATTATAAGGTCATCAATATACCTAAATCCGGTAACATTATTTGAGTTAAGAAATTTAGTTTCGTAAGAATGCAAGAAAATATTTGCAAAGGCGTTAGAAAAGCTATTTCCCATAGGGATACCCTTTAATCTTTTAAATTAAAGGGTCACTTTTTAATTTTTTTGTTAGTTTGATTTGTTTATATTATTTTTATATAGATATAGATATTGATAGAGATAGAGATAATATAGATAGATATTGATAGATAGATATTGATAGAGATAGATGTAGATAGATATAGATAGAGATATATAGACAGACATAGACATATATATACACTCAAGAGCCAAAACATTATGACCACCCCTACATTTTGCAATGAATTCGCCTGGATGACGTGGAAGGCACGTGATCAGGTGGAAATGGTATTTAACTGCTGCTGGAGAGTCTGAAGAATCATTCTTTCACTTACTTCTGTGTGTGAGGGGAAAGACTGCGGATCTAAGCGACTTTGATAGAGGGCAGATTGTAATGGCTCGAAGGCTCGGAACAAGTATTTCCGAAACTGCACGACTCGTGGGTTGTTCGCGACCTACAGTCGTTAGTACTTATGCAAAGTGGATGAATGACGGTGAAACCAGCAGTAGACGACATCGTGTTGGACGTCCACAAGCTATCAAAGAAAAAGGTCGTCGGAGACTGTCTCGCATGGTGAAGCAAAACCGGAGCCAGACAGTAACTCAGCTGACAGCCCAATACAATGCAGGGCCAAGTAGAATAGTATCGCAGCACACTCTTCAGCGGACACTGTTGGATATGGGGCTACGCAGCAAACGTCCCACTCGTGTGCCTTTGCTGACCAAGCGTCATCGCCAACTGCGCCTGCGCTGGGCCCGGGAACATCGCGACTGGTCCATGGATCAGTGGGAGAGAGTTGCCTGGTCAGATGAATCACGGTTTGTCATTCATCACGCTGATGGCCGTGTCAGGATACGCCGTCTTCCAGGCGAACTGCTGCTCCCTCAATGTACAGTAGGTCATACACAGGCCGGTGGTGGCGGTATTATGCTTTGGGGGACGTGCTCTTGGGCGTCTCTGGGACCCGTGGTTGTGGTAGAGCAGACCATGAATGCTACAGGGTATCTGAACATCATTGCGGGCCAGTTGCACCCTTACATGGCCTCTGTTTTTCCAGCTGGAAATGGAATGTTCCAACAGGACAACGCCCCGTGTCACAAGGCTAAAATTGTGTTGGAGTGGTTCCAGGAACATGATGCTGAATTCCAGTTAATGTCCTGGCCGCCTAACTCACTGGATCTCAATCCGATAGAACACATTTGGGATGTCATGGGACGGCAGCTCAGAGTTCAAAGACCACCAATTCGCAATATCTCGGATTTGCGTGACCGTTGCTTAAACATCTGGTACAATCTGTCTCCGGCCATCTACCAAGGACTTGTGGCATCCATGCCAAGGCGGGTTGAAGCTGTGTTGCGCGCCAAAGGTGGGCCAACTCGTTATTGACAGGTGGTCATAATGTTTTGGCTCTTGAGTGTATACTAGCTTTAGTACCCGGCGTTGCCCGGGATTTTAATGTTTGTTTACCAAACACAATTTAAAAGTAAACACAGTATAAATAACATAGAAACAAAAAAAAGCATGCGAAATGTTACACACATCAATAAAATGAAAACTCAATATAAAAATATATAAATTTATAATAAACTCCTGAATTCTGCTAGATTCAGCCTTTAATCAGTGGAGCAAAAAAAAAAAAGCTGAAATTACAGGTTTAGCAGAATTTTCCCATAGAACCATGAAATGACTCCAACATTGCCTCTTAAAAAAAATGAAGTGTTTGATTGAGGACTGCAAACCATTCAACTCCTCTCCATATCAAACTCCTTTTCTCTCCACATAAACTCCTCAGAATTTAGGTAGATTCAGCCTCTCATCATTGTACCAATAAAAGCCGAAAATGAAAGATGTAAAATTGTCGAAATCTCTTCTTCAGATTCCAAATTCCGAGAAGCTTGTTGATTGGCCGATAACATTTTATTCCTTGTGGAATTATTTTTATTTCCACCAAATCTAGCCGTTTTTTTATTGGGGGTATTTTATTTTTTCAATTTTATGAATAAATGAAAAACCATGTGAAAATAACGATCGCTTATGAAAATAATGTCCCGCCTGTTGTTGTTTCTGAAAGTAACGTTCCGCAAACTTTCAAAAAATGGCTAACATCGTTTGCAAACCACCCACTTATATTGCCACTCTTTGCTTCTCTATAAAGCTCAAAAGAATACAAGAATAACACGATTTAAAAAATATAAATCTGTTAATTAAAATAATTAAACACGCACAAATGTATAAATTACACAAAAGTTTATTTAAATTCTTTAATCTGTCTAAATCTCCAGTAAGGAAATATTTTCAGGGAGTTTACAGAACATCGTATATTTCACTTTTCAAAACACGCATTTACTGAACATCGTCTCAATAATAAATTCCCGAAATGAATATGACAACAAAGAACGTGTGCGTACAAACAACGGCGGTAACCGAAATTTCTTAAAATATAAATTTTAGAGTATAAATTCTGACTTCAATTTATTATTCGGGTTATTGTGCATATTTATCATTCGGGTTTAATATATGACTTGAAACTTGATTTATTTTCTAGCGTTTTCGCTTCTCGTAAGCCTAACGTAGCTGAAAGATGGTAGAGGGCTGTCAATTCAGAGGGGTGAATCCAGAAAATATAAGAGTTGAGGCTCTTATATTTTCTGGATTCCTCCTTCAAAAATTGTTGGTTTTTGATTAATTAAAAATTAACGGTAATTAATTTCGATTCCGGAAGTTCTTAGTACTTACTTCGAAGCATGTATGTAGAATTTCCCGATCGTCTCTTCTAAACTGTGAATTTCTATACAATTACAGACAGACAGGCAAACATTCATTTTTATGTATTAGATATATATATATATATATATATATATATATATATATATATATATATATATATATATATATATATATATATATATATATATATCAAAAAACATCCTTGTTGACTTTTGTTGCGAGGCTCTGCAATCATGTTAACCTAAGAAATGTTACACACATCAATAAAATGTAAACCCAATATAAAAATATATAAATTTATAATAAACTCCTGAATTCTGCTAGATTCAGCCTTTCATCAGTGGAGCAAAAAAAAAAAGCTGAAATTACAGGTTTAGCAGAATTTTCCCATAGAACCATGAAATGACTCCAACATTGCCTCTTAAAAAAATGAAGTGTTTGATTGAGGACTGCAAACCATTCAACTCCTCTCCATATTAAACTCCTATAAACATCCTCTCCATATCAAACTCATGCTAACCTTTTACAATCCACAGTGTAATCTTAGTCATGGTCATAAAATCCACAATTTCAGTATTTTAAAATCTTCATTAATCCTCTTTCAACTTCTCGACATTTTCATTTCTAACCCACACACACCAGTCTGCGACTGAACCCCTCAAAAGTCCAAGCCCTTTTGCTTTACCGAATTGCTCACAAATGTCAATCATGAATTTTCGTCCCTTGCATACGAGCAAAATGTGCTGATCCCAAAAAGAATAAGACACGGAGGAATACATAATCCAAAACCCTTGAGAGAAACCGAGCGAACGTGCGTTCCAACGATCGAACATTTAAGGAGTATGTATTAATTAAAATGAGAAATATATTGATTAAAAGAGGTAATTTCTATGTCAGTAGTTGTATATGAAATAAAATAGGCAATTGAAGGTTTCATAATACACAAACATACATATATATTCCTACACACACCCACACACACACGCACCTCGAACAAAGAGGGGGGGAAGAGGGTAACTCCGATGGACTTTGAAGGCTTTGAGGTTGTACAAGTAGTGGAGGACATCGTGTCTGTGGCAAAGTCCATGAGCCTGAAAGTCAATGATAAAAGACATCGCAGAGTTAGTGAAAGAACAGAGACAAGAGCTCAGCACTGAGAAGCTGTAGGAACTTCAAAGGGAGCAGTGACAGATAGAGACTGGGGGAACTTTCTTCAAGTGAGGAGGAGGGAAGGGTGGAAGCCCCTACTGCACTGTTACAAGAAATGTGTTTTAAATGGGTTGAGCTACAAAATTTTGTTGAAAAGTATCCCGTGACAAAACTCTAGCAAGCCGAATTGAGGACTTTTAAAACGTTTTGAAACGTAGGCAGAACAAAGTTTATCTTGATAGGTTTGTAGTGAAACTTCTTAAATCTGAGTCTACAGCAGGGTTCAGTAGTAGACAGAAAAGAGAAAGAATACCTGTTCGAGTGCCAGTTGTTTTATTGGAAGGGAACTCCCCTTCTAAGGAAAAACCTCTTGCTACCATCCCACTAGGTCATAAAATCCTCTCAGAACAGGTTAAGTGAAGTTAAATTTTATTTTATCTAATTATTTTTTTTTTATTTATGTCTCTAGAGTTTTGAGATTTTGTATAAAAAAAAAACAACTTCATCCATTTACAAATTGTCAAGTAAAATGTGAAATTTCTGGGGTTCAGAAACGAATTATTTCAGTTTACATTACTCTTTATGGAAAAAATTCGTTCGGTACTCGTCGTACCTTTTGGAACCAATTAACGTAGAGTACCGAGGTACCGCTGTATATGTATAAATATAATTACATCATCATTCTCAGTTGCTAACAAATTTTTTCCTTAAATTTTGTTTCTTTATTTCCATTTTTTTCTTGGGTTCAAATTTCCCGTAAACCTTGCGTGGCTCACTTTCAACGAATATGCAGATTTAGAAACAATGACATTGGCTTTAAACGAAGTAATTAGCAGAGAAAATGATGATCACCTTGATCGCAACGCAACAGTGACAAAGCCAATTTAAGCAGTTTACTACACATACGAGCTTCAGCCATGGGAATTGGAATGTTAGGTAAGAGGATTCATGACAAACACAGACAGAAGTGAGGTATCGATCATCAAGAGATTGTGAGTAACAGTTAGGTTATTTGGTGGTGAGTGCGTGTGTGTGTGAGAGAGAGAGAGAGAGTAAGTAAGTAAAAACCTTGGGTTGAAATAATGCTAGTGGCGGGTGAAGCGTTTGGAGGCCCTCAAGCGCCATCTAGTTTTGAGGCCACCTTTTTTTAAATACTTTTAATAAATATTATTTATTACTTAGATATTTCCTCCCGTTTGGAAAGGAAATTTTATTGATTAGTTATAAGGTAATAAAAACTTGTACTACGCCGTTTGTCGTTCGACGAATGACCAATTGTCTAAATGAAAGTGACATTAAAGGGTTAAAAATAAGCTTCAGTTTGCTTCATCTCCGAACTTCGCATCTATCCGAATTATCATCGGATATACGCCACTAGTTTCGGTAGATGTAGGTCTCTTTCCAACCCTTTCCTTGGACATTTTTAAATAACTTAAATGAAATTTCTTGTAAATCATGTATGAACGAAAGTATACGTCCTGCTGGTTACTAATGCCTTTGCCAGTAATTGCGGATTATGAAGCCTAAAGGACACGGTCATGAAAACATATCTCGAAATATCACTGGAGCGTGTTGCCATAAAAGCACTTTTGCTTTCCATTAAATAGGATCAAATCAGCTATTTTGAAAGGTATCAATTATTTTCTTTTGTAATTATCATCTATCCGTAACGTTTTTTACCAAATTAGTAAAATGCCGTGTTTTCAGTCTTTTTCTTCCGTTTTCACTTTTTCCTGTAGAAGTAACACATAATTTTTGTTTCCTTCGCTTTTCAAGCAGAAGCTGTGATTAAATGCGTAAAAGCAGAGGCTTTTACGTTTTTAATTCAAAATGCGTTAAAAAAAAGAGACTGTGAAGCACACATAAGATATGCAGCCGTTAACAACATACGCGCACGCACGCACGCGCGCACGCACACACACACACTCACTCACTCACTACCTAACTAACTAACTAACTAACTAATCTGGGGGTTATAAAATTCATATCAAGAGAAAGATCATTAAAATTCCTTTAAAATGAAATCTTTTTCGAATCTTTGCCTCCCTTTTCTGATTTTTGGTGAATTTTCAAAGATTAATTTTTAGAATTTAATTTATTAAATGCTGATCACGTGGTTTCTTTTCTTTTTGTGATACTTTAAACTAATTTTGCGTCACGTGCATAAAAACGAAATAGACAAAAAATATTTTTTTTCCTTGCTAATGCAGCAGACGATTGGACATTATCCAAAAAAATGTTAAAATACAGTAAAAGAAATGTTCCTCAAACTGGACTATATTAACTGTGCTATAATCTTTAGTATGTTCTATTAGATTTAATTTGAATATTTTCTTCTTCATTATTTTGTCTATAAAAATATCCTTTACGATTTTTTTTATAAATATACTTTTTTTGGCATTAATTGCATACACTGTCCGTTGTATTTAATTTGAATGTATTCCGTAGTGAAGCGCGGGTATTCAGCTAGTGTGTGTATATATATATACACACACACACACAGAATCGAATAGAAATATTAAATGTTTTTGGCTATCGGGACTGCAATCTTTTTTAATAATGATTCGTAGCGATATTCTTACTTAAAGTTAGTCAAAAGATGGATACATTTCAAACATATTTTCTGCCACTTATTGTATAAAAAAGGGAATTTTACATTTACTCCAAAAAATATTTTATTTTATAAAAAGGGTTCTATCGTGGTAATGTAGTTCTAAGACTAGAAAAAAGAAAGGAGAATGTTCGAGTATTTTGAAAGGTTGCAGATCAACCCTAAAATATTATTCTAAATTTTCTTTGTTGAGCTTAGACAAGTTACGACCATTAAACAACGAAAAATTATGGTTTGAGGTATAATTAAGTTATTTTAAAATAAACCTTCAGATACGGGATTCATAGCCTTTGAACGTTATTTTTCTCTTGTATTTATCTAATGTGAAATTGGCAAATGTTTGTTTTTGAATTCTGGTTTTTGCCTACGAAGTTAGACATTTCAATAAAAAACGCGTTGTTTCTAGAATTCAAAAAAAAAATGTTCAGTAGTTTTTATATTACATTATTGATGTATATCCGAAGAAAATTTAAAATTGCTTTTTAAGAAAATTAAATGGAAATAGATTTCCGAAAATCTCGCTCATTTTATATGAAGACTTTTTTTAATTGTAAAATGCAGAAGTCAAAAATATGCATTTTCTAATTTGTGGTGAGAAAAATACAAATAAAAGAATTCAGATTGGGAATTAAAGATCTGCGAGGTTAACTCAGTGGCTAAAAACTATATTTAAGACGCGTTAAAACAATTTTTATCAGAATGTTTGCAGAAGAAAAATATAGTATCTGAAGGTAATGAAAGATGTTGTGAATAATTTCTAAGGAATCCTCCCCCATAGACTATATTTGCAATATATATTATAAAAGTACGCTATTCACTTGGAGGTAATTTAAAAGTACTTTTCAGCAATTTCAATGTGTTTCAAATGGCATTTTAATCGTTAGTGATAAGTCTTAAAACTAAATTGTTTAGTATTCGTGTTATGGTATTGATAACAAAAAAAACTTCTCTTGCCATCAAACAAATATTCTTGATTATATTAACGGGATATATAAACTGTTTTATAGAAAAGGGAAAAATAAACTTTATGGCGGAAAACTGAAAAATTCCGTAAAGAAGTTATAAGGAGTCTTAAAATTTACTTGTGCCTCAAGCCATCTGGATTCTCAATCCCCGCATTAAAAAGATTTTCAGAGTTATAGAGAGAATATAAAATTAAAAGTCGATAAAATGGAAAGCAGTATATAAGAAAATCCTTTTGCAGATCTATAGTTAAAACTATCTTTAAAAACCCATTTTAAAATTGGCGCAATGTTTTCGGAATGTTGACTGCATGATTCAAACAGACACAGAAACACAGGTTACAAAGCCTGAAATAATTTCGCACCCAATAATTATCACTGGTGAGAGAGCAAATACAATAACAATGGATCGTTTTGTGGTAAGTGCCAGAAACTTTTGAAATCGCTTCAGGGTCAGCGTCGTGTTTCAACAATCTCACAGCATTTTAGCATATGAAAGCAGGTGATCACACAAATACGAAAAATAACTGGTAACAAAATGGAAAGTCACAAAGATAAGGACTCGTATAATCATGAAAATCCAAATATATTCATTCCACGTTTGAAAACATTTTCACTTGATAGGAAATCGAACCCCTGCCTTTTTTTACGTTCGGGACTCTTCTACTTTATCAAGATCCGTCTTGATCGCTTTCAGATCAATCCCATAAAGGTTCCAAAAATTACTCCAGCGTCTCTATGTAAAGAGCTTGTATGTATGAATTTTCTGCTGCACCTTGACTTTAAACGGCAATTACATACAAGTATATGAATATTACGAAAGAGCAGTTTAAAAAGAATTTTTTCTAATAAAGTATTCGTTTTTCTAATAAATTAACTTCGTTTGAGAATACTTGTATAATTAATCATGACTCGTATAACCTTGTTTATATACTGTTAAACTTACGCTCAAAACTGTGTTAACGGTAAATTTGTGTAAATATTATCATATTTTTGTTACCTGACTTACATACAGATTCCCTTTCTCTAGAAAATTTCTCACTATTTTACTTAATTTATTCCTAATAGTTTTATTTATATGGAAGATATTTCATAAGTTTTTTAACTGAAATTTATATTTTACAGGATAGCTAGGGGAGATGAGAAGTTAAAAAAAATTCTGTTTCGAGAAATTATCGATTCCATTTCCTTAATTCTGATGTTTTTGTATTATGCTCTTCATATATCATATATTAGATCTTGTATTCTCATCATTCTTTAGATTTCAGTAAGTTATTAAAAATTTGAATCAGAATGAAAATTTTTTAAAACTATACTTGCGTGACACTCCTTTTGTGAATATTTTACCCGATCCCTAATTACAGCTTGTAAAGTTGATAGAGACTATTCGGCTTTTCTATCAATCCCCTTGTATTGCTAAAAATAGAAAATAACTATAATTTACTATAAAAATGAATGTCTTAACTCAACAGAAGTTAGTTTCGGTGAGATATGAGAAGAAATTGGTTAATTTAAAATATTTTGAGGGCTTTAAACAGGTTTTTCAGGACATGTGTTAAAATTAGAGGTGTCTTCAAGATTCTCGAGGACGCCTGGTTACTTATCCTTGGAAAAAAGTTTCTTAATTAGATGCAACGCAAAAACACAGGTAGTTTCTCTAAAAAAAAAACAAAGATAGGGGGCGCTACAGCCCGTAAATTGTACAACTATATTAAATGTACAGTTCAGTAAAACCATAAAAGTAGGCTGTGACAGACCACATTGAAATTATTTCTTCAAATATTCGGCATAATTCAGCTGTTACGAGTAAATTACAGGTCTTTAGGTTTATAGAGGCAAGCTCAGTCCCCTCTCCTACCCTGGTTTAAGTAAGAGAGCTTTTTATTTATTTTGAAATTCATCGTTCCCTTGTTTTTTTAACTAGTTTAAGAAGCATTTCGGTAACGTATATGAAATATAATCAAACACATTTCTGTGCTTTATGAACATGCGATATGGCAGTAGGTTGGTATTCCTAAAAAAATCCATTTTAATAAATGAACGCCCAGCTCGCGAGTAATCCGATCGAGAAGGCGAAGATTTGACCGTGCTTAAAACAACCCATTCGTTTCTTTCCACTTTTTGTTACTGTACATTTGAATATGACCTTGCCCTTCTATTCTTTGGGTGTAATTAATCTTCTCCCAAGTTCGAAGCATTACGACGCTAAGATGAGAGAGTTGCCTTTTCTTTTGAGCTTCACTACGCTATTTTCCATTGAAAAAGAGTTATTATGTTCTACATTTATGCAAATCTGATTTGATAATCGCTTCAGTAAAAAACTATCTTTTCATGCCAGTGGATTTCTTGAACTAGTTGTAAAAACAAGCAAGGGAGGAAATTTAAAGAAAAAATAGATAAAGCTGTATTCAATAAACATTACATTTATTTACTCCACGCAATTCTTGTATCTATATAAATAAAATAGCAAAACAGAAAACACGATGTTTATGGTTTTTACTTAAGCACAAAATGATTTTTGGATGATAACTTTTTTCCCTTTGCAAGATTTTGAGGATACGTTACGAAGCGGATGTTTTATCTTTTTTAAATGTGCGGTTTAGTTTGTACATCACGTTACGTGTTTCAAACACGATAGCGTTTTATTCCTCTCTTCTTTTCTCATTTTATTTCTCCGTCTTTTCATCTGTTTTCTATTCTTTGAAAATATTATTTACGATTTTCCTACCAGACATCATGATTAACTTTCACTATTTGTATTTTATAAAAGTTGTATTTTGTTAACTCTATGACAGATAATTAATGGACAAGAAATGTATGAGAAATAGCTAAAAATTTGTCCCGTAGTGAAAATCTCACATATCCGCAAATCGAATCTGAACCTTCTAACTCTGAGGCTTGTATTCTATCTATCGAACTATCCGGCGATGTGAAGTGTAAATAACAATGACTTTCCTTCAAGTTTACCGTTCTTTTTGAGCGGAGTATGTTGGCCTGAATATATGTTTTAATTTATTTTCGACGATACTGATTTTTTCCCGTGTTGTGTCATACGTTTGATAAACGATCCATAATCGTTTACTCCATTAAATGGACACCATTGTAACGATCACCTGCCACAGACGAGTTTCGAACTTGCGACTTCAAACCTTGAGGACGGTATTCTTACTATGTGAACTACCTCGATGATGTGAGGATTTTTTTTGTAAGGAATCTTTCACCGACATGGGGTTAAAACATTAAATCGTCCTCTTACATTTTCTGTTCCTAATACAACAAGCAGCTGCTTCCAAAAATATTGAAAACCAAAGTCTAGGCTCCTCTTATTTCACGTATCACTTGAATCAAATCTTTTATTAATATGATAGATACTACGCAGCTTCACACTGGGGGGGGGGGTCTTTTCACGTACTGTATTTACGTATATTATGAAATCAACGACAAATGTTCTCGTATTAGTTTTCATTTGCAAACAATTGTCATGTTGAAACGCAGAAAATAAAACTGTTCTCTAATCATGAAAACTTCACGAAATCTTGCGACATGTAGTTGTTTGTTTTTATGTTTGTAAGCGAATACATCACTTATCAGTCATGTAGAAAATTTTCACAAGTAGTTCCCTTTAAGATGATTCATTAATGTAAGCCTGAAGCGACGTGAGTGCGGAATTAAAAGTCTACATGACTAATCCCTTCAATTTACCACCGTTCTTCATCATATGATTTTCGATAAAGTAGTTCGGAGATGTATCTATTTGTTCGTCTGAAAACTTTTTTCTCTCCTCTGAGTATGGTGAGTCATGAATGAAAATTGAATAGGTACAATGTTTGCGCTATTTCTGTTTTGGATCTTTAAGGGAACGGAGGACATTAAAATTTACTTATTTTACTTTTCATCATAGAGATACGAAATTTTGTACATATACACATTTCATTATAAATAAATAGAATACCTTAAAATAAATTTCCAATCTCATTAAAATTTTAAGATTTTTAAAAAAATTTGAAATTTATAAACAAAATTTTAAAATGCTCCTTGCTACTTAATTTTTGAGATATTTCCTCAATTTTGCATTTTAATCTCTTTAAACTGTATAATAAACAAATCTGGGTATCAATTATTTAATACCTTGAATAGTTAATTTTGGAGAGATTTTTTCTGAATTCCATCCCGATTTTCATCAAAATTTTGCGTTTTGAAAAGTTATAAATCAAATTGAATTACCTTAATGAAGTCCAATTGTAAAATGCATACCCAGTTTTTTCGTAAACAGCATCAGGATTCTTCCTTATCAATTTCATGAATTTTGAACAACAATTAAGTAGCATGGAGCATTTAAAAAATCTAAAAACCTTGAAAAAATCTGTTTTAAGAAAAACATATTTAAAATTTATTACTACACTTACCCATTAAAAATTACTTTGTAGGAGCTTCATAAATGATTTTTAACTCGAAAAAAATTATTTTGGTACTGATAATCTACAGAAATATATATATTTTTTACAATAACATAATCAGTATTACAATGATGAGATTTGCTCAAATAAAGGTCCACCGTTCCCTTAAATAAATATCCATGCAGCTTTTGACAACTGAAATTTGTTTTGATTTCTTTTTGAAAAATTCCAACTATATTTTGGATGGTCTAAGCGACTTTCGGAAAGGATCCTTGAAACGAATAATTCATTAAACAAGTAATGAAATCCGCTCTTTAGATATGAAGTCGAATTAGCTGAAAAAAAATTAAGAAATGACTTTTGCAAAATTAATCGACATTCGGGAGTAATAGTCTGAACTTGAAGGTATTTGGCCCGTCAATGGAGTTTTTACACCTTTAATACCTAACTTTACTTCTATGTATTTCGAATTGAAAAAAATAAGCATTCCTTAAAATATTTATCAGAATCATCACAATTCGACAGATATTTTTTCTTTAAAATAATTTTACTTTTTTTAGATTTTAATGTAAATAAATTTTTACTCATAAATTTAAGCTTATAAAAAAACTGGAAATAAACAAAATATTTTGGCTGAAATTTTTCAGCCTTCCACAAATATTTTATAAATTTGAGGTAATTAAATCAATTTGATTTTACTAAATACAAAAAGTATGCAATTATAAAGAAGATAAAATAATATAAAGGTTACATCAAGTATTTTTTGCATGATTGTGCATGAATTTTCTATTAACTCTTTTATTCCATTTAGATCATGGAAGTCCATTTTGGCTTGCCTGGGCCGCATATAAAATATGTAATACTCAATGTATAAAAGCAACAAAGCTTCCTTCCATATTTAACATTAAAAAAGTTGCAACAGAAACATAAAACTATGGGGTATTTTGACCTTGCTTTTATGAAATATGTCATTTTTAGGGAGAAAATTTTCCTTTCCCCTCATATAGATAATTATACAGTTGAGGGGATGGAGGAGGGGTCTTCAACTTGTGGCTCGTTGAACCAGTTCACGTAACTTAAGTTAAATTCTAAAGGCTTTTCTAATCACTCATTAACGATTACATATTTTAAAATTCTGTTTTCTGCATATGATCTTTAACTGCAATACGCGTAATTTTCAAAGTTTTAAATTTTGAGGTCGCTATTTTTCTATAGGGTGAGTGTCCCAAATATCGCCCATGTGCTTAATATCGCCTACTAGTGTTTCTAAAGTATGATTCGCGCTATGTATGAGAAAATGCAATAACTTCTTAGTTCTGGGATTGTACTAACAGCGGCGATAACGACAACGCTCTTGTCACTGACAACAGAAACTATATGGCGTCTGAAGTTGAGAGGTAAATTTGAGAATTTGGAGGACATAGTAGCCACGCCCTATTTTACGTGCCCCGGCCACCATTAGTGAACACGGCGGTAGATTTACAGCGACGAGCATCGAAGCAGGGACGTTCAGATCACTGGCCCGCTGCTCTTGCCAACTGGGCTACCGCGCCCATCCTCTCCTTGTTTTAGCCTTGGTTGGGTGAATCAACCAACCAAAAAGAAGAAAAATTGTAACAGAAATCTTGCATATCTCTTTATACTGACTATTTCTTTTTCAAGAGCCGGTGATAACCATTATGGTAATTGGAACAACGTATAGTTTATTGTAGTTGTGGCTGCCACCGAATATATTTTGTTAAGCATCATGGTCCAAATTGTTTTTCGCTGTTTTTCCTTTGAAAGGTAAATATAACTTTGTTGGATGTGTGCATCAGAGAGAAGATGTACTCGTAAAAAGTACAACATACTTTTACGTTCTTGGACTGTTGCGTGCGGATGTAGTCGTAAAAGTTCTGAAACGTATCTGAAGTAATGTGATTTGCTTTCTTACTTTTAAGATTCATGATTCTGACTGTCCTTGTTAATAAAGAGGCTTGTAGCTCGTAAGCTTTGTAGCAGGTAGATGTGATTTTTTTTTCAGTTGATAAATTCTGCTGAGCTACTTCAGACTTGAATGCTTTTAAAGAAACTTTAATGTATGCAATGCACTCGCACCATGAAATCGCTCATCAATTGATGTTTAGCAACAAAAGTAACTTTTTTTCAAAAGATTTGTTTTTTCGATCCGTATGTAACATGTATCCCCTTTTTATGACGGGTAATTTTAAAGACACCAAGAAAACTTTTTTTTGTGTGTATCTCAAAAGAAATAGAATGGTCGAATTTCTGTAAAATCTAATCCGAATCGGCATTAGGCGCGCAGTTTGACTTAAATTCACTCTCCTTAAGGATATTTTCACGCGTGATTAATATTTACACAATTTTTATGTAATAATCAAGGACTTCTAATGTTAAGTTTAACCCTTTACTTGTATCATAATGACGTAAAAAAAGTAGGATTCTATAATAGATGGAAAATACTGTCGCAAGGAGGCCGTTATGAAGACAACTTTAATATGCATTAAAAACTTCTTTAATTCCATAATAAATTTAAAAAGATGGCTACAGTTTCGAACTATTAATAGTTCATCGTTAAGCTGAGGAGCATTAGATGGGATTGTCACTATGAACAGTTCTCGTATGCGAGGCTATTTATTGTGGACTTAAAGAAGTTTTGATTACGTGTGAGTTTTACACAAGTTTTCTTTAAGTCACAACTTTAGTATATTGTACGGCTAGAGTGACTGAACATTAAGCATCTTACGATAATGCCCGATCTACATTTACAGGACAACTCTAGATTTTCGAGAATTTAGAGCTTTAGCTAAGCAAAAGTCATTAACTGATGTTGAGCACTGTGAACACTACAATTTTCAAAAAAGCTTGGAGCATTATGTTTTCAAACAATTATACAGTTACAACAGTTTGGCAACGTCTTGCATCGGCCGTTAGGAAAGTCGCAGTACCGCGAGAGGAAATCAAATTTGCTCCAAGATAACATCATGGCTAACACACATCTCTAAAGAAACTTCATAAATACAATATACTTAAAATCAGAAAGACAGAACAAAACACCATGAAGCTTTGAGAATAAGCATAAAAGTATCATTTCATCAGTACGTAAAAAGTTAGGTATATGAAAAACTGATAATTACAACTAAATTACTATAAAAAACTAGAAGGTAACCCGTCATTTTGACGTCATAATACTAATGATGACGTCATAATGGAAAAAGTATATGAAAGTTAAAAAATATCCCGAATTATGTAACAATATTGCATTTAATCCACACCTTGTAAAAGCAAACCCTTTCATTATTTTTTACTTATTTAGTTTTCCATGCGATTGGAGTAGTAGACTGCCATCCAACATGTCATTTTGACGTCATAATACTAATAATGACGTCATAATGGAAAAAGTATATGAAAGTTAAAAAATATCCCGAATTATTTAACAATATTGCATTTAATCCACACCTTGTAAAAGCAAACCCTTTCATTATACTATTTTATTTATTTAGATTTTCATGCGATTGGAGTAGTAGACTGCCATCCAGTTTTTTCAGCTCACTACGCGATATGAATACTTGAGCTACTTGATTCATTCACATTCAAGTTTGCTTTAACTTTCAGAATTCATCGCAAAAGTAAACAGATCGCAAAAGTAAACACTTTCAGAATTCATCGCAAAAGTAAACAGATTTTTAAAAACTGTTAAATATACAGCTAAAAGCATCCAATTTTTTTTAGTTCTGAATGTTTTATAGATAAATAGGCTGAACAAACATGATTTGATGGAGAAGATATTAGTTTTTAGGTAAGAAAAAATTCTGATCCATATCGGAAATTGAAATTAAGCCTAACCGGCTGTTTGTTTACTGAGGGCTTCAGTTGAAAGATGAGTACAGCCCGGAAGTGTTATACAGAGACAACGGCTATTATATATATAATTGTTACAACCGAATATACGTCATTACATATGTAAATTTACACTTTAAAAAATTGAAAAATGCAATAATTATTATAATTTAGGTAAAATTAGTTGTATTATGCGAATTAATTATCAGCTAATATTTTTGCTCTCATTTTTATGAGCCTCAAGGATATAATCTGGGTTTCGTATTGGTAATAACCGAGGAAAACGTGGGTCCGACATATAAGGCAGAAAGCCATCGTAATAAAATATTGTAAATTTGTCCTTCATATGTTTGCATAATGATATCGCAACAGAATCATGCATTGCTATATCCTCGATTCTTATAGCCTCGGGTGTCCAAAGAATGAAAAAACAGTAATCTCCTCTCGAAATATGAAATTTTCATTGGACTTGAAGATAAAAAAAAAAATATATATATATATATAAATTCAAAAACGCCCTATTTGTTTTTTTATAGATCAAAAAGTCCCTTTTCGAAAAGAGATGCTTTATATTTAATGTCTCCACAAGAAGCTGGAAATTTTATTTCCAGGATATTTTCTTATCCATTTGACGGTGTAGCAAAAAAAAAAACTGAAAATTCTTGTCTATAATGAGCATTTCATGGCTTAACATTTATATTTAAAGATTTCAGATGAACAATGTCATCTTTTTCCTACCCACGTCCCTGTCTGACAGAACTAGAGTCAAAGTTGGGCTTTATAATATCATTTTTTTTTTCATTTCACAAAAACTGACGCATGTAGTAAGTGTCAACTAACTGCATAAAATTAGACACAAACTTTGGAGCGCTGCCTCGTGCATAGACGTTGCCACTTAGGAAACACTCCTTTTCAGCTGCGTAGTTTTCCAAGTGAAAAACAGGTTTCTGAGTGCATTTACCGATGGGAATATCAAAATTTTCATCAGTGAAGAGACACTTTCGACGATACTTTGCCCTAGTAGTAATATTGCGTATTCTTCGGAAAATTTTCCGTTTCTCCGAAAGTTTGCAATATTTTCCACGGCAACTCAAGAACATACACCTATGGAAAGTATGAAACGGCCCCCTCATGGAGAGCATAAAATGGCACTGTTATGGGCAATGTTATGCATCCCTATTATTTGCATCATCGGAAGCATTATATTCGGTTGCATCCTCGTTTGAAATGATCGCCTCTACCGAAAATTAAGCCATTTCCCTCTAAGGAAATTCACTATACTGTAATTCAATGCTTCAGCAATGTTATTAAGTTTTAAAAAAGAGTTTGTTGGGGGATCTATAAGATTGTTGATAACGTTTATAATTTTGTAAATGTGTAAAATTAAGACAGAAATCTATTTAAGTCTAGCAGGCCTTGCATGTTAAGGTAGTTTATTGGACACGTTACAAACACGATGCTACATACACAACATCTCAGATACAACTAACTGGGATACGAGTGTACAACTACCGGGGATAGAGTGTTGCCAAAAGTACAAAACAAAATAATGTGAAATCTAATTTCAACAGTAAAAAAATCCAGCGTCTTCCAGAGGTTGCATGCAATTTCTTTATTCTTCCTTTTCTCGCAAAAGTATGAATTATCGGTGAATTACAAATGAGGTAGGTTCAGTTTCAAATAAGCAAAATTTTACTTTTTGCAGCAACACAGAGACAAATTATCTTTATAGTAAGCGTCAGAGAAAAAATTGTTTTTGATCAAAGGTTTTTAAAACCTCCATCCTGCATATAATTTTTGTCACATTGTAGTAATATAAAAATGATTACATACTGTTCTGTTAATTCATATACTGCAGAAGAATGACGCAATGCATAACCCCTGGTTAATCAGCTATTTAGAGCTTGTAGATGAAGAAACCAAATTTAAATGTGCAGGAGCACTTTAGATCCTCCAGTTACATAAATCGAGGGTTAAAGAATAAAATGTCAGTTAAGTTTCCAGATGGTGTTTCAATTTTAAAAGGGTTTCTGAAAGAGAAAGGATTAAAAAAAAGTGTAGATTAAAAAAAAAGAATAACTGTTCATTTGTCATAACAAACGCTGAGAATGGGGTAAAAGTATCAAATGCTTTTCTTATATGCTCCATGACGAGAAGAGGACGACGTACAATCAGATATATATATATATATATATATATATATATATATATATATATATATATATATATATATATATATATATATATACAGGGTGGTTATAATTAAAGTTCCACTTTGAAATGGTTATAAAGGGAAAACTACTGGACCAAATGTTATCAAACTTGGTAATAGTTTAAAGGAGGTCATGGGAATTTCTTTTTGGGGAAAATTTTTTTTTTAAACTCCCAACCAGGGGGGAAATGGCGCTGTATGCAATATTGTTAAACGAAATAAGGGTCGGAATCTAACTTAACCTTTTGTTACACGGGTTTAACATTTTGTATACCCTTAAAAACATTGACCTAAACAAAATTACCATTTAAAGTGTGCGCATTCCGGAAATCGTTTTCTTACAGATCTCTAATTAGTGAATTTTGAAGCCTGAATTCGGCCCTAAGACATGAAGATAACGGTTTAAAACGTTTTTAATCGGTTTAAACACATTTTAAACCGATGTCTTCATGTCTTAATTCGTTTAACAATATTGCATACAACGCCATTTCCCCCTGGTGAGTTTTGAACTTTTATTTTTTTTGGGCGGAAAAGAAATTTCCATGACCTCCTTTAAACTATTACCAAGTTTGATAACATTTGGTCGAGTAGTTTTCCTTTTATGACCATTTCAAAGTGTAACTTTAATTATAACCACCCTGTGTGTGTATATATATATATATATATATATATATATATATATATATATATACACACACACACACAGAGGCTGTTCACACATTTTTTAGACGATGTATATTGTATTCACAAAACTAAATTACATAAAATTCTTGTGTTTTAAATGTTCTATTTGACATCCCTTATTCTGAACTATCTTTCGACACCGCAATTTCCAGGATAATAATGCCTTTTGAAGTGTCAGAAGAGGTATTCTATCCCATTCCTCTTGAACAGCTTCCCAGAGTCGACGTTTGGATAATGCAGATTTTAAAAGTCCGAAAGCACAAAAATCAATAGGTGATACATTGGGAGATTTAGTAGGGATATCAGTGCAGGGTATGGCCTTGATACCAGATTTTTGTTCTATTTCTTTTAGGAAATTTACAGTGGATTTTGATGTGTGACTGCTAGCTTTGTCCTGATGGAGTCTCACAGATTGATGGCACTGTGGGTAAAGCGATGGTATTTCATTCAGAAAAATTGGCGATAAAATATGTTCCTGATAGTATTTGGATTTAATCTTGACATTTTTTTCCACTCTCTTTATTTTTAACTTGCCATTATAAGAAAAACCAGCAACAATCATGAATCCCTTAGAAAAACTTTCTTTCGAATCTTTGAACCATGTACTTAAATTTTTTTCTCCCCTTTTATGATAATAAATGGCTCTTTTTTTTGTTGCAATCATTTAAATACACCCATGATTCATCTATTGTGGCAATTGTTTTCCATTTTTCTTTGGATAAGTGTTTCTCATATAGAATTCTGCAGCGTGTCCTGCGTTCAGCGATATGATTTGGAAGAAGATGATGCACATTGCGTTTTTTCGCTTTCTTATGATTTAAATCAATTATCATTTTGTTTACAGTGGACACCGAGCATTTTAATGATTTTGCAACTGTCCTTTGACTAGGGAGATTTTCTTTTAACATTAAACAACGTACCTTTGCAATAGTCGAAGATGTCCGTTTTTTCCTTGGATACTTGTTTGAAATTTTTGTCCCACTTGAGGCTCCAATTTGACGTTTTTTTTCCTTTCTTGTTGACGATATTACCTATCGACGCTTTAGATATCACAAAACCATGACTCTCACATCGTTTTTGGATAACGGAGTATGCATATTTCTCTTCGGAAAGAGCATAAATGTAGCCTTCGAACCACTGCTTTGTTAAAAACGCCATTTTGAATAAAAACAAAACTTTCAAGCCATAGACGATAATTTTGACTTTTAAAAACATAGTACAATTGCAATTATTTCTTTTGCAGCAAACGATTTTTTATTACCGCTTACCAAAATCGTCTAAAAAATGTGCGAACAGCCTCTGTATATATGCAATGAAAACAAAGTAGAGATGTCGGGCCAGGGCAGAAATGTAATACAGGCCTGATTGTAGTCGTAGCTGGCATCAGTAATGAGTGGCTGGCACGGCGAATAATAATTTGAAGTCCACCACCAGAAAGGAAGAGACGAGAACACATGATCCTGCAGTTAGCTGGTTATAAAGTCTTTTTATTTACCACGACTCCCATGGCACAGTCTGTAGTTATTTCAGAACTTCACATTTAGACATATCATAACAGGATTCATAATTAAGAACAGGCCTAATGCTGCCGGAACAGCACATGAAATATATAAAAACCGCAGCGCAATTTACGACATGTTACCAGGACGGAGAGCAGATACACAAGACCCGCGAAAACTCTAGTCTAACGCCCTTGAACACAGGCGCGCTGAAATTTAATTGGTTTAAACGTGACACCTGACCCCAACCACGCCACCTCGGATGAGTTCAGGGGGATCATGCAGGGCCGCCCAGAGACTTTACGGGGTCTGGGCAAACTTCTGTTGGGGGCCCCAAGAAAAATAAAAAATGGAAAGAGACGAAAACACACATCCAAATTAAGTTACTCATACTTAAAATTTTATTACATGAATGATTAACATAATTATTGTATTTCATTGCACTGCTCTCTTGTTATATTTTCTGAGGAAATCTAATAAATAAAATTTGTAAAATTTTTTTGGGGCCCCTCCGGCAGTTGGGGGCCTGGGGCAACCCTGGGATCATGTCATATTCTAGAACACTCTTCTTATATAACTTGTAGGCGCGCGGCTTGCTTAAGGGGAAAACTAATAGATTAATTTGGTATTTAGGTCAAATTGAGGGATACTGCTCTATTGCGGTGGTACAAATTTAATGAAGGAAAACGATTGAATTGTTTTTTTTTTTTTTTTTTTTTTGATGTGTGTGTGTGTGTGTTTGGTCGGTCGGTCGGTCGGTCGGTCGAGTTAAAAAAAAAAGACCTAACTTTCGTTTTTAAGGCTTTAGCTCGTTTTATAAAATTTTAAACATTTTCCCCATCAAAGTAACCTTTTTTACTGGCAGTGCACTATTTCCAACGTTTATTCCATTTTTGGAATGCTTCATGGAAAGCACTTTTTTGATGCCGGCTAGTTGTATTATCGCATTTTCCCCAATCTCCTCTATGGTTTTGAAACAACGTCCTTTCAATTTATTTTTAAGTTTGGGAAATAGGAAAAAGTCTCATAGCTATAATATTATGTCTCATCTCCAGTTATGATGTTCTTAGGAAAGTTGTCATTGCCATTTGTATTGGCAAGCAGTGCCTTACTGATTTCAACACGGTTCTCTTTCTGATCGTCACTCAACAAACGCGGAACTAATTTCACTCTTCCACGAAGCATCTGAAGTTTATAGTTAAGACTTGGTGGCAGGATCCTATGCTGATGCCCACTTCGTCAGCAACATCTCGAACAGTTAGTTAAAGAACTGTCCGAGAATTACAGCTGTGTCCAAGAATTAGAACATGAATACTCTCGATACTGTCGTCATTTGTTGATGCTGAAGACCGTCTAATTCTGGAATCTTCACAAACTGACATATTCTACCCAATTTTAAACGACTATACCACTTACAGCACTGATTTCTGCTCATACCGTCCTCCCCCTGCACTTGGTTAATCTATCGAAATGTCTTTGTAAAATTTTTATTAATTTACAGCAAAATTTCACACGTTGTTCTTCATTCTCACTTTGTCGCAAATCAGATGGACAGTTTATGCACGTCCTCAGTTCAGCGGGTGTAGCTCGACGACTAATAATCATAAAGTAGTAGAGCAAATGGCAGTTTGTCGTCAAAACCTGCCGCTAGGAGTACCCAGTAACCGTACCGCGCTCTCAGCTCTGGTTAGCACACAATTTAACAAGTTCCGTCTTTTTGTAAACAAGCCGTGTACTCGTATATATACACTAAGGGGCCGCCTTTTCCCCCAGGTAGCCTATCACTTCCCTTTCCATCTATAAAATTTTTTGTGCATATGAAAGAAAGGATTAACAGAAAATCAAAAGGGAGACCTTTCTTCAATTCATTGAGCCTATTTACACGAACCAGGATTCATCTATCACCGCTAGCCTCTCGTACCTATCATCCCTGGCAACGAGTGTATGCCTAAGGTTCAATTATAAATAACGCGATTAAGAATTTCTTTTGCGATTTGACTAGTGTTAATTTCGCTCATTCCAGAAGTACATTTGCTAGTAACAACAGGTGGGGGTGGGGTGGGGGACGTATTCATTTGTAGCTATCTTGAAAAATTTATCGTATGGTTAATTTGCCTCCTCACACACATTTTTGCATGTAGCCGACCTTGCTTTGAATACATTTTTTATTTATTTTGCAGGCTATTTCCTTTATTCTATTAGTAGCGTTTCCCTAGTGTGTGGATCTTTATTTCTCTTTGGTATCTGCTCCTTTAGCCAAAACTTTACTTTTATGTGAGCGTAGATTTAGGGAGCAGCAGGAGGGCAGTTTCGGCAAGGGATGTTTTTTAAGTCTGTAGTTTTCTTTAGCTTTACTCGTTAGTTACTTTTAAAGCTCTTCAGTTGTTTTATCCAATTCTTACGCGTTTTTCACTATTTTTATTTTAGATACTAAGATTTTACTGATTTTTTTAACAGCTTTCTAGAATTTCCCATGATTCCCGAATTAGTTCCCAGCCTGTGTCTGAGGTGGTTCGCATTATTAAAGCCAATCGTATAATATATTCGTGGTCGCTGAGGTTTTCCTCAAAGACAGTCGTATGAATTACATTTGTGGTCGCTGAGGTTTTCCTCATCTAAGACCTGTAGTTTCCAACACTGCCTACAAGACCGCTGCATGTAAGATTTATTCCAGCCAACATTATCTCTAGCATGGGATGAAGAGGGGGCTGTACCTATCGTTGTGCCGTTTTGATTGAGCCGTTTGTCAATATAAAATCTGAGGTTCCCTCCTCTCTCTTTGATCGATTGAACTGTAGCCCTTATATATGGAGTGTTCGTTAAAATCTCCATCCAGGAGGATTTACCCCGAGTATTTAGCTATTGTTGCTTTTATTCCATCTAGGAAGCTGTCATACCTTTGCAAGATTCTGGCATTACCGTTAATTGCTGTTAATTTGGAAGTACTATTTTCCATTAAATACTGCAACGGGATTTTCCCCTGCTGAAAGTTCTACCGGTTTAGAGATGTGGTTCTTAACCAGTAGTCGGGGAGAACCCAAGAAGTGGTCCGCGAGATTAGTAGTGATATATATAATGGCGTCAATGGTTTTTTTTTTCTTTTTTAGAATTTACGGTTCAAATTCTAAAAGTTCCTGTATTTCTGTTTGCTGACGTTTCTAATACGAAAAAAATCCCTGTTCTGCCTAAAAATCCTTCATATATTTTGTGTGACGTGGAGTCGCGGCGTAACAGCCATTTTACAAGTAAAAAGGCAAATGCAAGATTAAATACTTAAATATATATATATATATATATATATATATATATATATATATATATACAGTGATTTCCGCTTATAAGAATCACGTTTGTTATTACTGTTTTTGATTCTTATAAGCGGTTAATTCTTATAACCGAAATTTAGGTTTTTGGACAGGAACACACACACCTATATATACATATATTAGATAATTTACCATAAACTACTCTTTAATTTACATTAAGTATCTTTTATTAAAATTATTTTTTATAGTTTTAAAAATAAAACTTAATTTTTAGACCTATAAGTAGATACACATGATTATAGTAAGAGAAGAAAAAAATACAATATTTGTTACAAGTTACAACATACCTGCTTAACAGTTTTAACATTTCAACTACAGGAAGGGAGCAAGAAAAAGTTTTCTACGGTAGTTTGACGTAATGAAGTTTTCAGAAGGCTGTTTATACCTCTTTCAATACTTATAGTCTCAGACGAAGATTTACTCGGACGGGTAAAGTTGCCCCCGGGTCAAGCTAATAGGACAATGTTGTGGTAAATCATTTAAGGGGGGACTATTATGTTATGTAAAGAAAGGGGTGTTAAGAAAGGGGTGAATTTTACGACTATATTCCATCCCATCTTATCAATCTTTCTTTAAAAAAAAAGAAAGAACTTCGTGCCTTTTGAGAGTTTAAGTAGCAATTTTGGAAAAATGAAAGGAAAGCGAAGAGTGTAAACTGATTCTTAAAACCGGTGGATTGATTCTTTAAAGCGAAAATTTTAACATGGAAATAATTCATTTATTTTTGTTTTCGCGATATTGATTCTTATAAACGGTTGATTCTTATAACCAGTGATCACTATAAGCGGTGGTTACTGTATATATATATATATATATATATATATATATATATATATATATAATTATTTAAACTTTTATTTTTAAGTTTTCATAGGTTTTTAAGTTTGCTCTTAAGTTTACGTGCACGTGGAATTTGGTATCGTTAAGTTTATTTATAACATTTTTTATAAAGTTGTTTATCACAATAGTTTCGTTATTCAGAACATGATGCTCATTTTTGCTTCTTTTTTGAAGTTGGTTGGGAGAGGGTTCCCGACGAAATTTTTTTCGACAAGTGATCCCTGATCAACAAGCCAGGTGATGGACGAATGGCTAGAGCGCTGGCATTCGGTTCAGATCCTGTGGGTTCGAGTCCCCCTGTTGGCATGGATGTTTGTAGCCATTCGGAAATCGGCTTTAAACTGTAGGTCCCGGTCTAATTAGCCCTCGTGTAGCAAAAATTTGACCGTAGAGCTGCAAACCAAACCAAACCAAACCTTGATCAACAATAGATTAAGAACCACTGGTTTAAAGTCTATAGGCTCTAAACCAGTAGTTAAACCTGTTATTAGCAATCAACCTATACGCTGAATGATATAACTAGATTAACTATTTTGGAGGAGACCGTACTCCCAGCCTTATTGGCCCATTGATTTTTTAATCTAAAGTATATGTCTGGTAGTAGGGCTACATTAACGCTTATTACAGCCAAGTACTGGTCACCCTGTATGGTTGCTATACTGCAGACTCGTCATAATATTTATCAATCATGGATTTAGTCTCTACACCCATTTTGTCTCTAAAAAATGCTTCATCAACACTGAATTCGTTTTTTTTTTCCCATGTTGGGAGCATTAACAAGAGTTGACCGACCAAAATAGCTGTCAATCACAGACTAAGGATCTAAATTGTTTAAAATTTTGACATGCGTGCCTTTGAAGCGTGCTAAATGTGAGAGAGTGAAAAATGTCAGTTCACCTGCCGGGTTTTGCTCGAACTTATCATGCACAATCAATTTTTTGATCATCCGTGTTTCCTGGGCACACCCGTGCATTCACTAGCTCGAAATATCGGTGTAATTTTGCTAGTTGACTATGCAGTTTCGTAAAATACTCCAGAAAATCCATTTTATGAAAGTCGACTTTAAATTTACAGACCTGAAACGTAAACCTCAGTGGCATCTCAAAATATGCATACGTGACTGTTAGCAGACGTGTGCAGTCCTGACTATCAGCAGATCAAATGCTGCTTACACGCCATGACCTAAACCTTCGTCTGAAGTTCAAAAGCTTGTGAAAACGATGACAGAGTGAGGAGAAAAAAAAATGTTGACGTAACGATGAGATAGATCCCAGATAGGTGCCTCTCAAACGGACCTTCCGTTTGGCTATCTCTCTTTAGCGTCTTCCAGCCCGTACGATTTTCTCAAGTAATTACATCTTTCTCTGATGGTGAGCTGGGAATTTACGCTTGTGGGAGTGTATACACTTCAAGTGTTTACGAAAAAATGTGATGTGTAATTTAAAAATTAAGAGTGAAATCGTCTCTTTTCCATGAAATGTAATACGGAATTACGAAACTTGTTGATAAATCACCATTACTTATTTCCATAGTTACGTCCTGTGGTTTCTATATGCGGCAAATTACCGAGAAAAAATGTGTGTTAAATGATTAAAACTCTCAAGGAATTTTAAAGTGATTTTATATCGGAAGTTTGTTTTCTATCTCATCAACTTTATTTATACCTTTTTTTGTTACAAAGACTTCGGACAGAGGTGAGTAAACCGATTTTCTTAGTGAATTTCTGCGTTTATCTGATACACTAAGCTTGTGACGACCGTTTGCGAGGAGTCGGATTTGAACCTTGCCCACCTGGACTTTGCACCCTGACCTCTAAACTGCTCAGGCCATGTGGGGAAATATCAGTGAATTACCCTCCTCAAAAATTCAATAAATGTTTTTAACTAAATATTATAGCATTGCTAGATACTGACTTAAAATTCTTAATTGCATTTAGTTGCTCAGTTTCATTATGTACTCGCTTACCGATGTATAGCTTCCATTCATCTGTGCGTCAAAATTAAAAACCAAAGCGCGTCACCAAAGCGCGTCACCAAAGCTTAAATGTACTTAAGGTATATCTATATATATTTTGCTATAGACGTTTAGTCATTCGCTCTTCCTAAATGTTATGGAGAATTATTACTGTTTGCAATATATTATATGCTGAAATGAAAGCTTATTTTCAGGTAATTTTATTTAATGTCATTCAATACTGACGATCATTATTAATTATTACATATTACCCTGAGATGAAACTTTTGTGTTAGAAAATGTTTTTGATAACTTTTGTTGATTTGCTACATTTTAAAATATTCAAGCATTTTAATTGCTTTCTATTCGACTTTGAGTCCCGTTACCATTTGAGGGCCAGTTTTGTGAAAGTGTGTCTCCGTATTAGAAGAAGAAAAAAATAAAGTTTTGTGGAAGTAAATTAAAAAAAGTCTCCGTTCGGCCGATAGGTGGCAGCTGTGCAATTGTAAACAAACCCACCATTTTTCGTCTGAACCCGGAATTAATAACCAAATGCAACTAATCTAATGTTCAACCGGATGTAACTCAAAATACCTATACTTAGTAACCAATGACCCAATTTTAACGAAACTTGTTTGTTTCAGTTTCAAGAGTATCCATAAACAACGTTATTGTGGGCGTTACCGCTGAGTTTTAGAGCTGTATGGTTATGCAGTGAAATTTCTCTAAGGGGGGGGGGGGCAGTCATGGTTTCGAAAAAAATGTGGCCTTGGCAAAGGGGTTTCTTCCATAACAGTGACTGTATGGAGTCATTAATCGGTTCTGAACAAAATAGAGCCGTTTAGAGGGGTGGACGTCAAATAGGGGTAGCCGGCTACGGAATTTTCCTTGTATTTGTATTTAGACAAACTTGTGCTTGTTGATATATTTTATCTTTCTTAACTTGATATAATTATAGCATTTCGATAAATGCGGAATTTGTTGATGTTCTTTTCGTTTCCTTCTAACTAAAAAATCCGTAGAATTGTATTAAGAAAGGATTAAATGTCGTCAGTTAACCTATACAATACTAAAAATTTTATTTTTTACTTGTAATTCAAAAGAGAATAGAAGGGCAAGCATTAACGCTATATGGAAGAATATGGCCTGAACAGAAACAAAATAAAAACATTTGCGTAAAGGTGGCGAAATCATTTTCAATTTCCTTTCTGTCATTCGCTGGTTGAAAGAAAAATCTTGTATTTTTTATTTTATTTCAAAAGTGATAATTTATTTTTGGAAAAATTGCCAATATCTGTGTAACGTATCTCTGAACGTTGCTGTAAGTGGAATTGGAAGAAATAAAAATATTCTAATATATTGAATGATAGGCAAATCAACCATAAAGGCCGTCGAATTAGGCCTTTTTTGATGAACATGGAGATGTAACTTCTCAAAATTCAAATTTTTTAATTATTTATTACGCGAACTGATTGAAATATTTCATTAAATAATTCAAATTATGAAAGATTCAGAAAAACCTTGCACTTGCATATCTGCCACTATTACCTCATGGATCCCTATGTAGTCCGCGGACCACAGTTTTGGAACCATTGATTTAAGGCATTACTCTTACGGTAAAATTAAACATGATTTAAATGCCACAGCGGGGAAAAGGGTCAGAAAATTCTATAATATGCGCCTTCCTATCATTCAAACTCCTAAAGTATTCTTTGGAGATACCTTTTTTCCCCCTTCAAATAAACAAAGTGCATTGTAAACACATACAGAAATGAATGTACGCAATAAACACAACAGTGGAATTACAAAAGACTTCGAACAACAGTTAGGATACGTAGAAATCCTCTTCTTGCTGTTTATTGGATGCATGGGCCCCATCGATTACCTACGTACAATTTACAAATGTATTTGTGAATCGTCTGTAGAGAGAATCGCATATAATGCTCTCCGGCCTGAAGATAAATTATAATTAGTTCAAACTAATTTCTGTTATGGCTTTTTAATCATAGATTTTCAGAGACTGTGTGTTCCTGCGCTTTGCGTAATATATGTTTCATGTAAGTAATATATTTTTTCTGTTTCGGGATTGCGAAATTAGCTTGACCTCCTTGAAAACTTTGAATTTATCTCAAAGGAATTACAGTATTTTAAAGCGATTAAAATTAAGAGTAGAATTACTTTTTGAAGCATTATCCTCATTACAAAATTTCTGCTTTAATACTACAAATATTTAATTTTTTTTTATCATCTGACAACTGAACATTTCCCATTAGTCTGTATGAAGGCACATAATAGTGAACTGCCCTTTTTAAGATATTTCGCTATCTGAACAAAGTTTTTTGAACTTCCTGCATCCGGTGTTTCCTTTCTTTTTGAATCAAATGGACGTGCACCTATTACGTCACAAAGAAAAGTTTTGCGAGAGGGCTTAGTTGTGTTTTGGTGTACAGAAGGATGCAGTAAATGAGGAATGAGGTGATTAAGGTAAAGAACTGTGCAATTTTAAATAATATATCTTTATGACAAATTTTGGTTGGCTTATTTGCCATCGCTAATGTATCCGGCGATATTTAATGCATATAAAGTGGTTGAAACTAATGAAATCTTTAGGCTAATGAACTTAAAATCTTAAGGTAAATCTTTTTGGAAAATGTCATAATGGTCATGTTTTTAGTTTTTTTTAACTTCTTTTTTATAGGTTATATTTTTAAGAGAAAATATTGTATTAAACTTTATTAAGGAATCTTTGGCAAGAGCATCTTTTTAGAGTTATGTTTAATTTATTTCTTAGGAGCCGTGACTTATTCGCGCAGTCCGTAACAGCGGTATAATTCCTCAACACGCATTTCGTAAGTATCTGGATAACCGGGGAATGTTAAAAGTATAAAAAAAATTGATCTTAAAAGTAATGAAAAAGTCAGCGAAATGGTAATTTTTTTCTTAATCTTTGAATTGTCTCGTAATTTCATATTGTCTCCCTTAGTTTCACCAAAAACTTTTATTTTCTGATTTTGATCTAAATATTCCTAAATTGTCAGTTACTTGTTACAGAAAATAAAAATCTCGCACTATTCCAACCAACTACCCTTCAAAAAAAAAAAAGGGGGGGGGGGGAGGGTGAAAATTTCCGAAATTGTATATCCGATTTTCACAAAATTTAACTTATTTCCGTCCAAGTGAAAAAAGTTCAAAACTACAAGCCACACTTTATTCTTGAGAATATATTACAAAATCTTGTATTTTACCGTGTTTTCATCAAAACACGAACGCTCCAGCTTCATTTGATTGTTTAACATCCTCGCATTTTTTAATCATTATAAAAGCTACATAAACTTCGACGTATAAGCGGATGTTATTTTACATTCGTTATTTTAGTAGGCATTAACTGCAATGAAGAAATTTTATGTTCTGTACTGGGGACATTTCTTCTATTTCTGAAGCTCATGTCATTTAATTTTCCTATCCTCAATATGTATTTGATTAAACACGATTTGTTCTTTTAAGCACATTAAAAGCAGTTCAAAGAATAAATATATATTCTGAAGTTATAGATCTTTCACGTTTTATATTTTAATAGATATGAAGCAAGTAGAAAATAAACAATGTTTGTTAATCTTAAAAATTTGAATTTTTGTTTTAATATTGTGCTGGAATTTCATATAAAACCTGGGGAACCTAGAAAGGGGTGGCAAAAAATCTTATTGAGTATGGACTCAGTAAAAAAACGTCGTTTCTGGCGGTTTGTAGTTGGAGGTTGTATTTTGGAGGTAAAATCAGATTTGTAATATATGGTTTTCTACAGTTAATGCTGCCAGTGGCGACACTAGAACCTTTTTCGAGGGGATAGTTTAATGAAATACGAATTATAGTTAAATGATAGTTACAGAATTTCTAGTGATATTTAATGTTTATCTCTTGAATTATTTTTCTCAGTGGATTTCTTTTATAACTTCCGTGGATTGAGGGGAGGAGGCGTCACAGCACTAAAAATACTCCTTCTCGTGACTGCCCTGCCGTGTTCTGTCCAATTCCATAGTCTTCTGTCAAACTTTCGGATCGCTTGGGTTCTAACATTGTCAGATCTAGTAAATACAAAATTGCGACTTCGAGTTATCAATCTGTGTTAAGATCTGACGGTTATAGAGGTTGCAAGCTCCATTATTTTTTACGGTATTTCCGATAAAGTATTAGCGCCCAAGTTGACAGCAGTCTACCGCTTCTTTTATGGAATTTTCTTTTATTTACGCTTTCCAAACTTTACTGCAGAATTGCATAGTTTTGAGTGAGTAGGAATAAGAAGCCACGTTGACTACTGAAACATTCGGGGAATTTACAAAATAATAATTCCACCAAATATGCGCTTCACCTGCCCTCATCCATATTCGCATTAAGTTTGTTCACCTTGTGTTTAAAAAGTAAAGTTTCAAAACGCGTATTTGTGGTGAATCAACCCTTGGCATTGAAATAGGAGCTAGCTGTAGTAAACAACCAACGGGTGCAGTACTTTCTTCTGGTGTCAGTATTTTGACTTTGATTGACGTATAAAGTATTACTGTACAGGATAACAGATCAAATATATATGGTTCTTTATAGTTGAGCATTTTGCTTTGGACCACAGGGTTTATGTATCTCTATGCAGCGAGATTTGGGGAAAAAATGCTCGTTAACTAATTTGATATGTATTAACTAAAAGCACTTTATTGGTTCATTTTAACGTTTCAAGGGTTTTTGAGGAGAAGTTTGGAGTCACAAACTCAAATATTTTACGCAGAGTTAGAAGTTTGAGCGCTCCGAAACTTCACATTTTGTACTCTTTGATACATTTACGTAAAATGTTCTGAAAGAAATGTATTATTTAACATTTTAAATACTATTTTATATTATTAATATTAAAAAAACATTAGTTATTAATTATAAATAAGAAAAAATTAAAGTTAGCCGTACAGCCTTAAAGGTGCATGGAATTATCGCCTCCAAACTTTGAGGTCGGTATTCTAAAAACTGAACTACCTCGACGATGAAGGGAGTGTCATTTTAAAAAATAATTTTCGATGATGTTGATTTTTGTATTTTCAGGAAAAAATTTCAATATATGTTTGACTAACGGTTTATGTCTCCTTTACATTTTGAAGGGAACGACATCGTATGTTGCCCTGGATAATATAATTTATTTGTTCATTAAATTATTTTAGAAGACTGATCTTTTTTTCTTAATCAATTTTTTTAATACGTTTAATCAACGCTTTATAATCGCTCTTTCAAATGGATGAACGCCGACGTAATATCATGGTGCAAGGGGACGAAGATCAAACTCACGTCTTTAAATTTCTAGAACGGTCTTCTACTCACTGAACTATCAACTCAGTTGTTAAATGGAACTATCTAGTTCATAACATGATCCATCATCGGAGAGTCGAAAACATTATCAAACACGCTGCTCTTATCACCAGTTCCGTAAATTTAGTTAATCGTGTTTACGGTGGTTCCTAATTAACCAGATTCTCCCTAGCGCTATCGTTATTTATTCAGTTCTTCCGTGTTTAAGTTAAATAACATTTTTTTCATCAACTCGACCAAACTTCTGCGCGCGTTAGGAAAGATATTTATAGGTCAAATGATTAGTAGTTCCAACGATAAAATTATAGATCACTATGGCAAGAGGAAAAATTTTTAATAAAGCTAAAATGTCAATCATGTTTCGAACATTTCCTATGGTTACATAATTAGCTTCGTAAACTGAACTATTCAGTGCCTGTTCTCAAATCAAGTTATCAAATCTATACTTTATTGAATAGCGCTATACAAATACAGTTTTAAATAATTTTAAAACTTACCAAACCTAAATATTTAAAATAGTATTTTATGCAGTCGAACTTGCTCGACAAGCATGAAGTGACAAACTCTTTTGATCATTAAATTCAGGTGCTCGAAAAAACCGAATTTAAAAGGCAATTTAAAAAACGTTTGCTAATTATTTTTCAATAGGTCCAGGAGAAAAGAAATTAGTTAATTTGCTTTGTACTTTTAACGTAGGATTACGTTCCACAATAATGGTCCTGCGGAGAGAAAAAAAAATTTCCGGCGTCGCGAGTTATAATTTTGGCAGCTCGCCAAACCCAGTAGCAGTAAACAGCTAAACAGAAAAGCATCAAAATGCGTCAAAGAAAAAAACAAGAAAAGAGGTAAGCAACGATAGTTAATCCTACGTTAATAATAATCCGCGGTAGTTTCGTTAGAAGAGACTACCTGAAATATTTTTTCGTAATTGCCAGCGGGCTGGCATTTGGTACCAGAGTCTGTGGGTTCGAGTCTCCTTCTTGGCATAGATGTTTGTAGCTGTTCGAAATCAGCTTTAAGCTGTAGATCCCGGTCTAATTAGCCCTCGTGCAGCAAAAGTTGACCGTAGCGCTCCAAACCAAACCAAACTTTTTCATAATCACTTATTTGTTGTTTACCGGCGAATTAGTCTCATTGCACAGGCTTCGTTCGAACTTTCTTTGGAGGAACATTTTTTTTAGTCGCTTCTATTCTTTCACTCTTTGCACGTAATCATCCTTCTTCTATTCCACAGTAAATCAAAAAGGATGGCTGCATGTTTCGAACTACTTAGTAGTTAATCGTCAAGCCGAGGAGCATTAGGTGTGATTGTCGCATTTGTGAATTGTTCTTAGCGACAATCACACCTTATGCTCCCGGCCTGACGGTGAATAATTAAAAAGTTCAAAACATGTAGCCATCCTTCTTATTTACTGTGGAAGTGAAGAAGTGTTGATTGCGTGTGTGTTTTCCACAAGTTTCCTGTAAGTCATACATCCTTTGATCATATGCTTCATAAACTTGAACAAAAGAAATAAATACATGCAAGAGTCTCTCTTGGTAAATAAACAGACGTGGAAGGTCTGAGTCATACATAATAGATAGGGAAAACTGGCGGTAAATTATGAAACAGTTGATAAAATTTTAGAAGATCAAATGAGTCACGAGGCCAACTTTTGGGTGCAAGTTTTATATCGTTTCGGGAGCATCATGACACATAATGCTTGCAAAAAATTCTTTGCTTTTTAGACGTCGTATTGAAAGTACTGAAAATTGATATAATGGACTATTTTATAGCAAGTATATCTGTTACCCAAATATGACATTATGATGCGACAAATCTTGAATAAGCCGAAATCTTAAATAAAATATCTGGACCCAAAAATACAAAAAGAAGTCATCATTATAGTTGGTAAACGGTTAGAAAAAGACCTCACTGACAGCCTTAAATCTGCTCTTTTATACAGTTATAATGGACATTACGCGGGATAGTAGCAGAACTAATCAATTAAGCCACGTATTCGATTTGTTGTGATTGAAATAAATTCAGGAAACACTTCAACAAACAGAGGTTTTTATGGGTTTGCTATCTACAAATGACTATTCAGCTTCCGGCTTAACAAACGCTGTAAATCAACAGTTAGGAAAACATAACATTGATTTCTCAAAATACATTTCATGAGCGGGTTATACTACACAGTACAGGAAAAAATTCGAGACATACAACCAAGAGCAGTTTATGTGTGCACTGCTCCAATCACAAATCATAATGTCGTGTCCCATCTTATCAAAGTTCGATTTTTCGACATATTAAAAGCCTTGAGAGAAATAATTTTAATAATAAAAATAAGCAAGAATGATCTGAACCGGAATCCATCTGAAGAAATATGATCGATATTTGAGCTAATTTTCCTTAGTGATTTTCGAACTAAAATATTATCTGAAGTGAATGCGGTATCTAAGCCCATTCAGAGATGCATATAGATCTTCAACAAGTTTATCAAGCGTTAAAAACAACACCCGAGGCTCTAACAAAATTTAGACAGTCCTTCTACAACTGTAAAATTGAGGCCAAAAATATTGCGAGGGCATGGAAAATTAAAGATGTTTTCATAGAGGAAAAAAAAGGCGTGCTCCCAAAATGTTTTTCAGTCAGTCTTCAAAAGAGCGTAGAAAATTTCAGAGTAAATGTTTTCAATGGAATTTTAGATGTATGCACAACACAAATTTAAGAACGGTTCAGAAACAAGCTTGGTATTTATTTCTCATTTTTGGGGGCTTCAGAATTTGATTAGTGAAACAGAAACCGTTATCTTAAAATGCGCTGACAGCTTACTAAAAAATGCATGGAAACGATCTCAGTAAAAATTTATCAAATCAAATTTATAAATAACTCGTGCCTAAAAGAAGAAATTAATAGAATCAACTCCCTTAGCGCAGATTTGTTAATTCTAAAGTTTCAAAGTCTATCTTGGAATTACTCAGATATGTAAACATCGCTAACCCTGTTTCTAACACTTCTCGTAACTATAGTAACTTCTGAAAGATCTTTCAGCAAGCTAAAAATAATAATAAATTAATTACGCAACTCCATCTGCTGAGATAAGCTAAAAGAACCTATGACTAATGGTCATTGAAACTATCAATTAGACGAATTTGATACTAAATACATAGAGGTACTAAAGACATAATTAAAGATTAGAACTAATTTAAAATGTAGAAAAAATAAAGAGATTAATAATTTTATTTATAACTTTCTTGCATAACTTGGTTGCATGTGTTTGTATGCATGTATGAAAGAGGTATCTAATTTCAGAGATACTGATAAAAAAATATTTCAAGTCCTCATAGAAGATTTATTTTGAAAACATGATTTTCATTTTTTTTTTTTAAGTTTACAATCGACATGTTACTTTTAAACTTAGTCCATATACTGAAGTATAAATTTTCCTGAAAAAAACACACGAAATACAACGAACAGTAAATATAATCCATGTTTGCTGAAATAAGTTCCTTACTTCTGCGAGTTTTGCACGCACACACACACACACACACACACACATATATATATTAGGGTGGATCGAAAAACGCATTTTTTCTGCAATACAATTCTAATAGCGCGGAAAACTTGCGCATAGGCGTCATTATAAATGAAAAAATATTAAAAAAAATGTTTTTTCAAAATTTGAAATCGCGCAGAAGGCCTAAACTTACCAAAAAAGTCAAAATACCGGTGAATTTAAAAAAAATGCAAAAATTACAAAAAAATACATTTTTTGTTCTAATAGTGAAAAAAGTGTTTTTAAGAGTGTCCTTAATGCATACAAAATATAATTAGACCCATTCTTGTTTTACTGAATTCGCGCAAAAGGACTAAAGTTGCGGGTTGTATCGTAAAAAAAACGATATTTCATGATTTTCGACGATTTTTAAAATGTGCCAAAACCCATAAAAGTGTTATTTTTAATTTGTAATAGTGTAAAAACCATTCAAAATAGTTTTCCCAATCCAGAAATAATACTTTCAGACCTGTTATTCCTTAACTGTATTCGCGCAAAAGGTCTAAATTATAGTACAAGTTAAGTTATAGAGTCCCGTAAAAACGACGTTTTCCATATCTAATGAGTGTTTATTTAACACATTAAGGTTTGCAATAAGACTCTAACGAGTGATTTACAAAAAATGTATTAGCCAAACATATCATATTGCAGCTCTCAGCTCATTTCAACATTTAATCTGTGCTGAAATGACCCAGGACTCACGGCGAGGACGTGGCTGCAAGGCGAGTCCCACCTCCACCCTACCCAACCAACCAACCAGGGTGAATTTTATTTACAATATTTACAGTAGCTATTTACTTTGTACAATGCATATATGTTCGTTGTAGGCAAAAGGTTATTTACATAGAAGCCCCTATGAATTCTGACTTTGAATTAAATGTGGGCATCAGCTGTCTTGATTTTAAAGTAGCTCTAATATAACCATCTTGATGTTCATGCCCGCACACTTTTTCTGCTGCTTCTGTAACCAGTTTTGCACACCTCTCAACTGACTGGGTGTGGCATGGGAATTTGAGGTAGTTAAACTCTGGTAGCGCTTTGTCTTTCAATAAAGAAGCAATGTGTTCAGTTGGCATCTTGGACAGTAGTGGCGGCTGTGTTAACTTGCAGATTGACCAATCAATTAGTTCGGTATAGTCGTTTGCACTAAAATTTATTGAAGGTATTTTGAAGTCTCTTACATAACCTTCAGCTGTTGGCTCATTTCTGGATTTAAGGATCCTTCTGTAGCCAAGTTCTCTAATGTGTGGTCTCTCATCCATTATCATAGCCAACATCATATTTTCAGGGTGGCAGAAGAATGCGTTCCTTTGAATTACTGGATCAATGATTTGCTTGATATTGTCCGGTAGATGTCTGGTTGTTTTAACTACCTTCAAAATATGCTTCGGTCCATCTTTCACAGTGTAGTTTTTCTTTATATCAAACCAAACAGGTGCATATGACTTCACTATGTAATTTGCAAGAGTCTGTAACTCAATTGTTGGACTAGTTTGGGATACATACAATATTAAAACCCGGTTAGCACAGGTTAGCCAACGAGAGTGGCTGATGCGTCCAGGATCCCTAGCAGCCAATTCTGGATTACAGATTCCTGTGTTGACCGCTTTTACAATGTCTAGGAGATACTTCTGATCTTTACTCAGATCGTTTTTAGTGATATCAATGACTTCTTCTGATTGTATCGGCTCAAAATCTACAACAGGGAGTTTCTCACATCCAGGGAGTTGTTTTCCAACTGGACCGCTAAATGATACTGGTCCTGTTGTCGTTCCATCCAAGTGATCAAACAAATGCCTATAAGGTAACTCGTTAAAATGTAGCAAGCAGATAAACCATTGCAAAGGACGGCGACACTTAACTTCAATGTTATGTACAACACCGCTTTTTCATCCAGTGTTTGTGACTGTTCCATCACATCCGATGGCCTCCACTGCACTCATATCAAATTCCTTCTTTTCCAAGTGTTCGTAAATACTGTCAGCAATTTCATTTGCGGTACCTTTCTTTGGTGTGACATGGCCAATGTATTTACCACCTGGCTCACTTATCACGCTAATATGTTCTTCTTTTATAGTTCTGCGGTACATTTTAGCTCCAATCTTTTCTTGAGTTATTGTATTATCTTTTCTTCCGTCGAAATAAATTGCGTTGACTTCTTTCATCTGGTGGTCTTCTTCCGTTATTGCTTTCCGAGTCTTCACTTTATCTCTTATTTTGTTTCTGTCTATGACTTTTGCTATGTTTGCGTCAGATATCAGTCCCAAATCGTGTAAAACACCGGTAGCTATTGCAGCGGTGGCTCTGTCCGACACCCCGAACCTGTCACTCAGCAAGGATGTTGTTGTCAGCTTCGAACGCATTTGCGCAGAAGGCAACAAAAAACCTACATCACAGTCAGCGTCTGCCGAAGTTTTCTGTCTTCTATTTTTTTCATCACTGCAACCACTCATTACACTTTTGCTTGTGCTGGGAATACTAGGATCAAACGTAGTAAGCGTTTCATGAGACAACAACTGTTCTCTTCTTTCTTCTCTCTTTTGTAATTTATCTCTTTTGTTATTTCTCTTTTGTAATTACTTTTTCACATTGACAAGCTACAGTCAAAGGACAGGCTGTACTGCGGAGAGGAGTAAGCGTTGTTCTTTTGCGCGAATACAGTTAAGGAATAAGGGGTATAAAAGTATTTTTTATGGATTAGTAAAACTATTACATAGTTTTCACACTATTAGAATAAAAAAATACAATTTATATGGTTTTAGCAGATGTTTAAAAATAGTCGAAAATCATGAAATATCGTTTTTTTACTATACAACCCGCAACTTTAGGCCTTTTGCGCGAATTCAGTTAAACAAAAATGGGTCTAATTATTTTTTGTATGCATTAAGGACACTCTTAAAAACACTTTTTTCACTATTAGAACAAAAAATGAATTTTTTTTGTAAATTTTGCATTTTTTTTTAAATTTACCGGTATTTTGACTTTTTTTGGTAACTTTAGGCCTTCTGCGCGATTTCAAATTTTGAAAAAAAAATTTTTAAATATTTTTTTATTTATAATGACGCCTATGCGCAAGTTTTCCGCGCTATTAGAATTGTATTGCAGAAAAAAACGCGTTTTTCGATCCACCCTAATATATATATATATATATATATATATATATACACACACACACACAGTCCAGTCATATTAATGTGACCACCGCCAACTTTTGACATCAACGTTAAATAACCAATCGCAGAAGGCACGTGTCATCAGCAAATTTGTTGGATATATAAAGTGTGTTGTAGGCATTCGGAAAACATTTCAGTTCTTGCAGTCATGCAGAAACGTAGCGATTTATCCGACGTCCAAAAGGTCAAGATCATTAGCTTTCGGGACAAGGGTGGAAGCATTTTCCAAACGGCTAATTTTGTAAACTGTTCGCGGGCCGCCGTGGTAAAGTATACCGTGCATAGCAAAATGGCGCTATCCAAATTCAGCGACGTTGCAAATGTGGTGCACCACGGGCCATAGATGGCAGAGGTGAACGACGGCTGCGGAGATGCGTTCGGGAGAATAGACGTGCAACCGTTGAGCAATTGACCGTCCCGATGAACCAAGGGGCTACCGACAGTGTCTCCACAACGACGGTTCAGCGAACGTTGCTGCGTATGGGCCTCGGCAGCAGACGCCTGGTTAATGCACTTATGCTGACTGCTGTTGATCGGCGACGAAGGCTGGAATTTGCACGCCAGTACCGCAACTGGACTTCCACTGAGTGGAGACAGGTGGCTTTTTCCGATGAATCACATTTCATGCTCCATCGGACAGATGCACGTTGGCTTATACGGCGTGACACGTCTGAAAGCAAACACCCTGCAACAATTTCCGGAAGGGTCTAAGCAGGAGGAGGGAGCATTATGGTCTGGGGAATGTTTTCGTGGTATACTCTGGGTTCACTCATCATCGTGGAAGGTACGATAGATCAACACATGTATGCATCTATCCTTGCGGACCATGTTCAACCCTACATGCGAATTGTTTTTCCTCAGGATGATGGCATCTACCAGCAGGACAATGCAACCTGTCATAAAGCTCGCAGTGTACGTACGTGATTCGAAGAGCACCAGGATGAGTTTACCGTACTCCCTTGGCCAGCAAATTCCCCAGACTTGAACCCAATCGAGAATCTGTGGGACCACCTCGATCGGGTTGTTCGTACCATCCTCACCCGCGTAACCTAGCGCAGATGGCCGCGGCACTGGAATCGGCATGGCTCAACATCCCAGTGAACACCTTCAGAAACCTAATTGACTCTCTTCCTGCACGTCTCGCAGCGGTCCGCTCTGCGAAAGGGGGTTATTCTGGATTTTGACAGGTGGTCACATTAATGTGACTGGACTGTGTATATATATATATATATATATATATATACACTCAAGAGCCAAAAGATTATGACCACCTGTCAATAACGAGTTGGCCTACCTTTGGCGCGCAACACAGCTTCAACCCGCCTTGGCATGGATGCCCCAAGTCCTTGGTAGATGGCCGGAGACAGATTGTACCAGATGTTTAAGCAACGGTCACGCAAATCCGAGATATTGCGAATTGGTGGTCTTTGAACTCTGAGCTGCCGTCCCATGACATCCCAAATGTGTTCTATCGGATTGAGATCCGGTGAGTTAGGCGGCCAGGACATTAACTGGAATTCAGCATCATGTTCCTGGAACCACTCCAACACAATTTTAGCCTTGTGACACGGGGCGTTGTCCTGTTGGAACATTCCATTTCCAGCTGGAAAAACAGAGGCCATGTAAGGGTGCAACTGGCCCGCAATGATGTTCAGATACCCTGTAGCATTCATGGTCTGCTCTACCACAACCACGGGTCCCAGAGACGCCCAAGAGCACGTCCCCCAAAGCATAATACCGCCACCACCGGCCTGTGTATGACCTACTGTACATTGAGAGAGCAGCAGTTCGCCTGGAAGACGGCGTATCCTGACACGGCCATCGGCGTGATGAATGACAAACCGTGATTCATCTGACCAGGCAACTCTCTCCCACTGATCCATGAACCAGTCGCGATGTTCCCGGGCCCAGCGCAGGCGCAGTTGGCGATGACGCTTGGTCAGCAAAGGCACACGAGTGGGACGTTTGCTGCGTAGCCCCATATCCAACAGTGTCCGCTGAAGAGTGTGCTGCGATACTATTCTACTTGGCCCTGCATTGTATTGGGCTTTCAGCTGAGCCACTGTCTGGCTCCGGTTTTGCTTCACCATGCGAGACAGTCTCCGACGACCTTTTTCTTTGATAGCGTGTGGACGTCCAACACCATGTCGTCTACTGCTGGTTTCACCGTCATTCATCCACTTTGCATAAGTACTAACAACTGTAGGTCGCGAACAACCCACGAGTCGTGCAGTTTCGGAAATACTTGTTCCGAGCCTTCGAGCCATTGCAATCTGCCCTCTATCAAAGTCGCTTAGATCCGCAGCCTTTCCCATCACACACAGAAGTAAGTGAAAGAATGATTCTTCAGACTCTCTAGCAGCAGTTAAATACCACTTCCACCTGATCACGTGCCTTCCACGTCATCCAGGCGAATTCATTGCAAAATGTAGGGGTGGTCATAATGTTTTGGCTCTTGAGTGTATATATATATATATATATATATATATATATATATATATATATATATATATATATATACTAGCTGAATACCTGTACTTCGCTACGGAGTACATTCAAATTAAATACAACGGTCAATGTATGCAATTGATGTAAAAAAAACAAAAAAAATATATTTATAAAAAAAATCGTAATGGATATTTTTATAGACAAAATAATGTAGAAGAAAGTATTCAAATTAAATCTAATAGAACATGCCAAAAGAATATAGTACAGTTAATTTAGTACAGTTTAAGGAACATATATTTTGCTGTATTTTAATATTCTGCCGCATTAGCAAGAAAAATTTTTTTTTTGACTATTTCGTTTTTATGCACGTGACGCAAAACTATATAAAAGTATCACAAAAAGAAAAGAAACCATATGATCAGCATTTAATAAATTAAATTCTAAAAATTAATCTTTAAAAATTCACCAAAAATTAGAAAATGGAGGTAAAGATTCGAAAAAGATTTCATTTTAAAGGAATTTTTAGGATCTTTCTCGTGATATAAATTTTATAACCCTCAGATTATTATATTAAATACAAACTTAAAAAAAAAGTTTAAAAAACAGCTTAAAAATTTAATGTAAAACAATCTAAGAAGAACTTTTCAAAAATCTTTCTTGGTGTACATCTACAGTATAAGAAGAATCGCCATGCAAAATTTCATCTCTTTAGGTCCAGCGGTTTGGTCTGTGCGTTACATGTCAGTCAGTCAGTCAGTTACGGAACTGTTTTATATATAAGGGTGGCCCAAATGAAAAGACTTGTTTCAACTGTAATGGTTAAATACCAATGTTGCCCCTGGGGGTGCTGTTTAGTAAAAGTCGCAATTGTGTGCGTTGAGGAGGAGGGGAGTTGCCAATATTACGGTCAAGGACATGATATTTCTCATAACTCATCTGCTTTGATATCTGCTGGGCACAACCGAACACAAAGTTTATCGTTGAAAATAATGGCGTAAAAAATAAGAAAATGCGATCTGTGTCCGTCTAATGGCAGTGGTATTGAAGAGCAAAGAGGATTAGATAAGTTGAAAATAACCAACACGGCTCACGGTATACCACATCCATACAAAAGGAATAACATAACCACTGCCTGTCAGAGTAATCCTATGATGTTTTTTAGCCTCATAATAAGCCCCAGAAAAAGACGTGTTCACTTGATTCTGATCCTTTGGAAACGGACCTTTCGGTTGAGAGAACTTAGAATAAACTATACGTCCATTTAAGTTCTCCGTCAACGCACTCTCTCTAAACTTTTAAAATGGTGCTTCATTGTCAAAAATATTCTCATCTGTGTTTATCTGTGTTATAAAACTGTCATCCAAATAGTAACAAGTTTATCAAAGTAAATTCTTCATCTTTATCTGATAACTGAGAAGTCAAAGGATCTTTAGTTATGTCATCGGCCCTTCCCATCATTTGCACTTCAGAACTAAAAGATGACAAAGGAGATGGAAAGAAGGGGAAAAATCAGCCTCCGTGTTATCAAATTTTCGAGATAAACCGAGACTCATTCTGTATTTTCAACCGCTGAACATTGTGTCGAAGGGAATATCGTGTTTGTGCGTTCTTTCGTTATACCTACTGAGGTTCGTTTTGCAGGAGCAGAAAAATTCGTTACTATTGATATTATTTTCAAATTGCTTTGTTTTCCTCTAGCTTATTTTCGCAGCTCAACTGCCTTTCCTTGGATTTCTTTGTTCTGTCATCCTTCAAATTATTATAATATAAAGCTTAAATAAACGAAAAAACTACTTAAAATAAATTTATAGGATGATTAAAAGGGTGATAGTAACTATAATTTCAAGACCTCGATGATATTTTCTTTGGAACTATTTACAGTATATATCCTGTTTAAGAGTTATTTCAATTATTAGCTCTAAAAGGCAGTTATTTTAGTGGCGCATGTGTTATTTTTTACAAATATAAAAGAGCAATGCAACGTGCGTAAAAGAAGCTAGCAAATTGCAGGTTAGCACAGAATTTCACGATATTATAAAAGTGAAATCAATTATTTATCTGGAGAAATAAGTGAGATATGTAGGACAGGATACCTTTCCTTCTTACCTGCTTTTTTACTTACGGCCGGTCGATGGTCGAATAGCGCCCTTTACACTTACGCTCTTTCCCACGTGAAACCACAATCCCGCGCGATTGAGTGCACGTGTGAAGGTGTCGGAGAGGAAGGGAAAGCTGCTTTGGAGCGTACTTCAAGTTTTCCCGCGCGCAATCCCGTACGCGCCAAGCACTCGCGAAAGAGCGTACGTGTGAAGGGCGCTAATGGCTAGGGTGCTGACACAAGAGTCTGTAGGTTCGAGTCCCACTATTGATAGGGGTGTTTGTATCCGTTCTGAATCAGCTTTAAGCAGTTGGTTCCAGTCTAATTAGGCCTTGTGTTCAAAAAAATTGTAGCGCTATCAAGCAATCATATTTATTTACTTCTTATACTGCGCGATTACTTGATAACTTGAAATTGTCACCTTGATATTATTTGAATGCCTTAAAATGTTATCTCGTCCGTTTCTCAAAAATGCTAAAGAATTAAATACGTTCATTTTCAAAACATGGTAATGGGCAAATGCACGTTAAACCGAAGTCGAATTTGCAAGTTTTGAATATGGCTATTGATTATTAAAGAACTATATAATACTCAACAAATTACTCTCCTCAAAATAATGATAATAATGATAAAATCGTGAATGTACATTGTAATATTAAACATGGTTTTTTTTCTATAAGTTTTTTTTTTAGTTTACTATTTCAAATGGCATTGAATGATTAAATATTTTATGTAGATCAAAGAATTGAAATCCCAAATATTAATTTTAATTTGAATGGTAAATGAATGCTATTTTTATGAAAGGAGATAAATAAAATTTACATCTTAAGACATTTTTTTATCTGCGTTTAACCGCAGTGAATCTTAACATAAATGTTAAAAGAATAAATGCGGTGTAATAAACATGAATAGTTGTGTATCAATTAAAATAAAGAAAAATTAATATCCTCGCAAATTATATAGCTTAAAAAGGTAGTGTGAATACAAAGTTTTAATCTAAAGAAAAATATTCCATTGAAGAATAAACCCTTCTTATGGCAAAGTTTTTTCCGCCGTTGGTCATTGCCTTTTACAGAACAATAGCAATCCCAGCAGAAGAACTTACTAGAGTAGCTTGTTCAGATCGAAGTTAAGATGCTTAAAAAGATTTTTTGTCCTTTCCTCCAGCAAATTAAAATCAATTTAATGCCGATTTTCTGTTTTAAGAAAATGCTAAAATTCAGTTTGCAAATGAAATTTTATGAAAACACTCTCTCTATTTGAAAATAAAAGACAAAAAAAAAATTTTTCTACGAAAAAAAAATAATTGCTTTAATCCGGAAAATATCTATATACTTCTTTTTTACTAACAAAGAATATTATTTCATACATTAATCGGTCCTAATACCACTGTATTCATAACTCCGTCATGCACCTTAGTCAACTATAGTCAGGGCCCGACTTAGCCTAATTGGGGCCCGGGGCAAAAACTTCTTTGGGGGCCCCCCTCTGCTTCACTACTTTAGTAATGAAGAACTTAATGCTTAATACTAAACTTTCTATTCGATTTGGGGGCCCCCTCTGATGTAGGGGCCCGGGGCAACTGCCCCGTATGCCCCTGCCTTAGTCAGGCTCTGACTATAGTTTACATATAAGTCTTGTAAAAATCTGACCTTTAATGAATTTTTTGCATGCATATATTGACATGCAAAAATTTAAACGTCATATCCCCCTTCTTTCAATATATTCATTAGTCCCAAATTTTCATACACTCGTGTTATATTTGGGGAGGAAATAGTTATAATACTTAAGTTCTGACATAAAGCATAACTCGAACAATTTAAATTCTTTCAGTAGTGTTAAAATAAAGGATTTAAAGCAAGTAATGATAAATTATATAAACTATACGTCCCAAATCTTTTGATAATAGTCGATTAATTATATACATACATAGCATTTACTACACTGCTAGACTTTACAGCATTTTAAATACATTTTACGAAATGTATCAACAAAGTTTTTTTACGAGGATAAAGCTTCAAACCTCGGAGGTTTATATGCTACGAATGCTGATCGCAAAGGCAGGCCGAATAATTTTCAATTATTGATCTCCTCAATCCCCTTTCTCCCTCCTCCAAATAAAAACTATTCAACACTTGTTGCCAAACCCGTTAGTGACTCACCACTGATGTTTGGTGGACAAGATTTTAAAAAAAGGGGGGGGGGGGGTACTTACGAAAGAAATCGACGGAAATAATAGAATAAGTCAAGTCAGCAAAATTCCACTCGCTGAATACGATTTTTCCTCGTTATAAATGCGTTTAGCTCTTTGCTTTTAATGTCGAACCAATCATTGCATTCATATTTTCTCGTCGAATCCGGGTTTGTTATAAGCGATTTCAATTGTATATAATCCACATCTTAGCATAAACCTCTCTTCTGAGATTTTTATGCACTAATGTGAAAAAGTTTTCATATCAAAATAAATCTGCGGACAATATATCATTTAACATGTGTTATCTTTTCGATACTTAACAGTTTTGTTTTGCATTCTGACTTTGACGTGCTGGAAAAACTGTTGTGTCACTCTTATTAATTCGCATATACACATATACACATTATTCCGCTTTTAAATTCGCTTTTTAATCTCCGTTCCTCCACTCAGCGGTTTTCATTTTAATACCTTTCTTTCCTTGTCGAACGTCAATTGGTTAGCTCGAGTACTACAGCTTCGACATAATTTTCCTGTACGAAAATGACATTCATAAGCATTATTAACATTCCAAAAACATGTGTATACAACACATTAATATTAACACAGTAATATGACACAACAGCAAAATGAACTCCTATTTGTTAGCAAAACTTAGCGCAAAAGAATTCAAGCTCCCGCTGAATAGACTCCGCTGAAACAGAACGAGCTCAGGTTTAAGCGATAAAAAGTGGGCATCCTAGTTAGTTCGTCCTTGGCTAATCTTTTTGACATTTGATTACATTATGAAGTCATAATATTCTAATTAAGTGACCTTCTTTTCAGTGATGAAGCTCTTTGATTTAAAGCGTATACACACCCTCATACACATCTATATATGTGGATGTGGATACATATTGTTAGAAAGCGTATAAGAATTGTAAATTTTATTTCATTCATATAGCGATTCCCAAAATTGAGAGTACACTTATTTTCGATATAGAGAGTCAGGTTTGAATGGGGAAAAAGTTATGAAATAGGGAAAACAGTCAGACTTTGTTAGCATAGACACGTCAAGACATTTAATGTTCATCATGAATAAAAACAAACAATAATGTTTAATTGAACATAAATATCAACTTAAAAAGGAAATGTGCAGACACTTGACCTCTCAAAATTGAGAGTACGTGCAAGAGTTTTCTTGCATACAAAATAAAAAAACGGTGAATCAATATTTTGTGGCATATCTTTTTGTTTTAATGATTGCCTCCTATCGTCGTGGCATTTAATCTACAAGATTTTTAGCTGTTTCGGCAGATTATTTTCTTCCATTCTTCTTGCCATATGTCTTAAATATTCTTTGCTGCTGAGGTGGTGCTTTAGTACAGAATTTTCACGACTGGACCAATTCTCGATAATAATCTAAACCAAGAGACTGTGGGGGTGTTTTAAATGTTTTGGAGAATGATACAGCAGCCATTGCTTTACCATATATACCGTGTTCTAGAGAGCATTGCTTTGGAGAAATGGAAAATTTGATCCCAATTTAGCAACACTAGCCTTCAAATGTCTCTATATCAAGATATTCCCTCTTGTTCATGATTCCATTTATAAATACAATCTTCCCCACACCTGCTGCTGGCGTGCAACCTCAAATCATTACTGACCCATCTCCATACTTAACGATTGGAAATTAACATTTTGGATCGAAAGCAGTGTTTGTCTTGCGCCACACCATACGACGGCTATCACTGCCAAAAACATGTGTACTTGCTTTCATCACTAAAAATGACTTCATTCTGAAAGAGCTTGGGCTTTTAAACGTGATCCTTTGCAAACTTTAATCGCTTATCTCTATTCCTTTTACTAATAAGTAGCCTTTTCTAAGCTTTCCTGCCATTACAGCCACCTCTTCTGAGGACTCTGCGTAGAGTTTCAGGAGAAACAGTTTTACCCAAATTTCTAGAAGTACTTGAAGCCATTTTTCGAGCACTTATTTTAGCATCAACCTTTATTTGATGTAAAATTCTCCTGTCTACTGTTGATCTCAAATGACTTTTTCGGTCTCTTCCTACTTTATTTTCTAATGTGCCATCCTTTTTAAATCTTTAAACTACTTTTTGAATGCAATTCACACTTCGGCCAACTATTTACCTTTATTTGGCAGATTAATGACTAGTTTTCTTTTTACTATCGTTGCTTTATTTAGATTCTCCATTTTAATCTACACTAGTTATCAAAAATTAAGGAAAAGTGACAAAAGAGGGGTAACACGTTCTAAACTAGGCCAATCTGTTTAAAATTTGAATATGTTGTTAAGTAAAAGGTGCTGAACAATACTACATTATGCAAAATAGTAGCGCTGCAGTCGCAATACGTCATTTGCGAGGAGCATAAAAGTGCATGTCACAGAGCAAAGCGACAATTGTCGCTGCGAGGCTGAGATTAGACATCCGCATAGCCAAATTGTAACAATGACCTCCAGGCATCATTTGACCGAAGAACTGCGATGGCGAGCTATTGGAAGACTAGAAGGACAAAGTCAGACAGAAGTGGCCAGATGGCTAAATGTGAGTCAGTCTGTGGTTCATAGACTTTGGCAACAATTTCTAACCACGGATTAGGCATCCAAGAGGTTCAGCCAAGGACGGCCATACGCTACGACGAGTGCCGATGACCGATATTTGCCATTATGCGCACGAAGGAATAGAACCGCATCTCCGTCTGCAAGCTCCGTCTGCAGATCCTCCGTCGCTGCCAGCTCTGAAAGGTTGGTATCAACGTCAACCGTGCGTAGAAGGCTTCACTAAGGTGGTCTTTTTGTGAGGAGACCAGCCATTTGCGCCCCGCTCACGTCACGCCATAGGCGGGAATGTTTGCAGTGAGCACGTCAACATGTCCACTGGACGCGTGATCAATGGAGGGCTGTTCTCTTTGCGGATGAGTCCAGGTTTAGCCTCCAAAGCGATAGTAGGCGTATTTTGATTTGGAGAGAACCTGGAACTCGTTTTCATCCATCACACATCCGTGAAAGAGATGCATACGGATCAGGCAGTGTCTGTGTTTGGGGTGGTATCTCTTTGGGTGGACGCACAGACCTCCATGTCTTTCCCCGTGGAAATATGAATGCTCACACCTATAGAGATGGCATCCTTGATGCTTATGTGCGCCCTTATGCCGGGGCAATAGGGGATGCTTTCGTGCTACAGGACGATAACGCGAGACCGCACAGGGCTCGCATCATGGATGCTTATCTTGAGCAGGAAACAATTCAGCGCATGGAGTGGCCAGCTCAATCACCGGATTTGAATCCTATCCAGCATGTTTGGGACGCTTTAGGACGACGTATAGCTGCTCTCAATCCTCCTCCTAGTACCCTAGCCACGCTTTCAACTGTTTTGCAAGAGCAATGGCTCTCACTTCCTACCGAACTCATAGACCGCATAATTGACAGCATCACACATCTCTGTATGTGCTGTATTGCTTCTCGGGGGGATCATACGCCATATTAAAGGTACTTTTCCTATACCAAACTGACAATATTTATAGTGCAATATTTATTATAATTAAAGGTTGTTAAAACAAGCAACTTAAAAAGTGTACTTTCAATTTTGTGTCTCTCAATTCTTGTTGCTCTTCTTCCAAAACCTCTGTTATTTATTTTAATACATCACCAGTTTCTAATTTTTAAAAAGTTTAATACTAAAATGTTTGTCCTTTAGTGGCACTAAATTAGAAATGCATTCTTCTTAATGTGTGCATAAATTTGACCCTGAACAGTCTGAATTTCAAATAAAAAACAAGTGTACCCTCAATCTTTGGTGTCACTGTATGCATGCATGCATGCATGCATGCATATATATATATATATATATATATATATATATATATATATATATATCATAGATGTCATGAAGCGTATTACTAAAAGTAAAACAGCTCCCAGCATGGACAACATCTTAAAAGAGGTTGGTTTGGTTTGGAGTGCTATGGTCAATTTTTGCTACACGAGGGTTAATGAGACCGGGACCTACTTCTTAAAGCCGATTCGGAACGGCTACGAACGTCCATGTTTAGAGTGGAACTCGAACCCTCAGACTCTCGTGCTGAATGCCAGCACCCTAGACATTCTGCCATCGTCGGCTATCTTAAAAGAGAGATACCACTCTATAAAATAGGATCTTAAACCTGTATACCACTGGCCTTGGGGACATTATTTTCGTGGCCCCACTGAACTAGTTCACGCCATTTTAACTCAAAATAAGAGTTTAAACTTGGAAAATTCCTAAGAGAAATTAATTACCTACAGGAAAACGTAGGCGATTGAAAAACCACCTACTGCAAAACGAAAGAAGTAGAGTGAAAAGTTTTCACCTGTTTTTATTTGTTACTAAATCATTTGTTACTTTAATGTGTAAGAAATAAGTAGTGTGTTGCTCCCGGGTTTTATAATCCTTACTGGTAAAAAGGTTATATGTGACGTCTCAAAATTATTCATTGCCGTATGTATTCTGATTTCAGGAAATGAGATTAAAATAAATACCAAACAAGAATCCGTTCTTAATACTTATAGTCTTTATGAAGTACATAATACAAGAAACATGTTTCTCTTGGGTCACACTAGCTTGTGTATCATTAGTCAAATATAATGAATGTCATGTTTCTTAATAAGGCTGCAAGGGCATACATCCCTGCTGCAATCTGAGTGGAAGATTTGCAAAATATTTAATTTGAAATATAGTACATACAAGACAGCATTTATAGACTTTGAATCTGCCTTTGATAAAATCCCAAAATCGTCAGTCTCAACAATGTGTAAAACTTGGGATTAAAGGGAAAATGCTCGGTTTTCTTACTAATTCCTTGAGCAAGCACTGTGTGAACACTAGGGTAAATAATTGATTGTTGGACTGTAGCGTTACTTTTGCAGGCATTCCACGGGGCTCGGTGCTCAGTCCTTCACTTTTTTATATTGCACTACACGATCTTTTAGGCGGCCTCCCGACCAGAGTACATGGTTCAATCTTTGCAGACGACGTTACTATCTGATCTTCTGATGCTGAACCTTCCTTTATTAATACAAGGGTGTAGGCTGCCCAGAATTATATCTTAGGTTGGGTCCTGTAGTGGGGTCTCGCGATTTAACACTCAAAAACGGAGTGTATAGTTTTCACAGGGAAGTTCTCTCTAAAGAACTTCACTCTACGACTTTTTCTTGATAATAGTGCTGTGAAATACGATTCCATCTGAAGTTGATGGGCATTATTCTTGATCCTAGTGGAATAAGCATATTCAGTATCAACTACATTTGGCTTAAAAGAACTGAATTTATTGAAATTAATTTGTAGCAGAGTTTAGGAAGCGGACTTAATCTCTTTTAGGTTTTTTTTTTAAATTTTATCTACGATAAGTCCAAATTGACTTATGCCTGTGAGGTTTGGGGTGCAGCTGCAGACATGCATAATCAGAAGTTAAAAATTATTCAAAACTCAGTTCTAAGACTTTGCTTGGGATGTCCTAAAATTGCCCCAATAGATTCAATGGAAATTGAGCTGGCAGAGGAGCCTTTGGGGCTATACTCGTATATCTGTAAAAGGGTTTTCGGTTAAATTATTTAAAACTATTCTTTACCCGGGAATAATCCCGTACGAAACATTTTACCTAACTGCCAGCATCCGCAACGTTCTTTCTGGTACAAAGTATGAAAGCTTACAACACATTTCTCTTCTAAAGTGCCTTTGGCTTTTTTTAGTGGTACTTCCTGAGCCACCATGGTTATCATTGAAGTGCCTTCCTGGCAGGCAAGTCACGCTGATTCTTTTGAACTCTGTTAATCATAACATTTTTACTGTTGGTTCAGGCATTTTGGACAACTCCAAGGCGGGTGCTGTTTGTTTTATCGAAGAACCAAAGGAGACCTTTTTTTGTTCCTTCATCCCCATGTCGTCTTGATGGGGAACTGTAGGCTCTTAATGCCGCCCTGGTATATTACCGAAATTTGGAGGGCAGGGCAATTTTATATGACTGCATTGAATAAAAAATTAGAAAATAAACAATAACTTTTTTGCTCGGCATGCCTCGAATTACGTTTCCTACAGTCGGATACATCGATCACATTGTTGTATCCTACGCAAAAGTATTTTCGAAGTCTTGATTTGACAGCTTGCACAACCTTCCCAACATTATTCAGTATCACCTGCAGGAAATTTTTAGTTCTATTCTGACATCAGTTAAAGGGAAAAGGTCACATTTCACAAGGTCGGGAGAGCAGGGTCAACGTATCATAAATTCCATCTCCAAATCTTCAGGTACTTGAAGGATTATCATTATCAAGATTAAATGAATAGATGATCTCTCTGAAACAATCCAGATAATATCGGTGCTGTTGAAGAAGATATGTAATCGTTAAACATTTCTTCCATTAGTATATTTTCTGCATTTGGTTAACTTTCATGTTTTGGATACGTAAAAAAAGCTGTATAAAGAAGAGTTTTTTATATTTTAAAGGTACATTCAAAATAAATTTATTATTTAGATAAGGCTATTATTTTAGGAATGTACGGCTTTTGTGTTGTACTGTGGAAGTATATTTATGTTAGATTTCATATGTTACAAATATTTCATCGATTGGTTTAGTTTCTATCCACGGCTAAGCGCACACGCGCGCGCACACACACACACACACACACACACACACACACACACACTATAAGTCAAAAAAGAATCCAGAATCTTTGTTGGCGATCACTTGTTAGTTACTTCAAAGGAGATAATTCACTTCGAAATTACCCATTGAGGAAAATTTGTTTTCATACTTTGGGGATGACCGTCTGGTTCAAAAACTTTTTGTCTTACTATTCTTTCGGACGTTTGAACATTCGTTAAATGAGCTACAACACGTGACTATAAAAAGGAAAGGAAATGAGCGGGGATGGAAATGACAGCGTACGTCAGCTGCTGAAATGTGATTTAATTAAACAAGGCCAGTAGCATAAGTGGCGTTCAGAGTTGATTTCGAGGGTTTTAATGCGGCTGACAAGGTTATTAGATAGACTAGAAAAGCTGTTTAATCATCCTCTGATTGATGCTTCGCAAAAGAACAAAGCACTAAAAACGCTTTACGAAATTTTGAAATGCAGAAGTGTGAGAGTTTCTAAAAATGCACTGGAAAAATAACGCTGGGGGCGTCGAACGCAGAAATTAAAATAAATTTTTGCGGACACTTTTGAAGCACCTTTTGCATCGTTTCTGTTGTCTACTTTCTTGAGTAATACTAATTAAAATCTGTTTTGATCATGCAAATTTCGAAATCGAGTTTTACGCTACTAGTCGTAGAAATGGATGATTTTATGTTCTTGAAAATGAAAATAAATGTGTTTGACCCTCACATCTGCTTGCTTCTGTAACTATAAAAAACTACGAATTGTGCATAACTGAATTTATACGTATACTGCTGGCTATTAAAGTTGCAAAACCAGTAAGGAAAACAACTAACAATACTTATTATTCGTATACAACATAGTAGGAAGAAAACATGATTAAATTTGTAGGCAATTTGGGGATATACAGGATCCAAAATTAGTAAACACAGCTGCCGCCTCAGGCAGCTAAAACGGCTCTAACCCGGTTAGGCATCGAGTCGAACTGGGCTTGGATGACAGAAACGGGCAAGTCATTCCATGCTGCTTCGAGTCTATGCCACACTTCATCAATCGTAGTGGCTGGAGAATGGTGACGGCCCATTCTCCAGCAAACCACGATTAGATGTTTTCAATGGGTGAGAGATCTGGAGAACGTGCTGGACAGAGCAACAGTCGAACACCCTCTGTGTCGAGGTAGGTAAGGACACGACGGGCAACATGCGGTCTTGCGCAATCTTGTTGAAAGATGACGTCTCCGAAGCCTCAAAGATAGGGCACAGCCACCGGCCTTAAGATCTGAGAAATGCAACGCTGGCTGCTCAGATCACGAACGACGTGAACAAGAGGTGTTCGTATCGTGTACCCAATGGCTGCCCATACATCACACCATGTGCAGGGCCCATATGACGATATCGAATTCAAGCAGGCCACATGCGTTCTCCTCGGTGCCTCCAGACACGGATACGTCTATCATGATGCTGCTTGCAAACCGAGAAATCGTCTGAAATGATGACGTGGTGCCACTCCTGTATCCAGTTTTGTCGTTGGGAGCACCACTGTCGCCGCGCGTCTCTATCCTGCATTGTCAAGAGAAGCCTCAAGAATGGTCGCCGCGCAGACAGTCTGTGCTGCTCCAGACGTCGTCGGACTGTCTATGAGGATACTTGTTGACGGGACGGCGTCTTCCTCTTTCAGACGGTCCCGGTGTTAAAATTGGTTCGATAATGGAGACAAGTCGGTTGCTATTTTCCTAGTTTATTGAACATAGATATGACGATTATTTACAGGGCTTATGTATGAGCAAAAACATTAAAACACTGCATTAAGAGCAATGCGCGATACAGAAAGGCTGGTCTCCTGTGAACACCGCCTACACTCTCTGCGAGCCAAGCTCGTTCTCCCCCACCGTGACGCGGGGGCTCTCCTTCACACGCAAAAAAAAAAGTTACTAGGGGCGCCAGACCCTACGTGGGCGCCAAACCCTTGTCGTGCTGCAAACAAGCCCATTTTCTGACTCAAGGTTCCCTGATGTGGCTGTACGATCCTGCAATGCCGACCTGACAACATGTCTGTCCTCTCGGGCGTTAGTGGCGGGAGGCCGTTGAGATTCTGCATGGCGTTCAGTATGACCCTAGTGAACCCATCGATTCCATATTCGCATGACATTCGTTGGATTCCAACCAATGCGAGTAGCAATATCGCGGAACAATAAACCGAACTCTCGATAGGCCACGATCCTGCCTCTATCGTATTCCGACACGTGCTGGTAGCCATTTCTCCTTCTTATACGAGGCACAACATGATCTTCTCACAAACAACCAGCATTCAAATGTGACTTCCGAATGAGAAACCCACTGCGTAACTTTCCTTTTATACAGAGTTCGAGATGCCGTTTCTCCCTCCTGCATCGTTCGATTGCGCTTAAATGCTAATCATTTGCATATCCCAGCATCTTCTTCCTTTCATACGAATTTGACGTTTTTATCATCCCTCATTCATGGTGTTGCAATTTTAATGGCCAGCAGTTTAGAAATAGATGTTTTTAGGTTCTTGAAAATGCAAATAAACGCTTTTGAAACCCACATCTGCTTGCATCTGTAACAGTCAAAAACCCCGAATTGTACATAACTGAATTTAAAACATTTTTAATAAGTCCTTTTTTCCAGAAAAATTTAAGGGCGTTCGGAATTTTCCGGCTAATAATTGTATGCGTCTGGTAAATACCTTTTAAATTTGGAGTCTGAGCGATTAACTCTTTCGTTTAGCAAGTCTCAAAATAAGCGTAATGATAATAATGCTTCGGCAATTCTATAATGACTCTTCAAGGATATTTTTAAAAAATTTTAAAAAAATTTTAACTTTCCAATCTTTCAATATATTTCTAAAGATTTTTTTAATCCGAATAATTAACCAAATTTAATTTATTTACCAAATGCGAAAACTTTTTTAATAAACGCTTTTATTTTGTATGTTATTACCTTCTATTTTTGTCTTAGCTATCCCTCAAGCCGTCTATTCTCCCTTTTCGGGTATAAAAAACTTTTACGTAACAGTTTAACTTCCTGTTTGAATTGTGAACCTATATATTACTCCACAGAGTCTCATTTTTCAGAGAATATAAAAAGCGCCTGCTTTTGTTGTTGTTTGTTGTTTCTAATGCCCCCTGGCTTGAAGTTCTAGACAAGGTCCATATAGGCTTCGGGCTGAAGTCTGCGGCTCCGGCTTATATATAGCTCCACAAGGATCGGTGTCCGTCTTAGCTATTTGCCACCTCAATTTTGACTTTGTACCCCCAGGAGCGACATCTAGGGGGAATCGTATCCTCTCCCAACTTCTCTGACCTCATAAAGGGACTTTCCGGTCTACGAATTTAACATGCCCATCCGGCCTAGACGTGGAGGTATTTAAGGGTGCGTTCCGGGATTCGATCCGAGCACCCTCAGTACCGAAAGCCAACGCGCTACCACAAGGCTACCTCGAGCCCACGCCTGCTTTTAACTGTGAAGAACACTTGCTATTTTTAATTTTAAGCGTTTTTAGGTAATTAATGTCGAATATTTTATTATCTATTATTATTTATTCATTTAGAGGTTCCAGTTGTAAAGAATACTAATGTAGGATACAACTTCGGAATTTGGTTATAAACTACTAGCCGGGCTTTGCCCGTCTAGCCGGTCGGTTTAGGGACCCGCTCCCTTCAGCAATCATTGTCAGATAATGGAAATACTAAAAAACAACGAATAAAGGTATTTAAATTTTGTGGATACGCGTCCCATGTCCTGCAAGCAGTCGCAAGCTAAAGAAAAATTCTTTTCCTCCCCCTCCCTAGGCGAGCCAGTTTTGCCCGTGATTTTAAAAATGTTTGTTAACCCAAATCAATTTAAAAATTAAACACAGTATAAATTACATAGTAAAAAAAGGCATGTGAAATGCTATACACATGAATAAAAAGAAAACCCAATATAAAAATATATAAATTTATAATAAATTCCTCGGAATTCAGCTAGATTTTGCCTTTCATCATTGGAGCAAAAAACGCTGAAAAGTAAAGTATTCATTGTATACATTTATAATAAACCCCTATAAAAAAATGGGTGAAATCATTTTCTCGCACCATCAACCTATAAGTAATAAAAGATAGTAATAATTTATAAATAAATTTATAATAAATAAATAAATAAATTTATAATATATAAATTAATTAATTAAATAATATAAAGTTATGTATTATAAATATAATTTAAATTTCAAACGATTCTTGAAATCAGGTAACTTTCAAGAACAGCGAAAGACTGTTTCAGAGTTTTAACCTTTGTTGCCACTCTCTGCTTCTCTTTAGAGTAAAAAAAAAAAAAAAATTCAAGAATTCAGTATGAAAAATAACGCTTGCGCATCAAGTATTTATTTTGATAAAGATACATTTCCCTTTTGAAAAAAAAAAGCATTTACTGAACAAATGAACTTCTAAAATGAAAATGGCAACGAAGATCGTTTGTTTACAGTCGTGAATTTGAGTTTTTGTATGATAATAACTTTACTAATTATTGACTGATTTTAATTATTTTAGGCTTTTTGTGACCACCTGAGGGCGGGCAAGAAGAATTTTGAATTTGATTTTACTTTCTTTTAAATTTTTTGGACCTCTATTCTCTGTTACGGCTAATTTTTCTGAGTAAGCACAGTTTTGTGATTTGTAATTCAAAGTTTAGACTGATTCTTTTCTGTTAAGATATACCAATTTTTATGCTTTTAAAAGTACACCGTGAATTATAAAATTAAGAACAATATAAATTACAGTATACTAAGCATTCTGAAGTACAAATACAATATGTAATAAACCAAATTACCAAATTTCAGAAAGTAAACAATCGTAAGTTAGCGAGACACATAGGGGTGATTCCCGAAAATGTAACAGCTTCCATTTACTGTTCTCATCCTTCAAAATTGTTGGTTTTTTATTAATTAAAAATTATTATAATTATTTTAAAGCTTCCAAACTTATCTTAATTATCCTAAGGCTTCAAAACATAAGTATACGAATTTTCAACCAGATTCGTCAAGAAATGTAGATTTGTATACGATATATACATACATAGAGACACTTTGCTTTATTTATATAGATGCTGCTTCTATGTTTGGACTTCCAAAGTCGTGATGTTCTACGACGATTTTTATTCCTTGCAAAAAATGTTTCGATGTTCACAACTACTATTTTCATTTCTGCAATGGTATATTTGAAAATATTTATTGTATTACTAGCTGTACCCGGCCACGGCGTTGCTGTGGCTCAGTCTGGTTAAATGGAAAAGAAAGAAAAGAGAAAGCACGTTTCTAATATGCTTAATTTATAAAGGCTGCAAAGCTGTTACTCATTTAGTACTACCCAGGGGGCACGTGTAGCTTAAAGTATGCTACGGACGCGGGTAACGTTACCCACCAACATATTTTATAGTTCAGTTTTTAGTACTTGCTTGTTTTATGTAATATCTTGGCGAAAGAATTGTTCCCCTTCGGCCTCTGCATTGGAAATTTAAAAAAATTTAAAAAGGTTTAATTTTACAATACTTGTGGGTATACAATATTTTTTGTTGTTCCATTGTCTGTGCAGATATATAGGTTGTCTGGTTTTCCAACTCTAGAACACGCAACATATAATTGTCCATGTGAGAAACAATCCGTGTCTAAATCTAATCCGCACAATTGTAAACATTGGCTCTGAGCTTTATTGATGGTGATTGCAAACGCCAATCGAATTGGGAATTGCAATCACTTAAATTTAAATGGCATATCCATTGGAATCATGGAAATGCGAGGAATGAGGACATCTTCACCTTTGAATGGTCCTGTCAAGATCGTTCCTTCTACGTCGTTGCTCAGTAATTTTTTTTACTGCAAGCCGCGTGCCGTTGCAAAGCTTTGGTTGGTTGATATTTCGCAACATTATAATTGGCAAACCGATTTTCAATTGCACTACATGCGGTGGCATCCCTGGCAGATCGAGTGAATTCAAAAATTCTGTTGGATAATGAACTGCTTCATCTGCTTCCACAACAGTGTCGTCGGACATGTCTGTGACTGCCTCGCTTTGAATGTTATACTGAATGATATTGTTAAGTTCGTAAACGTCTTTGTTCTTGGCGACAAGAATAGCTCGTTCACTCATCCAATCATGATTCTTATAATTGGTTTGAATATTCTTTTTAAACCAATTCTTCTTTTGACGATACTAAATTGCAGAAGTTATGAGGCAATGAAATTCGTCCTGATGTCAGATCAACAGGCACCTTTCCGTTCCCAATTTCCAGCAATTGATGTGAGAATAACTTAGCTGATCGATCGTTTTGCAGATGGACATGCATATATGTAGATAATTTCAACGTCTTTACATGTCGACACAAAGTAGAGTATTTCAGGCAAGCATTTATTTCGTCCGCTGGTGTCGATCGAGGAATTTTAGGTAATGTTTGCCTGAAATCTCCTGCAAGCAATATTAATGCGTTCCCAAATGGTCTGACGTTTCCACACAAACCTTGCATTGATCGATCAAGAGCCTCGAGCGATTTTTTGTGTGCCATTGTACATTCATCCCAAATAATAAGTTTGCCTTTCTGCAATACTTTTCCCATGTCGGATGCTTTGGAAATGTTGCACGTGGGAGTTTCAATGAATTGCATGTTCAATGACAATTTCAAAGTGGAATGTGCAGTTCTTCCACCTGGTATCAATGTCGCAGCTATTCCGGACGACGCAAGAGCTATGGCTATGTCATTTTGGGATCGAATTGCTGCCAGAATCAATCTAATTAGGAACGTTTTACCAGCTCCTCCTGGCCCATCTAAAAAGATTTCTCCAACCCCGTTATTGACAGTTTGCATTATTTGATTGAAAATGCCTTTTTTGCTCAAGCGTTAGCTTAGGAATATTTTATTGCACATACGACAAAAGATCACCCGTGTTGTAATTTTGTTCACGACGCAATTCTACATCGAACGAAGCATCAGCAGATCGATTCGGTGATGGCATTCCCAATTGATTGAGAACTTTCTTCGCGATTTCTAAGCACAAATCTTCAATCATTATCAACACTTCATTGTAGATTTCTGTTGTGAAATCCATGTTCATATTTGAATTTTCCTCGCGTATTCGACGGAAAATATCTTCAGCCATGTGCATTCTCTTATCTCTTCGATCATCTTTTATTGTCTAGAACGTTCCCTACGTACTTTATGACCTGTGGGGACTGCTGATAGTGGGGTCAAACCCCGTGACAAATTTCTGTTCTGAGGGGGAAGGGAAAGAAATTTCTCGTTTGCCGTAAAATATTTAGTATAGCACGTGTTTCAAAAAAAGCATGTTTATACCTGTCACAGGTGTGGCATCTATATAATAGGTATATAAAAATACTCACGTATTCGAATGCAATGTTGTGTCAAAATTTCAAAGAAATCGGTGAAGAACTTTCGGAGATTTGAGGTTTTGAACAAACGAACATTTACATTTTTATTTATATAGATTTGCAAAAAATAGTCTGCACAATAAATTAAACATATCCTAAACTACATTTTAATCTAGTAATAATTTACATATATAAAATCCAAATACCACTCACTCCCTCACACACTCACTGAGTTTCCAGATCATCGAGTCCTAGGTAGCAGAAATTTTGCATGCTGGTTCCTCTTATGCCTTGGATGCTCACTAAGAAATTTTAATGGGGCTAAAAGCCCCCTCTCCCCCCGAAAAAAACACACTGACTGATCACTGAATCTCTGGAACCATAAAGTCGAGGAATTTTGCACGGTGGTTCCTCTATGACCCTAGGTGCTCCTTAAGAAAACCTTTTAAAAAATCCAACCTTCAAAATAGGGGTCAAAATATCCGAAACAAAAAAAAATCTAACACAGTAGTGCACTAAGAAGAGGGGGGGGGGGGAGGGACCCGAGAAAATATTCCATAAATCTTTTTCTAGTTAAAATTCTTTTTAAAAAAATTGTGGAGGGTCGTGTCTTCTGTTTCTAAACTAATTATGAACGAGCGGTCACATAAGGTTGGGGTATCCTACAGCTCTCGGGTATCTCGCCGCTGGGAACACGGGGGCGAAAGAAGTAATGCTCGGGCCAGCGGAGTTGACGGGTATCATGTATTGGCGATCATTGCAAGTACTCAGTCATAGGTCGTATGCGATGTGTAGCGTGTATTCTTAAACTGTCTACTAACGTTCATATTCTGCATTGAGTTTATTGAAAAGTATATCTTGAACTTGAAACTTTGTTTTCGATCTCTGAAGAGTTTGTTATATTAAGTTCCAATTTTCCAACCGATATTTACGGAGAACTGTTTTTATTCCATTTTATGAACAAATATTGAGTCAACTTCATGAACGTTTACCTCGGCATCGCAGCATTTTGAAATATTTTTTTATTTTTTTTTTATTTATCTACCGAATGGGGAAAAAATGCTTCAGCAGCAAACGTAATGAAAGATTTTTGTCAGTTGAATGAATGTTACGCGAGCGATTTGCCTTCTACAAGTTCAGCAGTTTTGAACTCCGAATTCAAGTTGTGTTCAAATTTGAAAATCTGTATGCGATAATTCCATTAAAAAATACCATTGACGCACTTTCTAAGTGTGACAAAATGATACATCCTAGCATCTATAACTTATTAAAAATATTTGCAACGCTTCCAGTAACAACCGTTTCAGTAAAAGGTTATTTTTTACCTTACGCATTTTAGAAGCCTATTTAAGATATGCCATGACACAATCACAATTGAATGAACTTGCTTTGCCATATGTACACAGAGATTAATGTAATCACGACTGAAGTCTTTCAAGAGTTTTGTTAAAAGAAATGAACACATGTGTGATGTTGGATCACGATATTACGGATCACGGTCTTTAAAACACATTAGTCGGATCAAGGTCTTAAAATTGTAGTTTGAACTCTTCTTATAGGATTGACTACGCTTTACTGCTATAGTTCATTTAAATGAAATTAACCAACTGACATAATTGATGTTACTAATGTGTAGGGTATTTAGCTAATTTATAGTATATTTATGCAATTCGATCAACTTTACCATAACCTTTTTAATTTTAGTTTAATAAGTCACAAATTTCTACTATGATTTTTATACATTGGAAAACGGTTTGTTTGTTGTGGGAGAAACTATCTACTTTCATCATTCTTTTTTATTCTCTAACACGTATACATCGGCATTTTAATCATGCTTGCACGCTACCAGTCTTTTAGCGCTAGGGTGATTCTGATAACAAGGACAATTTTTCTTGTTTTCCGCAGATATCTTTCTGATAAAGGAATCTTAAAGGACGTCTAAAAAATAACCTCGTCAAATCTTTTCTTTCAGAGCATCCATATGCACAGCTATTTTTAAACTGAACATTTAACCAGTGCGGCATGTTGATGCATCAGATACGTTGATAACTTATTTAAACACGTGTAGCGTGTTCTTTTATAACAACTACGCCCCAGATGAAACAAAATTGCAGTGATGGAGCACTGCTTGCTTGAAACAATAAAATGATAAATGTTAAAAAAAGCACACACAGGAAAAATGAGATGCCTTAATTTAAAATGACACAATTTGCTTACCATACTAAACTATCCGACGTCAAACGTTAGGTGAAATCAACAACGTTTTTTTGGTGTTGCGATTTCAGTCAGCCTCGTACAACCCTCGCATATGCATATATATATATATATATATATATATATATATATATATATATATATATATATATATATATATATATATATATATATATATATATATACACAGGTGGTTATCAAAATAATGGAAACACTAAGAAACATCATAAAAACCTTTATTAATACGGCGCAGAATCTCCTTTGTCATGTAATACCACCTGATTCACCTTGGAATCGGATTATACAAGTCATGAATAGTGTTTAAGAATATATTAAACCATTCTTCAGGGAAAAATCATGAAAGTTCCTGTAGAGATGCTGTGGTGGATATTGATATCTTTATCTATCCGTTTATACAGATCACAGTGGTTGGATGATATATATTCGGGGGGGGGGGGGGGAGATTGTACAGGGCAAAATAAGATATTTTACTTCTTTTTCAAGCTCTTCAAACCAATACTTGATAGATTTAGCTGTATGTATAAGGGGATTATCATCCTGGAAAACGCCATCTCCTGCAAGAAACAATGTGTGGTCCACAGGATGGACTAGTGAGCAAAAATTTCGACATAGTCCTTCCCATTCAATCTCCCTTTTAGGGTTACAATAGGACTTGAAGAAAACCGTGAGATGCCATCCCAACACCTGATAGATCTATTGCCATGATTGACAGTTGAGATGAGACAGCCAGAATCTTACGGTTGTGTAAGTGTTCTCCAGGCATACGCACGTCCTGTTGCGAGGAACAATGTAAACAATGATTCCTCGGACCAAATGCCATTTTTCGAGATATTACTCTTCCAGGACTTGCGCTCGTGGCAACATTGTGGACGATATTTTGTATTGGCATGTATTACGAGTGTTTGGGAATAGCTACTTTTCCGGAAATGCTTTGTTTGTGAAGTTCCTTTCTACCTCTGATGTACCTCGGAACATGCAGATGCAGATTGAGCTCTTCGGTCATTTTAGTTGCAGTTGTTTTCTTTCTTCGTATCACGATCCGATTCAATACCTCGTCCGTCTCTTTCACTCAGCTCTCCTTTTCGTCCACTATTCTGTTTGGCAAAGGATGTTGTTTCGTGCACTCTGTATGCTATTATGACTTTAGATACCATAGCTCGAAAAACACCCAATAGCCTGGGGGTTGCAGTAACAGATACTCCAATTTAAAACGTGCTCAAACAATTTGCCCTTTTCGCACTGCAACGTTTGACATTTGACGCTGTTCCCCCCCCAAAAGCACGATGCCCTTAGCTCCATTACTGCTACTTGACACTAGAATAATACAAACATATACAAAATTATATTACATAGAATATATTACATATTACTAGAATTATATTACATATTACTAGAATATACAAATTATATTACATAGAAAAATACCGGTGTCCAGACTTGTTTTTTAAGGAATACGAAGCACATTCATAAAAATCACTGATACTGATAGGTGTTTCCATTATTTTGATAACCACCTGTGTATATATATATATATATATATATATATATATATATATATATATATATATATATATATATATAATATGCGTGCGTGCGTGCGTACGGAGGTCGTTTGATAAGTCCTTGCAACATGAAACTGATGGCGCCACTGCATTGAAATTGTTGGTGCTTTCACTTTTAGCATGCTTCAATGGCACATTTTTTTTTTCAAACTGTAAACAATTTCTACGCTTTATCTAGGATTGACAGTCTGTTTAGTCGGTCAACTCTGGTAACTGTTCATGCAATAGAGAAAATCGAGTTCCGCGTGTTGATAAAACACGCGTACAAAACTGTTGTAAAAACTAAATCCAGACTTGATAAATATTATGGCGAGTCATCACCTTCACTTCGAATGATTTACTAGTGGTTTGTTGATTTTCGCAGTGACCGAATGAGCACAAGTGACGCTGAACGTTGTAGTTGGTCTGCTGAGGTCACTACGCTAGAAAATATAGAATAAAATCCATGATATGGTAATGAAGGGTAAAAGATTAAATGTGCTTGGAATTCCTGAGGCTGTTGCATCTCTTCTGAGTGTATTGCAGGAATGTTTCGATATTAGAGAGCTGTCGACAATGTGGATGCCACGTTTTCTAACAATCAATCAAAAACCGGAAAGAGTGAACGTTTTGAAGAACAATGTGGAGCTGTTTCAAAGAAATCCTGATGTTTTGTAACTGTTGGTGAAATATGGATACCAGCCTGAAACGGAATAACAGTCAAAACAATGGGCTGACGCACCAAAGAAAGCCAAAGCGGTTCCATCAGAATCAGGAAAGGTTATGGCCACTGTTTTTTGGGGCGTCCATGATATAATCTTTATTGAGGGCAAACAGTCGCCGGAGAGTACGATGCAACTTTACTGGATTGGTCGAGGTGGCCTAGTGATAAAGTGCGCTGAGGGTGCTCGGATCGAATCTCGGCCACTAAAATGCTTTCGTTTGTGTCGTCGTTCCTTCATAGGTAAGGTGACCAGACGTCCCGCTTTTGGTGGGACAGTCCCGATTTTTAACAATTTGTCCCGCGTCCCGCGACATTTTAAAAAAGTCCCGATTTTTGGAAAAAAGGGAACGGCGGGAGAACGGGAAGGGAATATACGGTTTTCGGCGGCCATGTGGCTATTTTGCCAGGATATGAGTTTTATATTATTTTGTTAATTTTATAATGTTAAAACTTAATCAAACATTATTGGTGTTGGTTGTGCAGCGCACATAATACATAACGCCATTCAAACAGCTGCTGACTTGTTGCTCGTAAATGTAGAAAATATTGTTATTAAAATATATTCTTATTACTATATATGCAGTGTGCGTGTTGAAATGCTTAAAGAATTTTGTGAAACTGTGGAAGTCGAATATCGGAAAACACTTGGGTACAGTAAAACGTGCTGGTTAACTCTTTTGCCAGCTGTCGGAGGAATTTAAAAAATATACGATCCTTTGAAATCCTACTTTCTATCACAGAATAAATATCCTAGAATTTTAGAAGAGTTTTTTTGAAAAAGAATCTTCAAAAATTTGGCTAGAGATTTTACATAATCAAGCAGCTCTTAATCAGGGGCGGCTCCAGCCCAGAGTTTTTTTGGGGGGGCAATGTCAGGAGGGCAACGGTTTTTTGGGGGGGCAATATATATATATATATATATGTGTGTGTGTGTGCGATGAATCTGAACAAGTGGGCAAAACTTTACGGGGTGATAGAACGCAGCTATACGAGTAATATTCGTCATAGAATGTATGGTCGGAACGCAAACGGTGAGAAGTTAAAAAGTAGTTTTCCACTGTCACATTTAAAAAATCAACACAAGAATGAGAGGAGATACTGAAGAAAACATTTTATTAACAGGAATGTAATTTATTTACATGGTCAAAGAAATTGCTCAAAAGAGCTTCCGCCAGCTGTAATGCATACTTCACACCTGCGGGATAAGGACTGACGCACTTTTGCGAAGACACCAGGCATTTCCTGAATATTGCCGGCAACAACGGCGATCCTGGCGACTAGTTCCATATTGGTTTCAACGGGGTACTCGTATATTAGGCTTTTCATGTGTCCCCTCAGGATAAAGTCCAAACACGAGAGAACCGGTGATCTTGGTGGCCAAGCTATGGGACCACCTCGACCAATCCATCGCCCTGGGAATGTTGCATCTAAATTGTTCCGCACATCCAAGCTGAAGTGTGCAGGTGCACCGTCGTGCTGGAACCACATTCTCGACCTGATGGGGGTTGGAATCGGACTCAGCAGCTCCGGCAACACCTCTAGTAGCAATGTGTGATACGATTCGCCGTCCAGACGGTGTGGCAGGAGGTATGGGCCAACGAAATGGTCATGGAGGATCGCTGCCCAAACATTTACGGAAAACCGCCGCTGAAATGAATGAGGACGTGTGGCATGCGGGTACCATTTACAGAGCCACCTAGCGCCTCGCTGTTTGCGTTCCACCCATACTTTCTATGACGAATATTACTCGTGTAGATGCGTTCTATCACACTGTAAAGTTTTGCCCACTTGTTCAGATTCACCCTGTATATACATACATACATACATATACAGTGATATATATATATATATATATACAGTGATTTCAGCTTATAAGAATCACGTTTGTTATTACTGTTTTTGATTCTTATAAGCGGTTGATTCTTATAGCCGAAATTTAAGTTTTTGGACAGGCACACACACACACCTATATATACATATATTAGATAATTTACCATAAAATACTCTTTAATTTCCATTAATTATCTTTTAATAAAATTATTTTTATAGTTTTAAAAATACAACTTAATTTTTATACCTATAAGTAGATACATGTGATTATAGTAAGAGAAGAAAAAAATACAATATTTGTTACAAGTTACAACATACCTGCTTAACAGTTTTAACATTTCAACTACAGGAAGGGAGCAAGAAAAAGCTTTCTACGGTTGTTTGACGTAATGAAGTTTTAAGGAGGCTGTTTATACCTCTTTCAATACTTATAGTGTCAGACGAAGATTCACCTTCTATCTTACGTTTCTCGGTTTGATAACGTGCTGAATCTACTAATGTCACGTTTGCCTGAATGATAATGGACACTTCGCCGAAGATTTATGTGTTTTAGGGTCCAGGAAGCCGCAACCAGGATGTGGGAGGTAGGAAAAAAGAGTCCCTATTTTTGTTTGTCAGTGGAGAAAAGTGAAATCGGTTCGGACGAATAAAGATGCCCCCGGGTCAAGCTAATAGGACAGTGTTGTGGTAAAGCGTTTAAGGGAAAACTATTATATTATGTCTAATAAAGAAAGGGGTGATTTTTACGACTATATTCCATCCCATCTTATCAATCTTTCTTTAAAAAAAAAGAAAATATTTCGTGCCTTTTGGAGGTTTAAGTGGTTTTTTTTGAAAAATGAAAGGAAAGCGAAGAGTGTAAACTGATTCTTAAACCCGGTAGATTGATTCTTTAAAGCGAAAATTTTAACATGGAAATAATGCATTTGTTTTTGTTTTCACGATATTGATTCTTATAAACGGTTGATTCTTATAACCAGTGATCACTATAAGCGGTGGTTACTGTATATATATATATATATACATGCATACATACATACATATATATATGCATATATACATACATATATATATACATATACATATATATACATATATATATATACATATACATACATATATATGTGCGTGTGCGTGCGTGTGTGTGTGTGAGTGAGTGAGTGAGTGTGAGTGAGTGTGAGTGAGTGTGTAAGTGTAAGAAATAAACATCGTCTCATTTTAAATTTAAACTCATTTAGTATTAGGTCTACGATTATATAATTTTAGGCTATAAAAACAAGATACGCCGGGCTTTTTTGGGAGGGGCAACTGCCCCTATTGTTCACAACCCCCCCCCCCCCCCTGGAGTCGGCAATGCTCTTAATGCTATAAAACTTATTGAAGGTGACAAAATTTCGGTAATCGAAGTAGCAAATGAAGTTAATAATTTTAAATTTCAGAGTCAAGAGCGATTAGAAAATAATTTTCTTCCGTTAACCATCCGTAATAGTATGAGCCAGCTAGAAGAACAAAGTGCAATAAATCATGTAGATATCATGAATCACGTCCAAAAGTTGTATAGTAACTGCATAGATTATTTAGAAGAGTGGACGGTACATTACAATGATATTTAACATTTTCATTGGGTTACTTTAAAACAAGAACTTAATTGGAATGATGTGCAAAAATCATTCGATCATATTACTCAAAATTTCCCATATAGTAATATTTCCGAAAATGATCTGTTTAATGAGGTATCATTATTAAAAAAATATATTGATAAAGAAAAGGTTAAATCTTGGGCATCAGAAAAAATCACACTAGAGAACAAATGGTTAGAAATATTTCATCCTTTTGAAACAAACCATGTTCCATACATTAATGCACTAAAAATTGTGGAATACGCGCTGTCCTTACCAGGAACTAATGCTGCGTTTTTTCTACGGTAAATAAAGTGTGGACATCAGAAAAATCCCAATTAATTGTTGAGACTTTGAAAGCCATTTTATGTGTGAAATATAATTTAACACATTCTTGTGAAATATTTCATGACCTTTTAAACGACGACAGCAATCTACTAAAAGAAATTCACGCAAATGAGAAATATGCCAAAGAATAAAATAATACTATGCATAATTTTTTTTTATTTATTATATTTGTAAATTGTACTTATGTTGAAATTTAAAAAAATATATTACAATACTATTTTTGGTGTTCTGTGAAAATTTTTGTTGCTCCATATAGACCGAATTTTTAATCAAGAAACCTACCTCCCCCCCCCCCCGGTCAATGGTGTCCCGCTTTACCAATGTTAAAATCTCGTCACCTTATTCATAGGGAGCAATGCTGGTCCGCCTATATGGTGCTCCCATAATAAAATGGTCTGCAAAAGCTGCGGAGAATAACACCAGGCGAATGTCTATCCGACAAAGTGCCTCCGCATTATCGGCATTAGAAAAAAAACAAAAACTAAAAATTACTGGATCGTTTATGCAGTGAAATTAAGACAAGAAGGGTCCATTTAGGGGGGGAGGGGAGTTTCTTTTCCACTATGACGATTCTCTGGCTCATTCATCTGCTATTGCGGTGGCAAAACTGTTAGAATTACGATACAAAATTGTTCCTCGCCGTCCAATTGAATTAATATAGTTTTATAAAAATGCATGATTGGAAATTTTCTCTAAGATTTAACAGATCTCATTTGTTTTCAATCTAACCTGTCATTAACCGGATGGCCAATGTCATTAGACAGTTAACAGGTTCTGGGAAATGTGTTTGACAGCTCCTGTACTAACTTTCATTGCAGTTTAGTCGATATCTGAATGTGGTTGATACTTCAGTTGGAGGTCGACGGTTCTCGAGCTAATATCGCTTGAAAAGTGTCGTGTTTCTTATCGGTTGATGATACATTTTTATCAGTTCAATGCATGGCATAAATATTTACTACCAGCGATCATTCTTGGTTTTTCTCCTGAAATACGAAAGATTATATCGAAAATCAAATTAATCCGTTTATCAGGAAATTGTTAAACAAATTACATTAACTAGGTCATAAATTTTTTCTTACTGATTTCCCCTTTTTTAATGTAAATTAAGAAGTGATGAACCTACGAATTTCTTGTCTAGTTTTCATTCTTGAAAGCTATGGTAACAAAATATTAATACAACTGACATTCTAAGAAAACTTCATTGAACAATCAATCAAGTAGAGGGTTTTCAAAGTGTTGAACACACCTTTTTTAAACCGAAAATTTTTTCTCAAACTTACGTTTTGCGTTTATAACATCCGAATCAGTGTGTTTTAACTATGTGCTTTAATTAATTAATTTTATAAAGAAATCTAAAGTAAACGCATAAGCACTTCATACCATTTCTGTTGAACGAAAATTTTATTATTGAAAATATTTGTAAAAACTTGAGATGTCCCATAAGACGCTGTATATCTCGTGACGCTTATGGTGTACGGCACGAAACTCAGTTATCAGCTAAGAACATGACTGGCGTGTTATCAGTCCTTTGGAACTATTGATGTGCCTCTTTCGTTTTGAAAGTGATTAATCATTCTCATATATTTACACAACCATTGTTTGCGCAAGTATGTACTGGCACAACCTATAACTGCGTAGATTTTAGTGTTCCTTATAATGTAGACAGTGAAATTATGATTTGACGCACTGAGAATTACATTCATGCATCGTCATGATCGATAATCAAGTCATAAATTAGTAGAGTAGGCGTGATAGATATTCATATCATTCGTATTGGATAGCACATCATTGAAGATGGGCCCCGACTTTTAGGTTAAATTTTAAACAAGGCATTCGTTTGAGCGAGTTCGAGAGCCAAAAGTTTCTGCTTTGAGCGCCATTTTTAAAAGACCTTCATACTGAATTTTTTTGTGGGAAAAACACTCAGCCTGACTTATAGATAGGAGCACTGGAGAGCAAAATTTTTTTGTTTGAGGGTTTTTTTTCTTAAAAAATATTAGAATTTCGATTTTTTGCAGGAAAAACACTCAGCTCCGCTCCCCTGATAATCAGTTAGCAACATTCTGAAAACGGCCTTTATCTGAATATCGATGTTTTCCCCTGACCATAGATATTAGCAAAAGGAGATGATAGCATATTTTACGTAATCTTTTTTTTTTTTACATGATTTTGAAATAACACGGTCGAAAAGATATTCTAATCCTGTTTTTATACGGTAAAAAAAAATCAATATTCTTGTGTTTTTTTTTTCGCATAATTTTTTTTTCATAACATTTTTTTTTCTTCATATAAATTTAGGATGAAATCATTCAGCCTCCGATTATGAGACGAATTTTGAAAATGGCATTCGTTTGCGCGTTTGCTCCAAAACTTTTCATTTAAGCACCATTTTTATTAAAGAACTAGCGGCCCGTCCCGACTTTGTCCGGGTTGAACGAAATATTATACCAATAATTTTCCAGTTGATAGCCAATACACTGTAAATCTTTTTTTACCTTAATAATAACCTAAATAATACCCTAAATTAATTTTATGTTAGTTAATAATTAAAATAATTTTTTTAAAGAAAAAGGCGTGTCGGAGAACGGCTAGGTTCAAACCGCTAGCGTCAGAACAGAAGCTCACCACGATAGCACCACGATAAGGATCGTTGAAGACTTCGGCACAAAAAGCGGTAGAGGACAGTAGCGATAACAATGGAGATTATTAGGATTAAGCCCTTAACTTTATTTCTACTGATCAGATATACATAATATATAGCCTATGGCCATCTGGAATAATGTACCTTTCAAACAGTGAAAGAATTTTTCAAATAGGTACAGTGTTCTGAAGATTACCCTCCACGTACAAAATCACTCTCTCTTTATATATAAGTATAGACAGATATAGATAGCACCACGCTAAGGATCGTTTATGACTTCGGCACAAAAAGCGGTAGAGGACAGTAGCGATAACAATGGAGATTATTAGGATTAAGCCCCTAACTTTATTTCTACTGATCAGATATACATAATATATAGCCTATGGCCATCTGGAATAATGTACCTTTCAAACAGTGAAAGAATTTTTCAAATAGGTACAGTGGTTCTGAAGATTACCCTCCACTTACAAAATCACTCTCTCTTTATATATAAGTATAGATAGATATAGATAGCACCACGCTAAGGATCGTTGAAGACTTCGGCACAAAAAGCGGTAGAGGACAGTAGCGGTAACAATGGAGATTGTTAGGATTAAGCCCCTAACTTTATTTCTACTGATCAAATATACATAATGTATAGCCTATGTCCATCTGGAATACTGTACCTTTCAAACAGTGAAAGAATTTTTCAAATAGGTACAGTGGTTCTGAAGATTACCCTCCACGTACAAAATCACTATCTCTTTATATATAAGTATAGATTATTTAGGATGAGATGACTCACGTCTTAACTGTTAGAAAGAAATATCGAAAATGCCATACTGTATTTAAATATTGAATTTTACTACTTTTACATTGTATTAGAAGCAAGAAAAAATCGCCATTCGAATGCTTTGAGAGGCAAGATAAAGTTTATCCGTTTTACTTGCTTCTTCTTTGCAGGTGTATCGAAAAGTGAATGTCAAAAGAGCATAATAGAAACGAAATTAGAACTCAGCTTTTTAAATTTAAGATATGTCACTGTTAAAACAGTTTCTTTTGATACTGTATGCTATTAGTCTTACTACACATTCCTTTTTTAAAAATTGGATCAGAAAAAACTTATTTCTTGAATAATATTACTTACTCATGACAGAACAGTACTTTTTAATATAGTACATTAATTATATAATATATCCTTTTAAAGTCATTGTTGTGAACTTTTTTAGGAAAACATTGGATTTTTCATTTTTAATTTAAAAAAAAATCTGAACACACATTTTTTATGCATATTTCACAGAAAATTGGACCTATAACTGTTTAGGTAACTATAGACACCGATGTTTAATGCGGGATTCAAACCCGAAGACTGTTTTCAAGATAAGCGACCTGGCCCTTTGGCCATCGCCCAGTTAACAAATCGGAGCAAATTTAATCTTCGAAACCGACTTTCAAACTGGGACATATATTAACCTTGCATATTTACATTTTTGGTTAATCTATATATATAAAACAGTTCCGTACTGACTGACTGACTGACATACAACGCACAGACCAAACCGCTGGACCTAAAGGGCTGAAATTTTGCATGGCGATTCTTCTTATAGTGTAGGGGTGCACTAAGAAATATTTTTAAAAAATTCTTAGATTTTTAAAAATTAAATTTTTAAGCTGTTTTAGTAACTATTTTTAAGTTTGCATTTAAAATAATAATTTGAGGGTTATAAAATTTATATCACGAAAAAGATCATAAAAATTCCTCTAAAATGAATCTTTACCTCCAATTTATGATTTTTGGTGAATTTTTAAAGATTAATTTTTAGAATTTAATTTATTAAATGTTGATCACGTGATTTCTTTTTCTGGTTCTTTAAACTAATTTATCGTCACGAAATAGACAAAAAAAAATTTTTTCTTGATAATGCGGCAGACGATTGGACATTATCCATAAAAATATTAAAATTCAGTAAAAGATATGTTCCTCAAACTGTACTTTATTAACTGTACTATATTATTTAGTATGTTCTATTAGATTCATTTTGAATATTTTCTTCTACATTATTTTGTCTATATAAATATCCCTTACGATTCTATATATATATATATATATATATATATATATATATATATATATATATATATATATATATATATATATATATATATATATATTACATCAATTGCATACATTGATCGTCGTATTTATTATATATATATATATATACAGATGGTGGACAAAATAATACGAACACCTGTGAAATAGTGGAAAATCTTTATTAATAGGGGGTTGGACCACCCTTTGACTGAAGTACAGATTTAAGGCGACGTGGGATAGATGCATAACGGTCATGGACAATATTTAAAGGAATATTAAGCCATTCCTCCTGCAGAGCGGTCTCTAATTCCGAAAGTCCGGATGGAGATGGAAATCGGGAACGAAGTTTGGACTCCAAATATTGCCATAAATGTTCAATAATATTCAAGTCCAGAGACTGTGAGGGCCAGGCGAGATGTTCAACTGCATCGTCATGCTCTTCGAACCATTCTTGATTACACCTAGCAGTGTGGATAGGGGCGTTGTCGTCTTGAAAAAGCGGTCGCTCTCCAGGGAATACAGTCTGGACAAAAGGATGGACATGATCCCCTAAAACGCTTAGATAGTGATTGGATTTGATCCTCTCATGCGGAATAACAAGTGCCCCAAGACCGCGCCAAGATATCGCACCCCATACCATAATGGAGCTACCCCCATGCTTCACAGTCGGCAAAAGACATTCAGGATGAAACGCTTCTTTGGGCGTTCTCAGACATAAACGCTTCCGGTCGTCTGAAATAGGGTGAATGCCGATTCATCTGACCATATTACCTGTTGCCACTGCTGTGGGGACCAGCCTTTGTGATCTCTGCACCATTGGCGTCGCTTGAAAGCAGTAGTTGCTGTCACCAAGGGTTTACGAATTGCCACTCTGCCATAAATGTTCGCAGCATGAAGTTCCCTTTTGACAGTTTTTGTTGAAACGGGGTCCTGGAGATGACTGTTCATTTCGGATGTTATCTCGGATAACGATTGCTTGTGCTTTCGGGCTACTATGCGCTTCAAGACCCGTCTATCCCTATCAGCAAGCTTGGACTTTCGGCCACTGTTGTGCTTTAAAGACGTCGTCTTACCCTCTTTCGTGTACGCTGTCATAACGGCTGATACCGTACTCCTTGCAAACCCCAAAAGGTTTGCTATTTCCGTAACCGATGCTCCACTTAAACGCGCTCCAACTATCATTCCTCTTTGGAACTCTGACAAGTCTGACATTTCAACTTATCACAGACAGTTCGATAGAAGCATGAAACGTAGGTGACTGCTGTTGAGAGACTGATACCTTCCTCTTCACGCTCACTAGGTGGCAAACTTCTGTTGCAGGTGGCGCGGATGTACTGCAGGTGTGAAATACGTCATACTTTTTCACAGGTGTTCGTATTATTTTGTACACATTTGCATACATTGACAGTTGTATTTTATTTGAATGTACTCCGTAGCGAAGTGTGGGTTTTCAGCTAGTTCATTTATAATAAAAGAAATACAAGAATGCACATCAGCTTCTTAAAATCCACATTATAATCAAGGAGATGGCTACATATTCTGTTGCGGATGAAGCATTTGAAGAGTCCCAAGTACAATCTTGTTTTGAGACCCCCTTGTTCTAAATATCATTAATAAATATTATATATTATTTAACGTATTTTCTCACAGTCGAAAAGGAAATTTAATTGGTCATTAGGTAGTAAAAACCTTGTTCGACGAACGGCAAATCGTCGATATAAAGATGGTATCTGAGCCTGAGGTTCTGAAAAGTTGTTGACTTTCGAAGGCCTCTTAGCGCGCGCATCTTGCTCCTGTGTACATGTCTGGAAGTAATTAACAGTTCATCGTCAGGCCGAAGGGAATAAGTCGGGGTTGCCACAATGAACAATGCAAAAATGCGAGTTAACTTCAAAACTCTTTGGTGCAAATTAGGGAGATGATCCGAAAATTTTAGAAGAAACGGCGTAAGAAGAGAATGTCTTCTAGAACTTTTTATATTTATATTAGAGAATTTTGACAATCCTCGCATTTTCGAATTGTTCATAGTGACAATCGCACCTGCTGCTATTCGGCTTGACGATGAAGTATTCATCAGTTCGAAACATGTCGCCATCCCTTTGATTGTAATGTAGATTTTAAGAAGGTGTGTTCCTGTTTGCGTTTTCCATAAGTTTCTTGTAAGCCATGAAAGAAATGCAGCTAAAGGAGCATAAGAGGTATAAGTAGCCTTTTCAGTGGCAAGTAAAGAGGTTTCTTCTTTAGTTCTAAAACCTGTGTAGGTTCACATAGGTGAATATCAAGAGTTTTAGTACGAAAATGTTCTTTTGTATAAGGTAAACAACAACAAAATAGAGTGTCTGGTCGATATCGTGGATATAAACGAGCAAAATAGGAACAAATGTCAAGCTTTCTTTAGCGTTAAAAAAGGTACGTCACTGCTGTACGTCACACCGTCTTTCTAGTTGCGTTATTATTCTATTACGGATTTGAAGAGAAATACCTGACTTAATAGAACTGAATGTGATACCTACCGCTGTGAACTAACAAGAGAATTACGAAAGAGCGATGCAGATGAAGTATTTAGAGGAAAAACGTAAATATGAACACACAAATAATTTACCTTTTTACACTGACTACTTTCGACGTTGGAACGAAATAACCAATTGCAGAAAGCACGTGACAGCACAAACATTGGAGGGTATATAAAGGGTATAGGAGGGACGGTAGAGCGTGCGCTTTGTAAAGTTTTGGTCTCGGTTCGATTCCTGGAGACGGCTTTTTAGTACTTCAATTCAATTTTCTATTTTTTTAATCTGTAAATTCTTATTTTATTTTAAAATTATTTTTACTTGATGAGGGACTAATTCTTATATTTTTATTACTTGCTGAGCAGATATATATTGATGCATTAATTTACTTACTGGAGGTAAAGTCTTGGCACTCCAACAACATAATACAGGCAGGCGGAAAACATTGCAATCGTTGATGTAATGCAGAAACGGGGCGTTTTATCTCACGTCTAAAAGGGCATGATCGTTAGCCTGCTGGACAAGGGTGGCAGCATTCCCGAAATGGCTAATTTTGTGAACTGTTAGCGTGTCGCCGTGGTAAAAGTGCACCGTGCATGGCTAAGTGTTTTTTTTTTTTCTGCTAAAAATTCAAATGTTAATATCTCTTTTAAAAAAGACTTTTAAAAATTCTCAAACGAATGCCGTTACCAAACTTTATATACCTAAGCGTTGGTAGACCAACGTCTCAGACGTCTCAATCACGACTACTGTGTACAGTACTATTTATCTTCGAAATTATACATTGGTAACGTTATCGTAAAGTGATTTTTTAAAGTTAGCGATACATAAAATACCCTTCTAGGGATTAAAATATACTTCTAGGGAAAAAAGAATTAAATTATTATTCTACATAAAATATACTTCTAGGGAAAAAATGAAAAACACGTCTAACATTCTTAATATTTCATGTTAATGTAATCGACATTGAACCTTTTTACATTATAGTGGTGATTCATTTATCTATTCTTTGAAGCTCCGAGGTAGAAAAAACATCTCTGTGTACTAAATACACATTCACTCGCAAGAAAAAAAAACTACTAACTTGAATGATTTCAACACAAAATGTTTAAAATGAAGAATAAATAGGACTGAAAATGAGACCATTTAATGAAAGAAAAATTTACCGTAAGTAAGTAACCTATTTTTTTAAGGGTATTTTATGTTCTAAAGGGGAACCCTTTCATACATATATTATATCCGTTCAATTTTTAGGCAATGCTTGTCTGAACGTAGCAGAATTTTTTTAAGCACTTATATATGTTGTTGTTGTTGTTTCTTATGGCCCCTGGTTGGAAGTTCCAGACCAGGTTTGGTTTGGTTTGGAGCGCTACAGTCATCTTTTTGCTTCACGAGGGCTCATTAGACCGGGACCTACAGTTTAAAGCCGATTCCGAACGGCTACAAAAATCCATGCCAACAGTGGGACTCGAACCCACAGGATCTGAACCGAATGCCAGCGCCCTAGCCATTCGTCCATCACCTGGCCCCAGACCAGGTCCATATAGTCTTCGGGCTGAAGTGTGCGGCTCCGGTTTTAATTAGCACCACAAGGGTCGAGTCTGTCTTAGCTAGTTGCCACCTCAATTTTGACTGAGAACCCCCAGGGGCGACATCTGGGGGGGGGGGGGGTCGCGCCCTCTCCCACCCTCACTGACCTACATGAGGGACTCTCTGGTCTACACATTTAACTTGCCCATATACGGCCTAGACACGGAGGTATCGATCCGGGATTCGATCCGAACACCTTCAGCACCGAAAGCCAGCACGACACGTATATAGACAGATATATAACACATATCTGTAAATGTGCGTGTTTCCAAATTTCTAAGATATTCTCTAAATTCTGTAAAAAACAAGTGCTTAACAGAATGAACTGGTTATCTACTAATGTGTTTTAAAATCTTTGTAAAAGTAAGGAAATTTGACGGTGGTTAAGATCCTCTTGCATAAAATATATTTAATGGTATATATGTGTAGGAATTCTCTAGTATAGTTTATACATATTTTTATGCTTTCATGTTTTCAGTAGGAAACGATCTTCCGTTTGTAATAAATGTTGTCTTTCGTTGTAATATATGTTGTGCTTTAAGGGGGAAATTGTGTTTTTCATCTTGAAATAAAAACTATTGTAACAGAATAGACATGAAAACTATTGATGAGGAAACTATGTTTTTACTCACAGCTGGCATGGCTTTTACCAACTATCAGTATTAAAGATAATAAATAAATAGCACTGAAATTTCAGTCAACCTTGCGTATAATTTTCTATAAGTCACTTTAATCAATTTGGAAAAATTTTAGAATTAACGTAAGGAAGCCCCACGTAGGCATGGTTGTGTTTAGAGTCTATTATACTCACAGGTATCAAACCCAGAACTGACTTCACTTAGTCTGGAATATCAAGAAACATAACTGATAGATAATTAATCCATATTAAAAACAATGGATGATTTGTATAAATAAACACCCTAAATTAATAAACCTTTTTTCTCCACAAATTTTTCACTGTAGTACCAAGTTCAGTCACAGTGTATGACATGCTTTAAAATACATCGATTACGCCAAAGATTTAATTTCGAATATTAATCAATTAAAAAAATTAATTTTCTTAATTCTAGACTGACTTACATATGTTTAGCTTTATGTCTAGTATGTAATAGCCAATGGGGTAAAAATTGTAGGATTTGAAATCAGGATATTTGAAAATCGAAGTACCTAAAATATTTAGGTCTGATCCGTCATCCGTAAAATTATAACTGGTAAAGTAGTACTCGTAGATGACTAAAAATAAGTAGTTAAAATATTCTTTTTTCCCCCAATGGGGCAGGCACTTTTGTCTTTTGACATACGCCATGAAATCGTTGGCTGCTTGTAATGGGCGCACCGTAAAGGTGAACACATATCAACCCCTAGTGTCACCTCAGTTAAAGACCAAGCTACCCCAGGGACAACATGGGAGGGCGCTCGTACCCTCCTCCCACCCCTAAAAACACCATAAAGGGACTTTCTGACATACAGATTTAAAGTGTTCATACACGGTGTAAACACGAAAGCATTAAGTGGCGCTTGTCAGGACTAACCGAATACTCTAAGTACCGAATACCGACGCGCTAACTACAAGGTTGCCCCGAGCCCGCAGTTCAAAAACGAATTAGGCCTTTTTAAAATTTAACTTTAAGCTGATTTAAAATTTCCCAATATGCGATAATAATCAATCTCCAAGATATTTCATTCATCCCGGTACCCTCCAAATTTTCAACCGTAATCACTGATAATGGTGACTGTAGTTTGTTCGACGAGTTGCGCTTCTTCCTGCGTTTTCCTTACTTTAGGAAACTGAAAGAGGCCTTAAAGAGTAATAAAATGCTTGATTAAATTTTTATTCCTTGAAAAAAACATTTTGGCCTAATTTTGCCTATTTTTTTTCTTAATTTCGAAATCTTACAACCATCTCTAGATATTACAACGACTTCATTCCAACCCCAGGGTTTTGCAATCAGCTTCGTCTGAAAAGCACTCAATCGCAAGAAAGATGGCGCTAAAAAAAATTCTGTGTTTTCTGATTCTGTGGACATGAAAACCGAGCAAATCAGTCAAAAATCTGTGTTAAAATTTTTACATCAATCTTGAAATTCTTTTCACTGTAATATGGTGACAAATCATCACACGAACTCAATTGCTATCGTACTTTCTACTCTAATATCACGAAAAAATTCTCGGTATACCTCGACATACCTCTGAACAAAGATGCGAGAGATTTTCTTCAAAAAGTGTGAGTTTTTTTAAAAGGCTAGGTAAATATGTAAAATACCGTATGTATGTTTGACCAACGGGAATTCAACCATCTGCACATCTATGGAGAAAGTTTCTTTTTATGAGAATGGGAATATTGCCTTCACACCTGTTTGATATTGACTTGTTACATAAAACTTGGAAAAATGTAAAAGAAAAAAATTCAGTCCTTTCTTTGGATAAAATTTTAAAAGTAAAAATTGAAATAGACCTAGCAAGAAATTGACACAACAGTGTAATTAGAAATACATGATATCACAAGAAACCTGTAAAAGTAGTGTAATTTGAAGTTTAATTATCTTTCATTTTAATTTTTATCATTAACTCAAGATGAAAGACGAGTTCTTTTTTTTCTGTTGTCATCAGTCGGGTGAAAAAGAAATATTTTATTTACGACTTAACTATTCTATTTTCAAAAAATACAACCTAGGGCTAACTCGGTAATATGGTCCTAGGCAGAGGGATAAGAAATGAAAAGCTTAGAGTACTTATTGAAAGATGGTAAAACAACGAAAAGTGTTATAAAAACAAGTAATATAAAAACAAAAATTTTTAAAGTCAATTCCTACTTAGGTTAACAAAGAAAAATTTGAGTGTGAACTAATAGTAGGAATTGAAAAAAGGATTGCCTGCCAGAACTTTGCTTACTGTGCGAGATTAGGAGGGGGGGAAGAGAGAGAAAAAGTTTGTCAGGTTAGGGATTCGATCCCGCAACCTACAGGACGGGAGGAGCCCGCGCTACCGCAGTGCTACCGTTTAGAGAGTAAGAAGAGGGAAATTAATATTCAAGAGCAAGAGACGCTCTAGGTTTAAAACTAAAATCGATTAATTAAATTTAATTAATGAATTAATATTTGAAAAAACTGTATTAACATCAAGTGTCATCCACTACAAGTTTAGAAAATTGTATTTGAACTTGAGTGGATGAATAAAAAGTATTTTATTAACGATTGAAAATTTGAACAAGATATATATATATAGGGAGAGTGTGAACTAATAGTAGGAATTGAAAAAAATATTTTAAGGAGTCTCTTCTAACGAAACTACCGCGGGTTATTAACGTAGTAATAGTTACATATCGTTGCTTAGTAAAGGCTAGTAAGGCTTAGTAAATCACTAGTAAGAAGTCATACAACTAATATGACTCCTTACTAGCGATATTTTCTTCTTAAAAATAATTAAATCTAACATTTCGCAATGATTTTTAAATTACTTTGAAGTTTTTCGTATTTTCACTTACTACATTTCGCGAATATTTTTTATTGAACGAAATTTTTTATTCTTATAATGAAACAATTCATATTTATCTTTGCATAAATACAAATTAGTTAAAAATATTGATGTTCAGGATGATGATTTTACAATTACATCAGTCAGGCAGGACATATTTAAATAGTATGTTAAATTATTAACTTATAACACTCCTTATGGAGGTTTCACACCTTCGTGCGCTCTACAAGCGTGACCGGTCAGTCTCAATAGGTAAAAATATGATAGACACGAGGTCGCGATTTGTCGTCTCGTCTCAAAAAGTTGGTTCAATTTTAACTTTTCAACTGCGTGTAAGCGATGCGACTTATACCATGTGATAGGAAGGAATCAATGGGAATGTTGTTTATTTCTATCTGTCTCGCGTGCATCTATCTCCAAGTTATATAATAACAACTCTCTGCGTTCACGAGCATTTCTCCTGAGCGGAAAAAAAAATTTCGCAAGACTAATATATATTAAAGTTGGTTATTGAGGTGCAAAAGTATGACTTTTTTGCAAAATCACAAGTATTATATTATTAGACCTATGTAAAAGAACACATATCTGGAGTGCAATGAATAGAAAAGTAAATTCTCCATTAGTAACACAGCTTTCATTTCGCTAATCCATTATTTCATAATCAACAATATTTTTATTTATAATGTGGCATATTTGTATGCATGAACCTTATTCCAGTAAACGATAACCAACAAAAACCATCGTTTTTCCCGAAATTGAATATTTAAGATCCTATTTTAACGTTATTATTGTTATAATTTGTTTTGAATTATTAAATAAAAAATACGATACGAATAAAAATTACGAATAAAAATTACTAAAATAAAAAATACGATAGTGAATAATTATAAATTTCTATTAATATATATATATATATATATATATATATATATATGCAGAGAGATATTGCATATTTTGGGCCCGGGGTAACTTAGTAATTAGCGCTTCGGAATTCGGCACTGGGGGGGGGCACCGGAGCGGGGAGGGGGGATAAAATTCCAAAACCGAAATTCATCTAAAAGACTGGAAGAAGAAACTGCAGACAATCTTACCTCCTACTAAAATCCAGTCATAAACGATTTGTGGGTGAAAATTTAGACAGCTTGCAGCTGCAGACGTCCCTGGCTGGTGTTGCGAAGATAAGCTTTTGAAATAGCCTACCTTTGCAAAAGTGATATTTCTTAATTGGATGGGGAGTTCTATGTAGCTTTATAATCCAGACTGAAAAAAAGGTGGGCGTATCGTACAGACAGCGTTGAAACTCTCCGTTGCCAAATGCCCGTATTTATCATCACCTCGGATGTAACTGGCATCGCAGTTGATTTTAAACTTAAAGCAGATGTTGGCATTTATGGTAAACATTGTTAAAATCTATGAAATCCTTTTGAGTATGATTATTTTATACCAAATAACACGTAAAATCAGTATGACAAGTAACGCATTTCAGAAAGTAAATACTGTCGTAAGAACGGTTTCAAGCCAGTGGGCACAGCTTGTTTCATCGAGGAGTGCCTCCGAAATGGCTTCCAATGAGCCATTAACAGGGCCAAACGTTTATGTGGAAAAACATATATCTATCTTAAACTTAATTTTTTCCAAAGCTGCAAGCACTTTTCCGGAGGTCATTCGCCTATTCACATCTCGTTTTCTGCCGATTCCTCTATTATGAGATATTTTATTAGCCCTTGTGTAGCAAAAGTTGACCGTGGCGGTCTAAACCAACCAACCTACCTTTATTATGAGAGTACCCAATAGGGGAATCAGCACTATAACCTATAAAGGGGGATGACACAGGAACGTACCTGCCTTTGCCGGAAATTCGAACCTGAACCCAAGTTATCGAAGCCTGCATCGCTAACCACTATAATGTTTACAAAATAAAAATAAGTATAAAATACCCCAGGTTAGAATAAAATAAGAAATTTTTAAAGGATGCAAAACGAGAATTTCTCTCTCTCTCTCTCTTTTAAAGATGCATTAAAACCAATTCTTTTCCCCGGGGTGTCAGAAACTTTTCCTGGGGGTATTTTTCATATTCACACAGTGAAGTCTGTTGACTACTTTATTAAGGAGAGCACCGTAAGTAAACCAACATCTCTGAAGGGACAGCCTTTACCAGGGTTCGAATTCGGACTTATGTGGTGGATGCTTGGTGCAACCACCACAACGTGTGTAAAAGTGCTCTAACGTGAATCCATTAAAATTTTTAAAGAAGAGAATTAAATCACTGGAAAGTTATCTGAATTGCATACTTTTACGAGACAACCGGTAAAACTTTGCATCACCCAATTCATAGGTTACGAAAAATTTAAGGTCATTACTTCACGGAAAGGGAAGTTTCCTTGAATGTTTTATTTCATTCGTTTTGTTATTAATTCAAGAACCAGGTGTAGTTATTGCTGTTTATTTTAAAAGAATTTTGTCTGGGCGCAAAAGGAGAGTATTTTGAAATTTTTAGCGTATAAACTAATTTTCAAAAACCCTCGAATGTATTCTGTCTTTCCTTGACTTTGAACCAAACTGCTGACGTCATTTTTATGAAAATTAAAATAGTTTAGCAATGAATAAAAGATTAAAAGGAACTCACCTTTCAAGTAAGTGAAAGGAAACAAAAAATACCTTACGCAATATAATTGAAAAGGTTGTAGTTTTAATTAGCTACCTTTCGCGTTTTTAAGCACAAAACTGTACGGTTACAGACTTAGATTACAGAACGAAGTCAGGGTTTTAAGTATTATATAGATCGATAGCCTTAATGTGTTAAATAACAAAGCGCTTCCTAAACGCTCTCAACAATCTCTCATGATTCCGGTTAGGCTGATACATATGGAATAGATTTTTTTCGAAAAATAAAGGCTTTGTCAGAAATTATTCCGAATGACTACGGACTTAAGGAAAATCTTTAAGCAATATGTGGAAAGCGGCATGCAAGAAGTGTATCCCAATATCTATGACGTATCAAATAAATAAAATAAAATAAAATAAAACACCAATCGCAAGGATGAGTTTCTCAACGAAAAAAGTATATGGTATTTGCGATCGCCAATTAGTAATCGAAGATTGACGGTGTTTCCCAGGTTGTCGAACGAACATGACTAATGAGTTTCATTTTTGATCTGAAACAGATTTCTGAAACATAGGATGAAGAAAATAGTATGGTTATAACAGTTTAGTTGTGGAAAAAAGTTGCTATAAAAACTTTCTCATAATGGAGTTGTTCAGAATCTCGGAGTTGTTCAGTTGGTAGAATACCGGCTCTAGGTTTGGAGGTGCTAGTTCACCATCACTTCGAGCAGACGACCATCACATGGTATGCATAATTTTCTTTCGTCATTCAATAATCTCTGCGAGTAAAAGCTTTCCCCATTTTATGTTTGAAGTCGACGATGTTTCTTTACCGTTCTGTCTTATGTTTTTTTAAACATAATAAAACTATCGGTGGAAACAAATACTTGAAATTGATTCAAAATAGAAAGAAAAATCGATTCAAATCAGCCCTGTCGTGAAATCCATTGTATGCAGGCATCAGAAATGTAATGCAGCAAAATGGAAAATGAATAAGATTTTGAACGAGAGCGAGTTACTGTGTCTCTTGCTGAATCTAAATCAGATAATGATTTTTTTCGTCTTTCCCAAGATAATGGTAATTCCTACATCTGGTTATTATGAAAGGTGTATACATTTGTCAGATAAATAAATAAATTCTTGACTAAATTTTGTTATAACTAACAAAACGTTTTTCTTTGTTTAATAGGTATGTTGAGGGTTTGATACTACATTTACAATCCTCTATCTCTCTGCAGACTTTAAATGTAAGTAAATAATTGATAAATTTACATCAAAGACTAAAAACTTGTGATTTTAAATGTCTTAATGCAACTTAATAATAACGTCACTCAGAGTCTGAAGCATGTGACCAGGCCCTGAAAGAAAGGCAAAGAAAGAGACCCTATGGTCCAGTCGCAGATTTCGTGTGTGCCACCGAAATTTTTACGAAGCAAAAAAGTGTAATAAAAGAAGTTGGACGGAAATCCAGAAAATGACTAAAAAAAGAGAAAATATATAGTAAGGAATGCATTTGAATTACGGAAACGGAATGAAATTTTCGATAAAGTTATTTGTCTGAAAAAAAAAAGTTATGGACAAATTTTAGCATAAAACCACCACCAAAAAATTTACTTCAAAATGAACCATAATTAAATATCTTACATCTAGTATTGATATTTTATTTTAAATTTCCTTTGTACTCTCAGAATACCTTTAAAGTTTGCTTACCTTTGCAGACAAAAAAAATTAAATTAGAGTCTTAAAGGAAATTAAAATAAACTTAAAACGCTCTGCAATGGAAGACTGGATAGATTGGCGCAGCTATATGTCAAATTTTCTACTTTACAGAAACCTCAGTTCTCAGTAATAAGCAAATTTTCAAAATAGTTAGATAGCTCGTAAAGCATTTATAAAATATACTATGTAGATAACTTTAATTTTTATATACTTTAACGGGGTCGAATGCACTAATTTTGCATATTTGTAGGACCCTGCGAACGATAAATATTTCTGAAATTGTAAATAAGTAAAAAATTCTGAAACAAATTCGATATAATTAGTAAAATGACCATTAAATGCGCAAGGGGTCTGGAGGATTTAGGCATTATAAATAGAATACGTGCAAGAGGCACGTATAAAAATCTTGCGCACGTTAATTTGATATCATCTCTAAACATTGAAAAATATCTAATAAGTTAGTAATTAGATTAACTTCTCAAAACCGTACCATCTATGCCTGTAAATTTTTGAAAGTACAGAATATTGGGTCTCTCTCTTTGCTACACCATTGTTTAAACTAATATTTCAGAAAACTAACAGGGCTTTAAATAAATTCTAAATCTTAAATGGAATATTAAAGTATAGTAGCACGATCATTAACTCCCTTCGATGAGGTGCTAAAATAATGTTGATAATACAGAGAACAGAGCAATATTATTTGAAATTTTGAAAAATATATATACAGTAACCACCGCTTATAGTGATCAGTGGTTATAAGAATCAACCGTTTATAAGAATCAATATCGCAAAAACAAAAACAAATGTATTATTTCCATGTTAAAATTTCTGCTTTAAAGAATCAATCCACCGGTTATAAGAATCAGTTTGCAATCTTCGCCTTTCTTTCATTTTTCCAAAAAATGCCAGTTGAACCCTCAAAAGGTACGAAATTCTTTAAGTTTTTGAAAAGAAAGATTGATAAAACTTTGGGGTGGAAAACAGTCGTAAAATACATTCCTTTAGACATAACATAAGAGTTTCTCCTTATACGTTTTTGCTAAACACTGTCTTATTAGCTTTACCCAGGGGTATCTAACCCGCCCTGGTCCGATTTCGCTTTTCTCCAGACAGGAACTCCTTTTTTCCCACCACTTACTTCCTGGTTGCGGATTTCTGGACCCTGAAACACATAAATCTTCCGCGAAGTGTCCACCATCACTTACGCAAACGGGACAGTGGATTCAGCACTTCAAACCGTGAAACGGAAACGGATCCATTTTGCTGAATCAAACGTTTCACGGTTTGATTCAGAATCAAACCGTGAAACGTAAGCTATAAAATGAATCTTCGTCTGAGACTGTAATAAGCATACGTCGCTAGTATTCACTTTAGTTTTCTAACAAAATTGCCAGTTAGTGTTAGAACTTTTTGATAGTCGAATTCAAATATGATAAAAACAAGGAAAACTCTTAGTTTTTCTGAAAAACAGAACTTGTTAATTAGATATGATGCTCTTCCAAAGTGTAGTCAAAGAGAAGCTGCCTCTTGTTGATTTTATAATCATGTGTTGTTACTTATAGGTCTAGAAATTGAGTTATAGTATTTGTTTAGAAATTGAGTATTTTTAAAATTATAAAAAATAATTTTAATAAATGATAAATAACGTAAATTAAAGAGTATTTAATGGTAAATTATGTATATATGTGCCTGTGTGTTTATATATATATGTACAAGTATATATTTGTGTATGTGTGCCTGTCCAAAGGGAAGTTTCGGTTATAAGAATCAACCGCTTATAAGAATCAAAAACAGTAATAACAAACGTGATTCTTATAAGCGGAAATCACTGTATATCTGTATTGTCCATGTAGTTCTGGTAATGGGTATTATATAGTCTAGGAAAGAAATACGAATCATTTAATGAACTAATGTAAGTATTTTAGCAATTCAAGGATGAGTTTTTGGGACAAAATGCATATTTAAGTTTGAACTATAAGCAGCATGTATAAATGTAATATGCTCGTCTGAAAAATTATACATTTTGTCAATAACAAGTCTAAATTCAAAGGGATAAACATAGCAAAATCTCTCTGTCTGTCTGCGATGTCTTAAACTGCTTAAACACTTTAATGTTCTGTAGAAAAGCGAGACAGTATTTTTTTAGATTCCCTTCTTTTTTCATAGGCGTAACAATTTTTACATTGAACTTTTAAAATTTTTCCACTAAATATTTTACTCCATTTAGAATTTTCAGGCTGTGTAAAAATAACCCTGCCAAAAATTAACACTTTCTTGTCAATCGTGTTTGCATTAGGTTTTTTTCGCTTATTTTTTACTCGTACATGAAAACTACCAGCAGGATGTCAGCTAATGATAAGATAGCATTTTTGCGTGTTTAAAAAAAATTACTCAAGAAAATATTTTTTCATTTTTTTTTTTTAATTGGCTCGACGTTATACAACACTAGCACAGAGATTTGAATTAAAGTCGTACTAAGGGTAGCAATCAAAATACGCTAAAATTATATTAAAAGCCACGGAAAAGCTATTTTTATTTTACAAAACTAGTTAGTGGATACTTAGCGTCTAGAGGTTAACATTGAATGAATTGTGAACCTCAAAATGACTTGAGAACGCCCATTCATTTAATTTTTATCCGCCTAGGATACAATCGTCTGTTTTAAATTGACGATCTGTAACTTTCTGAGTGAGAAGCGTACTACAACTTTTGTCCAAAAGGTTTGGTGAATGACGTCATAGCGCTCACGGTCTAGAGTTTGCAACCGGCGCATACCGTGCCGGACAGGTGAAGACTGGTCTGAAACAGTTCCCGAGCGGCGGCGCTGTGAGTTAGCTTATCGTGTGGAAACAGTTCATTGTAGTGTGAAGGTGTTTTGCGCTCGGTCGAAATTCAAAATGGATCAGCGAACGAATATACTGTTCTGTTTCAAACTTGAAAAATCAGCGAAAGAGACTCATGAAATGCTGCTAAAAGTTTACGAAGAACATGCTGTAACCTTGAAGTGCGTGTATGAGTGGGCGGGACACCATTGAAGACTCCTCCCGAAGTGGTCGGCCTGCAACTACACGCACCCCGGACAACGTACAGAAAGTGAAGGAATTATTGGTCAAGGATCGTCGTGTAACAATGCGAATGATAGCGGAGAAAGTGGGAATTGGTCGTGAGATGGTCCACCTCATGTGACCCAGGATTTGCGCAAACGCAAGCTTTTCTCCCGACTTGTGCCCTACACTTTGACGCCGGAACAAATGCAAATTCGGCTTGATACCTGTGGAGACTTCATCGACATGGAGGATCGAAACCCAAATTTCCTAAAAACCATTGTCACGGGTGACGAGACCTGGTACCTGAAATATGATGCCGACGGCAAGTGTCAGAGTATGGAGTGGCGGGGTCCAGGGTCGCCGAAAAGCAAGAAGGTGCGAAGTGAGAAATCCATCAAGACAATGCTCGTGGTGTTCTTCGACTCTGAGGGTCTCATTCATAAAGAATTCCTCCCTGAGAGCACCACGTTAAAGGCCACTAAGTACGTGGATTTACTGAAACGTCTGCTGCAACGGATCAATCGGGTACGCCCCCAGTACGCCAAGCAAGGCAACTGGACCCTGCTTCACGACAATGCCCGGCCACATACTGCCTTTCTGATGCAGCAGTTCCCGGCCAACAGGCGAGTTGTGTCCTTGAATCACCCACCTTACCCCCCAGACTTGTCTCCCGGACTTTTTGTTGTTCCCCAAATTGAAATCAGCCCTGAAGGGCCACAGGTTTTCGGACATTTCGGACATCCAACGTAATGCTACGACCCAGCTGAAGGCCATCCCTAAAGACGACTACGCCAGGAGTTTCCAAAACGTGTACAGCCGTTCGCAGATGTGCATTACCGCCTACGGGGATTACTTCGAAGGGCAATAACAGCTGTTTCATTTACGACAACAATCCAATATATCTATAGACAAATCACCGAACTTTCTGGACAGAGGTTGTACATTCATATACCAAATAAATTTCAATGCGGTTTATGACCCTAATCAGTGCATAGAGCTATAAGCATATAAGTATATTATAGCTGTAATGTTTAATAATGCTTTAGAAGAGTAGTATAAAATAATGTTACATGTTGATGTTTATACCTCTTTGGATCAGTAAATATTATAAAAATTTCCATGTGGTAGCATCTCTCGTATTGATGAGTGCGGAAACAACAGGCCTTCGAGTACATTCTCTCAAATCCGGGCTTGACCGTGGAATTTTTTCTGGGATGAGCCTGGGGAAAGAAAGTGTGTGTGTGTGGGGGGGGGGGGGGTGATGAAACTGTAGCTTGAATTCCCACTCACATGGGTTATGAGTGTTATCTGTTCTAACTCCATAGGGGAGTTATAGACTTTGAATCTTCAAAGAATCGAATTTTACTTTCACATTTTTAGAATATTTTAACATTTCTGAATCATTTAAAACAAACCACGTTAAAATATTCCAACTACAACATTAAAAACTATGACATGAAAGAAGTAGTTCCAATGGAAACATTACCAGTGTGGGAAATTTAAAAGCCTTTTTCTCGTAATGATCATTTTCATGCTTGCGCGCACTATATAACGTAAACTACCATTGCTTTCATATTTTAAAGATAGGTGTATAATGATGCTACCCAAAATATGCACTTAATTTTTTCTTTAAAAAATCATTTTATTATGAATTTATAGCTTTTGACTTGTAATTTTAATGGACTTTTTCAGTTTTTTTAAATCTGACTGTCCTAGATTAAATATTTTTGGGTGTTTTAAAATTTAAATAGGTGTAAAAATAAACGTAATGTTATAACATCCCAAAAAGGCAAAAATTATCATTGAAACTTAGTGTTGTTCTAAGTCTGCGAGCAGTGTATCAGTATAAATTTGAACTTTTCAGAAAATACACTCCCTTCTTACTTCATATATAAAATTCTTATTTAAATGTAATAAAATTAATTCTCGGAACATAATCTATAAAGTTTAGAGAAGTAATACTGAAAATGTCCTATATAATGGACAATAACAAAAAAATTATAGAAGTTCGAACAAACAGCAAAAATTCGGTCTTTTCAACTTAAGGTATAAAGGTGATGACTAAGGGTACGTAAATTTCGCATAAAAAATATCGAAATTTCGAAAAAAAAATTACAATATATAAAATTTCCCATTTATTCGCAAATACATACATACATATATATATATATATATATATATATATATATATATATATATATATATATATATATATATATATATATATAGAGAGAGAGAGAGAGAGAGAGAGAGAGAGAGAGAGAGAGAGAGAGAGAAAAAAAATATATATTTGAATATAATTTGTTATGTAATAAAAATAATTTCTAAATCATTCTTCGAGCCTTTATTGCAGCAAATTGTTTAATTGCATCTCTTTAATTTATTGTTTATCATACGGTCTGTTCTATAGAAACTATTGCTAGACCATTCACTCGCTCTTGAGTTGTTGTTGTTCATAGATAATTCTTAAATATTTTCATTTCAGAAAACTGCTCTCAGCTGCTGCTACAGTGACAGGTAGAGTTAGTAGATTGCTTAGAGCTACAACAACGTTTGGAAATAGGGATTCAAAATCTAATCCTCATAATCTCAAACTCGGGATTTTATTTAAAAAATAGTTTAAATATTCGCTTATATTTGTAAATTTTTATAAATTTCTTCATTTATTAGATTGAACTATTAATATTTTTTCGATATTCGTTAAAATTTTCGTATTTTTAGTATGTCTCATTTTGGCGCTGGCGCCGCCGCCTTGCCTATGGAACTGGCTCTTCTGTTCGTGATTAAGTTATCACCCTTTAATAACTGAATTTAATAAAAAGGTGAGTGGGAGTTTGGTTAAGAAGTTAAATTTTGTGCCCTTGCCAATTGCACTGTTCTTACTCACTCTTCGCTCCTACGTTATATTATCTGCACTCCGTGGGAAATTAACTCTCGACTTAGGGCCTGTTCACATAGGAAGCATTAAAGTGTTGAAATATATTTAACCAATGACAAACCTCCAAACGAGTGGTGTCCCACCCTTCTCGGAAGCGTTTAAACCACTCATAAACACACATCAAGGTGACAGCACGTTTTTGTAAACTTTTAGCAGCATTTCCTGGGTCCCTTTCGCTAATTTTCCAAGTTTGAAACAGAACAGCATATTCGTTCGCTGATCCATTTTGAATTTCGATCGAGCGCACAACACCTTCACTCTACAATGAACTGTTTCCGCACGATAAGCTAACTCGCTGCGCCGCCGCTCAGGAACTGGTTTAGACCAGTCTTCATCTGTCCGGCAGTCCGCATACAGATGAAGACCAGTCTTCATCTGTATGCGCCAGTTGCAAACTCTTACGGCCGTGACCACTATGACATATATATATATATATATATATATATATATATATATATATATATATATATATATATATATATATATATATATATATATATACCGGGTGGGCATAATTAAACTGACAGTGCTCACAGTGTTCTGTAGCGCGATCTATTTGCGAGAATGACGCCACATTTTGTAGGAAGATTAAACAAGACGGGGGATGAAGGATTCCGCGAAAAAATAAATTAGTTCCAAAAGTCACCGCTAGGGGAATATTTGGCGCTGTGTAATAGAAAATAGAGTGTTAACAAATGCAAATTAATACGGAATAAAATTACCTTTTATTATGCACATTTTCTTATTTAGTTCAAGTGCAATATGGCAACACTTTTAAAAAAGCGTAAAATCTACATAAACACCGATAAAGTCTCGTGATCTGCAATATCACGTACGCTGAGCAGAAGAAGAAGTTCTTTATTCAAATTTCACGTTACATCCATTGGCACAGTGCCAGCTGCTTGGGTTTTAAAAGGCAATGCGTTACGTTTCGAATCAATCGGATTGAAAGTTTATGTGCAATGTCTCCTTCTTTAGTCGAGCGTGCGTTACTGGTCAAATTCTTTTACCTCAACCAGTGCAACGCGTCAGTCGCTCTTCGTGCTTTTAGAACGCACAAAAAAATGGGTAAAGGTAACGGTCCTGTGTCAGTTAATGGGCTAAAAGCAATGGTTGCGACGTTTGAGAAAACAGGTTCTCTGAAGGTTCAGTCAGGCAGAGGACGAAAACCTGTACCACAGGATACAATCGAAGCAGTTGCCACGGCGATTGTCGACAGAGGACCAGACAATATTGCTGCCACCTCTAGCGCTCGTGGATTAGCTCGGAATATGGATATGCCTTACAGTACGGTATGGAAAATCTTACGAAAGATTATCAACTTCTATCCGTACAAGATCAGCCGTGTACAGGAGTTACTGTACCCCGACCATGATAAGTGATTGACTTTTACTCTCACCTTTCTTGCCAGAATGGAGGTGGATGATGCTTGGCCGTGGAAAATCTTATGGGGAGACGAGGCCCACTTTTACCTGCATGGAACAGTGAATACCCAGAACTGCCGAATTTGGGATGACAAATCACCACATGCAGTCACAGAAATTCCCTTACATTCACCAAAGGTAACTGTTTGGTGTGGGTTCACAGCGGAATTTATCGTAGGTCCATTCTTCTATGAGAACATTACCCCGACAGGACCGGAAACCTGTTCTGTTACCGGAGAGAAAGATCGCCACATGTTGAACAGCTTTGTCATTCCGGCACTTCAGCACTTCTTCCAAGACAATGTCTGGGGGAAATCATTTTCATGCAAGATGGAGCCCCTCCACACGTTGCTGTACGGGTGCAACAGCTGCTACGACAGAAATTCACAACAGAAAGAGTCATTAGCCGCTACTTTCCAACTGCATGGCCACCTCGGTCGCCTGATCTTACCCCATGCGACTTCTGGCTATGGGGTTACCTTAAGTCCAAGGTCTATCAAGGAGTGGTCCAGGACCTGGCAACGTTGAAGGATAACATATCACGGACTGTACGGGAGATTCCTGCAGACTTGTTACTTTCTGCTGTTGTGCATACTGTGCACAGAATGCAATATGTGGTCCACAACAACGGCAGCCACATTGAACCTCATTTGAATGCAAGATAAAAGGTAATTTCCGTATTGATTTGCATTTGTTAACACTCTATTTTCTATTACACAGCGCCAAATATTCCCCTAGCGGCGACTTTTGGAACTAATTTATTTTTTTGCGGAATCCTTCGTCCCCCGTCTTGTTTAATCTTCCTACAAAATGTGGCGTCATTCTCGCAAATAGATCGCGCTACAGAACACTGTGAGCACTGTCAGTTTAATTATGGCCACCCGGTATATATATATATATAACATTCCCCTACACCACGGATTCCGGAACACTGCAGTCACACGAGGGGGAATGCCACAAGCGGTGAAGTTATACAGGGAATAATATCCTTTAACGTAGAAATGGCAGGAGTGGAGAATACGGATAAAGACGCGATGAAAACATAGTCCACACGTTAAATAGTTAAACTACTTTATTCCCTGGAATTAAACTTCAAGGCGGCGACATGGAAGAGATGTACACTACAAAACGATGACTGGGGGAAGTATATCGACCTGGTCGACACTTGGGTGATATTCGGAGAACGGGCATTCGGCTTGGTAATCGGGCCTTGTGCAACATCAACTCCAAATCAAATAATTCAATTAAACGGAATAATACTTTTATTACCTTAAACAGATTATGGTTATCTAATAGTTAAACACATTATGTGAAATATAATGGAGCAGAAGCTATTTACACGTTTACAAACAGAAAGAATGGATTGTGGCGACTAGCTCAATGCATGACTCAGTCTCGGAATGCGGAGTTCGAACTGACACCAGCACACAAAAGATAATTAGTTGTGATGCCATATGGCCAAGCAATAGCCAGGCGCACACAGAAGGAATGCAAGATCAAAAGCAGCGAATCAATGGAATAAAATTAAACTGGTGTGGCGTTAATATTATAGGATAATTAATATTGGTGGGGCATTATTAATGCATGCACACACACACACACACACACACATATATATATATATATATATATATATATATATATATATATATATATATATATATGTATATATATATATATATATATATACATACAGTAACCACCGCTTATAGTGATCACTGGTTATAAGAATCAACCGTTTATAAGAATCAATATCGCGAAAACAAAAACAAATGAATTATTTCCATGTTAAAATTTTCGCTTTAAAGAATGAATCCACCGGTTTTAAGAATCAGTTTACACTCTTCGCTTACCTTTCATTTTTCCAAAAAAAGCCATTTAAAGCGTCAAACGGCACGAAGTTCTTTCTTTTTTTTTTAAAAGAAAGATTTATAAGATGGGATGGAATATAGTCGTAAATTTCACCCCTTTCTTTATTAGACATAACATAATAGTTTCCCCTTAAATGCTTTACCACAACACTGTCCTATTAGCTTGACCCGGGGGCAACTTTACCCGTCCGAGTAAGGGCCTGTTCACATAGGAGTCCGTTGCGTTGCGTTAAGGAAAAGATGACGTTGAGACGAAAATAAACCAATCATATGCCTCCAAACGATTAGTAATGAAATATTTAACGCCTATGATTGGTTTATTTTCATCTCAAAGTCATCTTTTCCTTAACGCAACGCAACGGACTCCTATGTGAACAGGCCATTAATCGTCGTCTGAGACTATAAGTATTGAAAGAGGTATAAACAGCCTCCTGAAAACTTCATTACGTCAAACTAACGTATAAAACTTTTACTTGCTCCCTTTCTGTAGTTGAAATGTTAAAACTGTTAAGCAGGTATGTTGTAACTTGTAACAAATATTGTATTTTTTCTTCTCTTACAATAATCATGTGTATCTACTTATAGGTCTAAAAATTAAGTTGTATTTTTAAAACTATAAAAAATGATTTTGATAAAAGATAGTTAATGTAAATTAAAGAGTATTTTATGGTAAATTATCTAATATAAATATTAGATAATTTACCATAAAATACTCTTTAATTTACATTAACTATCTTTTATACATATCTTTTTATATACATATATGTATATATAGGTGTGTGAGTTCCTGTCCGAAAACCTAAATTTCGGTTATAAGAATCAACCGCTTATAAGAATCAAAAACAGTAATAACAAACGTGATTCTTATAAGCGGAAATCACTGATATATATATACATACATACATTATATATATATATATATATATATATATATATATATATATATATATATATATATATATATATATATATATATATATATATATATATATATATATATAATGTATGTATGTATATATATTAATTTTTCAATTATGCTTATTTTTTATTTGAAGGATGTTTGACTTACAGTCCTGACTTTCTTCAAATGGTTGTGAGCCACTGTAACGACCGTTGCCTATCGTGAGCACCGAACTCGCGCTTTTGGGAAAAATATTTATGAAATAAAAAGAAAAGTTATTTATTTAAAAAACATAAAATGTTTAAAAATTATAGTATTTAAAAAAAGTAGATAAAGTAAATAAATTTTAGTATAATATGTTATGCAATAAAAATAATTACTAAACTCTTCTTCGAGCCTTTATTGCAGCAAATTGCTCAACTGCATTGCTATAACTTATTGTTTTAGATACCGTCTTTTCTATAGAAATTATTGCTAGATCATTTACTCGTTCTTGTTTTGCTGTTGTTTGTAGATATTCTTTTAAAATTTTCAATTTAAAAAAAAACTGCGCTCAGCTACTGCTGAGTACAAAAGGCGCAGACAGACACAGAATCTGGGGCTAAAAGCATTGTGCGTCGTCGAAAAATTCAGCAATTTATAAAAAAAAATCTAAATATTAGCTTACATTTGAATTTTTTTTTTACCAATTTCGACATATATTATATTAAACTATCAACATTTTTTATTATTTGTTAGAAATTTCGAATTTTTGCTAGGTCTCATTTTTGCGCCTTTTTCAATTCGTCACCTATGGGACCGGCCCTGATAACAGGACGCTACAGGAAATTAGGTGGTAACTGCAAAGCATGGGCCGAGCCCTCATCTGCAGACGTTTCTGACTGTGTCGCAGGGTTATCGTAAGTGATCATGAGAAATGAAATAACAGAGAAAGGAAAGTATAAAATGGGGTAGAAAAAGAAGACGATTCGAGAGTTCATGTGCCTAATAATAATAATAATAATAATAACATAATTTACAAAAATATTAAAATGGAAGTTTAAAAAAAAATAAATAAGCTGTTGCAAGCACAATAAAAGTTGGTACCCTCCATTCTGGGGCATTACAGAAATTATCTTGAATTTTTAACCAATGAATAAACGGCAACTCAGATTGTTCAAGTCAAATAGAGGATATGCGCGGTATCCGCTAAGGGAATGTTCACATTACGTTCGTTCGCCTCAGCGTTACTCGGGTCGAAATTTTTTTTAACCAATCACAGAGCTCTACAAGATTATCCTCAAAGTTGTTCAGCTGTATGACTGATTAAAATTTTCTCAATTCGAGTAAGTAGTTGACAGGTGTAATGTTAACTTTGAAAGGAAGAAAAAAAATTTTTTTTTTTTTAAATGGAACTGTGGAGCCCAGTCGATGAGTAACTGATATTATGAGTGTTCCTATGCTAGTCGCAGCAAATATTTTGATGCTCTGAAAACGTTAGACAAAGCAGTATCCCCGCATTCCCTTAAATAAATAAATAACCAAACCAAACAATGTTTCGTTTACAGTCTCGTCCATAGTCTATTCGGCGTAAAATTTAATGGCACAAGATCCAGAGAGGACAAGCTGCGCCAAGCAGCTTGTCCTCTCTTACTTGTCCAACAGTCCTCTCTAACTTGTCCCCCCCCCCTTCCCTTGGCTTGTCCAACAGCCAAGGGAAGGGGGGGATGACATTCTGAACTATAGGGAAAGGGGCGGGGGATGGAGCAAAATATACAGAGATCCCTTACTGTATAGTATGTTTAAACACATCTTCCCCAGAAAAAAAATTAACTTTTTTAAAATAAATTTTTTTACTGAGAATTTAAAGTCCCGTATACCCTTAAATAAATAAATATAAAACTTACCAATGACGCTTGACTCAAACAATACTACTCAGTGAATACATGAAAAATAAATCTGATTTTCTCTCGAGGAGCAGTTGCGAAATTTAACACGTGCACGTCAGAATAAATTTGAGGCGATTTACCGCAATCCCACGCTTTACAACTATGTACGAGTTCAAAGCGTAATTTTTCACATGGAAGAGCATTGAAAATTCACTGCGGAATAAATAGTCTTTCATCTCGTTCTCACGTATTCCTTTCTGTTTGAACACTGTGTAACGAGGCAGCAGTTCGCAAAAGCAGAAATGTAAGTCACTCTTTGATCATATCTTTATTAATCGATACAGTCATGCATCGCATCGTTTAACCAAGAATTTTATTCCATCTCTTTAGAAACTGATTCCGAGTTCCAGATAACTGTATCCACAATATATCAAACATTAAAACTCTTCAATCTTCTATGTACGTACATAAAAATGGATGTATGTGTGTATGTTCCAGCATCACTCTGGATCGTCTGGAGCAATTTCAACCGAACTTGCTCCAGACGATTGTACACATATGACTTACAATCAGGAAAAATATACTGGGGGGGGGGGGGGTAAGACACTCCAAGCATCCCTAGGGGGAGGGGGGACATGTAAAAATAATCGAAAACGACTGATATTAGTGTCGAATCCATAGTTTTCGGGGTTTCTGAAATGAATAGTGATACTCCCGATGCTGGTTAAGTGCAAATTCCCCCCCTCCCCCTCCCACATCATTGGGAGGGGGACGAAGAAGGGGTGAAAAATAAAATATCCAAAAATGACCGAGAGTAGTGTCAAAACCATAGTTTTAGGGGTCGCTGAGATGAATAGTGATACTCCCCATGCCGTTTAAAGGGAAGTTCAACGCTAGCGCCCCCCCCCAATGCAGATTGGGGGGGGGGAAGAAGGGGTAAAAAGGAATTTGTAATTTTACTTTATAATTTGTATACTGTACGTATACAGTGGTGCTTCGACTTACGAGTTTAATTCGTTCCATGACGGAGCTCGTAACTCGAAATACTCGTATCTCGAATTAATTTTGCACATTGAAATGAATAGAAATGCCATTAATTCGTTCCGGGCTCCCCCCAAACACAGCAATTTTTTGTTACATGTTTTTAAATAAGAAAACTGTGCTTATAAATGATAAAAAATTGTACAAAAATGCAATACAATAGAATGTACTGCAATAAACTTGTTTTATTAAGTGTAATGTACAACATTTACCAGACAGATCGGATTTGAAGATGCTGATGGAAGAGGGGGAGAAAGGCTGAACTGAATAATTAAATTTTATTCGTTGATTTTTGACCAAGGTCATTCCCTCCCCTAGACCCTACTGGGGTTCCAATGTGGGAAAGGGAATAAGATATTTCTCTGTGAGAGAGGTTGGACGCTGTTCGGTTTCGGAGGGCGATTCAAGTGTGGGCAGAGCAAGCTGCCTCGGGTGGTAATTGAGTGTTAATCTTTCGGTTTAAGACTGGAAAGTAGTCTTAATAATATGTATACAACTGTATAATAATTGTAAGGGTATTTAAAGGGTACAACTGTATAATAATTAAAAGGTTGTAAATATTACATGCTTCTCGTGATCTCATTTGATAAGCTCGTAACATGACGTTCGCTGCGCAAACTAGTGGTGGAGTATCTGAAGCTTGCTCGTAACCCGAATTATAGCTCGTAACTTGAAGCAAAAAAAATATGTCGAGAGATTGCTCGTATCTCGAAAAACTCGTAAGTCGAGACACTTTTAAATCGAGGTACCACTGAACTTTTAAATACCTGTAAATAAAATTACTTCGATTTTACACAATAGGTAGAATTCGTTCCTTTTCCTGTCTAATAAAAAATTTGGATTAAATAAATACCCACGCAACACCGGTTAAACAGCTAGTCATACGATAAAAATTGATGGCCGATTTTGAAGAGTTTCAGATTCGTGTGTCATATATACATAGTAACTTATTTATCGGTGATGTATTTTAACTGTACTTCCCTGTTTAAATTTATCATATTTTTCAAATTGTTGACAAAATTCAATGTTTTCTTTACTATCGGTTAAGGGCAGTGGCGGATTTAGGACTAGGCCAACTAGCCCGTAAATTAAAAATATATTTTACCTTGTGATTTTCTTAACTTATTTAAAATATTTATAAACAAATCATATCTATACTAATATATAAAGAGAGAGCGGATTTTGTACGTGGAAGGTAATCTCCGGAACCACTGCACCTATTTGAAAAATTCTTTCACTGTTTGAAAGGTACATTATTCCAGATGGACATAGGCTATATATTATGCATATCTGATCAGTAGAAATAAAGTTAGGGGGGATACTCTAGATTTGTGTGCGCGGCCGCCATCTTGGATTTTTCCGCCAGGGTTTGGCGCATTTCGCATGGCGATAATTATTGCGTTCTGGTAAAAATAACCCAATGTCAAATTCTCTAATTTTAAAATCAAACAGTTATTTCTGATGTGATCATTTAATTACAGTATAATAATTTTAGGTCAGATCTTGGCCTTGACCTGGAAATCTGAGTCAAATTGACTATACTCAAAAGAGTAAATTATTTTTAAAACTAAGAGTCTTTTTGTCGAAAATTTTTGAATCCATTATCAGTTTTTCGTTAACTTATTAAATTTAAGTTGCTTTTAATTTTGTTTATAGATTGTCAATTAGTATACTATAATGATACACCATTTCATTTATTTGAAGTAAAAATTATCTGCCATCATTTTTTCGTAAAATGTAAAATACAGTATACATTTTAAATACAATATATTTTAAAATATTTTATAATTCCAAGTTGTAGTGGATTACAAATAAATTTAAATAACTGAAGTTCAACTTCTCTCTCCCCAGGAACCTAAGTTAAAAAGTTAGTTAAGGTTAAGTTATTGGTTTAGGAAAAGGGTTTTTTTTCTTATTTCCAACACAGCAGGATAAATGGTCAAATAATCCTTGTCCCGATTTTATTGTATGCACCAAATATTTGGTTAAGGTCAATGGTTACTCACCATAAATTTATGGGTTCATAATTATTTTACATTTTTCAAAGCTGAATTTTAGATAATTTTTAAATTGCAAGTTATTTAGGTGGTACGAAAATGCTGTATTTTTTTTCTAATTAACAATATATTGGCATAATATTTTGGTGATTCATTGCTTAGTCAAAGAGTTAGGGCAAACTGAATAGATGGCATTGAAATTTTATCTGTAAGTAAAATTCATTTGACCAAATTTTTCATATGGAACATAATTTGAAAAGGTAGTTTTTAATTAAAAATGACAAGAAAAAAATCTCAGTCCAACGATTAAATGATTTTTCAAAAATATTTCTAAGTTTCACAATTTAAAAAGGTCGTTTTTATTAAAAAAGCTAAAAGAAAAACCCAAAATTTCCAATATTTGAGAATGATTTTTTCAAAAATGTGGTTTTTATCAAAAACCCAAAAATAAATCTAAGTCCAACGTTTAAATGATTTTTCAAAAATTTTTCTAAGTTTCATAATTTAAACAGGTGGTTTTTATTAAAAAAGCTAAAAAAATTCAAAGTCCAGCGTTTTGAAAACACCGCTTAAAACACATTGGCGAGAATTTTTCCACTCCTCAAAACACGGTAAAATCGCCAAGTTGGCGCAAAAAAATCCAAGATGGCGGCCGTGCACACAATTATATTAAGTAACGTAATATTAATTTGAATATTATTTTAGGTGCTTAAAATAATTATAAAAACATTCTTTACTTAAAATCCTTTTTTTATTTTTGTATTTTTATTTCATCTCTTACTCTAATTTTGAGATACCAATGTGTGTCTATACTTCTATAATCTATCTATATCTATACTTATATATAAAGAGAGAGCGATTTCGTACGTGTAGGGTAATCTTCAGAACCACTGCACCTATTTGAAAAATTCTTTCACTGTTTGAAAGGTACATTATTCCAGATGGACATAGGCTATATATTATGTATATCTGATCAGTAGAAATAAAGTTAAAGGCTTAATCCTAACAATCTCCATTGTTACCGCTACTGTCCTCTACCGCTTTTTGTGCTGAAGTCTTCAACGATCCTTAGCGTGGTGCTATCTATACTTATATATAAAGAGAGAGCGATTTTGTACGTGGAGGGTAATCTCCAGAACCACTGCACCTATTTGAAAAATTCTTTCACTGTTTGAAAGGTACATTATTCCAGATGGACATAGGCTATATATTATGTATATCTGATCAGTAGAAATAAAGTTAGGGGCTTAATAATAACAATCTCCATTGTTTCTGCTACTGTCTTCTACCGCTTTTTGTTCCGAAGATTTCAACGATCCTTAGCGTGGTGCTATCGCGGTGGGCTTCTTTTCTGACGCTAGCGGTTCGAACCTAGCCGTTCTCCGGCTCGCCTTTTTCTTTTAAAAAATTATTTTAATTATTAACTAACGTAAAATTAATTTAAGGTATTATTTAGGTTATTATTAAGGTGAAAAAAGATTTACAATTTATTGGCTATCAACCGGAAATTTATTGGTATAATATTTTGTTCAACCCGGACAAAGTCGGGACGGGCCGCTAGTCTAAAATATTTATAGACTACTAGTTGTATCCAGCCACGCATTGCTGTGGCTCAGTCTGGTTAAATGGAAAAGAAAGAAAAGAGAAAGCACACGTTTCTAATATGTTTAATTTTACAATGCTTGTGGGTATACAATATTTTTTGTTATTCCATTGTCTGTGCAGATATAGAGACTGTCTGGTTTGCCGATTCCAGAACACGCAACATATAATTGTCCATGTGAGAAGCAATTCGTGTCTAGATCTAAACCGCACAATTCTAAAGATTGGCTCTGAACTTTGTTGATGGTGATTGCAAACGCCAATCGAATTGCGAAATGCATTCTCTTAAATTGAAATGGCATATCCGTTGGAATCCTAGGAATGCGAGGAATGAGATCATCTTCACCTTTGAATGGTTCTGTCCAGATTGTTGCTTCTACGACGTTGCACAATGATTTTTTTACTGCAAGCCGCGTGCAGTTGTAAAGCTTTGGATGGTTGATATTTCGCAACATGATAATTGGCACGCCGATTTTCAATTACAGTACGTGCGGTGGCATCCCTGGCAGATCGAGTGAATTCAAAACTTCTGTTGGATAATGAACCACTTCATCTGCTTCCACAACATTGTCGACGGACTTGTATGTGACTGCCTCGCTTTGAAAGTTAAGCTGAATAATATTGTTAAATTCGTAGAGGTCACTGCTGTAAAATATTTAGTATAGTGTGTGTTGCTTTTACATCCAACAGATGGCACTGCTTTTAAAAAAAGCATGTTTTTACCTGTCACAGGTGTGACATTTTTATAATAGGTATATAAAAACATGCGCGCATTCGAATGCAACGTTGTGTAAAAATTTTAAGTCAATCGACCGACTACTTTTCGAGTTTTGCGAGCACAAACATACGCAGGCTGGAATTTCTTATATAAAGATTGTTTTCAGTTAAACGGTAAAACGGCATGATTAATGGGCTATCACATAGGTGAGAAATAGCTACACTTTTTTATTCCCTTCAAATGAATCGGAGGGGTGCGCCAAAAGAAATTTGACCCAGGACAGCGAAACTTCTAAATCCGTCACTGGTTTAGGGGACTCCGTGACAGATTTATTTTTTCTATTCTCACACTTTTTAAAAACTTCTTTTCCGTCAAATGTGTCTTTACGAAGAGATCATAATACGTGTAGGAGTGCTCGAACATTTTAATGTTTAATTAAAAAATTAAAATTAAAAATTTAAAGCCTGCTCTGTTTTTCATATACCCACAGAACCAATAACTTTAATTGCATAACCTTTTCACGTATAAAGGAAATATCCAAGATAATATTTTTCCGGGATTTATAAGAGTTTTCATTAAAACAGTTTTTAATCAATTTAATAATAATAATTTTTTATCGGAGATTTTCTTGTTTAAAGAAATACATTTTCCGATCTTCTAATATAAATCAAAAATCCGTATGACACTATTATGAAAAAAAAAAGAGGAACGGCGTAGAAAATTCCAACGAGACTTTGTTTTAAAGATGACAAATCCTGAATAATTGCCTTTTGAGACAAACTAGTTTTATATACAACAAGGCATATTTAGACAATAGGGGAAAGTAGGAGAATGCCGCTCACTTAAGAGAGAAATGATATAACATATTCGAATTTACGCAAAATTCTAAACTTTGATAACAAAATGTAACTTCAATGATCTGTGTATAATTTGTAATAGTTTAATTTAAGCAAAAGAGTTAGAAAATATTTTTTATTATTTAATGAAAAATTCAGCGGTATTGCCCGCCCTGGTATAACTATAGACACATTCCCTGAACTTTCCGGACAAAGGTTGTATATCTATATAAATAAAAATGTAAATGTTCGTTTGTTCAAAATCTCAAATCTACGAAAGTTCTTCACCGATTTATTTGAAATTTTGACACAACGTTGCATTCGAATACGTGAGTGTATTTATATACCTATTATATAGATGCCACACCTGTAAGAGGTATAAATATGCTTTTTTTGAAACACACGCTATACTAAATATTTTACGGCAAACGAGAAATTTCTTTCCCTTCCCCCTCAGAACAGAAATTTGTCACGGTGGGGTGCGACCCCACTATCAGCAGTCCCCACAGGTCATAAAGTACGCAGGTAACGTTCTAGACAATAAAAGACGATCGAAGAGATAAGAGAACGCACATGGCTGAAGATATTTTCCGTCGAATACGCGACAGAAAATTCAAATATGAACATGGATTTCACAGCAGAAATCTACAATGAAGCGTTGATAATGATTGAAGGTTTGTGCGTGGAAATCGCGAACAAAGTTCTCAATCAATTGGGAATGCCATCACCGAATGGATCTGCTGATGCTTCGTTTGATGTAGAATTGCGTCGTGAACAAAATTACAACACGGGTGATCTTTTGTCGTATGTGCAATCAAATATTCCTAAGCTAACGCTTGAGCAAAAAGGCATTTACGATCAAATAATGCAAACTGCCAATAGCGGAGTTGGAAAAATCTTCTTCTTAGATGCGCCAGGAGGAACTGGTAAAACGTTCCTAATTAGATTGATTCTGGCAGCAATTCGATCCAAAAATGACATAGCTTTAGCTCTTGCGTCGTCCGGTATAGCTGCGACATTGCTACCAGGTGGAAGAACTGCACATTTCGCTTTGAAATTGCCATTGAAAATGCAATTCATTGAAACTCCCACGTGCAACATTTCCAAAGCATCCGGCATTGGAAAAAGTATTGCAGAAAGGCAAACTTATTGTTCTGGATGAACGTACAATGGCACACAAAAAATCGCTCGAGGCTCTTGATCGATCATTGCAAGATTTCCGAGGAAACATCAGACCATTTGGGAACGCATTAATGTTGCTTGTTGTTAGCATTAATGTTGCTTGTTGCTTGTTAATGTTGCATTAATGTTGCTAGGAGATTTCAGGCAAACATTACCTATAATTCCTAGATCGACACCAGCGGACAAAATAAATGCTTGACAGAAATATTCTACTTTGTGTCGACACGTAAAGACGTTGAAATTATCTACAAATATGCGTGTCCATCTGCAAAACGATCGATCAAATTAGTTATTCTCACATCAATTGATGGAAATTGGGATCGGAAAGGTGCCGGTTGATCTGACATCAGGAAGAATTTCATTGCCTCATAACTTCTGCAATTTAGTATCGTCAAAAGAAGAATTGGTTGAAAAAGTATTTCCCAATATTCAAACCAATTATAAGAATCATGATTGGATGAGTGAACGAGCTATTCTTGCCGCCCAGAACAAAGACGTCTACGAACTTAACAATATCATTCAGTATGACATTCAGAGCGAGGCAGTCACATACATATCCGTCGACACTGTTGTGGAAGCAGATGAAGCGGTTCATTATCCAACAGAATTTTTGAATTCACGCGATCTGCCAGGGATGCCACCGCACGTATTGCAATTGAAAATCGGCTTGCCAATTATAATGAAACATCAGCCAACCAAAGCTTTGCAACGGCACGCGGCTTGCAGTAAAAACATTATTGAGCAACGTCGTAGATGGAACGATCTTGACAGGACTATTCAAAGGTGAAGATGTCCTCATTCCTCGCATTCCCATGATTCCAACGAATATGCCATTTAAGAGATTGCAATTCCCAATTCGATTGACGTTTGCAATCACCACCAACAAAGCTCAGGGCCAATCTTTATAAATGTGCAGGTTAGATTTAGACACGGATTGTTTCTTACATGGACAATTATATGTTGCGTGTTCTAGAGACGGAAAACAAGTCAATCTATATATCTGCACAGACAATGGAACAACAAAAAATATTTATACCCACAAGTATTGTAAAATGAAACATTTTTTTAAAATTTTTTATTTCCAATGCAGCGGGCGAAAGGGATAACAATTCTTTCGCCAAGATATTACATAAAACAAGCAAGTACTAAAACTGAACTATAAAAAATGTTGGTGGGTAACGTTACTCGCGTCTGTAGCATACTTTAAGCTACACGTGCCCCCTGGGAAGTGCTAAAAGAGTAACAGCTTTGCAGCCTTTGTAAATTAAACATATTAAAAACGTGCTTTCTCTTTTCTTTCTTTTCCATTTAACCAGACTGAGCCACAGCAAAGATATATATATATATATATATATATATATATATATATATATATATATATATATATATATGTGTGTGTGTGTGTGTGTGTGTGTGTGTGTGTGTGTGTGTGTGTGTGTGTGCGTGTGTGTGTGTGTGTGTGTGTGTGTGCGTGTGTGTGTGTGTGTGTGTGTGAGAGAGAGAGTGAGAGAGTGAGTGAGTGAGTGAGTGAGATAATAACGGCCCACCATTAGATATCTAAAGCGTATTTAAAATTATCCTGTTAATAAAGCACGACCCCTTTTCTAAAGTTGCAACCTAAAAGTAAAATAAGATAATTTATCGTAGCCCTGCAGATCATTATACAGGCATGTGGAGTAGCTGAACTCAATAACATCCCCAGATATGAGTGTAGGAAGTTTATGAGATTCCGAATGCCAGTGTAATGTCAAAATTCTTGAAGAGCCCTCGAACCACTCTGAATTTATGGTGTCTGTAGCGTCAAAACCACACTTTATAAGAACTTTATGGCCACTTATCCTGCAGCCAGGTCAATAGTTCGCTGTTCTAACAAGCGCGGGATCTAGCAGTAAAGTCCCCAGACAAAACTTAAGTGGACACGTGAACTCCACGAATCTAAAGACGGCGTGTGGTACGGGGCATCACAGACACACACACACACACACACATATATATATATATATACAGTGGTACCTCAACTTACGAGTTTGTTTTTTTTTTTAGATACGAGCCATCACTCGGCCGATTTTTCTCTTTGAGTTGTGAGCTAAAATTCGGGTTACGAGCCAGCTTCAGATACCAGACTGCTAGTTTGCGGAGCGAACGCCATGTAACGTTCTCGTCAAATGAGCACACGAGGAACATATAATGTTTAGAACCTTTATGCACAATTATTGTCCAATTATATACATATTATTCTAAGACTACTTTCCAGTCTTGAACCGAGAGATTACCTCTCAACAATTATCACACGGGGCAGCTTGCTCTGCCCACACTTGGGTCACCCTCCAAAACCGAACAGTGTCCAAACTGTCACCTCAAAAACATTCTCAAAGAGGGGATGAAAAAGACCTCATTTGGACAAGTTTTTCCGAAAGCCCCTATAGTGAGGAAAGGGGTGAGTGAAGGGGTGAGGAAAGGGGTGAGGTATTCCTCCATAAAGTGAGGAAAGCGTGGCGCCAAAGGGCAAAAACCACCGAATAAGATTCAATTATTTAGTTCAGCCTTTCTCCTCCATCTCCGTCAGCATCTTCAAGTCGTCTGATCCTTAAGGTAAATGTTGTGTATTATACTTAATAAAACCAGTTTATTGCAGTACATTCTACTGTATTGTTTTTCGTACAATATTCTTTATTTATAAGTACATTTTTCTCATTTAAAAACATGTAACAAAAAATTGCGGTGTTTTGGGGGATCCCGGAACGGATTAATGGCATTTCTATTCATTTCAATGGAGAAAATTGATTTAACATACGAGTAATTCGAATTACGAGCTCCGTCATGGAACGAATTAAACTCCTAAGTCAAGGTACCACTGTATATATATATATATATATATATATATATATATATATATATATATATATATATATATATAAAGACCAATATTCTTATTTTTTTATCGTGGATCCTAAAAAACTGTGCGTTAATGTTTTGCGAATTCCTCAATTTTTAAATAAACAACTTACTTTGTCGTTTGCCTCAAAAAGAGGTGGTAACATTAGGAAAATTAATGGAAACTACACCTCCTTACATTGAGAGCTTCAGTTGGTAGAATTTCGGCCTCGAGATTTGAGGACGCGGGTTCATTTCTCCAACCTGCTAAACAGCCGTTAAAAGATGGCCTGTTATATCTTAAACTTACTAATGTTGTTCCAATGGAACAAGCGAGAAAACTCGGCTTCAACGAGTCAGTATATGTTCTGTTGTCCATCTTAATTTAGCCACACTGCTCCCGTATTTCTATGTGTAGAATTCAGCAGTGAAATTCTACGTTGTTTAATCTTTAAAACATGTTTGGATCATGACGGGCTTAAAAGCAATATAGTAACTGCAGATATATATATGTACTAGTGTAACAATGTGTAACAATGTTCTTTAATGTTATTTTATTATTCTTTGATATTTCTTTGTGTTAAGAACCTAAATTCTTTTTATGTAAAGGAATCTGATTTCATCCTGATTTGAGGGTAAAGGGCTAGGTATTATGTAGACCTTACAGTGTATTTCGATGCCTTCAAGATGGCGTCGTTTTTGTGTCCTGGGTAGCGTCTTCCAGGAATTTTTGCTGTTCCAAGAACTTTTGGGGTGTCTGGGGGTTCATTGCCTTTTTAATCGCTACTCCCTACCCCTTGTTTTCAAAAATCGTCTAGTCGGGGATTAAGGGATTAGCGTTCTGGCAAATCCAGAACGCCGAAACTGAAGATTTGCATGTAGCTCCCTCTGTGGGCGATAGCGGAAACTACAGGAATAAAAACGGGATGCACGACTGCCCCGGGACGCGGGAGAGCAAAATTTTTTTTT